>JAFJYI010000019.1:1948928-2598571 GCA_019022655.1 Acacia acuminata | reverse complement strand
CTAATGCGAATACGGCCGGGCAAGACTTTTATGGATATATTTTAAAGTATAAATTAAATAAATGTGCATAGGTATGGTCCAAAATTTACCCATTTATTTATAGATATTCTAAGGACGTACGAGTACTACTTTCCACTCAACTGCTAAAAATATATATATGCAGAGATCTCAATACACGTCAAAGGGGGGGTTCACATTGACTGCCACCGGTATAAATGGCTTCGCTGTCTGTTTAGTTATGGGGAACCTTTTCATTTCCCACTTGGAAATTTAATGTGCATCACTATCTGTCCCAGATAATTTTTTCCCCTATATATGCATCATGTTAGTTACATCTTTTTTGCAAATAAAGTAAATTTTTTCACGTAGTAAACGTGTATAAAAACTTAAAAAGGACAGTGTGTGTGTGTGTGTCTAAGTAACGCAAAACCCACAAAGAAAAAGGCCTCAGAAAAGCTCTCTGTACCATATCAGCCCTTAGTCTTGACCAAGTCATTCATGAAATGAAACTTACTTTGTCGTCCTAGCGCACGTGTCATCATTTTCTTTTTGATAAAAACTTGAACTGAGAATATATATTGATTCAGTTCAGACGCCCCAAATAAAAATGGACACAGTATATATATAGACACTTACGAGTGACTTTAATTAATGAATAAATTTATGGTGCAGGCATCTGCATCAAAGGTCCTACAAGAGACGTGCAATTACATCAGAAGCTTAAACAGAGAAGTGGACGACTTGAGCCAGCGACTCTCTCAGTTGTTGGCCACAATCGATGCTGATAGCGCCGAGGCCGCCATCATCAGGAGCCTCATTAATCCTTAAACGACATGTACTATGTTTTCTTATTTAATTAAGAATATCTATACACATATATAAGTGAGTGTGGTATTTCCCATTTTAGGTGGGGATACGTTTGAGTTCAGTGTGGAGGGGGCTGTACCTCTCTAATATGGCACGTAGAGCACTTTAGTTTGTTTTATAATAAATTAAATTAGGGCACTTTGTATTAGCTCTATCCATGACTGATCTGTGCCCATCATATATATATAAATATTTCTGTGGACAATATATGGCCAAAAATTTGTTTGCTTTTATGAAGCTTAATTAATTTCCAGTGCTCTTCTTTAATTAGCGAATGTACGTAGAGGTTTGAATGTGTCAGACTTGGAAGAGACATGCATGTAACTGTTGACAATAACAATTATATATATAATTATCGAGTTACGTTTTTGCTCATGTATAATTGAGATACATAGTATTTTAGGGACGTGTTTACTTTGAAATTTGGTCGGCAAAGTTGTAACATCCCCATTTTTTTATGTGTACTAGTGTGAAGTTATTTGCATATATGAATTTTTTTTATGAAGTTATGTGTTAATGAATATCTATTATTGTGTGAAATAATTAGAATAAGATGTGGTTGTGAAATTACTTATTTATGGGTATTAAATTTGACCAAAAAGGAATGAGAAGAAGTTGCATGAGTATTATTACGAATTAAGAGAAAAATTGAAACACGGTTAAAATTTCAATTTCTACAAAATTGTGTCGCATGTCTCATAATTATTTAGAATTTATGGGTACATGAATATCGGTTATAAGTTAACAAAGTAGGCTAAAATCATCATAAGAGAGACTTAAAATTTTGGCCCAAACTATAGGGAAAAGAAGAAGGAAAATGGCCAAACACATTTCAACTAAATGGTTGGATTTTAACATGATGACAACTTGGTAAATAATGGGCTAATTAGAGGTCAATGTTTTAACCCATACGAATTGGGCCCTTTAATTGACATTAAATCACTTCTTCTTCCCACACAAGAGTCAGCCACGCAGGAACAAGGAAAGAGGAAGAGTTGGAAATTTCTAAGAGAAAGGAGAAGGAAAAACTCAAGAATTGAATAGGTAAACCTTAAGTAATCTCTTCTAAGCTTCCTTTTGCAACTCTTCTTGACCCAAAAATTTGTCTTCTTATAGTGTTCATGAAGGGGGCCGGAAATTTTGGTAAACAAGGAAAAAAAATATAAGAACATCAAATGTCACGCTAAGGTTAGTGATTCTTGAACCTCCTTATAGTGGATTTGAGTTGGTGAATTGATTTGGGGTGGTTCTCTTTTGTATTCTTGAAATGTTGGAAACCCTAAATGTATGGGGAGTTGCTGCCCAAATTCTTAAATGGGGTTAGAGTATGATTAAGGGTTCAAACAACAAATTAGAAATGATTATAGACTAGATTACGGTGTTAGAATGAAAATTTGACATTTTGTTGGTTAGACAATGATTTTCATCCAGCTAGATATACTAGTGTTTTGGGAATGGATTTTGGTATTTTTATGGCTTTAAAGTGTTTAAAATGAGATTTTGTATGAGGTTGAACTTGCTTGGATCATAATTTTGGAAGCATAAATGAAAGTTTGAAAATCATTAGGTGCTGTTTCTGAAATTTTCTGTGGAGTCAAACACCTTCTTCATGATATTTGACCTAGTAAATGGACTTGAAAAATTATGAAATTTTACAGGAAGAAATTAGACATCTCAAGGATTAAATCCATAGATAACATGTATTTTTCTGAATTTTTTGTTAAGAGAAATAAATGTTTGAACATTGACCCCAAAACCTGGAGATATTCTGGACCAACAGTGGTGTTTGGGGCCATGGCTGAATTTTCAACTTGGTTGGCCCAAATGATATTTTTGGTTGAAAATAGACATATTAAGTGTCATTTGGGCTTTGAAATCAACTCAAAATGAGTTTTCTAGATTTAATTATGAATTTTTGAAGATATATCACTGGTTGCTGGAAATTCCTAGAAAATGACGAAAATTTAGGGAATATAAGCTCATATTAAATTCCTTAATAAGAAAATGGATTTAGTGAATATGGGCACATTAATTGGGCTTATTTTAAATTATCAAAGAAATATTTATTGAAAGGAATTTAATTATATTTACATTTTATTATTTTAGGGATAATTGTGATATTTTACACTGGGAAGGTTATTTTTATCTGTAGTCGACTACCATGTAGTAACATTAATACTCATATACTTTGTGTGACTCGTGTATGTATGTTTTACCATGTTATGTTACATATATTTAATTATCATTCATTTCAAGCGATATGGAACCGGAACATGCTATGTGCATTAAGGGCTTTGCTGTGTGATGTGCCCGGTGGTCTGTGCTGTGTGCTATTAGAACCACTGCAGTCTATGTTGTGTGCTATTAGGACTATTAGTTCCGGATTTGATTTGTGTGCCTTGATACCGAATGTTATGTGGTATTTGTTTATTTATGATTTTTCTTACATGCATTAATTATACATTTTATATGAGATTAAAGGGATTCAATTTTGAATCTCAGCCCCTTTTAAGCCCTCTGACAGTTCATCGAGACCGGAGCAGGGAGACAAAGATAAGGCTCTGGAGTTGGAGTAGTGTGGAGGTGGACGTTGGTGACTGTTATTTTTGGGTATTTATTTTGGTTACCGGATGATTATATTATGTTATTTTGGCCAATCAGGCACTATTATCCTGATGACTGTATATTTTGATCTCTCAGAGAAAAAAATTTATCTTTTTGTATTTTTATCAGTATATTTTTGTCCAAATCGGTGCACGCTCTGCTACTTATATTCTGATGTGTGTCGTAAATTAACCGGGGAAAAATAAATTAAAATTAAATAAAAATAAATGACCATACTACCCGCCACCTAAAAGAGCGAGGCTGGTAGGTATGTACCAAAAGTTGGGCTCAATTTTATACAATGGGAAAGCTTAGACTGAAAGTGTTGACAAGAATTATTTTGTGATTTGATCTAAATGTTAAATGGTTACCCAGAAAACATCATCAAGAGACATCAATATTCTTTGTTTATTTCTTGAGAGCGACCGCTAACGCTATAATTAATTGAGCGCAATATTTATTTCTAAAGTATAAATAGTTTGGGTGGTGTAAATATTATAATAAAACTGAATATTAACGATCACTCTTATAAATTATTGATAATTTAAATTGTCATTTTATTCCGATGTCTTTTATATGCATACGTATATATATAATTTGTATAGACATAATAATAAAATTTAGATTATTCAGTGAGTTAACTTGGTGGAGGACTTAAAAAAAATGTGGACACACACACACAAGATTCATTTCCGCATTATATTTACGTACAAAAAAATCAAAGGCTCATGGGTAAAGTTCAAATGGATTTGGAATATATATTGCCGATGGAACAAAGTTTTATTCCTATTAAGCTTCGTCACACTGTCTTGTTTACTCTAGCTAGTCAATGGTCATAGCAGAATTATATTTATAGTACTATCTCCGATCTTAAATATATGATAAAGTTTGTAATACAATTTATATTATAAACTTTATTTTATATTTAAAACTGAAGGGAATAGTATATAGCAAGAGATATGGGAAAAATCAAATTCTAGATATGTTTCTGGTGTTGAATAGTGGAATGGGATGCCGGAGGCTTTCGAAAAGATGGAGTCAATACGAATTACCCATCAATTGTACGTACACAAATAAATGTCTGCATCCAATAGTAAATATAAGTGACCTTGTATATTTTTGTGTGTGAAAAAGAATATATTTGTGTGTGCATGTGTATGTGGGTTATCGAATAATATGAAATGAGAATACACACACACGGGTAGTATATATACATGGTTAACAAACAAGGAATAATTTTTTTTTTTTTTTTTGGGGGGGGGGGGTCAACAAGCAAGGTATAATCATTTACCAGTTTTAGAGAGAGCAAATTAAGACGAACTATGTGGATGGATTTACACAATGAATTAATAGAGGATGAGGTTACAGTTACAATAATAATAATGATGGGTTGGAGTCGTTGTTCTGCGTTAGTTGGGTGGGCTAATTGCGTGAACTCGAGACTGTTCATGTCGAGGAATGAGGATATGATCGAAGGAGGAGGAAATGGCATGGTTGGTGATGAAGAAGGTTTTTATCAAAAGCAAAACTAGGAGGAGGCTTAGTTGCGAAACATATGGTTGGATCGTGGCTTGCTTTGTAGAGGATATATTAAGAGGAAGGGGAAAAAGAAGCAAAACAATGTGTAGTTTTTGGAGTCGTTGGTGTGTGTTTTTCTGCAGTAAATGAAGAAGGAATAACATTTTCTTCATTTACTGCAGAAAAACAATTCTGCAGGGGGATCTCTTATCAAGTTTTTTAAAATCATTCTCTCATCAGTTTTTTTTTTTTAAATCAAGATTTGGATGAAGATTTCACAAATCGGATCAAAGATGAGGAGGGATGGACAAAGAGCGATGGGCAGAGTATCTACTTCCGTTTATGGCTAGGCTGCTACAAGATATGAATATGAAGTGAACAAGAGGGAAGAATTGTTGGATACTATGAGGTGGTTGAAAAGTGGACCGCAAATAAATGGGATATTTAGGAGGCAACTTGCATGAAACCATTTAAAGATTGTAGCCCCAAAGCCCTCAAAGTATAACGTGAAAGCGACTACACCCTACCTCCCCTGTGGTCCTCCACAGACAAAATCATACAAGGCCGTTTTGAGATGGGCCACAATCTTCCAGCCCAAATACGTAAGCCCATTTATATAAGTGGGCTTTCAGTAATTTCATTTGTGATGGACCAAAAAGAGAGGTGCTTTAAAGCACCTCATGCAGGGTTATTCACATTATTGTTGTTGGTGTTGAGACTGAGGAGGAGGAGGAGGAGAGGTACCCAGTTTCGAACCCCAGGCATCATAGCATGTTCAAATATCAACATACCAGAGTACCACAGGAGAGAACTGTGACTAAAAGCTACAAACAAAACTATTTTAAACTAAAAGAAGCAACAAGAAATGGACTTGTGGTTACGACTTTTGACAGATAATAATAAAAAATAATAATTCTCCAAAACTTTCAAGATTTAAAAGTCGTTTGAGTAATTTTTTTAAAACTAAAAATTGAATCATATCATCCACTAAAATATATTACTCTCCCCATTTTTTTAAACATAAAATTTACTTAATTAATTTGATAGATTAAAAAATGAAATGAATTAATTAATTATAACAAAAATGATATGCTCTCTTACTAATATACTTTGTAAGTACAACATTAGATTGTACTTCCTCATGTATTTAATGTAAGACCTAGTTAGAGATTGTGTTTGATTCTAAATATAAGATTTTATTATCTCTCTCACTTTATTGTCTCTCAAAAAATTTTTCCAAAGTCAAAGTATCTATATTGATTTCGATAACTTCACACGTGATAGGCTTCAAGTTTTATTAAAAAGCATCATATTTTTAAAAATTTAAAGATAATCATGATCTCATTAAGATGTTCCCATTTTCCCAAAAAGCAAAAATTTCGCATGCTACATTTCCTATGCAATAAATCCGCGAGCTTGTTTTGATTTCTGCTTTTGGGGGAAATTATTGAAGTGCTCGAGAGCAGCGCAAAAGGACTCAGCTTACTGTTCACTTCTCTGTAATCTCTCGCCTTGTTTAATACTCTATAATATATATTCTTAAATATAACATACTATTTGACTTTTTAAAAAGAAATTAAAAAAATGATTAAAATATTTATATTTATTTTCTTTTTTAGTTTATAAATAGATATATAATTTAAGGATATAAATATAACTTATTTAACTTTCTTATACTCTTTTTTAAAAAAAAAATCAATTTTGTCTTATATTAAAAAAAAAACAGAGTATTGTTTGTGTAAATAACTTTTTTTTTTTAAAAGTACTTCTCTGTATTTTTTAATGACTCAATTGTTTCCTTATTTTAAACTTTAGAGAGTATTTGAATCCTCTTCGATCAAATCAAAACCAATTTATAGGGATAAGTGTATTTAAGCACTTCATTGTATTGTAATTTTTTTAATGGTAATTTTACTATTTTATTTAGAAAATCTATATTTATTTTTATTTTTTAATCCCAAATTATAACATTTTATACAATATATATGTGTGAGTGTGTGTGATTCATGCTATTTTTAGTCATTTTTCATCTCAACTCGTTTTCAAAAGCTATGTCAAATAAGTGCCCATCGGAAAAAAAAAAAAAAAAAAAAAGCCACTTCTATCACCGATATCCAAACACAAACCACATTGGAAAAGTCTAGTAGAAAAAAAGTTCACGAAAAAGTCCAATAAAACAAAAGCCACTTCTACCACCACTATCTTAAAAGGGGCCCTCAAATTTATAATTTTTCTCAAAGTATCTATATTGATTGCACGCATTAAGGAGTTTTTATTCAAAGATAATCATGATGAAAGATGTTGTTTTAGAAAAATCAACATATATTTGTTACAAATAACAATTTTTTTTAATACACCTAAATTAGTCAATTAACTTTTTGTATTAAGGATTGAAGATATTGTATATTAGTTTATAAGTTAGCTAAATTGGTTTAGGAAAAAATGATAAATATAATAATTAAAATGGATTAAAATGTCATGCTTAGTACTATCTCCGGTTTTAATTATACGACTTAGTTAAATTTTTTTAGAGATTAAGGAACCTAAATAAGATACTTAATCATTTCATATGTTTTGTATCCTTAAATTATATATTATTTTATTAGTCAAACTAATTAGTTTAAAAAAAAAATAGAAATAAAAATAAAAATAATTTAATTAACCCTAAAAAAATGATAAATATTAATTGAAATGGATTAAAATGTCATACTTATTACTAAATTTAACTCACAACTAGCCATTACACCTTGTGAGCTATATATTCCACCATTTTTTATTTTCGCTTTCATCATCCTCAATTTCATACAGGTACAAGCTTCCCTCTCTTCTCATCTCTCTTTCTAATTTCTATGTGGATAAAGTTCACGTGGGGAAAAAACATCATGATAAATTCTTCATTCAACCAAGATAAAGCAAAAAAAGCTTTATTTGGTTTAAAATCATTTTTTTTTACCAATTTTCAGCCTAATTACACATTTTCAGGGAACCAGTTATTTAACTATGTAAAATTATAATCAACATCAAAGAAAAATATACTCAAATAAAACGGATATAAGGAAAAGTGCGTGTTCACAGTATTTTAACCCATATGAATGAAGATTTTTTTAAAAAAAAAAAATAAAAAAAATAAAATAACCCGACTCCCTCGTTCCGGTAATGGCATGGGAGTTTTTTTGTCTCAGATGCCAAATGAGCAGAGAAAAACAAAGGTGCGGACAAAAAGATGAGATAGGGGAATGAAACCAGTTTTAGGATGGGCCTTCAACTCGGAGTCTGACAAATCCGGCCCAAAAGAGAGGTACTTTAGAGCACCTCATGTATGATGCCTGCCTAGCATCATTCGATATATATATATATATGTATGCCTGCGTCTGTGTACAGGTCTCGAACCCGAGGCGTCGTGGCATGCTCAATAAGAACATAACCACAAAGCCACGGGAGACACCTGTGTCACGTGGTGCATATGCATCTAAAAGTAGAGTAGTGACATGGAAAGCCCATTATTAAAATGCTGGTGCTTACCTGTACTGTTTTCTTTTGGCCCCAAAAAAAGGGGGGGGGGGGGGCTGTTTTCTTTTTCGGTCCTGCAAAATTCGAACTCTACCAAGTTTTTTTTTTTTTTTTTTTTTCCAAGTTCTAACTTTGGATTTGGTTTGTTTCTATCCCATCGTATGTTACATGTAATGCAATGTTAGTTACAAAGTTAGTATTTGCTTTGAATTTTAAGTAAAGAGTAATAAGTTATTTCTTAATCATTATTTAAAATTAAAATATTACACAAAATCTATTTTATCCTTTAGGTTTGTTTGGTTCAATGAATGGGAGAAATTTTGAATGGGGGAAGAGGAAATGAGATGAGGATTTTAATATTACATTATTTAGATTGATGTTGATGTGAGGGGAGGGGAGATGAAATATTATAATATTACCTTGTTTGGTCAATAAAAGGAGAGGTAAAATATTTTCATATGGACAACTTTATTCTTATTTTATTTAAGTCATTTTTTTTAAAAAAAAAATAATTTGTAGAATGTTTAGTAATTATAACTTTCATGGGCATAATAGTTACATCATGTCAAAATATTAAAGTGAGCATGGGATGAGGAAGAAAGTCAGAAGGGTCTCATAAGAATATTAAAAACTTTCATGGGCATAACAGTCACACCATACCAAAATATTACCCCTCCCCTCTAAATCCCCCATTTTGGAGGGGAGGGGAGCGGAAATTTCAAAAAACTCCCCTCCCCTCCTTCAATTTTTTTGTTGCCAAATAAGGGAAGGGGAGCAAAATACATCCCCTCCCCTTCTTTAAACCAAACAGACCCTTAATATAGTATTTGTGAAAAAAAATAGTTAAGAGCCATTGCGTTGCCTTATCATTACCATCACACAATCTCGTCGAGGATCATCTTGCGGAGATGGTTATAATGGTGGAGGTGAAAGTGACGGACTGACGGTGGTGCGGTGGTGCGGTGGTGAGTGATTGTTGTAGGTGGTGACAACGACGATGAATGAGGATGTAGTGGCGACAATGGCAAGAAGTGACATCAACAACGGTAGAGGTGGTGGTGACAGCTACCATGGCGGTGACAACAACAACGGTAAAGGTAGCGGCAACAAGGGGGTGGTAGTGGAGGAGGTAGTGGTGACGATGAAAGGTTGCGACAACAATAATGGTGGAGGAGGAGGAAGTGGAGGCGGCAACAACTATCATGGTGGCAGTGGCGGTAGCGACGATGGAGGTAGTGTTAGTCAGGGGCGGCGATGGAGGAGATAGTGGTGGCGATAACATATGGTGATAGAGGCAATAATGGAGCGAGGAGGTAGTAGCGGTGGCGACAGGTGGCGAAGCTAGTGATGGCCCGGTGGGGCCTCCCCGACTAATCTTATAAAATTTGTTAAGAAATATATGTATTTATTAGATGATATTTTATTTGGCCACAAATTTGGCCCCAACTAATTTTTAATCTTCTTTGTAATGATAATGTTTGTTTCAATACTCATTGGATTTGGGAGGAAAGTAAAATTCTTGTTTGAGATACGAAAAGGTTGGTATCATCTTATATATTGTTTTAATTTATAATTATTGGTTATTATCTATTTGTATTTTTAAGGTTATTTGATACTATTTAGTAAATACTTCCTTTAGTCCTTATCTAAGAAACCAACTAACAATTCTTACAAGTCAATAAAAAACAGTTAAGTCATTAAATTTTTCCTAAAATTTAAATAATTTTCAATGTTATCCCTATTAATTACACTAAACTCTAATATCATATTAATTATATTACCCTTTTTTCTCAAAAAAAAAAAAGAGTGTTAATTAATTTTTATTAATTATTACTATCACTCACTACCTTTTTAATTATGGGTATAAATGGAAAAAAAATATTTAATGCTATTTGGAAACAAGCAAGTGTCTTATAAAAAGGACGAAATATACTTGTTAGTTGGTGTCTTATAATAAGAACTAAATGAAGTAGTTCAATATGTTTATTTTTTGATCCGGGCTAAAAAAATTTTCTGGTTCCACCACTGAGTGGCGATGACGATGGCAATGGTGGAGGTGGAGGTGGCGATGCGTGGCGGCGGTGGAGGAGAATGAGGTAGTGGTGGCGGTGGTTGTGGTTGTGGTATGGCATGATGGGTGAAATGACACAAATGAAATAAAGACAAATGAGATTAATGCTTTGCTTGAATTGAGAGAAAATGGGAGAGAAAAGGAGGGGGGGGGGATGAGAAATTAATGGAGTTTTCCTTTGCTTGGATAGGAGATAAATTGGGGGAGAAAAGAATACAGAAGATGAAAATGAGATGGGTCCCACACCTTATTTCCATCCCAAAACTCCACTCCACATGTGGGGATATTTGGGGAAAAAAGGTGTACTGCTATGATTACCCCTCAGACTCCTTTTTCCCTATATAAATAATTTTATTTACAAATATAAAAAAAATGTTTTATTAAATTTTTATATCTAATTTTTTTTAAAAAATATTAATGGTAACACACAAGAGATATGTACAGAAGTTCAGACATGAAAATTATAAGTACATAAAATTTAATTATAGCTGCTAATTCCTTAGACGATCAAGCAATACATGCCTGTTTAAAGGCCTACCTCGCTTGAACGATATGCGTTAGATGTGGTTAATTTTTTTATACTACAATTTAAGCCTTTCTTTTTGAGTTTTATTAGTTATGAATAAGTTTGGATAAAGCATAATTTATTTGTTTTATTTTAGTATAATTAAATTTTTTTAAAAATATTCACTTTTTATTTTTCACCTTAAACATTATGTCATTTTGATATTTAACTAATTTTAAATGCAATATAAATTATTAATATTTAATTTTAAATATGATTACTTTAATATAAAAGTAAGTGTATTTTAATCATTAAATATTTTCACATTTTCTTTCCTTTCAGTTTTCTCTCACTCATCCAAACAGGTAGAGGGATAGCATTTTCTCTCCTCTCCTCATTTACTCTTCCCCATTTTCTTTCCTCTTAACTTTTCTTCTTATCCAAGCAGAGGGTAAATGATGAATTGAACCTTTTCAACTATGCAATGAGATGATAATAAATATTCGGAGTTGGCTTACCTCCTTTGCGGTAAGCGTTCGCTGCCATGGAAGCGGTGTCGTTTTGTGCAAAAAGATGACCTGGCCTCTTTAAAAAAAAAAGTTCAAGGTACAACCGGGTATTAAAAAGATAATTTAGGATCTTGAATGATATAGAAAAATTCTTCATGATCTTGAAAGATTCTTTTAGGATCTTGAAAAATATTTCAAGATATTAGTTGGTACTAAAATGATATTTCAGGATAGTGACTCGGTATTGAAAAATAATTCATGATCTTAAAAAAATTATTTTAGAATCTTGAAAAAATATTGAAGGTAATTACTGTTACCAAAAATATACTTTAGGATGTTTTTTCAAGATCATGAATTATTTTTTCAATACCAGTCAGTATCCTGAAGTGTCTTTTTAGTACTAACCAGTATCTTGAAATATTTCTTCAAGATCCTAAAAGAATTTTTCAAGATCATGAAGAATTTTTTTCTCAGTATCATTCGCAAGATCCTCAATTATGTTTTTAGCATGGTTTAGGAACCCCGACCGGACCAGCCGGTTCGGACCAGAAACCGTTGAACCGGCCGGAAAACCAGTCCGAGTTGGGGAAAACCCGGGTTGTAATATCCTGAATTTTGGGTATGGAGACTTAAGAATAAGCCTAAGTTTGGCAGGCTACTAAGCCCGGTTCAGGAAATGTGACATTTCCTGGACAGATAAAGATCCCCTACATTTTTTGAGGAAATAAGAAAAGAAAGAAATACTGAAAAGTCATCTAGTCAAAAAGGAAGAGTCAGAGTAACGATAATATTGGGGCACGTGTCACTTTAGAGTAAAAGAGGAAAAACAAAGGCAAAATAGTCAATTCCTTGTCCTTTTAATATTGAATTTTGTCCCCCATGAGAAAGAAGAGAAAACCAGGTGATTTAAGTCATATTCAGGCCCAAACTTGAAATGCAAGTCCCACAGGCGATTGATCGACAGAAACGGAACCGATAGGGACCGATTAGGGGTTCCTTTGGACGGAGTAAGTCAAGTGTGGGGCCACTCCAAGAAGTTTGGAGAATGTCACATAGGAGTGTCTATTCAAGAAGGAAAAGTTTGAAAAAGATAGAGAAATGTACAAAGGGAACTACCCTGATGGCCGGCGAGACCCACACAGACCAGTAGACTGGGAACTGGACTGATAAAGTAATGAAAAAGGGTATTAGATACCAGAGACCCAAGGTAGGGCCTTTAGGCGTCACACACTCCCTTTAATCATTAAAAATATTTACTAGGAGAAAAGAAAGAAAAGTTAGTGCAAAAGTCAAACTACGGGTCCCACATTTGAAAAACAAGGGCAAAATGGGAATAAATAGGTAAAAATTGGTTTGGGCAGGCATGTGGGTCCAAAATGGGGCCACATGTGTCCTTTTAGGCAGAAAAAACGTCGGGAAGGATTGGTAATTATTAAAAAGTTTTGGGCCAAAATCGTAATTTCCAAAAGTTTCGGGCCAAACACGTAATTTTCCCCAAAAGCAGAAAATATCATGATATTTTTGGAGAGCTATGAGCCACTTGGAAGATGACTGAAGCCCCTGGAAAATTCTAGATTTTTCTTGGAGAAAAAGTAAAAAAGTCAGGTCCTAATTATTACACGTAAGTCGAAACTTACGCTGGTTAATTCCAAAGACAACCGGATCAAATTCACCTTTATTAAAAAGGTGTTTTAACCTCTTTTTTTAACCTTAGCCATGAAATTTCCAAAGAACCCAAGAAAAACCCATCAGCCACCATAGTTAGGGATCCAAGCTCAAGCTTCCAAGTTTATTCACCGGTCTTCCGATTCTAGGTAACCCCGACAACTTCTTCTCTTGAGTTCTTATGGAAGGAAAATTAGTGTAAATGGTAGAAGCTTGGTTTTGGGGTTGGATTTTTGAATTTTGAAGGTCAACATAGGCTCTGGAATGAGGTTTGGTATAGGGTATAGCTATGGTTAAAGTTTTCGAAGCCGAAAACACCGAAAACCCCATGAGAAGGCTTGCTGCCAGCTTCAGTGAATCTGGGCAGTGACCCTTCTAACGCGTTTTTAAGTGGGTAAATAAACTCGGTTTAAGCTGAAAGTTTTAATGAAGAAACTAGACATCTGGGGCATGAGTTTACATATATAATATGATGGATTTGGATAAGATTTACTAGGTTAAATAAGTGGTTGAAAAAGAGGCTAGGACGGTGACGTGAATCTGGACAAGAGGAGATAAAACAAAAAATACGCCAAAATATTTGTATTTTCAGGGTCTAAATATATTTTTCTTGTAAAATAGACTTATTAAAGGTTTGAATGGCACTGGTTTCACATCAATATGATTTTTTTGGAATTTATGAAAAATCCTTGAAGTTGGGACAAAAACAGTGAATTTCTGGAAATTGCATGTGTGCTCGGTTTTAGCAAAAAATAATGTAAGGGCATTTTTTTAAATACTGAAAAAGGTGTACTTTAATGTTTTAGGTCAAAGGGGTACTTTTAGAAAGGCCACAGAGCAAAAAGGTAGTAAAAACAGTATCCACCACACCAGATAGTAACCACTTTACTCTGGCACTTTTATGTGTTTGATGTATGTGTTGTTTGCCATATGTATTGTTTTTGGTATATGTGTTGCCAAATATGCATACAGAGCATGTTTGTGATTGTGCCCCTAGCGCTGAGGGTGCTTGTCGGGGTCTGTCTGCGTGGTGACTCAACGGAAACAGGCGTGTGATTCCGGTAATTCCGAGGCTCCTTGGTAAGGCGGCCGACGGTGCGAAGACGTGTTATTATGTGTTTTACGTGTGCATATTGTGGTATATTTGACATACTTATCTGTGTTCATATACATACATGGTTGCATGCATACACATCACACATTTAGTGCATGAGTATTGATGGTTACTCTAGGGGCCGTTATCGGACTCTAGACGCTTTTGTAGACACAGGAGAACGTGCCTGAGATAGAAAGACCTTTTTGGAAAGGTAGGGCTTGGCGGTGCAGTGAAGAATAGGGAATGTCCTATCATATTTTGTACTTTACATTTGGATGACTGTGTAACATCCTCAAAATTAACTTAACATAATAATTAATTAAGGGTTCATTAACGACTATGTAATGCCCAACATTTACCAAAATATACAAAAGTAGATCAGAGTATGTAGAATGAGCCCTAACGTGGCAATATACAATCATCTCACATAAACCAAAAAGAAAGACAGAAGCACTACTTTTTGCAGAAGTAGTCTAAGCTTCTGGGGTCTTCCCTGATGGACCTGCACAGGAACTATCACCTGAAAAATGTGGGTAACTATCAATCCAACTTATTACGAATACTAATATGTGCTAGTGAGGTGCCAAGTGGAACAATTTGTATAACAAAATATTGAAAATATAATTCACCAATATCCACATTTCAAAATTTCATATAATAAAGTATGTATCGTAAATTAGGTATTACAAATTTTTCATTAACACGATTCCCAAGATGCCTCCCATCAATCCAACCGAACCGCCTTATTTCCTCCGACTAGACCCATGGGCTAAGTTACATCCATGTGATTTGGATACTCAAAAGCTTATCGGTCATGTGATGAGGACCGGCCAAAATTCCCAGAGCACACGTCCCAGACCACGGGCCTTTTCCCCTCATTGAACATGTGGGGTGTCGTATGCCCTCATTGATCTAGTGGGCCAGTCCCTTATTGAACAGGTGGGACAATAGAAAGCCAACCATCATGCATTAATGGAGGCCTCACCACGTGGTGGAAAAAAAATACTCCATCTATTCCCAATTCAACCATTATCATAATTATCACAAAAATTCTCATATACGGGTTATAATAGCTCAAATCCCAATTTCTTATAAATATATAAATATAAGCAAGTATTTCACAATTCAAATCATAAGGTTTCACAAGGAAATTTCTAATAAGATATTCATAACTATGTCACAAAATACTCACAAACAACATACTAATACTCATAACAAGTGAAAAGTGGTTACCTCTTTAAAACTAACTATTATCACACTTGCTCCTAATCTAAGAGCTCAAACACATGTCAAAAATCAATCTACGACAACCAATTTACTAATCATTAATAACTCTTTAAAACTCTACACTAATAAAAATTATAACTTATAATTTCATAAAATCCAAAAAAATACACAAATTATAATAATAAATTTGAAATGCTTGAATAAAAGTAAAAATATACAAATTATAATAATAAATTTAAAATGCTTGAATAAAATTAAAAATATACAAATCATAATACTAAATTTGAAATGCTTGAATAAAATATACAAATTATAATAATAAATTTGAAATGCTTGAAATATGCAAATTATGACGTTAAAAAAAGTAAGGAGACCATTGTAAATATTACTTCTCCTTTCGATTTACTATTAATTAATAGCTCCCCTTTTTATTATTATTTATTAGTAATTTTCTAAATTATTTATTCCATTTTTATAATAATAATAATAATCATTATTATTTATTCCTATTTTTAATAATAATAATAATATTTATTATTATCATTATTCTATTATTTTAATAATTTCATTTATTATTTATTCCCTTTTCCTTAATAATAATAACTATCTAATTATTTATCTATTTTATTTTGTAAATGATATTATAAGTGAGATAATATAAGATTAGTTAAATTAGATCCTATTATATAGGAGTAAGTTGGATCAAATTCTATCTTTTTGATTTTCTCGATATTATGTTAATAAAATAACTTCTAAAATATAATCAGAATCCTATTTTCACGTGCTATATATATTTGTATATATAAAAATCCTCAAAACCCACGTACCAATGCCTACTAACTGTAACTTAATATACATATAGGAACAATAATAAAAATCTGATGCAAGACATGCATTTTGAAAACAACAACTAGCTTTTGGTTTATTATACTGCCACGTGTGTGTGTGAGTATATATATATTTATAAAGTTTCATGGACAATTAAAAAAAATGTCTATAAAAGAAAACATTTTATAAACATAGCCACGCATGATCTCTCTCTCTCTCTATATATATATATATATATATATATTTTCTTTTATTTCCTTCTCTTTCTTTTATAAACACAGTGACCACGTGTAATATATATATATATATATATATACTCTCAAAACACATCAGCTTTTCCTTTTTTTTTTTTTTTTTTTTTTTTTTTTTTTTTGTATATGCATCAGCCAAGCAAAGCTTTTTTTAGCAAAGTTTTTTTTTTTTGTTTATATATATATATAGATATGCAGCGACATAACTATACCTATTAGTTTCTAATGATTTGTGTGAAATAAATATAATGCTCAGGAATGACGATGCACCCTATTTCAGTTTCTTTTACCAGAGAAATCACATGGAAAATCAAGGCTACGCTCCTAACGGCTTCTACCTCAAAAACTTGCGTTGATGAATGAAGGAAATCGAAAGGAAAAGAGAACCAATGATTTACCTCTGTTTGCTAGTTGGTATGATAGGATCTCAGCTGGAAACAAAACCCGCTGTTTACTGAAGCGTTACGCAGAGGGGAAAATGGTTTCAGTTTTTGAAGCTCTCTCTCTCTCTCTCTCTCTCTCTCCCCTCCACTTCGATTTCTGATTCTGGTAAGCTTAGCATGAATGGATGGAAGCAAGGGAGCATGGTTATATAGAGAGGGGGAGGGTCCAATCCGAGGAAGGGATTACACGAGGGTCACTCGGTGAGCTCGAGATGCATGGGGTCTCGGTTTAGCGTGTACTTGTTGAATCCGAAAGCAAGTTTGGAGTACGGCGTGATCCGTTTACTGTGGTTGCGTGATATGGTTTTTCCGCGTTGTGATCTCTTTCTCGCATAAACGTCGTTCTCATCATATCTCTGTGCATCTAATCTATTATTTATTTGTTTTTTTTCTTCCTTTTTAATATTAAAATTTAAATCCTTAATTCTATTTAAGGATTTACTCTCTCTCAATTAAATTTCTTTTGGCTTTAAAAAAAATATAATTTCCATAATTTTAGGCATATTTTATTCTTCATTTTATTTTTATTATATATATATATATTTGTTTGTTTATTATTATTATTATTATTACATATATATATATATATATATATTTTAATCCTAAAAATAAATTAGGATATTACGTATTTGTGTATATTATTTTGATATTTATTTTGGATGACTATACCCTTAACCCTTCAGGAACTTTTATTTTCTATTTATTTTACTTCTACCAGTACAGTATATTGTCCAAACCGGTTAAATGCTCTCTTGCGCTCACTCTGATACACGCTAAATGGATTTATTAATAAAGGAAATGTGACTAATATAAGGAATCCCTCTAACCCGCCACCCGAAAGGACGAGGCCGGTAGAGGTGTAACACGGGTTGACTCGGTGACTCCGGGTAAACTCGGCCAAAACCGGCCGAATTGAGGCCCTGTCACCGGGTCATGAAGGGAAAAAAATCAGATCAAGGCTGTGTGCGACAAATCAAGGAAGATGAAGAGAACTGAAGTGAAGGTTGGTTAGAATATGTTTTCAAGCAACTACTGACCACCTTAGCTAGGCATGAGCTTGGACAGAGTGAAGGTTGATGAGTTGTCGGTGCTAGGTTTCAAGAGAATGGAGTGAAGGTTGAAGGGCGACGGAAGCTCTGGATGATGGAGCTTTGTCGGTGATGGAGGGAGGAGGAGGAGTCTTGTGATGAGAGAGATGAGATCTCCAAATGTGAGACGTGAGTCTAGGGGAGAGTAGAAAAGCGGATATGGAGGGAATAGAAAAGATGAGATTTTTTTTTTTTTTTGGTCAAAAGTAAGATGAGATTTAAAGATGATCGAATGATGTGATGGACATGATGGAGAGTAGGTGAGAGCGAGAATGTGAATATTTTTTTTAATTTTTTTTTTTACAAACATAAAAAATGGAGAGGGTGAGGAAAACAAATCATGACGTACAACTTAGACAAATGAGTGATCGTATCTAATAAAAAATTTCCTAAGTGTCTCCTTATATTTCAGATTGGTCATACGGATATACTCTAATTGTTTAACAAAATATTTTTATTATTAAAATATGAATAACTTTACATATTTTAATTAAATTATATTTTTAATTAATACCGATTTGACTCCTGGTCGACCTTGACCTTTGACCTAGTACCTTCACCTAGGTTTTCAAAACCTTGGTTTTTAATACCGGCGAGCACCTTGATTTTTTTTTAAGAGACCAGGTCATCTTTTTGGCACAAAACGACAACGCTTCCGGTCGGCGGATGGCGTGGACGCTTACCGCAAAGAAGGTAAGCCAACTCCTTAAATATTCATAGAGGAGGTATGAGTGATAGTTACTAGTATTTTGGTAATCATTGCTATCATACGAAAGAACGTACAACTAAATACACTTCCTTGATAATACAATTATAATTACCATTACAAGCATACGAGATTGAATCAAACAAGCTTTAATTGGACATCTTTGAAAATATACTACCATAAAGGGAAAAAAGGGTAAATGATGAATTGAACCTTTTCAACTATGCAATGAGATGATAATAAATATTCATAGAGGAGGTACGAGTGATAGTTACTAGTTTTTTTGGTAATCATTGCTATCATACAAAAGAACAACTAAATACTCTTCTCTTGATAATACATTATAATTACCATTACAGGCATACGAGATTGAATCAAACAAGCTTTAATTGGACATCTTTGAAAATATACTACCATAAAGGGAAAAAAAGGGTAAATGATGAATTGAACCTTTTCAACTATGCAATGAGATGATAATAAATATTTATAGAGGAGATATGAGTGATAGTTACTAGTTTTTTGGTAATCATTGCTATCATACGAAAGAACAACTAAATACTCTTTTCTTGATAATACAGTTATAATTACCATTACGGGAGATTGAATCAAACAAGCTTTTATTGGACATCTTTGAAAATCTACTATCATACATCTTTGAAAATCTACTATCATAAAGGGAAAAAAACGAGAGGTTATTTTGGAATACCTCATGATGGATCTACGTACAGTTCTTATTTTGGAATTTTCCCCACTGCATCTCGAACCCGAGACTTTCTAGTGTTCAATTAACTTTCACACCAGAGAGCCACGGGAGAGAGCAGTAACGCATGGGGCAGACAAAAAGTAATAATCAGTGACCATGAAAGGGGTTACCAGATGCGGTTTTGGCGTTCCGTCATACTTTGAAAGTAGTTTAAGAAAACTGTATTGATAATGTGTGGAATTTCAGAGATTTCCTGTGGCACTGTAACTTCTTATTAATCTTGATGAAAAATGGTGGTCTTACAGAACCTGGAAGGAAACATTACAACAACTATTAGAAAACAAATTGAAAATAAAAGGATAGGAACTACATGGGCTTTGTAATTAGAAAAGCATGATAATTGTGAAGAAATATCCTGTATTGTCTTGTTCGATGAGGAAAAGGAATCTTGAAGTCTGATGAATAATTTCTTCCCACACAGCACTTGTAGCCTCGGTCTATTACTTCCTCCGGTATTAAATATAAGACAAAGTTTGTAGTGCAAATTGTATTTCAAATTTTATCTTATATTTAGGACCAGAGGTAGTAGATTGAAACAAATTCCCTGAGTTGACAATCCAAGATAAGCTTGCTCTACAGCATAGGAGGAAAAAGGTTTGTGGATCTGCAAATTTCCGAATCCAAACAAATTGCTGAAGAGCCATACTGTTGAAACAGATTAGTCCATGGCATTCTGTAAAAGGCCTTCTTTTAACTTTTGTAACCATGATGCTTCAATCCCATGAAAAATCTTCTTGTGGTAGAGTAACATATCTGATGAAAGAGAAGCACCTTTAATCACTTTTATCACATCTATTGGATGAGTAATTTTTCCTTTATGAACAGACATGTTTCTTTTCATCCTGACAGTATTAATAAGCAAAACAATCTCAATAATCAGCTGGGTATTGCCATCCTTATGCAGAGAAAGGAGAGAGCTCTTTAGCCAATTAGCGAAACCCAAGAAACTATGAATGTTCAACCTCATAGAAAGATAACCAAAACAAATTGCATTAACATGCATAGAAAGAACTAGTGCTCTATTGTCTCTCTTTCTGAACATCCAAAAGGGGATAATCCTGATGAGTTTAGATGATGTAGACTAAGAATATCAGAAGCAGAAAGGTAATTTTCTATATTTGTTGATCAGGAAAAAAAACTCTTTATTTTTTAGACAGCTTGCTGAAGAAAGCCTTGATTCAATTTTTAGATTAAATATCCACCCATGGGTTCACAAAAATCTTTTAGGGTACGAATGACTTGCAGCATCTCAGGATTCGGTTGATAGAATATTTCAAGGTACTCTGAATACATGGAAGCCACTGGGATCTTCCAAGGTACTCTGAATTTGTCACTCATAATGACTATTTTACTAATAGTGCAGAAAACCAGTCATAATCGTTCAATGCTTATGAATACTGGAACTTGCTATAGATGTGTTTCCTTGCTTGATAGGAAATATACAGGTGATTCTGTCACTACTGCCGGGTCATGCTTGAGTAGTTAGGAAATTACTAGTCTTCTTTCTGATTTTTCTGTGTCTATGTATGTGACTTTGCATGTCTGTGAGAGGAATATTCTGACCCTTTTGCAAGTTCGATATTTCTATAGTTTCCAGTTAAAAATTTACTGCCATTTTGAAGACATTCATTCA
The DNA here is from genome assembly GCA_019022655.1 of Acacia acuminata. Lineage (NCBI taxonomy): Eukaryota > Viridiplantae > Streptophyta > Magnoliopsida > Fabales > Fabaceae > Acacia > Acacia acuminata. The sequence goes on along the minus strand of JAFJYI010000019.1, from coordinate 2,577,287 downwards.
TGTAAAGAACATATACAGATGGATAGATTACCTACCTCAAACTAAAGATTTAATGTGTGTGATAAGTACAAAGCCAGACTTATTCCTGCAATCATATTTCTCTGGCTATATCTGCAGGTTTATTATGGGGATAACTCCGCTTTGGTCACATTTAACAACGTAGAATCACTTCAATTAAACTAATCCCTACCTATGTCTCTTGCTTATTTCCAATTCTCTTCCTTGACCATATTCTTAGGCCACCACACCAATTCATATCACCCTCAATTTCAATAATCTGCCAGGCCTTTATTGTTCTCTTCTTTCTTTTTTCTTTTATAAAATTCACATGGAAAAAAAAACATCATGGTAAATTATTAAGTCAACCGAGAATAAATCCTATTCACACCCATATCCGAGAATTAGTAATTTAACCATGTAAAATTATAATCAAATCGGATTACACCATGTCATAGAAAACGATGCCCTTATAAAATGGATTTAAGGAAAGTTGTGAGTTCACAATATTTTGACCAGAAAATGGGGTATCCCGTTTATATCCATCTGGGTAATGCGTAGAAGTGTTTTTGTGTCAGATGCCAAATGAACGAAGAAAAAGAAAGCTACAGGAGAAACTAGTGCGATTCAATGAATACGCAGCCTTAACAAATGCCAGTGCCTCCATTTTGTCTTTTTTATGTCCTGCAAAAATCGAAACTCTTCTCCGTAAATCTTGGAAAATTTGCTTTCATATAATAAAGGTGAAAGGAGAGGAATTTTGGAAAACCTCATGAATAATGTGACTCTTTGCTAAGGCTTATTGCTATGTGTTGGAAATCTTGGTCCACATAAATCTACACCCAGTATTCACAACAAGTATGGGAGAAAATATATTTCTCATTCATAAATTGAGTCTTACACAGCTTCGCTTGATACAATACCTGCACTGTCTATTTGATGACGTACATCACCAAAACAGAACAAACTAACTAACTAACTACACTTACATTTATTTATTTACAAATGAGTACTAATTTATATTTCTAACGCTATGTATGAAAAGGCTTGGCTACGAATTGAGCTGCAGCTTCATTATAGTAGTTGAGGGGAAGACCTTGGAATGTAATCCATATCGACATGTGAGTGATACAGAGGCCTGTGATCTGTAAATCCGGCAACCTAGGTGAAAAAAAGCTCAGAAAAAACACGGTTGAGGAAAAACACCCTGTCAAGACGATGATGAAAGTGAAGGAGGAAACCATGACAGAGTCTCGCAACTACCAATGAATCGATATGTTTTGGAACATGAATACTACGGTGATGGAGCAGTCGAACAAATAATTCAGATGGTGCTGCGGACAGAATGGTAGGTAGGCTATGAGGAGGCGATAAAAGCAGAAGAGAACGATCAACAGGTATATGTTGAGAAAGAAACAGAGCTTGGAGCAAGGTTAAGCACGACGAAGACGGAGCCAACGGAAGAACACAGTTTAGAGACAGCTCTCTCCCGTGTCCCCCCACTCCCGTCCCAACCAGCTTCGACCTCGACCCTCTTACGATTATGAAAAGGTAGTGTGGATAAAAGTAAAACATTTAGCATTAGAACAAATCTAGACAACAAACAAACAAACAAACAACTGATGATCGTAAGAGGCACGATCGTCTGCCCCTTGGGATTATTGAGTAGGGGTCCAGGTCAAGAAAACTATGTTGAGGTATTTATTTTATACCTTTTTCTTTTTATTTCAATTTGTGTAAATGCATGTGTCTAATTCTGTATAGACTATGGAGGGGAGTAAGTAAAATGAATGCATATAAAAAGATGGGCCAAAGGCTAAGGTAGTGGCCTAAAAGAAAGGTACTCTTAAGTACCTTATTTTTTGAGCATACCAAACAGGACCCTGAGTGTACTGTCTCTCGAACCCGCAACCTCCTGATTTATTGATAACAATCTCACCATGAAGCTACGGGTGGAGCCAATGTCAGACGGTAGGGGAAAAAGTCTAAGTAAACAAATCCGAAGTCATTTTAAATCCATACTCAAATCAGTTTTGGCAATCCAAATACTTGTAATATCGTTGTTTAAATTCATGTTATCAAAGTACTTATATAAAAACCTGCCATCATACAGTATAGATAATAACCTCCAAACTCTATCTGGGTTTCTGATATGTTAAATCGTGCAATCATATCTGCAGTTGATTTTGGTTGATCAAAACAAATGACACTCCAAAAAATGGAGATTTCATGGGCTGACTCTGCTAATTTGCAACATCAAGTTTTGACAGAAATTTTTTAAATGACACAGACGTTTCTTACAAGATTTAAATCCTTTGTTTTTTTAAGCAATATCTTAATTTCATAAAACTAGTTTGAAAATCAAAGCACACAGTAGCAGGTAGGTACATACTTCATCTAATCCTTATTATAAGATACCAACTAGTAATTGTATTTGGTCATTTTTATAACGCACTTAATTGCTTGTTTCCAAAGCGATTAATTTTTTTTTTTTTTCATATATGCCCATAATTAATAAGGGTAGTGGGTGAGAGTAATAATTAATATAATATTAGAGTTTAGTGCAACTAGTAGAAGTAATATTGAAAGTTACTTAAATTGTAGGACAACTTTATTGATTTTAATTATTTCTATTGATTTGTAAAAATTGTTAGTTGATATTCCATCTTATAATATATACCAGAAGGAGTAGTTCATATGGTATTATAAGCAGAATTACATGCTACCTTCACATGTTCTTTTCTTTATTGGAATATTTTAAAAAGAAGAGATGTGTTTCTTGAGAAACCATATCCTTATAACTTAGAGCCGAAAATCGGCCTTCAAGGGCCAACCCTTTGAAAATTAGCCTGGTCTTTCAAGGGTCGGGCTTGAAAATTAGAGGAATTAAATAAAATCGGAGTTGTAGAGCCATTCTATCCACCGACCTACGGGGCTTCGAACTTAAAAGGGCCATCCGTTAGGCCTTGCTAATTTTTTTAAAAAAATTAATAAAGAATTGGAAGAGATGTTCCCTATTCAAATATCCATTAAAAACTAAAAGTCATATGATTTGCCCTTATATTAACAACCTTTTCATCACAAGTCATAGAATTAATCTTATCATTGAAATATTGTATAATAGTTTAAATTTAAAACCTATGTATGTTTCTTAGGTTTTATGTGAGTTATTTGTGGACAATAGTTTGCTTTTGATTACAAGTTAGTGAATGTGTTTATTTGTTGGATGATTCGTATTGGTTGGATATTAATGTTAACAACATTTATTTAATAAATCGAAACTTTAATTGTTGTAATTTACTAATTATATTTCTATAAAAAAATGAAGGAAAAATAGTTAAAATTTAGAATAGTAACTTCCGGGCCTCGTAGTGCCAAACCTTGGCGTGTACTCTCGGGCAGCTTTGAAACATAAATGTTTTTCTTACCCTGACACTTGTAGGGCAATTCCCAACTCTATTATAACTGAAGGAATTTATGTGGATGATGTATTTTTAGTTCTTAAAGACACCTATAAAATGTTATGACTAATAGATGTGCTAACCGTCATTTCATAAAATGTTGTATTATTTATAAGTATACCCTATATACTAAAAAATATCACTCTTCATGAAAAATTATTTTAAATAACCACTAGTTGTTTTATTTATGTGGGTTCAAAAAGCAACATATAAGGTTCATAAATCATTTAAGAACTACTCCCTTCGGTCCTAATTATAAGAAAACATTTGAGAGTTAGTTTTGGTCCTAATTATAAGACAACATTCTAATTTTTGTCAACTTTTTTCTTAAAATACCCCTATTTTATTCTCTCAACTGTGTTTGGTTTTTTATGATTATATGTGTGTGTGTGTCTCTCTCTCTATGTATAAATACATATACATATATACACAAATACATATATATAGACACACACATATGTAAACACACACACATGTATATATGTGAGTGTGTGTGTGTATCTGTGTATATATATGTGTGTATACATATATGTATATCTGTGTGTGTGTGTGCGCGCGCGCGCGTCTATCAATATATATATATGTGTGTGTGTGTGTGTGTTTGTACATATATAAACACATATATATACATATGTGTGTGTGTCTATATATATATATTTGCGTGTGTGTAGATATATGTATGTATATGTGTGTGTATCTATATCTATATCTATATGTATACATACATATATATATATATATATATATATATATTTGTGTGTGTGTGTGTGTGTATATGTATACACATATATATGTGTATATAGCAAAAACATTATTTCAATTAAAAAGTATATGGAAAGAAAAATTTTAAGTCGGAAAAGTATGTGGTAGGGATTGTTAATTCACTTTTACTTATATCATTTTAAATTTATATAAAGGCATTTTAGGAAAATGAATAAAATCAATTAATTTAACTTCTCTCCTTAATCTCTCCAAAATCGGTTAAATATGTCCTATAATTAGGACCGGAGGAAGTAATATATAGGGTTCATGAATATTATGATTTTTTAGTTAAATAGATGTTTATTTTAAAAAGCACCATGGTACATAAATATTATACATCATCACTCTATTTGATGAGACAACACAATACAACAAGATCAAAATCACTATATTTATCTGTGAGTATCCGTAGAGATAAAATCAAATCATCACTTTATGGTGATAATTATTGTCTTAGTTTGAGTATTGTAAGTACAGTCCAAATTAAAATATTTTTATTATATTTTGCAAAAAAAAAAAAAAAAAAACCCAACTTGCATCTTATAGATAGGAATAGGTTCACTAATAATTTAAATTGCGGGCAAATATAAAATTGAAAGCATCCATCACACTCTTTCAGGACACGGATATAACATATTCAATAACAACATACAACATTCTTCCTAATATTTTCTAATGCTGCTCCCGTTGGTCTCCAATGTGATTTATTTAAGTAAGTGTTTGAGGTAATTACGTGTAATTTGAAGTCAACAGTAAGTTATCCGAGTAACACTACCACCCACCACATGTGGATGAGATGTTAAGCTCCTAGTATTTACATGTTTAATAAAACCGGAGGTAGTACTCAACTACTCGTTTTTTTTTCCCCGCTCAAACAACTACTCGTACTTCATCCAGTCTTTTTTATAAGACTTTTTTAAATTTTTTTCCCCTTCTTCTTCTTTTCTTTTGGTCTTTGCACATTCTTAAAAGTATTACTTGCTTAGGGCCTGTTTAGTGGAATCAAAATGTAGGTTTCGGAAATAAAATTTAGGTTTTGTCATGAGTTTGTTAAATATCCATTTAAAAAAAAAAACTATTTTTCATCAAAATATAGGTTTTTCTATAAGTTAGTTAAACACCTCTATTTTTGTCCAAAAGCTATTCTGCATTAAAACCTAGATTTTGGAAAAAGTTTTTTTTTTTATAGATTTTTCTCTCTCTTCTACCATCATTAGTATTTTTTTAGTACCCTTCACAATTTTTTTTTTTTATTCTTAAATATTTTTTTAGTACCCGTCCAAGATTTTTAAAATATTTTTTCAAGATCATTCATTACCCGAAAATATTTTTTTAATATCCTAAAATAAATTTTTAAGATCATGAAATATTTTTTTAGTACCCTTAAATAATTTAATTTTGTACAAAAATTTATGTATTTTTTTTGTATTTATTATGAAATATAATGTTTATAATATTTAAAATACAATTTTATCCTTTATATTCAAATTATAGTATTATACCAAAAGCTAATATCTTTTTTGGTAATGTTGCCTGAAAAAGCTATTATGGTGCAACATCCAAATACTATCCTTTTTATTCAAAATTTATTCTCAAAATGTCATTTTTATCTCGTAAATTTCAAAAACTATTCTCTAAAAATTATTTTTATCTCATAAATCTCAAAAGCTATTCTCCAAAAGTTACATCTAAACGGGCTCTTACTTTTCTATAAATATTCTTAATTGCGTAGGACAAAAAAAATTATACTGATTTTATAAAATTTATTAAAGGAAAATAATTGAAAATATGGAGATGTTTAATGAGAGTAACTAATTTTTTAAATGGAATGTAAAATTTGTTAAGAAGTAAATGTCTTTTAATAAGGAGTACGAGAAAGAGTACTCCATGAAACATTGCAATAACTAGGCTTTTAATTTGGTGTCCCCAACAACCCCCCCCCCCCCCCCCCCAAAAAAAAAAAAAAAAAAAAAAAAAAAAAAAAAAAAACTAGGCCTTGGTTTTGCTTCAACCAAACTCATTGAACTTTGATTTGGTCAACTCATTTTGAAGAGGTCATGACAATTGTAACTAATTTGTCCTCTGTTTTGTTAAAGCCATCCGATCCAATTAAATATATCGTAATTAAATTACATATTATTATTGTTGTTCACATGTTTTGGCTTTGCCGTTGCCGGCCAAAGTCTGGCATTTGAGAAAGTTACACCTGACCATTCCATTATTCCATTAGCCTTGATTAGGGAAACGACAAAATACAAGCACCTATATGATATTATCTCAATCTAGTTAGAAAGATGTAACATTTAACATGATTTAATTCTATAAAATATAAATATATTTCCACCTTTTTAATCAGTGATATTAATAACTGGCCATGATACATCCACTTGTGGCTGTTCAAATATACCATCAACCAACATCTATTGAGAACAAGTGAAAAAGGATTTATTCTCCTTTAACCACATTTTGGGTTCGAAGCGTGTGATTAGAAAAAATGGTGTTAAGAGTTCTTTCTCTAAGATCGTGGTCCGATTCGAGATGAATTCAAATTAGTTGAAACTAAAAGTTCTGATGATCTGGGTGAACAACCAAAATACACAGGCACCATCACAAGCTCCAGACTTCAATAATTTGAGCCCAGTAATTATCTAAGCTATGAAGCACTTGCATATGTTAACATGATGAAAAAGAGGGTACAAGTGGATAAGATCTAAGTACTTAGCTTGTTTGGAACTCTTATATATCTTGTATCATGTTGGTGTTGCTTAGTGGGTACGTCCTTTAGCAAATGGCACCGCATGAGTTTCAAAGCCATTATTATTTCTTCAATTATTCCACATCATTTAAGTTAGTTACTCATAATACATTTAAAAGTGTTTCTCGAGGCCGTGTGGGGGTCGGCTCATCAAGTCAAAATCGATTATTTTTATTTGTTGAGTCCAGAAACATCCTCTAGTGATGATGGCTCAGTTCTTTGGTTATATCATCACATCACAAATTTCATATTCATAGACTCAGTTTCCATTGGCCTAAACGGTGAAAAAAGGAAACATGCAGAGAAATATCACTCATGGCCGCTTCCTTGTGAAACTTGTTAAACACTAAAATACTCGTACTTCTTTTGGGACTGTACTGTGGGCTCCAGCGGAAAATGAAGGGTTCAGTCAATAAAATAACTATAAGCGAACAACTTTTTTCTGCAAAAAGAGTACCCCTTTGAACATTGTTTTAATAATCCATTCATCTTCACCCTAGTGATTGTGATCCAATATAGTAATAGAGGTGGTGGAAAAATGTGTGCTAATAAACTTTTTATCTTTAATGAGTATATAGGCCAGCACTTTGTAGCGAAAAGATGAACAAACATAGTGGCCTGCATGAGTTCAGAAACCCCACCAACACCTAACAGTGTCTCTGTGATTGCTAGCCCAGATTAGGCTCAACTTATTAATATGTAGAGTATTAACTAATTAATATGAGTACTAGTTTAATACAGTGTCTCTGTATTAAGTGCACTGTGTATGCATAGCTTTAATTATCAATGAGAGAAGAGAGAGAGAGGAAAAGTGAATTGCAAGAGTGTGATGATGGTAATCAGTAACCATTATAATGCTCTCTATATAGTTTTGCAAGAAGGTAAATATGAGTAGTATACAAGCCTCTTGTTCATCTGAGACTGATTGGAATTCAGCGTTTCCAAAAGTTATACTATACAGCAAAAACTCACAGAACAAAACCAGAAGACTAAGCACAAATATTGGATTAAATACCTCTCTTGAATATCAACGGAAATTAAAACTTAGGAATCATTAGAAGCAGATCGGGCAGCGGATTAATCCATTCTCATTACAATCAGGACAACGCTGGAATCCATAGTCAGCAACTTCACCATCTTCTTCTTCATCGCCTTCATAATAGATTTTACAGCTTCCTGAACAGGTTTCACAGAGCACAAACCTCACATCTCCACAACCCTCACAGACTCCTTCACCATCATTGATCTTCTCACAACAATCAAGTAATTTCTCAAGACGTCCTTCCTCGTGCAATTTCCGAATTTCCTCAGCGCCGCCGATGTATTTTTTCCCGACGAACACCCTCGGCAATCCTCCTCTGTAAATTTTATCACCTAACAGCTCTTTGAGCTCGTCCTTGAACCCAGAATGCATCGATACATCTCGATCATCCACTCGAACACCTAATCCTTTTAGAATTGCCCTCACATGGCAACAATCCTCGTATGTGTTTCTAATCCCTCGCAGGCTTGTGAAATACAGAACCACCCTGTCCTTCCCAAAATCAATAACATCCCCGTTGATCTTGGTTTGTTCCGCAAAATCATAGGATAAGTTGTTTCTATCCAGCGTTCGACGGCGAAATGGGATAACCGGAGAGAATTTTTGCGATGGTTTCCTGAACGAGGAAATCGCTTCAGGGTCAAAATCTGGTTCGGTGGACTTGAGGCTGGGCTCATCCTCCTCTGCTCTTTGTAGCCACATGTACATGGGCTTGTGCTCACCATCGGTAGTAGGAATCGGACGCGAATGGACATCGAAAGAGAAGCTTCGGAAGTGACTCGGCGATCGGAGAGGGCTTGCGTCTTCAAGACCTTCCATTAATTCCCATGTATTGATCGTCTCTGGTTCTCCGGAACGTGTTTCTACCGGAGTCCTGGGAATAACATGAGAAAGTTTCTGATCGATACTATTAGACCATGACCTGGCGTCATTTAACTCCTTTGAGAATTCCTTGGTATTGTTCTCGTTCTCCGGCAAATTGACATTAGAAAACCCAACGCCATTTTGACGACTCAAATCAAGCTTGAGAGATCCAAATGTAGTAGAAGTGAGGCCCACGAGATGATAGCTATCGTCTTTGGTTTGAGGTGGGTGTTGAACGTGAACAGAGTAGCTTCTGGGAACAGGGGAATAAGGCGCATTGCAATGGCGACATCGCTTTTCCTTGGAACTAGCACAACCCATGATCGGAAAAAATCACTGAGACGATTATTTAATGCAACAATGACACAAACGTAGCGAAACGGAGAAACCCACAAAAAGGGTATTCATGAGCAGAGCGAAATCCAGAAACTGTCAGACCCCATTAACTTGCAGAATTGAAGCATTAAATGAAACTGACAATACGATGCAGCACCAATTGATGAAGAGTTAGTTAGTGTAATTTGGTGAGGCGAAGGTTGGTGGTGGAGATGAATAGAAAGTAATTAAAGGTCACAGTTGGGGAATGAATAGAGAGAGTGAAGTGTGAGATTTTGGAGGGTGGAATGGAATTATAGGTGCGAGAGAGTGAAAAAAAGTGCGTGGAAGAGAGAAGCACGTGAGCGCACGTGGCCGAAGGTTCTTTCCAGATTTTGCAAGCAGCCCTTGAGTGGCTTGCTACCCTAATTATGAGTGCACCTACACAGGCAGGCACTTCAATCCCACAAACTTTTTTTACGTCTTTTTTTTGCGTCATCTTTTCCTTTTATCATTTCTCCTTTCTTTCTTTTCTATTTATTTTGTTATTGATCCATTATGAGGAAAACACACCTTGTCGTTTTGTACATAGATTAATTTGATTTTGATGACCAACAACGGTTAACATAAATGATAAGCGGTTAGTGTTGCTTAAGCAAAGTATCGAATTTGAACCTTATGAATGCAGAAAAACCTAACTAAGAGACTCTCCCATTATAGTCAGGTGCATGACGCGGGTCAAATCCAGATTAGTTAGAACAAAGCCCTAGATACCGGATAGGAAAAAAAAAAAAAAAAGATTTTGATGCCATATTTTTATATTTATTTTCCATCTCGGCTTGTACAACAAGGCATGATTTCATAAGAGAAAAAGGGAGGATTAATCGACCTTTTGATGCTTGAAACAAATAATATAGTAATTAGTGTCAAATTACAGGGAAAGAAGAGGGGAAAAGGAGAGTCATCAAGGAGATTCCATCCACTTTAAACAGCAAATAAACATGATTTATTAAGTTTTATCACGAAAAGGCTCATCATTGTTTCAGCGAAAGCTCTTGCAAACCTGTTTCAAATTAAACCAATGGGTCAATGTGATTTCTCTCTTCTTACTTTGTCCATACACTCTGATTTCCAAACTCTTCTACTGGCATGATTCTTCTTCCAATTAGAAATACAAGAAATTGATATTGTTTCCGTGATGCTGTTTTCAAGCTAAGATGATAAATATTTAGAGTAAAGAAATTTTATAAATGAGACCCAAAAAGATTTAGCGTTGTCTTATACCGCTATACCAATATTTCTATGTTTTTTAAAAATTGGTTTCAATTATAGAGTGGGGCAATAAGTGTTGCTTAGTAATTGGTCGCCACACACTATTCCTTTTTTTGATTTAATGTATGTTTAAGAAACCATAAAACCGTGATTTTAGAAGTATTTTTTCGTAAATCGAGACAAAACTTTTTTCATATACTTAAATTATAAAAATTATTCTTTTAAAATTAATTCAAGCATATAGTTAAAGAAAGTTTGAGAATAACGTTGGGGATGTCGAAGATACTAAATATGGTAAAGAGGAGATAGAGTAGAGAGGAAAAAGGAATATTGAAGGATCTTATAAATGAGAGTGTGGGAATTGCTTCTTCCCATGTTCAATTCTTCATGCACTCTTCCCTAGTTGCTCCCACATCTCCAATATATGCGTGTGTCTATATATATAGATATACATGTATATTACAAACGCACACATATTTATAAACTATTCTTTTTTTTTTTTTTGATAACCTATAAACTATTCTTTTCATTACTCAACTACGGTTAAAAATATATGAGCAGATTTACTTTAATTCCAAATGTAAGACTTAAATCCAATTTATAGCTCAAATTTATACTACTTCCGATCCTAATTATATATAACATATTTAACCGATTTTGAAGGGATTAAGGATATGAGTTTAATTAATTAATTTTACTTATTTTTTTAAAATTCCCTTATATAAATTTTGCATTTCACTTACCTTGTTGATTTCACATAATTAATCCCTCATTTATATCTAAACTATGTTTTATATTATAAGAGAATGACTTTTGTTTCCGCTTAAACTTCATAATTTTATATATCACCATCCTATGACATACTTCATAATTTATGTATCAATTTAGAATCATCACTGCTAAAATTGTATAGGAAAATATGACAAAACTCAAAAATATTTTATGAAAAAAAAAGTAGAATTAAGGTATATGTGGTATTAATAAGTTGCAAGAATTACTTACTTTATAGAATATATAGGTGTATTATTAAATTATTATTGAGAAAATATTAATAAGGATATTTTAAAAAGAAATTAATAAAAGTTAGAATGTTGTCTTATAAATAGGACCAAAACTAACTCCTAAATATTATTCTATAATTAGAACCGGAGGGAGTGCTTTTTTCTCTTCAAATCACCCTATTGATTCCATGTATTAAATGATTTTTTGATATTGAGAATAATGATTAAAGGGGTATTTTCAAAAATTAATATATAGTGGTACAAATATGAAATAACTAATTTTACTAATTTTTTTTTAATATCTATAAACTAGTTGTCTAGTTCCTACATTTTTTTTTTTGTTAACTATGGGTATCATCCTACTAGAAGTAATCATATTTAAATATTTTTATTAATTTTTTTTTTTTATCGACATTAAATGTAGGCATCTCTCCTAATAAAAATTCAAATATTGATTTCCCACAATACGAGAGACTAACAATTTCCATTTGACGTAGCCCAGTTGCTGGGCTCATACATTTTTTTTTTGTTTTTTACATTTTCATCCAAGGGAGTATCATACTCTGGATTTTTTTTCCAATTCGGGATCAGAGGTCCTCGGCCTATGATTAATATTACAATTGAGCCTTCTTAACAGGGCATAATATGTGAGCCCGATTGAGAATGTTAAGGGCAGGCTCAGCACCTACCTGGGCCAATCGTGTATGTATATCCTGGCAGCTGCTGGGCGAAGTGGATCCATCATTGTTTCAATATTCACTTATATTTACGCATTTCCTGCTACAATCCCAAAATCAGAATTGAATTGAGAAGCCCAATAACTACAAATATGGAAGAGTCAGCCTGGACTCTAACGTCTGCCTCGCACCTTGAATTCATTTACTGCCCTAAAAGAAGAGAAGCCAAATCCCAAAATATTCAATATATTTCTAGGCATGCAGTCTCACTTTTTGTGATTTTTTTATGGAACATTCCTTTTAGGTCCCAAAAGAGTAAGAAAATATCAAAAAAGTCCCAAAAAAATTTAGATGTCAAAAAAGTCCCATTAACAACTCATTCTGTGGGATTAACAACTTCATCTATGAGATTAACAACTTTTTAAAACTTTTCTGACATTTGAATTGCCTTGAGACTTTTTGACATTTTCTTGGTTCCTTGGGACTTGAAAGGAATTTTCCCCTCTTTTTTATATATCTGTAATATAATCTTGTTAGCTTAAAAAATAGAGTAGATTGGGAATATTTTCCATAAATATTGAAACTCAAAGGTTACTAATTCTTAGTACATCTAACCAAAGAGTTATATGAAAAATAAAATAAAATTACTAGTTCATAATAATGTTAATTACTCCCTCCAGATCTTAATATAAGATATATTTAAGAAGTTGATTTTTATCCTAAATATAAGACATATTTTTTTAATATTTGTCAATATTTTTCTAATTTACTCCTATTGTTGTTGTCTCACCAATAATTAAGTTGGAGAAAGGACTAAAGAAGATAACTAGGGTGTTTTAGAAAATACATATTTTATTAACTAACTTAATTAATTTCTTTAATCTAATCAAATTAGATAAAATGTGCTTTATATTAAAGACCAAAGGGAGTGATAGTAATAGAAAACTCAAATATCTTAAAGAAATCATTATTTTAAGAGGAATGAATATTAACTTAAAAAATACTAATAAAAAAAAGTATGTTTCAATGTTATTTATGAGAGGAGTTTTTTTTTTTTTTTTAATTTAAAAAAACTTATTTATTATTATGATGAAGTGACAGGGTAAGAGCCCTTTTGTTAATTGATGGGGCGATTATCATTTTACTATATCTGAGGTTAGATGATTAAAATAATCGATAATCCTCAATTAATAATGATAGGCATTAAACATCATTAAGCATGTTATATATGTTCATTGTCAAAATTAGACATCATAAAGCGTGTTATATACTTATATATGCTCATTTTCAAAATTAGATGAAAGAGTATTAGCATTATTGTCAAACTCATGAGTTGATTCTTCGAGTTTACCATTTTTACGTTTCTACCTTATAAAAATGAGTTGAGTTAGTCGTAAACTCGTGTTAGTCATAAACTCAATTAAATTCACGAGTTTATACACCGAAGTTTACCGTTTTACATTTTTAACTTACTAAACCATATTAACTTACTCTTAAATTCATGTTAACTTTTTTATTTGATCAAGCTCAACGGTTTTGTATAGAAATTTTGTGGAATTTTTTTATTAAATATGATAAATGATTAATCTTGATGGATTTAATTTAAATTATTTAGATTTAAAATATATTTAAATCAAATTATTGTCATTTTTATATTTAATTATTTAATTATACACTAGTAATACCTATTTAATAATAAAAGTAAACTCTTACGAGTTTACAATTCGAGTTTATGATACAAGTTTACGCCACTGTCACAAATTTACTTAAACTCACAAATTTGACAACCTTAAGTATTAGGCAAATCTGGAGTGCGACTGTTAATCTTTAATAGCCACGCCAATCAAATCACAATTGCGGGAATACACCACCGACCAAAAGAAGAAGAGAGAGAAATATAATAGATGGAGTAAAGAATTAGTGTGTTAAAATATCTATCTTCAAGTTATTCACAACTGAATCTCTTACACCGATTTATAATGTTCTACACACTTCTTCCTTTCTACTTACTTATCCTTTCATCAGAGGGACAATATATTCTTTCGTTTGAGAGACAAAATGTATCAGTGAAATAAAATTACCTGTAGAGTCATATTTTATCGCTCAAATAATATGACTCATAAATAATTGAAAAATATCACATATATCTACCCAAGCTTTTATATTATTTATACTCTAACTCCAATCATATTGGGCTTGGGCCTACTCCACCAAGTGTGGACTAGGCTATTTTCCAAGATCTCTCACTCACAATCGGTAGATTAGATATGTCTCTTTTTCTTCCTTCTTTCATACTAAGTGCTTTGTCGTGACCGCGTAGGCATGACGTTTGCATATAGGTGTATGTACTAGAAATCTCTTTTACGGAGACCAGCACAAGACAACCTTCTTCATGTAGCTTGATTTTAATATTGTGCCTCAAATATCCTAGATTCACTTATATACACTTTTACATTGCTAATCTAATATCTTTTGAGTCAGTATAAACCTCATATTGCCTTTCTAGTATGTAGAAAACAATCAAGACAAAGTTACTTTACCCTTTTTTACTTTTCACATTATGGATTGGCAAAACTAAGGAAAAATAAAAAAGAAATAGAATTGAAATCCATTTTTATTGACCAATTAGAATTGCCTCCCAGATCTATAATTGTCTCAAAAGGTCCAATATACTTCTTATAGATTTTTCCTTGATAGAATGGAAAGAATTAGGGGAAGAGGGATCCACGGCAATGAATGGGAAGATCGAAAAGTTGGAAGAAGAAAGTAGTGTCCACACTTATAAAATTATCAAAAATAATTAATATCATAAGAGACATGTCTCAAACACCAGTATGTTTGTGTATATTCCAAATAATCTTCATTTTGATTAGATATCACTTCAATATACATCAATCGCTTTCCTAACATAATACCATATATTGTATTTATCATGATTATATGACATATGCTAAAGTAGTAGTCGCTGAAGTATACCTCTGTGATATTGTCAAAGTCAAAGGATGTTAATGGAAGAATTAGAAACTTCCTGGGACTCACAAAACAATTAAGTAGGGATCTTCTTACTTTCTTCCCATTTATGGTTTTTTAGCACATGGGCTATGAATCGCATGCCACAGTTGTTACTCTTACACCATAAGAGCGCACGTCGTTTTGCATTCTGTTATTAACAATGTACAAACTTAAGTCTAGACACTCCTAGTATCTAAACCCAAATTCTTCCACTTTACTAAGATGTCAATATTGAAGAATTGTTGTCTGGCTATAGGCATCATGGAAGTGGATATCCATGATTTGATCCATACTTATGGATCTCATGTTGACACCCTACACTATTGTCAAGATGATATAGTTTGTGTTTCTTCTCTACTATTTCAGCATTCTAGTTGCTTTATTGGTGAACCCAATTGTCTCATCTTTGGATACCCTTTATACTTTCATGTAGACATATAAACCAATAATGATAAGTATTTCAATTAATCACAAATGTAATACATAAAGTAGTCAATTTTACATTTTGCATAAACCAAGTGCCCTGACATGTTTTTCAAATGCCCTTACACGGTTTTCAAATGTCTCCATGGAAATTGGTTTGGTCAGGGGATCAACGACCATACTTTTGGTCAAAACTATGCGGTACAATAATAATTTTCTATGCCATATAATCTTTTACAAATTGTACTTAATGTATATATGCTTGGTCTTACTATGATACTTGGGATCTTTAGTATAGGCTATGGTTGCACTGTTATTACAGTGCAGTAATACTAGATTGGCACTCATTGCCAAATCCAAGATGTTCAATAAACTTCTTCAACCATAGAGCCTCTTGTATTGCTGTAGTGTATGCTACAAACTCAACATCCATAGAATCAAAGCAATACATGTCTACTTTTTACTACTCCAACATATGGTGCCATTGTTTAGAGAAAGTAGAACCTGAAGTCAATCTTCGCTCTTCCTCACCTCCGTCCAAATCAACATCATAGTATCCAACCAGGCGTATATCACTTCCTTCGTAGCATAGTGCATAGTTAGATGTGCCTTTCAAGTATCTCAAGATCTTCTTTACCGCTTTCCAATAACACTTACCTAGGTTAGACTGGAACCTACTTACCAATCTTACCGCAAAGCAGATATCTGGCCTTATACACATCATTGCGTACATTAGACTACTAACATAACTAGCATAGGGAACTTTCCTCATTTTCTTTTGATTTGACTCAGTTTTGGGACACATATCATGGCTTAAGGTTACACCAGAAGCCATTAGGGTATCCATGAAATCACAGTTGCTTATATTGAATCACTCAAGAATCTTTTTAATGTAATTTTCTTGTAAAAGAGATAAGATTCTTTTTGAATGATCTCTTTGGATCTTAACTCCAAGTATATAGTATGCTTCACCCATGTCTTTCATTTCAAAATTCGATGAAAGTCATTCTGTAATAGCTATACCGAATTCAGATTATTTCCAGCCAATAGTATATCATCTACATATAAGGATAATATAACAAAATTACCCTTAAACCGCTTGATGTAGATATAGTGGTCCTCTTCAATCATTTGGAAATCATAGGAGGTTATTGCTTTATGAAACCTCAAATATCACTGTCTAGATGATTGCTTTAGTCTATAAATAGACTTTTGAGTTTACAAACTTTATTCTCTTTTCCGTTTTCAATGAAATCTAATAGGTTTTCCATATAGATTTCTTCATCCAGATCACCGTTTAGAAATGTGGTTTTAACATCCCCCTGATGCTATTTCGAGTTTAAACTGTTTACTATTGCTAGAATAATTCTTATAAAATTAAATTGTACCACAGGTGAGAAGGTATCTTTATAATCTATACCTTCCTACTGTGTATACCCCTTTGCAGCTAATCGTGCCTTATACTTATCAATTAACCCATCCAATTTTTTTTTTTTATTATTTAAATTTTGAGAACATACTTTCGCCCTTTTGGTAGGTCAACCAATTTCCAAACTTGATTCTTTCTCATTGAGTTCATTTCTTCTTCCATTGCCTTTTTCCATTCATCCTTAGTAGGACTTGATAAGGCTTCTTGCACTGAGCGTGGTCCATTATCTCATCAAGAATAACAAGTGCTTCACTTTTTGTTTGGAAGCGCCTTTTAGGTATATTTTCCCTGTTACTCTTTCTTGTGGGAGTTTCTTGTCTTTTTCTTTTATTTTGTATAGGTCTTTGTGTTGACCTTTCTGACCTCCCACTTAGATTGACATTTTGGGATGATTCAAGCCTACCAACATGTTTTATGCTTGTTTGTTCCTGTGGCTTATAAAGAGATATAGTGGGTCAATTTCTTCCTTACTAGGGAGTTCATTTTCTAGAAATGTAGCATCTAGATTCAATTTCAGTCACTATTCCATCTTCATTTTCATCTATGAAGACATATCCTTTGAATTGTTTAGAGTACCTTATAGAGATATGTTTCTTTCCTCTAGAACCTAACTTCCCATTCTTATGAGAATCATCATTGATGTATACAGTCGACCCCCATAGTCTAAGCATACTTAGATCCAGCTTGCGTTTTGTCCATAACTTACAAGGTGTTGAAGTGACTTATTTCCAGGGCACATGGTTAAGTATGAAGGTATATATCATTAAAGCATCACTCTATTATTTGGTAGGTTTGCTTGTGCTATCATTGATCTAACAATGTCTAGAAGCATTCTATTTCTTCTCTCCACAACTCTATTATGTTGTGGAGTGACAAGGATAGTTAGCTACCTAATTATTTATTTTTTCTTCACAAAACTCTTTAAACTGCTCAAAAAAAAAATATATTCACGACCTTGTTCAATACGTAACACTTTAATTTTATTGTCTGTTTGATTTTCTACTTCATTTATATATAGTCTAAAGCACTCAAGAGCCTTAGACTTATGTGAGATCAAATAGATATAACTTTATCATGAATAAAAATCAATAAGAGTAACAAAATGCTAAGCTTTGTGCCTTGCCCTCACACTCATAGGACTACAAATATCATAATGGATTATGGTTGTTCTGATTTGGTTCCCTTACCAAAAGGTTTTCTAGTTGCCTTACCTGCTAAACAATTTTCACATATTGACATTTCCATATTGGATATGAGACCTAGAAAACCTTCTTTTGCTAGTTTAATCATTCTATTTTGATTAATATGCTCTAATCTAGCATGCCAAACAACCATATCAATAGTTCAATAAGAGGAAGTAGCAAAGCAATCATGTACGTTATAATCATCAATAATATCCATTACAAATAACCTTTTTGAAAGGAAAGCTAAGCCATAAAATACAAAATTATAAAAAATGTTTGCAACTTCATCATGCATTTAACAAAACTAAATTTCGTTGAATATCGGGAGCATGAAGCACTTCATGAAGCATGAAGCACTTCATGAAGGATGAAGGCCTTTCCACCATGCAAAGTTAATAAAGCCACTACATCTATCCGGCAATTGATGATATTCTACATAGGATCCTCGATCCCTAGTCATATGGTCTATTGAACCTGAGTCCAAAATCCAAGAAAAGACATTCTTTGTTAGAAAAGTAGTGCTTGAAACATAGGAAACATGTGAATTCACATAATTCACTAATACTTTTTCCCTCTCATTTCGCTCGGTGCAATGCCGTGCGAAATGGCCTATCTTTTGGCAGGTAAAGCATTTGACCTTCTTTAAGTCATTTTTTTCTTCTTCCTGCCCTTTTTTCCTTCTTCTTGAATTCCTTTTTGTGTTTTATAAATTTGGTCCCATCCTTCTTTCCATTCTTTTGGAATTTATTCCCCCTCTTGAAATCAAGCTTTGCATTAAAAGGACCTGCACACTCAGTGTAGTAGGCATGACTAGAGGACTTGTATGCCTTCAACCACTCATCATCAAGTTCCAAGTGTTTAGCCACATCATTAAATTTTTTGATGCTTTTATTATGAGTTAGATTAACCTTCATGTGCTCCCAACTAGATGGCAATGATCTTATCATTGCCTAAACCTATTGTTCATCAGACACGGTATACCTAGTTTCCTTCAGTTCTTTGATCATATTTGCCATCTCTCTTAGATGTTGTTTCATGGAAGTGTTTGGCTGAAGCTTATACGTATAAAACTTAATAGTTAATCGTCAAAGCTTAGAGATGGACATACTACTAAACCTGTCTTTCAACGCTGCCCATATAGCTTGTGTTGTTTCATTTTTTTCATATTCTCACATGAGGTTGTTTGCCATTATGCTCAGCAATGTAATTCTTGCAATGCTATTTTTCTATTTCAAGACCTCTTGGTCCCTCCTGTGTTGGGCCTATTCCCAACAACAATTTGCGCTACAACTATTGTTAGGGGCTCAATTACCTTTTGTTCCTCCAAAATATAATATATTGCACCTTTTAGTGCTAGATATCCTAATTGTCACTATTCAATTTGTCCTCTTTATTTAACTCAACGATGATATTCTTAGTTGCCATTTTCGATTCTGTGACAAATCTATTCCACATTCAATATGTTTCTACAAGGGAATCGAACTATTGAACATATCATCGGCAATATAGAGCACAACACAATATACAATGTCATGTACTTATATTATTCCTAACAAGAAAAATAATAATAATACTTTTAAATTCATGATCAAGAGCATATGTTTGTAGCTCCCATCACATAAATATTAGCAACATTGCTAAATTCTGTCAAGAATTATATATAAGTACTTTTACAACTCTAGCTTTTAAAAGCATCAACTCTTAAAAGCTCTCACTTATAAAAAACATATAGTATTACATAAAATAATTAACTAAAACATGCTTCATTATAACATAAGTAAGACAATAAGCTATTTACAATATTGGGCGTACCTGGAGTACGACCGTTAATCTCTAATACCCACGCTAATCGAATTATAGTTGCTAAAGTGATTATGACACACAACAAATACACCACCGATAAGAAGAAGAAGAGAGAAATATAGTAGAGGGAATAAGGAATCTATGAGTGAGAATATCTATCTTCAAGTTCTTCACAGTTGAACCCCTTACGTTTATTTATAGTGTTCTACTTACCCCTTCTTCTCTGCTAACATATCATTTCATTAGCGAGACAATATATCCTTTTGATTGAGAGACATATTGTATCGTAAAACAATACTACCTATAGAGTTATATTTTATTGCTCAAATAATATGACTCATAATAATTGGAAATATCACATATATCTACCCAAGCTTTTATATTATTTATACTTTGACCCCCATCCTATTGGGCTTGGGCCTACTCCACTAAGGATGGACTATGCTATTTTCCAACATCAGACAATAGGGTCCATTGGTCCAATATCCTTTCACTCGACATCCATCTCATTCTGGTCTCCCTTTATCCACATATCACATATACCTTTGTCGGTGTTGCCCCTTTTTTCATTTGAGAAAAATTATAGACATCTCTCTCAAATTTCACTTAATATTATAAATATTAAATCCCTCGAGACTTATTAATATCAAACAAAATAATTGAGAAGATCCATTCACATTTAATTTTCTTATCTGAATCCTATGAATAATTTTTCTATGTCATTTTGTTTTGACACTCTTAATGTGCGACATTTATATTACCAAACATCCACTCATCCATCCATATATACATCCAATTCTGAATTTTATCCCACATGCTTCTGTTTGTTCCAGAAACGAGACTTCTCCAATTCTCTTCTCTATTTTTAATTAAAAAAAAAAAAATTGTAAAATCACTCTTGTAAAACTGTTATCCTTCTTAAAAAGTTGGGTGTAACAACCAGTTAGACCACAAAGTGAGCAAATTAAGTTTGAATCCCACCTTATTAAAAAAACCTGAGGGAAGAAGAGGTGCCTCACACCGAATACCAGGTGGTCCAAAAAGTTATAGAAAAAAATAAAGCTGGGCGACCCTAATTGCTAACAAATGAACCCACAATAACTATTGTTAGACCTCTCTCTAATCAGGTTAATCACATTCACAGCAAGCTACCAAACATGCTAACCACCTTTTCATGTTATTTCCTTCAATCCGTACCTCCAACTTTTACTTTTTTCCCCCTCCATTGAACTATTTCAAAAATATATATTTGGCATTAATATCATGGTCGATGCAAAAAAGAAACTGCTGATAGAATTATTTTTATATGTAGGTAAGCCTAACAATGTGGTGACACACAGAGAATAGTAGGAAATAATTGAGAATGAATTGTTAAAGAAGAAAAATGGAAAACAGAAGAAATGCCTCCAAAGAGGTATCTAGCTAGGCTCCACTTTAAATTATGAGCATTGAGGAGATAGGAGTAAAAGCAAGCACAAAAGGAAGGCACATATTTGTATTAAGAAAAAAGAATTATATGTGTCATTGTTGGGAGCCATGGAGCTAGCTAGTTTTATAGAACTCTAGTCTATAAATTAAAAGGCTACCTATGCGTGCTAAATGAGTTAAAAGCCTGAAAAATGGACATAAAGACACACATGATGCGTCAATATTAGGAATGGCTATACGCTATTTTATCATATTTGAATTCGATGCTCTAATCCTCATAATAATATTTACATATATTTTAGTTCAATGCACCTAACCTAGACCAGACGGAATTATATTACGTTGTCACTTGACACTACACTTCGATCCCTCGACACAATCAAATTAACAAATCAAAATGTCTAATCATAATTATACACTCATTATACCCTTCAATTCTTCATATTGGACTCACAATATCATATTTAACTATTTAAGGTTTTAAGAGAGGGGTATGGTGTCAGTTGAATTTTGAATTATAGGACCTCGAGACTACTGAATATTTAAACAACATCAAATTAAATAATGACAATACAAAATCATACGTATTTTGTATTTAATTCCCACTACAACAATATAATTGTTCGAGCATTGAATTGGTTCCATTTTATTGACGTCATCACCAATATATATATATATATATATATATATATAAATCACAAATGTAAAAGTAGACTTATAAATTGAATCAAAGTGGTAATAATAAGGATTAAATTAAAAATATTTGAATTTATTAAGAAATAATAAAAACAAATAAAATTATGGGAATCAAAATTAATCCTCTCTCTAATTATTTTAAAATTTATATAACCATATATTTTGATTGAAAATGAAATTTGATTACAAGATTTATTTCTCTGTACACATTTTTATTCCCTTTTTAATTGGTACTACATATGTAGCTTGTTAGTTTATTGTGAATAGAAGTAGCTGTATGGATTGTGAGGATCGGAAGAGTGTAAATGGAGAAGAAGATTTCAGAAGGGAGAGAAAGGAGGGGGAAGCAGAAGCACATGGGGAGAAGGAGGGCATGTGGAGAAGATTCAGACAACTCCCAATGATAACATATCATATATTAATTATATTTAGGGTGGTGAAGGTGGCACCCCCTACTCCAGAAGTTTTAAATAATAATATTTCTCAACATAAAAAAGTATAATCCATAAATATTATTGAATAGCATATTTAAATCTTAATTTCGTGTGTGTATATAAATTGTGAGGGTTAACTAGTAAATCTGCTCCAGAAGTATATGCCCAAAACCAATGTTGCTTTGGAAGTTTTTCTTATCTCAATGTTGCCCCGGAAGTTTCAAAACTTAGCAATGTTGCTTATTTCCGTTAAAAAGTTAACATTCGACGTTAATTTTTTGATGGTCAACGTTAGTTTTTTAACGAGAATAGCGCAACATTGCTACATTGTAAACTTTCCGGCAACATGGAGACAAGAAAAATTTCTAAGGCAACATTGCTCTTCAACGAAAAGTCCTAGGACAAATTTGCTATTTAACCCTAAATTGGGATGTAATTTGTATAGTACTCTCTCTAGTCCTTATTATAAGACATCAATTATCAAATTGTATTTGATTCTTTTTATAAGACATTTGCTTGTTTCCAAAGCGCATTAATTATTATTATTATTTTCCATGTAGGCCCATAATTAATAAGGATAATCGGTGAGAGTGATTATTAATATAATATTAGGGTTTAGTGCAATGAGTAGAGGTAATATTGGAAGTTACTTAAATTTTAAGACAATTTTATTGACTTTAATTGTTTTTCTTAGTTTATAAGAATTGTTAGTTACGTTTGTGCCTTAGTCTTTTTGGTCCTTAACTCCTTATTATAATATACCAACTAACAATTCTCATAAACCAATAAAAACAGTTAAAGTCAATAAAATTAGCCTACAATTTAAGTAATTTCCAATATTACTTCTATTAATTGCACTAAACTCTAATATCATATTAATTATTACTCTCACTCACTACCCTCATTTATTAGGGGCATACATGAAAAAAATAATTAATGTTCGTTGGAAATAAGTAAGTGTCTTATAAAAAGATTAAATAAACTTATTAATTTGATGTCTTATAATAAGATTTAGAGAGAGTGTATAACAAGGATCGTATACAGCATATATGGATATGGGTAACATTGGGGTGGGGTGGGGGCAGCATCCAGTGGGATCCACCCTCAATAGATAGATCCGATTTGCATCGAAAATGGTGAAACCATTGCCAATATTCTTTTCCTTCCCTTTTCTTTTCTTATTTTCTCTCTAAAGAAAACACGAGCTCAGCTTCGTACGTAATTATTTTTTCGCCCTTACTTGCATACTTTAATCAATCTTGAATGCTATTTTAACCATCTATAATTGCGCTTCAGCCATCATGTTTAATGTTAGGATATAGATGGGTCCTTAGTAAGTACTGAAAATATCCCAAAATCTCATAAATTAAATGTCCACTCCAATACCATCTTATATCATCATTCAATAATAGCCGCCACATATATATTATTCAGCAAGCTAAGCAACATCCCCACAAAAGACCGATCTCTTGTTTTTATCTTCTTGAATTTGTTGTGTGGACGGGGATTGATATGATCCGACTTGTTTGATTCATGCTTGAGTATAAACAATACTCCTTCCCACATATCCTCAATATAAAATGGAGTTAAATATTTTAATGATATTAATAAAGCTGATTAAAATATTTGTATTTATCGTTTTTTTTTTTAAACTAATTTTCATAACATATAAACTCATACATAATATAATGATATATATTATATGATATGGGTAAGTAAGTTATTTAGTTTTCTTAACCTCTAAAAAAAAAAAAAAAAAAATCAACTATATCTTATATTTAGGATTGGATGGAGTACTATATAAAACACCAAATTAAAAATATATACTCACATATACTATAGGTATAAAGTATACTCCCTCCATTCCTATATATAAAGTCCATTTTTTGAATGAGCTTGTCTCTTTTTGTGAAATTCTTTTTGAATTGGTCTCAATAATAGGGCTTTTTTCCCAAAATGCCCATAATTAAATAACTATTTACTAAAATGCCCCTTGTTTCCAAACTATTTCCCACTTTGCACTTGTTTAGTCGACTAAATCATGATTTAGTCGACTAAACGCGGTTCCCTTTTTTTTTTTTTTACTTCCTCGAGATTTAGTCGACTAAGCACGTAGCTTAGTCGACTAAATCTCTGGACGAGGGCATTTTTAACTTAAACCCGAGATTTAGTTCTCAAATTGAACCATTGGGATTGTAATCCCAATTGCCGATTTCCTCCCATATTCATTTGAGAACTAACCATTTTGTTAGATGCCACCGCAAGCTCGCCAACACAAAAGCAAATTTCATCCATGGAGGAGGTATGATTTCTTCTTTTGATTCAGGGAGAAAGAAGGCATTGCGGCAACAGGAGTAGGGTTTCTGATAAGGAAGGGCGAGCATTTGATTCAAAAGTGGGAGTTTATTATTATTAAAAATATGAATTTGTAAAAAAATTTTGAGTGCTATAGGATTAAAATAATTTGACTTAATGAGTCAATATTTCCTACTAGGTGAGGCTAACAATATTAAAATTTAAGGATTAAAAATATATTTTATATACTCCACAAAAGCCCTTTGCAACTAGCTTCTTACTACAAACGATTGCAACTAGTAAGAACCGATATCACAACAAATATGTATTTTATATACTCCACATTATAAGCTCCAAGGGAAAAGAAACAAGGATCCAAAATCGATTTCTAGCAATGCTATATAGGAAAAAGGTGCCTTGGTAAGCCAATTCACCCATGACAATTTAAACTCCCTCCTCTAAATTGCCATACACAACTCAAACAAAGTCATTTATCGAGATCATGCATCACAAATACCTTAAGAATTTTCTAAATTGATGAAAATATAGTAAGATTAATTAAAAAAAAAAAAGAATGCCAATATACAATAAATCTAACATTGCACAACAAAGCAATCCTAAAGCATGAAAGTCGCTAGTGATCAAAATGAAAAGGGTAGAAGTCTAATAGCCGATTGCAAAAATTGGTTTTTATTTTTTTTTCTTTATAAAAAAATCTCAATCTTCACATGAAAAAAAATATATTGAGGTACAACGTTGAATAAATAAAAATAATCTAAACTTAAATAGAATACGAGTGATACTAGCCACAAATGAAAAACTCCAATATTGTTGTTGAGGCATAATTGTGGAGGTTTCTTACGACTTGTGATATCACTAATATGGTTGGAATTAATATTTGGGAGCAAGCATATTTTGGAAATTAAAATACTCGAATCATTACTTGTTGCCGATGGATTCCTAAAATCATTTTAAAAGATAAATCGCTATTAGCATTTTGGTTATGTTTTGTTTCTCTCTTTCTTTCTCATCGATGATGATTTTGAAGATCATGCCTACATGTGCACACCAGTCGCTCCTCCGCAAAGAAAATATTATATTTGTTTGGGGTTTTTGAAATGTTCGCCACGCTTACCTAAATCTCGGGGATTTTTAAAAAAACCTCGTTACGATTTAGTCGATTAAGTAACAATGCTTTAGTCGACTATTAGGGTTCCATTATGACACGAATGAGGGTTTTAAAAAGTCTGTCCGAGATTTAATCGACTAAGCACCGTAGCTTAGTCGACTAAATCTCAGAGATTTAGTCGACTAAAGCTTAGTCGACTAAATCTCTGAAATTTAAAAAAAGGAGCCCAGCTTTTAGTCAACTAAATCATAATTTAGTCGACTAAACAAGGGCAAACAAAGCGAGTGGGAAATAGTTTGGAAACAAAAAGCATTTTGGTAAATAGTTATTTAATTAGGGGCATTTTGGGAAAAAAGCCCAATAATAGATGTACTTTTTACTCATTTTGACTTCAATTACTCTCACATTGTTTATTAATCCCCATATACTATATTCTCTTTTGTCATTTTTTATTATTATTACTCTCTCCCTCCTTATTATTTATAAATAAAGAAATTGTTGGGAAAAAATTAATTATTTTACATATTTATTACATTTAATTAATTTTAATTTTTTTTTTCTAAAATCTCACAATTCACTTAATTAAAATGATCTTGAACATAAGGAGGGAGGGAGTATATAGTATCCATTGTGATACATACATAAATTTTTTTTTTGATGTAAATCATCCGGTATCCGAACCCCACTGGGCCAACTAATCCGGATTCGAGCCGGGTAGGACCCGTTAGGGCGGCAAAGCTCTCCCTCAAGAGTTTCAAGGCGCAGCTGCATTCCTTGGCCAACTCGGCATCATTGTTAAGCCAAATAGACCCTTACCATCTCAGCTACACCCTCTTGGGTCATACAAGGTAAATTTTTGTTGCTTTCAATTATAACATTAAATAAGTTTAATAAAAAAATTAAAACAACACATTAATTCCAAAACTGTCATCGCATGATTATGCTATTATTGTTTAGCCAGGCACTTAATTAATTTCGAATCATTATTGAGTTTGAGCTTATCTTTGATGCAGTGCATACATATACTGTAGCAGAGAAAGAGAAAGAGAGAGAGAGAAAGTGACAGGACCCATATAAATCAGTGGGTCCACCAAAGCTCCTATCCATCGCTGATAAATTTACACTATTTACTTATCCGCCTCTCTTTAGTTTCCTCACCTCGTCTCCTTCTTCTTTCTTCTCTCTCTTGCTGTCTCTCAACCTAAATATCGCTGTCTTTCAGAGGCTGTACCCATCATCATTATCATCATCTCCTCCTCTGAAACCCTGTCACCATGAGAGTGAGAGCCACAGCTCTGTGATCGTCACCTTCTTCCATTGGTATATAGCTAAGATACCTTCCACACAACGCACCAAAAAGCCCCGTTTTGATGATCTGATCGGTTCTCCTCATTATATCGCTTCACTTGCATGAATAATTGATGATTCTGTCATTTTCTGCAACTACTCGCTACCACCATGGCCTTCCCTCCTCACTCCTTCCTGTTTCAGAGCCACGAAGATCACGATCACCTCCCTTCCACCTCCATCAACGCCTACACCTCCTTCACACCCAAGCTCTTCGAAGGTCATACTTATATATCAATTCTCTCTCTCTTAAAGTCTAATTTAATTAAATTTATTAGTAATAATATATATGTACTTGCGAATCGTACACAGGGGGTGCAGTACCTTTGATGTTGAAGAGATCGATGTCATTTTCAGGGATCGAGAACAAGCATGAGGACGATGAGCTTTCCGACGACGGATCTCAGATGATGATGGGGGAGAAGAAGAAGAGGCTGAACATGGGGCAAGTGAAGGCACTGGAAAAGAGCTTCGAGTTAGGGAACAAGCTTGAGCCTGAACGCAAAATGCAGCTAGCTAAGGCTCTGGGACTTCAGCCAAGGCAGATCGCTATTTGGTTCCAAAATAGGAGGGCCAGATGGAAAACCAAGCAGCTCGAAAAGGAATATGAAACTCTCAAGAAGAAGTTTGAAGCTCTAAAAGCTGATAATGATGCCCTTAAGGCTCATAACCACAAATTACACGCTGAGGTAATAAATATCTACCAAATGAATTCAATCAATGTACTCAAACTTTTACAAAAGGGAAATTAAAACTTGAACTATTAGCATCCATCTAGGTTTAGGGTCACTATTTTTTTTCCATTTATTAAACATCTACATATTTTGATTGTTATTTTCTAGTTTAGTTTCTACCATCTCGCTACCTTTTATCTTCTTCTTCTTGACCTTCTGAAATTCAACTACCTGAATTACTCTCTGATTTGAGCAACGGGTTTTCTTATGTTTTGAGTTTAGCTGCTCTCTCTCTCTCTTTTTATATAAAGACTGTGAAAAGTCTCCATGTTTCACTGCCTGATTAGACATAAGATTGATTCTTTGTGTATTAAAAGTCATCGATTCCCTCGTCAGCTTTCTGCTTGTCATGAGTCAGTGGCGCAGTGTCAGACTTCAGAAACTCATCAGAACCCAAGTACATTTAAATATTAGCCGATTGTACAAAGTTTTTCATTTTTCTTTTCTGCTTTCTGAAATTAACATATTCCTAGATGCCATGAACAGAAATATGGGGCTGCATGTATTCAATCTCGTTCGAATTTTGAATTTCCACTTGAAAGACACATAATGAAGTAGGACATCAGACGCACATACATATGTTGGTTTTTACTTTATATGTATGATATGTGAATTGTTGCAGTTATTGGCTCTAAAGGGGAGAGATTGCTGTGAAGGAGGAACTATGAACCTTAAGAAAGAACCTGAAGTTTGTTGGAGCAATGGGAGTACTGATAATAGTTCGGACATTAACTTGGATCTCTCGAGATCACAATTTATAAACAGTACAGTAACTTCAGTGCACAATGGTAAAAGCCTTCTTCCCTCTAATAATGCCCTTAAGCCAGCCAGCATAACCCAGCTCCTCCAATGCTCTTCAAGATCAGAATTCCAAGATGAAAGCTTCTCCAACATGTTTCAAGGCGGGGGCGGCGTCGATGAGCACCACAATTTCTGGCCCTGGCCAGAGCACGGCAGCCACCAGTTTCATTGAACAACCACACAGTTCAGATTATCATAATTCCGACTGTTGAAGAATCCAGATCAAGAAACCTAAGCCTATTATTATTATTATTATTACAGCTCCAACTTAATTAATTAATTTCCCTGGTTGATTATATAAGTTTCAGTTCATGTTTGTGATGAGATAGATTGATGTAAAAAATTTATCTGAGCAAATCTACCTTCAAGAGTGAGGAAACGGTGGGCTTTTAAGTAGTGCACCTTCTTTCCCATGGACACTTTTTAAAGTATTTGCAATATTATCCTACACACATATATATAAATATGTGGGTTAGGTTTGCAATAAAAAAAAGTACTAAATTATAAATACTAATATACTATAGTTAAGGTACATGTGCCCCTTAGTGGAGTTCCAGCTCTGATCTGGCATGGGGAAAAAAATAGGATTCCCTGTTTGCATTCTGTGATTGAGTGTGTGTGTGTGTCTATATATATTTTATTAGGTGCTGGGTGCTTTGGAATCATATATGAGATCATATATATAATGAAAGATGTTTGAAGAAAGTTCACCTGATCTGAATCATCGATCAGCGACTGACTTTTAAAAGAGGGAGAGGGAGAGGCATCATCATCATCAGCCATATATCTCTCTCTTTCTTTCTTATAGGAACAAGAGCCAAATCTAGTTGGGATTTTAAAAGGCAAAGCAAGATGCATGGCGCAGAGAAGTAGAAGAGGTGGGGTTTTGGGGGATTCTGTGCACACAATTCCATAACAGGTGAGAAAAAGAGGCTCAGAAAAAATATATATATATCAGAGGGCCACGTTATCATTTTCTTTTTCTTTCTTTTTTATTATTAAAGCTGAATCTTTTCTTTCTTGTTTTTTTTTTTTAATATTTACGTAGTAAAATACATTTTTTCTATATTCATCTGAAGTAGTAGTTAAATCTAGATCTTTTTATTAGTATACACACAAAAGTTTGAACCGATAAAGAATTCAATATTTTCAGAAGATCGACTTCTCTCTGCATGCTGCAAATTAAACTCTGCGTATAAGGACGAGCTGGGATGATGGTGTTAATAGTATTGTGAATACGATGTTCGTAAGTTGGCATATTTTAATAATCTGACGAGAGGGAAACTATTTAACTGTGATATAATCGGAGATCCATGTGACGCACTGCCAAAGCAAAACACACACTCTCTCTCAAGGTTTATTATTAGCATATATGTATCTAATAATGTATGTATCTGCCAAAAGTTGTGATAAAGTTATTATATTTGAAATGTATAGAGTAGAGTGTGGATTCCTCTATGGTCATATAGAGGAAACACTACTTACAGAGTAACATGTTCAATAAACATCAAGGGCACTTTAGATAGGAAGACGGAGTACAAGTAGAAAAAAGAGTTATGGCTGTTTTTGAATGACACTTTTCACCAAAGTTTCTTAATTGGCAGGTATGGTCATTTACTGACTAGAAAGCCACCCCAATTTAATGACTACCTCGCAAATCTTACTGTCTCCAATCATATTCACTTTACAGCTTACAAAGGTTTGCATATATTATCATATATTCGAGGGGGAAAAAGTAAATTTACTGTTTTCTTTTCATAGGCTGCCTTGGGCACATGCATAATTAAATTACATGATATATATTAACCATTATAAAAAATATATAAGTATCATAAAATTAACTTATAGAAATGCCCTATAGGAAATCATCTAGGACGCATGTCACACAAGCATACTCGTCCATCTGATGTGGTAGTTTTCATAAAATTAATGGAAGGGGCTTAATGTTAAAAATTATAATGCCAAGGTTAAATTTAAACATTGAATTATATGCGACTGACCCAAAATTCTTAGGGATTTTATAGATTGCAGCCTATTTTTTTAAACAAACAACCTTAGCTTATATTCCGATTCCACCACCCCAATGGAATGGAAAGAGAATATTCGGCATGTCATTCATAGTCCATTGTTATTAATTGTCATTCCATCTTACAGTAAAACGAAGTAGCGTGAGTTTAGAATGAACTGTATCGATCTCTCTTACATGGTTCAAATTATTGCATAATTTTATTGTTAAATTTTATTTATTTTCAATGATTACGGTTTCAACTAAAGCGTAACGAAAATTAAAAATAAAACTACTCAAATTTCAAATGTGATTAAATTAGATCATTTAAAGGAAATATTCTTATACATGTCTAAAATAATCTAAAATATTGGAGGGGGCATGACTTGGGTAGACAAAGAGTAGTATGGGCATAATGCACATTACATTAATAGATGTAGCAAAATACCCAACCCATTAATGCTTATGCCTGATCGAACTAGAATGTTACCATTTCTCCATTAATGTTCATGTCACTTCATTTCATATATATAGACCCCTACTTGTTATATATATTACTAAAATACTCTTATATGGACCCCCACTTGTTATACTAAAATATTTCTCCAGCTATTCAAAAAATAAAAAAAAAAAATTTCTCCAGCTCAATATATATCTGGATATAGCATGAAACTTAAAAATAAAAATCTCTTTATAAATTAAATAACACATATATATGGTTTACCCCAATTTCTATAATTCCCCAATTTGTAGTTTTTTTTTTTATAAAGACTTGATTAACTAATTTACAAATATTAAAAAAAATTAGTTAATTCAATTATTTGTCATTGTTATGTAAAAAAATATGTCTCACATGCATTCCTTAAAATAACCCTCTTTTAATAAGAGTGTTAAATGTGGGAGAAAAAGAGAGTAGAAAAACACTGTAAAATTAATGAGAATAACAGTAACAAAAAAAAAAAAAAAAAAAAAAAAAAAAAAAAAAAAAAAAAAAAAAAAAAAAAAATCTCTCAACTGCGTTTTATATTTAGCATTGGAGGAAGTAAAATAGATGATCCATATCCTAGTTTTATATATGTGCCATTAGATAAGGGGAAGGACAAAATGGGTGCCGACCAATAAAAAAAAAAATCATATTTTAGTAATGGATTGTCCTAAAAATATATAAACAACGTAAAATAATATAAAATGAAAATTAAAAAAGATAATTTTAATCGTTTAGAATACAAACTGTTGCAGTTAAAAATCAAAATCGATATAATTAATCATTTTTACAACAAAAACATTGCTGATTGGGTGTCTTGTTTTACAGATCAAATTGGTGATATGAAACATATTGGATCTTGATCGGTGTTTTTATGGTTTTGAATACTATTAGTACAGTGTGAATTAAATGAAAATTTGGGCGATGAATTCAATTTAATTTTAAGACCATGATATTACATAATTACAGTTTAGAGCTATATATGGTCCTTGAGTAATCTCGTGTCAAATTTTACAATTAAAAAAACTCATTTAGCTAATAAGTCCAAGTGATAATTTACCACTCATGATCCAAATTGTAAGACTTCAAATATGTTTAACAAATAAATTATTTAAGTATTTCATTAGGGAAAGTATAAATATAATATTAATCAAGATCAATGGTCATTAATAGTAATTCTTCAATTTCGTGAACCGGAATTAAATTAAATTATTCTCTGGGCCTCAAAACCATATTCGGATATTCCCCCTTAATAAAATTGACCGTTTTGCAAGGGGGAAAAAGATATTGATCTCGAAATATTTTCTGCAATTTGGCTCCCGAAGATTGTCTTCACATCGTTCGTGATTGCCCCTATGCTCGGCAGATGTGGTTGAGGCTCATTTCGCCTAGGTATGTATCTCCTTTCTTTGCTGCCCAATTGAAAGATTGGATTGCTTTGAACCTTAAACATGATGTTGGGGGGACTATGGGTGCCAATTGGAGTATTGTTTTTGGTGTTGCTGTTTGGAAACTTTGGGGTTGGAGGAACTCCTTTTGTTTTGATCCCAATTTTCACAAACCTTCGAATCCTGCTATTGTAGTGCTCCATGCTTGGAGGAATTTTTCTGTTTCACAGGTTATTCCCTCGGTTCGTGGTGGTGCTACCGACGGGTTGGCGAGATCCAATTGTTGGCAAAGGCCTCCGGTTGACTGGGTTAAACTTAATGTAGATGGAGCTATGTCCCTTAGAACCTCCAAAGCGGCTTGTGGAGGGGTTCTAAGAGACTGGAATGGTCAGTGGATTGTAGGTTTCTCAAAGGGGATTGGTATTTGTGATGCTTATACGGCAGAAGAGTGGGCCATCTATGAGGGGCTCGTTAGCATGGGATTTGGGCTATAGGAAATTGCTTATTGAATCTCGATGCTCTGGCTCTTGTTTTGAGTCTTAGATATGGAGACACTAATCTGGTTAGCTTGATGTTTTTGAAAATCAAGGATCTCTTTGAAAGAGATTGGACTGTTAATATTTCCCATGTTCCGAGGGGTATTAATAGGGTTGCGGACGCCTTGGCAAAATTGGGGCTGTCTAGGAATGCTTTTCTAGGTGATTGTCCTATGTATTTAAGGACTTGGGTTGATCAAGATAGTTTGGGATTAATTTCCCCTGTGACTTGATTTTTTCTTTCCTTGTATCTTTGGCTCTTAGCCTTCTCTTTTATCAAAAAAAATAAAATAAATCAAAGCCACTTGATGTGCAAGAAATGTCATTAATTAGTAAATAGCCGATACAAGTAAGGTTGTCAAACTCACAAGTTTAAGTAAATTTGTGATAATGATATAAACTCGTATCGTGAATACGAGTTTACTTTTACCATTAAATAGGCATTTATAGTGTATAATAAATAATTAAAAAAATAAAAAATGATAGAAATTTAATTTAAATATATTTTAAATCTAAATAATTGAAATTAAATCCATTAATATCCAAAATTTACCATATTTAACAAAGAAATTTCCATAAAGCTCATATGTAAAGCCGCTGAGCATGATCAAATAAAAAAAGTTAACACGAGTTTAAAGATGAGTTAACACGGTTTTGTAAGTTAGAAACGTGAAAACGGTATACTCGTATAAACTCGTATGTTTAACCGAGTTTACAATGATCACGAGTTTACCAAATGACTCGACTCGATTTGATAAATTAGAAACCTAAAAACGGTAAACTCGAGAGTCGACTCGGAGTTTGACAATAATGAATATAGGACTGATACTAAAGAAATTTAAAAAGGAGATAAAAAAGAGAGGCACATGATTTCCCAGAAAGAAGAAATCAAATAGAAAACACACATGATTATGAGATAAGTCAGCTACATTAAATATTCAATATCTAGATTAAATCTGACTTCATTAATGCCGGAATCAAATTTTTTCTGCTTTAATTTGCTAATCAAAACTTGGATCCCAATCCACTGTTCTTCTTTTTGGGTAAGATCTCTTGCTTCTCCCCAAACAATTAACAAAGAAGAAGAATATAATGAACACGCTTCCCTAAGGCATGTTTGGTCGTCTCGATAACATTTTGTTAAACCTTAATTAATTTTAATCGTATGTATATGACACCATATACTAGTATAAAGTAATACAATATAGGGAAAATTCCTTTCAAGTCCCAAGGGAAATTCATATGTCAAAAAAGTTCCATTAACAACTCAATTTCTAGGATTAACAATCTCATATATGGGATTAACAACTCTTTAAGACTTTTCTGATATCTAAATTTCCTTTCAAACTTTTTTGATCCATTGGGACCTGAAAGGACTTTTTCCTACACTATACGAGTCTCAAGTTTATCTTAAGCTGGATTTATAAATAAAATTAAATAATATACTAAAATGCTGCGTTTTCATATTCAATTAACTATATACTTTTCTCTTAAGTAATAAAAATTATGTAGCCTAATTACGTATGTTATACTGTCCCTTGACATATTCCCAAAAATTGAAATGTTTAATGAACTATTAAATTTATATGAAATTTAAGATCGGTTGCATTATTTAAATATATGTGTAATGTAAAGAATACAACACTCTCTCTATGTAGGATTATATTTCATATTGTTATGCTTTAATGATCTAATTGAATTAACTAATCTTATATATCTTGAAAACGTAAATACAAATTAAAGAGATTCATGTGTTTTATAATTTGTTTTTAATATTTTTCAAAGGAATAGCCTTAACCCTTACGCTTATTATCGTTTTTAAGAGGCTGACTTGGGCTTTGCTCATCATCGTTAAATACTTAAATGATTCTTAATTTATTGCTAAATGAGATTTACCAACAAATTAATATGTCGCTAGATGACTGGCTAAAAGCTGCCATACTAAAATGCTGGCAACATGAATTTGTAGTCAACACCATTCACAAAAATTATCACGTAGATTGATTCAACAGTACCTTTAGAACTTGACAAAATATACACACAACGCAATAGGCTTCACTCAAAAGAGCCGTCAATGTCGCTAGATGACTAAGAAAAACACCTATTTTTCAAAGCTAAAAGTTGCCATACTAAATGCTGGTAACAAATATAATTAGGAATTTGTCAAATAAATGTCAACACCATGCAACAAAAATTATCAAAATAACGCAGATTGATTCAACAGTCCCTTTAGAACTTGACAAAATATAAACATAACGCTTTGTTTTATAGACCCATTTAAAAAAAAAAAAAAGAAAAAAAAAATATGACGTCATAGGCTTCACTCTGAAGACAACAAAATCAAATTTTTTTTGTACCAAACAGTATGCATAATTGTTTTTTTTTTTTAATTATTATTTGTAAAAGACTCATGGTGCTTAATATAAATATGTCGCATTTTCTTTTTGTTTGTAAATAATATGCACGTCTTGCTGCAAATTTTATAGATGCGTTAATAAATAATAAGAATATTTTAAAAATGTATCATTTCACAAAAATATACTTAATTTCATATCACCAAACTTAGGTCCAATGTCCTAGGTCCATTAGATATAGTGAGTGAATTAGGATTCTTTTTACACATTAGCACTTAATCCCATAGATCTTGTTAAATTCCCGTCTGAAAAAGAAGAAGAGGAGATTAAAATATAATTGCAACGTACTATCGGGTCCATAGCCCCAGGATCCTCTTCTAAAAGGCCTTCTTCTCTGTCCAGACAAATGATAAGAGCCTTCTTTACAAACATTTGTAAAAATAATCGACATTGGACCTAGCCGTAGCCGTAGCCGAAGACCGGCTCAGAACCCCTTCTCTTCACTTTCTATAATCTTCCCTCCTCTTATTTATTTATAATAACTATTAGATCAATACTTGTGAATGATTCAGATTAATTTCTTATATAATAATTATTAAAATGTTAAATTATAAAAAGAAAGATAGTTAATTAAATACAAATTGCTAAATTTTCAATATTACAATATCAAGTAAGAAAATCAACACTACAATACAAAAGATAAATAAATATTTTGTATAAAACGAGTCAAATGTTGATCTCATGATTAGAAAAGAAAGAAGAGGGATGGAGATGGGAAGGGAAGACGATGTTTTCTAAGCCGAGTTAAGACATTTAAGCTCACTATCAAAAAACAATAAATTAATGACGGAATTCCATCGTTAAAATAATTTAGCGACAAAATTACGTCACTAAACTGATTTGGGGATGAAATTTTATCGCGGATCATTTAGCGACATATATCGTCAAATTCTGTCTCCAGTAGGAAAAGTTTTGTCGTCTTCTCCTAAGTGTTTTATATATAATTTTCAAAAATAAATCTACTATTTATAAATCATACATAATTGTTAATTTATAAGATTTAAAAAAAAAATGAAAACTAGGAAGAACGCCGGATGATAATTAAAAAAAAAAAAAATTGTAGTAATTTTTAATGTGATGACCTCTTCGGCCAGGAGCTGTAGATGTAATTAGTGGGCTCACCTAATAAGTGATTTTCACCAATTTCTATATCTATTTTCTCCCCATTTGTTTCCTAAATTCATCTCCCCCTTTTCTTCCTTTCGCCAAAGTTACAATAAAATAATTAACTTTGAAAAATTTTATACCTTTCATGTGAGTAAATAATAGGAATATATCTCAAGTTGAGACAAAAAGGAAAAAATAAAATAAAAGAGCAATTCAATGCACAAGACTCCGACCAAATAGACTTTCAAGAAGAGACAAATGTACGTAACATTTACCTTCAAACAAATGAGGTCACATAAAAATGTTGGGGTAACTTGGGTTCTAGGACTTACAAGAGATAAGGTACACTGACATATGTCCGTTGTCTCACCTCTGCAAGGAGGGAGATTGTTTTCTAGAATTGAAAATGAGGTCACATAAAAAAAGTTTGGGTGAGTTATATTTTGGGGTTTACTAGGGATAGTGTAGGGCTCCGAACTCAAAGAACATTTACAGAGGTATTTATAGATTACCTATCAACAAAGTTCTCATATCGGTGGAACTTGAACTCACAATCTTATAGTTTTGAGTCAACCCCTTTACCAATTAGACCAACTTTTGTTCATTGCACACTCTTGCATTAGTGATGAAGAGACAAATTAATATGAAGTAATGAGATATAAATGTGAAGTAAGTCAATGGAAGTTTAAAACTGAAAGCTAACAAAATTCATGCACCTTGATCCTGCTGAACAATTTGAAATTTACAATTCAGTTTTATCAGTAAATGTAAACATGCGTTATAATTTTGCAGTGGGGTGTATGTACACACGAGGTTAGTGCTGTTGCTTGCTGATGACTTGGGCTTGGCTCTTCTTCTCCGGTGACTTGCCGGTGGCCAATGAATCATTAGATGCTTTTCTTCCTTTTCTGATATCTCAATTTCCATTTTCAAATTCATTTCCCTTTCTTAATGAATCTGTTTTGCATTCAATGAGTAACCAACATCTCTACCGATTTTTGTCTCTCTCCTCTCTCTCTCTCCCTCTCCCCCCGCCCTTTTTCTTCATAACGCATGTTTTCTCTCTATTCTCTTGCTTCTTCCTTTTTGCATTCTCGCTCGCGTCTTTGCATCTCACTGATTTTGACATCTGTACCCTAACTCACAGTGCCCACTACTATATAAACCGCTCTTTCTTTACGTTCAACACAAGCGCTTCTCTTTTTTGACTTTCCTCTGATCTCTCGCTCCCCCCGCGACTTCCCTCTGGTGATGTTTCTCTCCCTCCTTGTTTTGCATGTCTCTTTTATCGTCTCTGTGTTATCATGTTCACGAAATCGAATAATATTCAACCCCATTTTTCATGCGAGCTGTTCGTTTTCTGTATTCGTGTTTCATGATTTTAAGGGCTTCTCCGAA
The DNA here is from genome assembly GCA_019022655.1 of Acacia acuminata. Classification (NCBI taxonomy): domain Eukaryota; kingdom Viridiplantae; phylum Streptophyta; class Magnoliopsida; order Fabales; family Fabaceae; genus Acacia; species Acacia acuminata. The sequence continues at coordinate 2,539,094 of JAFJYI010000019.1, read as the reverse complement.
TTCCGATTTCTCTCCCCGGTTTACTTTAGGATTTGGAGTTCATTCATATCTCTCTCTGCATTTATTGAACTCTGTTGTTCTTCGGTGCATTTCCCCTTGTTTTTTCCTGTTTGCACTGAGGTTTTTGTGGACGGTGTGCAAATGGAACTTTATTTGCAGGCGAATGCGTGTTGGGTTGTGAAGAAATGGCTGGTGCTTTGAACCTAGAAAAGTCAAAGGCAAAGAAGAAAACTGACGTCGAAGCTCGAAGTCCGAAATGGTGGATGAGGTTGAGTGCTGTCGTCGGAGGCTGCTTAGTTTTGAAGTCCAAAGCCAAAGAGGACTCTGGCTCTGGTATTAGTCCACAGGATGGTGTTCCATCTTGTTTCAGCGTTCTTGTTGGATTTTTCATCAGTTTTTGGTTTTTGTTTTGGATTGTTGCTATCATATTTTAACAACTACCTACAGATAATTAATTTACTACATTGTCGTAATTCTGCGTGATACATTCAGCTTGAGAACTATGGCTGGGGTGTCAGTTGTAACTGCTCAGCTATACCTTTATTGCGCCTCAAATTTGGGGCCCTTTCCAAATATTTTTTTTTTTTCGTGATTTTTTTTACCATTAAATTCTATATGAAATGAGTGATATTTGATATCTTATGATAAAAGACAGATTTTTTTTCATTTTTTTTTTTATACAATTTTTCAAAGATTCAAAATTCCAAAATTGTGTAGCGTCTTTTTAATTTAGACTCTTAAGTCTTTGAAAAATTGTAAAACATTGAAAACAACTTTATTTTTGTCCATAAGATATCAAAATATCACCTATTTCACGTAGGATCTAATGATATAAAGAACCACGAAGAAAGATTTGGAAAGGACCCCAAATTTAAAGTGCAGCAGGAAGCAAGTGACAAGGCACAACTGACAACCCCAATCTAAGAATTCTTTGAATAAGGTGGTCGAGACGTGCTAATTTCTTCTATGGAAGAATCAAGCTTTCAGCTTCGTCCATCCCTCAATATGTTAAATATCATTTCTCCTTTGGCATTACCAAATTTTTTCCTTTAGTCATTTCTAGCGGAAAAGGCTTGTAAGTTGCAATGGCATTCATGCTTTGGAGCCACACATTCAAGTTTTCATTATTTAACTCATGTGCAAATGGCTCAAAGGTCGGTCTTTGAAAGTTGAAAGGCCACCCAATGTTTCAAAATACGTTGGCGAGTCGGATTCAGACCAGCCAATGAAATTGCTGAATGACCATTTATTTTGGGTTATCAACTCTCTATTCTTCAGAGGGGGAAAAACTTGAACAGACAGCCTAAATTTCTGAGTCACGGCATATTATAGCATTTTTGTCTTAAGCCCTCATAATTTCATTTGGTGTCAACACTAAATGCAGGCTGCAGTCACTTAAATGTACCCTACTTCAATCAAAACGAGCGGCTAGTTCTATGGCTGCCAATGATTTGGTTTGACATTTCAATTGAATTTTGGTTCGTGATGGATGTGCTTTCTAGATCTTTGATTTCATTTTGTTCTGTGTCCAGGGATTCTTCATAATTTTGTTTTTGCAAATAGAGTTACAAGTTCTTGGGGGAAAACATTTTCATTTGCATGACCTGCATATTTGTGTGGCATGCATTGAGATTTTCTGTGGATTTTTTCTATAATCTTTATTAATATAAGGGTCCAGCTGATTAATGTTCATTAGATCCATCAAGAAATTTCCTAAGATGTCAATGATATATATAGTACCTGTGATTTGTGAAGTATGGTTGAATGGGCGTTGTTTTTACTTCTAAGCTTGCACTAAACCTTGTGAAATATTTTAATAAGTATATTATATAAAAAATGAATGATAAATACTGTTATTTTACTATTCAAAGGGACTGTTATTTTCTTTTACTTTATAAGTTAAGTTTTTTTTTTTTTTTTTTTTGGGGCTGTGTATTTTTTTTTTTAAAGAAAATTCTGAATCTCTATAATTTTTGTTCAGCCTCTATATCATTAATTTCTGCACAAGTACACTATTAATGCTATTTTTAAACAAATTTATGAATATGTCAAGGGCAAACATGCATTCTTTTTTCTGTTATATGTTTGATTTGATATCATTTTCCTGTTATTCATCAGCCGAAAGCGACCACCCTACCAAGAAATCCGAATCAGGAGCTGGATCATCATCCTTGTTGTTGCACTTCGAGGAAATAAAATTTTCTAACAATCTTAAAAGGTTTTCTTTTGAGGAGCTCAAGGAAATCACACATAATTTTAGACCTAGCAGTATTCTTGGCCAGGGAGGCTTTGGCTGTGTTTTTAAAGGTCTGATAAAACAAGCAAAACCAACTGGTGGCTCGGCGAATATTGCAATTGCAGTAAAGATTCTTAACAATGGAGGACTTCAAGGCCACAGAGAATGGCTTGTATGAGACCTTATTTATATTACAGTAAATATGTTTCTTATTATTAACGAGCTAGCCATATATATTCGTATCTCTCCTTTTCATGGAAAAAGGTTTAGGTTTACATTTACTTAATTTATTTTGTAGGATTCGGAAAAAATAACATATATCTTGCTGTTTCACTATCGCAGACTGAGGTCAAGTATCTTGGAGAACTCAAGCATCCGAATCTAGTTAAATTAATAGGCTACTGTATTGAGCAAGAAAAAAGGTTACTGGTGTACGAGTTTATGCCTCGAGGAAGCTTGGACAACCAACTGTTTAGGAGTATGTCTTTAAACTTTGTTTACTTATTATAGCCTTAGAATTGTGTATTTGGAAGCCTTTTTTTTTTTCCTTCCCTTTATGCTGTGCTAAAGGCTATGGTACATATATCAGAAAATAATAGTGCTGTGTTATCTAAGCAGGGCCTACGCCACTTCCATGGCTGATCAGACTGAAAATTGTGGTTGGTTCTGCAAAGGGCCTTGCATTTCTGCATGAAGAAGCTGACAGAACAGTGATATTTAGGGACTTCAAAACATCTAATATCCTGCTGGATGCGGTCAGTAGTGAGACTCAAGTTTTCAACTTAAATATATATATATATAGTTGTTTTCAATCAATGTCTGGTTTTTATTTTCCAGTATCTAATCATTTTCTATTTCAGGACTTCAATGCAAAACTTTCTGATTTCGGACTTGCCAAAGATGGTCCGGAGGGGGACTCAACTCATGTATCTACTCGAGTGATGGGAACTTTAGGGTATGCAGCTCCTGAATATGTCATGACAGGTCAGTTCACTTGGACCTACGTACGAAGATATATATAGCTATTCTACTCCATTTGCAAGTCCTATCCACTAGGTACATTAGGTTCTTAAAATAAGATTTATTTCGTTTGCGCTACTAACCAGATCTTTATACCAAGGATTGGAGTTTCGTAGGTCTCACTTACTTTTAATTCCTAACAAACCATGTTTGACCATTAAAGATCGCCTCAGATTCTCACCTTCAGTCAAGTATAAGACATGTTTCTTACATGGTTAACTTATCCAACAAAACGAGGTTACAATCATTGTCAAAATCATGTTGTTGCCACTCGTGGCTCTGTTAAGTATACATAACTCTTTCCATTTGCTACATCCATACCATGTGATTTCATTAAGCTGCAGCAGAAATGTATCATGTTGTTGCAGGACACCTTACGGTGAAGAGTGACGTGTACAGTTTCGGGGTAGTTATGCTAGAATTGCTGACAGGACGAAAGGCCATGGACAAGAATAGGCCAAGAGGGGAGCATAGTTTGGTCGAGTGGGTAAGATCGAGCTTTGCACACAGAAAAAAATTCACCAAATTGATGGACCCTCGCCTTCAAGGTGTTTACTCCCACAGAGGAGCTCAGACAGCGTTCCACTTGGCTGCTCGCTGCCTTGCCCGTCCCCCGAGAGCAAGACCAACCATGTCTGAGGTTGTCGCAATCTTAGAGCCATTGCTTGATCTCGACGACATTCCTCTCTTGCCTTCAACGCCTTTCCACCCGTCGTCCGCCGGTGCAGGAGCTCAATTTCGTGGGTCATCATTCCAGCCTGGCTCCTCCTCCAGGAGCTTACCCAACTCGCCTTTTCGTCCATACTATCCTCTTCCCAATCCCAGTCCTGAAGCAAGGATTCCATGACATGGACCCACCATCTTCTGTTTTAATTTGCAGCCTCATAAATAGGTCTCTAGCTGAAATAATAAGTGAGGCATAGTAGTATACAAAAACACAGGTCTAGTTTAAACCACTCAGCCATCGATCTTGCATGTTGTTCATGTGGAGGAAAAAAAAAAAATATGTTGAGCTATTCTGTGGGTCTGACTTCTGAGTGCTTTGAACTATATAAACTGTTGTCTTTAATGCTATTAATCCATGAAGGACCTTTGTTTAGCCATTTTTGTTTTTATTTTAAAGAGTTTTGATCTCGTCCGTTCTTTTATAAATTTAAAAAGGAGATAAATAAGAAAAAAAGAGAGAGGTAAATTAAAATATGGCGAGACACACACACACATATACATATACATCACAGATTTTGTAAGGTTAAATTTATATCAAGGCGGTATGCATGATAATTCCTATAAATATTAATGCGTCAAGTTATATGGCTATATATAAATGTATTACCAGGTTTCAATCCAAGAGCTCTACAGTGTAAAATATAGGAGCCAAATCCCTTCTTCAGCAAATAAACTTATAATCTCTATAATTTTGAAAAAAAAACGCATATTATATATAACTTGTAAGCTCTATAATTTTCAATTGGAAAGAAAATTACAAACAGTTTCAAATACCTAAAACATGAGAATGACAAATAAATACTAAATGAAATTCCAAAACTCAGGAATGTCTACTAAAAAGGGAAAAGGAGAGAGAGGTAAGCATGTATGAATATGAGTTTTAAATATTTGGGTAAAAGATCAAACTGCCATTCTTCCTCATTGCTTGTAGAGACCATGGGCTTCTTTTCTCTTCCCACCGCAATGATCGCGAGACCTCAATCTTCAACCTTAATCATTGTCTCATCGTCTTCAACCTTCCTCTTCAAAGAACTAGATCAAAAACCAACCTTCTTCCGTCAGCGTCGTTTGTGTTCGTGCTCTCTTTTTGGATTCATTGCATACAACCTTCTTCTTGGTCTGTTGTGCCACCATCGAACCTACCCCCTCCTGAGTTGAATAGTATATGGGTTTTGAGGAAGAAGAAGATGAACAGTAAATGTGAGATTTCACAAAATTCATAATGAGATTCACAAGTTCAATAATGGGTTTAACAAGATTTTTAATTGCTTTCAACTTTCAAGAGAGCAATGAGTTGCATGTTTTTATAGCAAAAGCTTTTAACAAAAATCGTAATGGGATTAACAAGTTCATTAATAGTTTTCACAAGACTTGTAATGGCTTTAACAAAGGCATATTCTGGTGATTTACCCACATTTGTGCACTTTGAACAACATTCTTAATGAGATTCACAAATTCAAAATAATTTTCCCAAGACTTGTAATGGTTTCACAAATGTGGGCAAACTCAGGTTAACATGTTTTCACCTAATGAGCGCCTTTGTTAAACCCAAAACAAGACTTGTGAATACCATTGATGAACTTGTTAATTTCATTACGAATTTTGTTCATAGTGCTCAAATGTGGGTAAACCCAGATTGACATATTTTCACCAAACGAAAGCCTTTGTTAAACCCATTAAAAGTCTTGTAAAAACCATTGATTAACTTGTTAATCCTATTACGACTTTTGTTCATAGTGCTCAAATGTGGGTGAACCTAGACTGACATGTTTTCACTTGACGAACGCATTTGTTGAACCCATTACAAGTCTTGTGAATGCCATTGATGAACTTGTTAATCCCATTTATGACTTTTGTTCATAGTGCTCAAATGTTGGTGAACCCAATCAACTGACATGTTTTCACCTGACGAACGCCTTTGTTAAACCCATTGCAAGTCTTGTGAAAATCATTGATGAACTTGTTAATCCCATTACGATTTTTGTCAAATTCCAGGTTACTGTTCACCTTCTTCATCTCTCCTTCCTTCCCCTTCCAACAATGGTGTCTAGCCCTAAAAACAACCACATCTTAAACCCATCACCACATCTGAATCCGCCACCCTTTACCCCACCACTTTTGTCCAAGCCAACACGTACTTCCTTCTTCAATCAGGTTGTCCAAATGCTCACTGGTTCCTCCTACACCGTCTGACCCAACTTCGATTCCAAGATTCACATCTTGCTCATCAAATCCACTCCCAAAACCGGAGATCCTATCCCTCTCTCTCCACATGTAGTGGCGACGGCAACAAAAGCCCCCTCTGTGCGTGTTCAGTCCGCCGGTAGTGGTGGTGCTCTTTTTTTTTTTTTTTTTTTTTTCAAAATTTAATAGCTGAGGGCATAATGGTAAATTCATCAACATCTTAAATTCTCGATTTGATACCTGTCACATTTATGTCCTTTATAAATGTTAACAGACCTTTGAAGGATTTTGAAATTTCATTTGGTATTTATTCGTCATTCTCCGAATAAAAAAATAACTATTTTAATTTTTCAATCCTATTTAAAAATGGGTTAAGGTGCAGGTTGACCAACGATGTATTATGCTAAGAGCACCGAGCGCAAAAATGTTTTAAAGGTATCTTAAGTATCAATCAACAATTAAAAATCGATAAGAATACCAATAAACAATTAAAATGGGCAAACATCACAATCCCATTAAAATCAGCTAACGGGGCCGTTTGGTGCGCATCTATTCGCCCAACACCTATTTCCTTCTCACCTCAACAATCAATGTGCCGCTGCAAATAACTATTGCGAGCCATTGAATCAGCAGCCCGCCACTTGAAACTCTTCATCCATTTCATTTGCATCCATCGAGGCAGTGATGGATGAACACACTAAAAGTATAGATCAGCGAGGAGATGAGCAACCAAACACCAAGAACCAAAACCAATGGGTTTTCTGTTCATCTCACTTTTAAAACTGCACATGTGCTTTACCTCGAGAAGTGTCCAACACTAAATGTTTTTTTAGATGTAAAAGTGCACACGTGGTTACAAACTATGTGCAAAAATACCGTTTGGCAATTAAGATTAACTTTTTTTGCTGACTGGATGATGATGTGGCTTTCAAATGTGCAAAAATACACATGTGGTTTGGTAAAAAGAGCGTCCAACACCAAGTTCTTTTTTTAAATTTAATAATTTTATTTCAATTAAAGCAAAATTATTATTTCTCTAGATATAATTTCTTGGAGGCCAAATTGCACATGGATGTCTGGCAAACAAAGAAATTTGAGAAACTAGGAAAAGGAAGAAAAAAAGGTCGTGGACTGAAAAATACACTAATTTACAAGTAGTCATGATGTTGAGACTCTCGAGAATTTCTAACTTGAAGAAGTCGCTGCAATGGGTATCCCTTTACTCCTTTGCGTAGCTACTCACATACGTGGACGACGAATTCAACGGCATCAGGCTCGACAAAGGCATTGACAGAACTGACTCATACCTCATGATCTGCACATTTTCATTGCTCAATAGACATTGCCCGAAGGAAGGGTTTGTTCCTTGCAAATCAATTTGGTTTTGTTGCAGATTAATGAGATCTCACACAAATATGAAGCAAGTGATGAACTCTGTCACGAACTTGATGAACAGCTCATGTTTGTGATATTGCCTGAGAGACCTTCATGCATATTGGTAGTTTGAGTTGGCATTTGACTGAAAGGGGAGGCTTGGCTGTCTAGTCGATGATTCTTGGTGGCCTGAAGGATTTGTTGTAGATTCTGTGAATCAAATCAGGGTTCTAGTTCTTGAGCGCTAGCTAGCAGAGTGGTGGCCAACTTCAACAATTGAGGGTTCATCAAAGCTTGAGCCCCCAAATTTTCTAATGATAAATCAGAAGAAAAAATTTGGCCTTTCAAGAATTATACCTAGAGAAATAATAATTTTTCTTTAATTAAAATAAAATTATTAAATTAAAAAAAAGAACTTGGGGTTGGGCGTTCTTTTTGTCAAACCACATGTGTATTTTTGCACCTTTGAAAGCCACATCATCATCCAGTCAGTAAAAAAAGTCAAACTTAATGGTCAAACGATATTTTTGCACATAGTTTGTAACCACGTGTGCACTTTTACACCTAAAAAACACTTGGTGTTGGGAACTTCTCGAGGTAAAGCACATGTGCATTTTTGCACCTTAACCCAATAAATTTTAGGAAAGGGGTTGGGCTCACTCATAGTCCAAGGGCAGGGCGTTATGGCTTTGCTCTTCAGAGTATATAGGACTGAGGGTATACATGCCTTCACCTCAACCTATGTTTCCACAAGTTCACATTATCTAGGATTCATCTCTCAATGCCTTAACCAACTCCAAGATCGAACCCATTTTCTTTGGTGAGAATGTTAACCTCTTTGCCAGTTAAACCCAAAGACATGATTTTAGTTCAGCGCAAATGTTGCACAATGAAACCCAATAATACAAAGCCGAATATAGTTTCATACCAACCATATCGTTGGCCTTATCCCCTGCCTCTATTCTAGAATTTTGTATTTTTAAGGCTTCATGTATTCTTTTCTTCTCACATAGAGCCTACCTCTTTTTTTCTTTTTCTTTTTGTTTTTTTGTTGAGAAAATCATTGTCAGGTCTCAAGGTACGGAATCAATCACAAAAAATTCCTATACAAATTCCCCTCACAAAAAAGTCTCTAGGGACTTCTTTGTGATTAGTTGCAAACAAAAAAGTCCCGTTGTCAAAATAACTTTATTAGTTGTTAAAATGTCACTGTGAAAATCTCGTTGTGAAAATGGCTTCTTATGTTGTCAAAATAGCTTTTGATGTTGCCAAAAATTATCCAAGTTTCTAAAATTCTACACGCTTGAGGAAAAACTCAGAAGAATTTTTGACAACATGCAAAGTCATTTTGACAACATTAGAAGCCTTTTTTACAATGAGATTTTCATAGGAACATTTTAACAACTAATAAAGCCTTTTTCACAACGAGACTTTTTTGTGAGGGGAATTTCGTACTTATTTACAAAAAATCACAAAAAAGTCCCTAAACCCCATTTGTGAGGAGAATTTGGTGTGAGACTTTTTTGTGATTAATTCTGTATCTTGGGACATGACAGTAATTTTCCCCTTTTTTTTCTTCCCCCTATTTTATCCTCTCATCCAAACAAGTAAAAATCAATTTTCTCCCCCTAATTTTCTCTCGATCCAAACATGCTATAAAGATTGATCTTCATATGAACCTGGAAATAGCATATAGGTCTTGTTTTTAAGGGGGGAAAATCTTAATTTTTAAAAAAAAGTAAAAAAAGGATTTTAAAAAAAAGTAAAAAAAAAAAAGGATTAACGAATATTTTTCTTAAAAACAAAATAAGACTTGAATTTTTCATGAGTCATCAATTAATTAAGATTAAAATGATATGAGTTGTTATTTTTCATTAAACATTGTTTAAATAACATGGTACTCCTAGAATTTATAAATATTTCTTTGAAGGAGAGAGTTTTTTTTTTTTTTTTTTTTTTTGCATAGTGCATCCAAAGGTGTCCCAAGGCGGAGCCATCTTTTAGGCACATTAACGGCCCCGACTAATTTGGACCGAGACGAGTTGGCCCCTTTTGGGGGAAATCTCTACCACCACGCATGCTGGATTCCCATATCTCGAACTCAAGACCCGTGGTTAAATTAGGGACACAGCCCCTTACCAATTGACCAAAGCGTTTGATTGTAAGGAGAGAGTATTTATTAACGAAAGGACCCACACCTTTAACAGAATAAAATTTGAGGATCCACTAAGAGGGGCGGGGACTAAAGACCCAATCCAAAATCTAATGAAACTATAACGACTCTCTAATTAATTTTCCCAACTTTAAAATATGAAATAATTATTTATGTTTTATTGATACTTTTTTTTCAAATAAATTTCTTGAGGATTTCAGTGATATCTTTTAAAATTATATAACATCAACAATCAATACAATAAATAAAAAAAATTAATAAAAAACTCTAACAAATCATAAATGATATAATTTATTTTTAGTATGATGCATAAGGGTTACACACATTTTCTTGATAGTAAATATTAGGGTTAAGTAGCAAATTTGTCCGAAAATATAGGTCAAGGAGCAATGTTGCACTAGAAACTTTTTTTGGGTCTTAATGTTGCATTGAAAGTTGCAAAATGTAGCAATGTATGTTACTCTATTCCGTTAAAAACTATTGTTGATCGTCAAAAAATTGACGTTGACCGTTAACTTTTTATTAGAAATGGGCAACATTGCTACGTTTTGAAACTTCCGGAGCAACATTGTGACAAGAAAAACTTTGAAGGCAACATTACTCCCCAGTGAAAACTTCTTGAGCAAATTTGTTGCTTAACCCTAAATATTATATTGAATATTCCAATAATAAAATCATTGTTAAACACTCTTCTAATCTTATTTATAGGTTCAAGAGTATTTTTTGTTCTTAATATAATTTAGTTTATTAAATTCGTTATAAGATTGTATTAATTTTCTAAATAATTTATATTTTATTGCAGTTATTTTTTTAAACTTCATTTGGTGACATTTAAATTTTTTCTTAATTATATTTGGGTCAAAATGCAAATTTGTTCGAGAAGTTTTTCCTGAGGAGTAATATTGTCCCATAAGTTTTTCTATCTTCAATATTACCCTTAGAGTGATAAAATAGAGCAATATTGTCCCCTTACCGTTAAAAAATTGATGCTAACAGTTAATCTTTTAGATGTCGCTGCTGATGTCCTTTAATTTTAAAAAGTGTGTTTTTTATCATTTTAAGTTAACACCATTAGCTTCAGTAACTAAAAATGATGGGTGAACAAATTTAAAATAGTCGGCATTAAATTTGCTGAATTATCATTTTCCGTTAGTTGAAATTAACGGTGTTAACTTAAAAGTACTAAAAACACACTTTTTAATGTTAAAGGACTAAAATGGAATTTCGACTAAATGTAAAGGACTATAAGTATATTTTAGCTAAAAATTAATCATTTTGATTTTTCAATACTATTTAAAAATCAATTCTGGATTTACATATTAATTATACAAGTGGTTAGAACTTATGAATAAATGATTTTTTTTAATTTATTTAGAACATATTTGTAATTCTTCCTATAAAAAATGGCCTTTATTGAATTAAGGCTTTGCAGACATATTGGCATAAATTTATATCGATAAAATTTAGCAAATTGAAATATCAGCCCAAATTTTTTGGTCAAACATAAATTTGATAGTCCTTTTTTTTTTTTTTTTTTAATAAATCCTTAATACATCCTAATCAAGCGGTTACATAAAAAGTCAAAATCTAACCTCCTTCATCACTCTCCCCAGGTAGTACAAACTTTCACCAATATATATCTTTTTTTTTTTTTTTTTTAGGGCCTCATTCACTGTCCATATCCAGAAATGTAATAATTCAAGCCGATGAAAATTTTTTGACATCATAAAAGTAAATACGAAATTCAAATAAGGTCTTGAATGGATCAAATCTTCTCTGGCTATGTGCAATATTTTTTTCAGCTACATATGTGTGTATATATGTCTTTTGTTTTGCAAATATATAATTGAAAATATGTTGCATATTGCTAAATAAGAGTTGCCCGCTAAAAATGTATTGCACCCAGGTCTTAAGACAAATGTAGGAAATTATTTTAACAATTTTCTTTTTGGGTAAAGGAAAAGAAGGGGAGGGAAGTGAAAGGTTAGAGAAGTGGAGAGATAAAGGAAAGTTGGGGAGAATGGAAAAGAGCAAAAAAAGGGGGAAAAAAGTTACAAAAAAAATCGCTGGTATTTCTTTTGTTAAGTATCCAAAAACTTAATTAAAGAATAAAATTCCATTAATGACTTAAAATTACAAAATCTGGCTGTAGTTTTTTCCCTTTATTAGTCACTACAGAAGACTTGACCTATCCATTCTGGTTAATTTATTAAAACATTGGATAACTATAATCATTATTCCAATGGTGGCTGTTTTCTACTTTTGAAGTGAGCTAGCTTTTTTGTTTTCCTTCCTCGACTCCCTTCAATTCTGGCATTAATGTTAGACATCCTTTGATCAGCTTCGATCCCAAAAATAAGAAGCGCTGCAAGAGAGGCTACACAAACACACACACATATTTGAGCACTTAACCGAAACCCACATTTTAATTGCAGATCGTTATACCACAAGAATGGGAAATCACTCACAAACTATGATGGTTCTGCTTTCTATGTCTCTGTTAGCCTCACAAATATATAGCCTTCCACTCTCAGAAAGTAATAGATGGGTCGTGGATTCTCGCACAGGACAACGTGTGAAGTTACTATGTGCGAACTGGCCATCTTGTATGAGTGTGATGCTAGCAGAAGGATTAGACAAGCAAGCCATAAGCAACATTGTATCTCAATTGCACCATTTGGGGCTTAATTGTGTGCGTCTCACCTGGGCCACATACATGTTCACTCGCTACTCCAGTCACACCGGATCGATCAAACACTTGATTCTCTGGGTTTGGCAGCCGCCAAAGCCGGCATCGCCGTGAACAATCCTATTTTCCTCGCTATGACTCATCCTCAAGCCTACGCCTTTGTGGTGGATCAGCTTGCTGCTCAGACCATTATGGTCCTTTCTGATAACCACATCAGTGAGCCCAAATGGTGTTGTACTCCTAATGAGGGTAATGCTTTCTTTAAATTTGGCGACAAGGATTTTGATCCCAAAGAATGGCTCCTAGGGCTTTCTTTGGCCGCTCAGCTATTAAACGCAAACCCCATTGCGAGTTGCTCACTTGTATCTTTAATATAGGATAGATTTATCTAATTTGATTAGATTAAGAAAGTTAGTTAATATAACATGCATATTTTCTAAAACACATTATTCCTCTTCTTTAATTAATACCTTAATTTATTTCCTCTTTGATTATGGTTGAACAAGTATTAATAGGGATGAATTAGAAAAGAATTAACAATTATAAAAATTAATCATAAATACAATACCTAGTTGACTTTTTTGAAGAGATCAGGGAAGTTAAATAAATTACTTTAAAATATTGATATTTATATTTTTTTCTTCAAACTAATTTGTGTGATTTATAAACTAAGATATAATCTAATGATACACAACATATACTATGATTAGACAATTTATTTAACTTCTTTAATCACTAAAAAAAGTCAATATAGTCTTATACTTACCATATGTTTAGATGTAGAGAAAATTGAGAAAGAAAAGTACAAGGGAAAACTCCCTAAAATATTTAAAAAAAAAAAAAAAAAAAAAATCAATTTTAGAAGTTTTCCCTTTCCCATTTTTCCCACTTATCTCTCCGACCCAATATAACCATAGCCTTAGGACCAGAGGGAGTATATTTTATATTTAAGATGTAAGATGAATCGCAAATATGCATTATATTTATAGTCTAATCCTCTAGATTCTGTCTGTGTGTGATTCCACATGATGAATATAATATTCCTAATTTGCCGAGATTTTGTGGATTTAGGTGGTGGCGATGAGCTTGCTGCGCAACGAGCTGCGAGGTCCACTTCAAAACGTTGATGTATGGTACGAGAATATAATAAAAGGGGCACAAACGGTTCATCAATGGAACCCAAACGCGGTGGTCATTTCGGGTATCTACAACGACAAAGATCTGACCTTTCTGAAGAACAAACCATTGAACCTAACATTTAAGGATAAGTTGGCGTACGAGGTACACTCTTACACCATGTCAGGTGAGCATAAGGACTGGAGCAAGCAGTCGGCAAACTATATTTGCGACAAAGTGAACAACGAGTTAAACTTTTACGCCACGTTCGTCACCACTGCTTTCAACCTTGCTCCTCTCACTACTAGAAAAAAGAAAAAAGGAAAATGGTGACGGAATATTTTCCATTGCAAATATTTTGATATTTGTGACGGAATAAAATATTCCGTTGCCAAAAAAAAAAAAAAGCGACGAAAATTTAAAATCCGTTGCAAAAATACTGGATTTTGTGAATACCGGAGGAAAAAGTGATAAAAAAAACGTGGATTTCTTTTTCTTTTTTTGCGACAAAACACGATTTCCGTCGCAATAGGGGAGCAAACCGGCGGCAAAATTGCCGCTGGTTTGCGATGGCTTGGGGGGTTGCGACAGATTCAGTGTCGGGTTGCGTATTATGTATCCGTTGCAAACCGGCGGCGCTTTTGCCCCCTTTTAACATTTTTTTTTTTTTTTTTTTTTTGCAAAAATCGCCCATCTCCTTCATTTTCATCCATCTTCTTCATTTTCATTTCACTTTCTCCTCTCACCTCATGCACCCTCCGTCCCTCACCTCATGTTCTTTCTTGTTTGAAGTTTTCCTTCTCCCTGCGCAGATCCGGACCTCCTCGGCACTTCCGGTGAGTCTAGCACCTTAGGCCGACCAACTCCTCTGCCTCCTCCTCCATTTTCTGGCTGTCCACCTCCCCCAGTTGCTCCAGTCATCATCCTCCTCGCGACCTCCAGCTTATCTTCTACCAAAACCGCCAGCCTTCCACCTTGTCCAAGCGAATTCCAGCCCTCTCACCGTCGCTGTTCGCCAGGTAAGACCAATAAATTACTAGGAAGTTTACTATTTGATATTTGAAGGTGGAAAATATAAGAGAAAGTTCTTAATTTAGATTATACTTATAGTGATAAAGCAAAGAGTTAATGATACTGATGCTTAATGTGCTTATTAATTTGGACTATGCTTATAGTTTGTAGGAGATTCCATGATTTTTTTAGCTATTGGGTTTTCATGATTTTTATTAATGATATTGATGGTTTTTTTTAAATCTTGCATTGTTTTTTAATGGTTTATTTTGTGTAATGAAAAAATTGTGTGAGAAAATTATGGTTTTGTATTAGTTGGTAATGACACATAAATCTATAAATAGGATGGTGTTGAAATGAGAAAAGTGAAGTGTTGAGAAGTGATATTTAGGGATAAGACAATTAATTAATTGATATAAAGTAGGAGGAGGAAAGTGTGACATTAAAGAACAATCAAATGTGTATATATTATAAAAATTAGTGATATTAACTAGTTGATTTAGGCTCTTATAAAAATAACGGTTAATTTTTTTTTAAAATGTTTGATTTAAAATTATCCTTAACAATTTATACATATAATAAATATGGATAATTTGGAAAAGCAAATTATAAAAACTGTTTAGTTTAAAAGCTAATTATAAATTGAGAGCACACATTATTTTCTATTTCAGTATTCAATATTTTGTGCTTTGAAGTAATTAATTAATAGTCATCATTTGTTCTTGCAGGCAGAGTCAAGGGAAATTCTTGCAAGATCGGTTGAGTGGGCTACCTTTGAGCGGAAACATTCCCAGGAGTCTGAAGACAGTGGGAGGCGCTGGAACAACACCAAGTCGTAGCAAGTAGTGGTGAGACATTTATTGCATTAATTATTTGTTTCACGCACCACCATATTTATTTCATTTTACATGCCTTATTTGTGATGTATTTTTGTGCTTGTAGGAAACTTTTCAGAAGCTGTCGCAGGAGAGAGACTCGCAGAGTGGGACTGACCCCACATCCTCTGATTCCGACAACAAGAGTCTGTTTGTTGAGGTCATAGGCGGATTTAACAAGAAAGGGAGAGTCTTTGGGTTTGGTGCCTCTGCCAGCCAACTGAAGCAAACGAAACGCTCCTTATCTAGCAGTGAATGTGTTTTTGCAGGTGAACGTAATCCATTTGATATTGATTGTTACATTTTCATTTCCTGGTTCATTTAAATGAAGTACAAAAAATAAACGTACTTCCTAATGTTTTTGCAGATGAGATGAAGAAGATGAAGGCATTGGGGGAGGAGCAAGCAGCTGAGTTGAGCCGTAAAGCAAAGAACAAAGGCGGACGAAAAATGAGCTTATTGAGACACGCAGTGAGTTGCATCAGACACACAAGATGATAAGGCAGATGCAGCTTCAACTCCTGTCCCTAATGAAAGACAGGGGTACGGGGTCAGCTTCTAGTGATGATAATCATGCTGGTGATGATGATGATGATCATAATACTGCTTTATTGTTTAGACTACTTTTTACTACATATTTTTCGCAACAATATTATTTATATTTTATTTTCTCTATGTAAACTCTTTTTGATTGTTATTATATATTTTTATAATATACAAGGTTTTTTTAAATATATTTTCATGTCATTTTTATTATTATTTTAAAAAAATTATATTTTTTTAAAATAAAAAAATCAAAATTTGCGAAGGAATTGATTTCTATCACAAAAAACAAAAATGTGCCAGGAAAAGGAGTATTTGCGATAAAATCCGTTTCCGTCGCAAATTTTGAGATTTGCAACGGAAATTTCAGATTCCGTCGCAATTGCGATGATGTTTTTTGTGACGGACCAAAATCTGTCACAAACTAGTTTTACAACGGAAAAATTCCGCTGTAAAACAAGATTCTTTTTGTAGTGT
Source organism: Acacia acuminata (assembly GCA_019022655.1). Taxonomy (NCBI): domain Eukaryota; kingdom Viridiplantae; phylum Streptophyta; class Magnoliopsida; order Fabales; family Fabaceae; genus Acacia; species Acacia acuminata. The sequence goes on along the minus strand of JAFJYI010000019.1, from coordinate 2,522,670 downwards.
CTTTTGTTGATTGAATATGGGATTCCAATATATTGTTGCCTAGAACAGTATCGGATATGATGAACGACGGTTGTCAAGCATTTTAGCGTACCTCGCCGTGAATGACTAAGGTTGGGATTGGTGGGGATTACAAGGAAGCTATTAGGCCATGCCAAGGCAGGCGAGTCCTATGGATTGTTGGACTTCCAGTGGCAAACACTCAATTACCCCGACTTCCCTAACGGATTCCACCTAGGACTCCAAACACTCCCAGGTGTGTGTATTACTATATGTATTAATATTCATGTACATATCACCTTCTTCAACTTGAGGGTAGTTTCGCTGATGGATAGGATTATCTCCCACAACCAATGCTGGCCGTGTTATTCAAGATAACATCATCCTCACACATGAGGCATTCCATTATCTGAAGAATAAAAAAACAGGGGGAAAGTGGGAGTTTGCACTGAAAATTGACATGAACAAGGCCTACGACCGAGTGGAATGGGACTTTCTAGAGGTTGTGATGACGAGGATGGGGTTCTGTAGTGGCTGGGTGAAGTGGGTGTTGGAGTGTATCTCCTCGTCGGTCTTTACCTTGAAGGTGGATGGGCATAGCGTAGACACCTTTCAGCCGGGACGCGGTGTTAGGCAGGGGGACCCTCTATCCCCATACCTGTTCATTATTGTCTTAGAGGTCCTCTCCCTGATGCTGCAGAACCACATTGATCGGAAGGATCTTACGTGGATTAAATTGGCACGCAGAGCTCCAACCCTCTCTCATTGCTTTTTTGCTGACGACGCTATTTTATTTCTCAAGGCAGACACAATTAATTGCAAGGTCTTGAAGAAGATCCTAGATGTCTATTGTGGCGCCTCAGGCCAGCTGATTAATGTTGATAAGTCTAGCCTATTTTTCTCAACCAACACACCCATATTGACTAGGACTGGAATCTCGACTGAGTTGGGGATTCCTTGTTCTGACCAAGCTGGGAAATACCTAGGACTGCCAACGGTATGGGGACGTTCTAAGTCGGCGGCTTTGGCCTTTGTTCGTGACAAAATCGGCTTAAAACTACAAGGGTGGCGACAGAAATTATTAACTTTCGCTGGTAGAGAGGTTTTAATTAAGGCAGTAGCTAATTCTATACCCACTTATCCCATGGCTTGTTTCCTATTTCCTAAGAAGTCGTGTGTGGAGATTGATGGCCTGATTTCTAACTTCTGGTGGGGCCAAAAAGCGGAGAGTGGTGTAATACATTGGAAGTAGTGGAGACGGATGACAATGAGGAAAGGGGATGGTGGCATGGGATTTAAATATCTGCTTTGTTTTAACAAGGTCCTTCTTGCTAAAACAGCCTAGAGACTCCTCAATAACCCTGCTGATCCATGGTGCAGGACCTTGAAAGGAGTTACTTTCCTAAGGAGAGCTTCATGAGGGCTAAGAAGGGGAGACACGCCTCTTGGGGATGGTCCAGCTTGCTTGAAGGAAGAGATTTACTTCTAAAACACCTGTTCTGGAAAATAGGCAATGGGAAATCTGTTTCCATTTGGCATGATGCATGGGTACTGGGTTTAAACGGCTCTAAACTCCATTGTTGTGAGGGATCTGTGAAGGATGATAGGAGTAAGGTGGAATCTCTTATCTCCAATGGCAGCTGGGATACTAGTTCTGTTTCTACAATGTTATTGCCAGAGGAGATGGATCTGATTTTGAAAACGCCAATTCCCGCCTCTGGAAGAGTTGACCGTGCTGTTTGGTTAGCATCCAAGGATGACATCTATACCGTTAAGTCGGGCTATGTGGTGGCGCGAAGCGCCTGTGAGGGTGAGCAAGTTAAGGACCCAGGTATGTCATTTAAAATTCCAAAAGCTATGTGGAAGTGTATATGGAGGGTTATAGCTCCGCCTAAAATCCAACATTTCCTTTGGAGATTAGGGGCTGGTGCTATAACAACCCAAAAGGCACTCTTTAAACGTAAATGTGCATCAAGTCCTGTATGCCCTATTTGCTTGTCTGAAAAAGAAACTATTGAGCATTTGCTCTTCTTATGTCCATGGACAAAACATGTCTAGTATGGTATCCCCTTGGGTCTTAAATTTAGTAAGTGGTCCATGAAAAGGTGTGAGGAATGGTTATGTGAAATGTTACATGACAATGAGAGGTTGGATGAATATGGGAAGTCGTTGTTTGCTGTGTCTTGTTGGTGGATTTGGCGGAAAAGGTGTAACCGAGTCTTCAGGGGTGAAGCGCTGGACGCTAATGAAGTCACCCGGATCATTATTGGACAGGTGGAGGAATTTTGGCGGTTCGAAGTACATATCTGTTGATAGAAATGATAAAGTGTACAGATCAAATTTTTCCAGAAATGCTGTTTGGGTTAAACCACCCCCTGAGGCAATTAAAGTCAATAGAGATGGCTCCTTTAAATTAGCCACAGGGGCTGCAGTATTGGTTTTGTAGGAAGAAATAATAACGGTAGTTTTGTTGGAGGTCTAGCCAAGGTCGCGAGGCATCTTCTCCTTTTATGACGAAATGCCCGGCACCGAGAGAGGCCTTGCTTTACGTAAATATGTTCGCGGATCTCGTGTGATTGTGGAAACCGATTGTGAAAGTCTATTCGGGATTCGCAATAAGGATTGTTTTCGGTAGCGAATGGACATGCTTTGGGATTTACTTGAGGAGATTGCCGACTTATCGGAATCGTAGGCGGGAGTATCATTGTCCCTTGTGTCTAGGCGGGGCAATAAAGTTGCTAACAAACTAGCAACAGGCAAAAAGAAGATGCACCAGCCTTTCTTGGTTGGATCACTCACCATCTTCTTTAAGTAAACTCTTGTTTATTGATTCTCTAGTATCCAGCGATAGTAACTCCTACAGGTTTGTTCCACGTGAAAGGGAAGGTATTGGCTAAGCCGTTATTTTCGCCGTGGTCCCGCGATCTTTCTTTGTCTTAATGTTTTCTTTTAGTATATGTTAGTTTATGATTTCTTTCTTGTGCGCAGTGGGTTAGTTTGTATTTCTAGGTGTTTTGAGTGCTTTCTTGGCTTCGGCTATTAGCGTATGTAATCCTTGTTTGTTATTAATAAAATTGTCTCTTTTGGCCAAAAAAAAAAAAAAAAAACTTGAGGCTAGTTATTCTTATTTTACTAACGGAGTTTTGTACCAAGAGCATCTAACACAATTAAGTTTTAGATGAAGTAGACTCATTTTTTTAACAAAATAGTTCAATTTTAACAATTCCATTAAATTAATCCTAGCGTCCGTTACTTTTTTGATATGAGACCCATTTGTTCTTCTTCCAACTTTATAACATATGTTTGGCTTCAAGTGAATGGAATTGTTAAAAGGGTTAAAGAGCAATTTTACCCATCAACTATAGGCTCAAGAGCGCCCAACACAATAAACTCTTAACTGGACCATAAATACAAATTAACTTTTGAAAATGTTAAATGGGCACAAAATTGTTAGGGTGTGGGCAAATGTCATCTGTTGGAATTAAATTGAGGGAAATAAATTGATTTCAAATCCACCGGTGAGTAAATATCTAGCATCTTCACCTCCAGCAACAACTCCTGAGAACTTGACTCTGCCTGTACAGGTTCCAGTGAGCTTTACCCCTTCTCCTGTTCTAGTGAGCTCTCCTCCTGCTCTGACGCCGACAACCCTCCCTTGAGTTCTCCTCCATCTTTGGGAGTGGAGGTCCCGGCGCCGACTCCTAGAAAATCGAAGAAGAAGAAGGGTGAGAAGCACAATGCACCGGCACCGTCACCTTCATTGATGAGTCCTCCAGCACCACCGATTGGAGCTTCGGGACCCAGCGAGTCTGCCTCCTCTTGTGGCCCAGCCTCTTTTGAGAATGATGAGGTAGATACTCTCAGTTTGTCCTTATCTACTTTTTTTTATTCCTTTCTGCTTTCCTGTAAAGTACGCCGGAAAGTACAATGCTTAATAGATCTAGAAATAGAGTGAGAAATTCATCTTGTTTTAGTTCCGAATTTTACTTTGCACCCTTAGGCATTGTATTGTTAGTCAAGTTGAGGTTTTTGAAACATGATTGGAACTGCTTCTTATTCTCTCATTCATGTTTGAACTCCATTTCCACGGCGCTTGTTACCACCGAGCCTCGCAAGCGTCGTGCTCAAGCGTGGTGATGAGCGCCGTGATCCAGGCAACCGTTGTCCTCCCTCATCCTCCTGAATTATAATCCGATACAGCAAATTAACTCTGGAGATTGAAAGAAGAAATTGAAATATAGGTTCATTCTGAAAGAAATAGAGGACTCACGTCTTGCAGGCCACATGTGGATTTGAAATCAATTTATTTCCCTCAATTTCGGCCCCCTCCTTGAAATGCCATAGAAAATTTCTTTTAGGGATGAGAAGTGGATGCAAGAGGAAGATATAGAGGAGATTACATAAGACTTACCTCTTGATTCTTGATCATTCCTTCTCCTTCTTCGTCTTGATTTTTTATGAGCTCTTCCTGGGTGTTTGTGGGTGTATATGTCCAACTTTGGAGAGGGAAGAAGTGTCTTTGGAATGGTTAATTGGGGGTCCAAATCGGTTGGGAGAAGGGAAAGATATTTGGGCTTCAACTAGCCCCCTATTTACAAATTTGCCACTTCGTTCCTTTCCAACTAAATGACGTTACTTTATCTTAACAGCATTGTGATATTTTAAACTTTTTAATTGTTTTTTGGAAGATATGGTCTACTTAAAAGTTTCTTGTGTTGGGTGCTCCTGATGTAATAGTTTATTGGCCAATCTGCACCTTAACCCTTGTTAAAATTGCACCATTTTAAAAGATTATGTCTATTTCTACACCCTTTAAAACTTAATTGTGCTATATGGTTATAACAAAAAACTTGGTTGTTAAAATTGCACCTTAATCCTATTTATCTACTTTTGCACCATTTTTTTTACTATTCATGTGTTATTGTTGAATTTAAGCATTTCCTAAAAATTAAATTTTTTTTTTAAAGCAGTTATTCGTTGAAAATTTTCAATCCTCATAAAAGTTACCTGTGACAGCAGGGCTGTAGAATTGGGCTTGACTCATAGGTTTGATTTGAAACGTCATAGGGCATAGGCCCTATTTGCGTTAGGCCTAGCCGAGGCCACCCTTTCTTTGTTTGTACATCCAAGGCCCCTTATTACCCGCGAGAGTCTTTCTTCCAATTATATTATCTGATATAGTTGGTTAAGGCGTCGACTTTCATCCTAAAAAGGAGAAGGTTTGATATCCGTTGTTCGATGTGAGGGCTTCATTGGTGGGGATTTATAATTACCTCTGTAAGTACTCCTTAAATGCATACTTTGACCCTGATAGAGTACCAGTGTCTACCCCCATCTAAACTTTTTATTATCGAAAAATAAAAATATTACCTTTTGATGGTTACATCTTCTCTCATAATGCAATTGATTTTTATATCAAAAAATAATGCAATTGATTTGTCGATGGAGTCCCAGACCATACAAGTCCACCGACAAATCTACATACCTTATCACAGTAATACAGAAAAAAAAAAAAGGAAAAAAAGATTCAACATATTTTCAAAGAACGTCGTTCGTAAATTGCCGTACCATGATATAGCAGCCCAATAATTGCGTGGTCATTAAGTATGTCCTCAACATCAGAAGTTATCATCAAATCAAAATATCCAATGATCATCATTCGAAACTAACATTAATTTTGTCAATTAGCCGATAGTTATAGGCTCACCAAAGGCTACAATGTTTACAATCGGACCATAGATTCCCCATTCTTCAGAAGCATACTAGAGAGGTATCATCATGTCTCCCTTAGGTTGACCCCAATCCTGGGCAAAGAAGGGATGCGAGGGGGCCTTAATAAAGAAACCAACCACACTAAACCTATTTGTGGTGTGGCACATAATTACTTTCTCCTATCCTAAGTGCCTAATAAGAATTGTCTGAACATTTAGAGTTCTTTTCATTTTTTTCCTCTCATTAGTTATATATATTGTATTAATTAAAAGATGGCTAAAGTTTACATTTGATCCTTCATATTTATCTTTGTTATCATTTTAATCTTTTAAGTTGTAAAATGCACGTTTCGTCCCTTAATGTTAACACCGTTAGTCTGACTTAACGGAAAATACTGAGCCAACAATTTTAAGCAATGAATGTGCAATTAAATGCTTTGACTAAGCATACTTATATGTTAGTATTTTAATAAATTAATATTTTAAATACTATTAATTGAAAAATATTTAATTTTCACAAATTGTTTTACGGTTTTTCAGTTTGTGAAAATTAGATATATTTTTTTTTTTGTTGAAGAACATTAAATATTTTTCAATTAATAGGATTTAAAATATTAATTTATTAAAATACTAACATAAACATGCTTGATCAGCATTTAATTATATAGTTATCGCTTAAAATTGTTGACTAAGTATTTTCCGTTAAGTTAGACTAATGGTGTTAACTATTAATATTAAGGAACCAAACGTGTATTTTACAAACTTAAGAGACTAAAATGATATCGAGGCAAACATGAAAGACCAAACGTATACTTTAGCCTTAAAAGATTGATTATACTTATATTTACTTCATTTGTCTCCCTTACTTACCCCTCATAAATAAGGGCATATTTAAAAAAAAAAAAAAAGGTTATCTTAGGCATACTCATTATTTTAACTAATTTTAATCACTTTCTTAAATTGCGTAATTCAGCTATTGAAGGAGTACCTCCCAATATTCAACTCTTGTCACACTAACCTCAGATTCGTGCCAAATGCAATAACGGTATAATTAATTTGCAATGATACAAGTATAAAGTAAATCTCAATGTATCATATTTTGTATTGAAAATTAATACTAATAGATAAATTAGTGGGCAAATGACAAAAAAAGAATCAGGAAATTGCAAAATCCCAAATCAAGAATGTTGCCTAGAATTAATAAGGTAATGATTAATAGATATTAATAAGCTATTCATAACTCATTTTATAAAAATACTTTATTTGAGATTTGACAATTTTCAAATTCTTTTTCAATAATTTTCCCTAAATTATTCTTATTACTAAATATGAATTAGATTAATAATGTTAAAAAGGTAGTAAAGTCATGAAAATTGGGAAAAAAACAATTAAGACTTAAAAAATTGGTTGTATCACGGTGATCAATAAAGATCACAATAAATACATCTATTATTAAATGGAGTGTATAAATAAGAATGGTTCGAGGCGAAATTTAGTTTTGGCAAAATAAAAGAGAGGTGAAATTTAATGATTTCTTGATTTATTCATAAAAAAGAAGTTTAACTAATTATATATTTATTTAATAATAAAGAAGGGGTTATCAAAAAAGAATTATGTCATGTCATCGCTTTTAGCCAAAACTCTCATGTCATCGTTAACAGTAAGTGCAAGTGTGGAAGTATGAGTTGAAAGTTCTTTCTCCCAACGCAATAAATTGTTGGATTTGGCAATTATTGCCAAACGTTAGAAAAAGTACTTTTGTGAGGAAACCATACACGTTGTAATATTTTTCAAACAGATTTCTATAAATTATCGCATGGGATGGTTAGCAAATATATTGAGTTGCTAATAGCTCGTAAGAGAACTTGAGAATAAACAACCAAGAAGCCTATTTGAACAAAAGGCAAAGACACCAGTCAAGTAGCATGGGAAATCACTCGCAACTTATTCTTTTGCTTTTAATGTCTCTACTTGCTGTGTTAGCATCCCAATCACACAGCTTTCAACTATCCGCAAGCAACAGGTGGCTGGTGGATTCCGGCACCGGCAAGCGCGCGAAGCTACGCTGTGCGAACTGGCCAGCTCACATGGGCGTAATGCTGGCTGAAGGATTAGACAAACAACCCATCAATCACATTATACTCCAATTCCACAATCTGGGGCTGAATTGTGTTCGTCTCACCTGGGCCACCTTCATGCTCACCCGCTACTCCAATCAGACTGTTGAACAAGCTCTTGATTCTTTGAACTTGACGGACGCCAAGGCCGGGATCGCCAAGAACAACCTCAATGTCGTCACTATGACCCACCCTCAGTCCTATGTTTATGTTGTGGATCAGCTTGCTGCTCATAATATCATGGTCCTTGCTGATAACCACATCAGTGAGCCCAAGTGGTGTTGTGCTCCCAACGACGGCAATGCTTTCTTCGGCGACACCAACTTTGATCCTCAAGAATGGCTTCAAGGGCTCTTAGTGGCCGCTCAGTTATTGAAGGGAAAACCCAATGTGAGTGTGTGTATCTATTACACTTCATTTAATTCTATGGCGGATATTATTATGGAAAATTTTGTTCAAAAATTCTGAAATTTCATGCCCTGCTTTAGTTTTTGAATCCCCCTTTTTTTTGAAAGCCCAAAATGCTTAACTCTTTGGCTCTTTTAAGTCACTTTATTTATTTGTAAATGCCTTTATTTATATTTATATTGTGAATAGCTAAAATATTCTTGTTAATTAACTTCCTGGTTTCCTTTTAATCTTTTTATTTATCTTATAAATACTCTTTTTTTTTCAGAAATTCTATATGAAAAAATAAAATAAGTACATAAGTATCTTTTTACCCACAAAACTTAACTTCATTTCATTCCTACGATATAATAAAATTTCAGAATTTTTTTTGGGTTGACTGAAATAGAATTGGTTCCATGGGTGTCAATGAAATTTTCCCTGTTATTATTGGATTGATCAACTGATTCTGTTAATTCAGGTGGTGGCAATGAGCCTGCGGAACGAGCTACGTGGTCGGCTTCAAAACGCTGAGGGGTTGGTCGGGAATATGACCCAAGGAGCACAAACTGTTCACCAAGAGAATCCAGACGTAGTGGTCCTCATTTCAGGTTTGTCCAACGACAACGATCTGAGCTTTTTGAGAAACAAGCCTATGAACCTAACGTTTAAGAACAAGTTGGCGTACGAGGTACACTCTTACACAATGTCTGGCGAGCGCAAAGATTGGAGCAAGCAGTCGGCGAACCATCTTTGCGGCAAAGTGAACAACGAGTTAAACTCTCATGCTACGTTCATCACCACTGGCTCCAATGCTGCTCCTCTTTTGATGACCGAATATGGCATCGCAATCTCACCGTTAATAGCAGAACCCGACGGACGGTGGTTGTCGTGCATTTTAGCGTACCTTGCCGTGAATGATTTGGATTGGGGTTGGTGGGGATTACAAGGAAGCTATTATCTAAGAGAAGGTCATGCCAACGCCGGCGAGTCCTATGGATTGTTGGATTTCCATTGGCAAACACTCAGTTACCCTGACTTCCCTAGCAGATTCCACCTAGTACTCCAAACACTCCAAGGTACTTCATATATATAAGCATATGTTTCTTCATTTCATTTTGAAATGGTTTCTTAGGGGCTGTTTGTTGTTATTTTCTTTCTTTTTTCCAAAACAGTTTTTTAAAATTGTTTTCAAAAACAAATTTTGACAAAAAAAATTAAAAATACGTTTGGATAATTCTTCTTCTTCTTCTTCTTTTTTTTTTTTTTTTTTTTTTTTTTTTTTTGACGATGATATGGCGCTATTGGTTAGCACCAGTGGTGTGGTGTCCAGAGGTGGACATAAGAGGGGCTAGGGTGGTCCCCGCCCCCTAAGATTTAAAGAAAAAATATATATGAGAAATGGGGGAGAACACATGAACTGAAAAAACATTTTCCACTTTTAATAATTACCTGTAAGCATTTTAAAAAATATGGGTAAAAAAACAATAAAATGGACTATTTTTGCCACTTTTCTAAGGAAATAAACATTTTGAATTTTTAACTATGTAAAAGAAAATTATTTTTACCTGTAAGTATTTTAATAAAAAACATATATATGGATAATTTATTTGTATTTTTTTCAAAAACTCTTCTGATTAACTATAAAAATATGGGTGAATCCAAAGCCATTGCAAATGAGCAAAGAAGTTTAGAATCATAGTGTGTACGTATATATTGCATATGAATTAGAAAATTTGTGATTTATGATATGGAGTTTGTAATATGAAATTTTGTGAATGATATCTCTATGTGAAATAGAATGTGTGATATGGAATTTTGTGAATTAATTTGTAAACCTGTTGATAAATTTTATTCTAAAGATTTTACAGAACATGAAAAATTGTATTTGAAAATTGAGTTATAACATTTTGAGCTTGAAATTCCTAAACATCCAAATTTCATTAATTTATCGACTATATCGAATTATGTCAAGGACTAGTAAGAACTAGAAAGTTCATCATTTACCTTTTTATTGATAGAGTGACTAGACTTATATTCACTCTTCCAATTTCTATAGCAACTATTGAAAGATCTTTCTTTGTTATGAAGATAATTAAGAACAAATTCTAAAATAGCATGGAAGACTAATTTATTGATGATTCTTTGATATAAAATTTTTCATTTTTGCCCCGTCAATAAAATTCACCACTGGCGGTGTCAAGAGTAGATAGGCAGCGGTATGGTAAAATAAGAAGAAGAATAATAATAATAATAAAAAACAACTCAAATGCGTTATTGTTTTACAAAATCAAACGATATTAAGTGTTTTTTTTAATACATACACGAAGACCCAAGTTCGAAGAAGGCGATGTCGAAGATATTGTATCACCCGCAAAGTGGCCAGTGCGTGAAGAGTAAGGGGAAGAATGAGAATGAAGTGCAAGTGAATGAATGTAACAGAGTGGGCAGGTGGAGTCTGGAGGGAACACAGATAAAATTGGTGAATGGAGAGAGAGTGAAGTGTTTGAAGGCAACTGGGGAAGGAAAACCGGTGGAGCTCACCACGGATTGCTCCAACACGAACCAAACTTCATGGGAAGCCATAACAGAGTCAGGCATGCACTGGGCCACCATGGACGACGCAAAAGGCAATCCATTGTGCTTGCAAAGGGATGCCAGCTCGTCTACCGTCGTCACGGCCAAATGCATCTGCACGGATTCTAATACTTCATGTATGGACGATCCTCAAAGCCAGTGGTTTCAATTTGTTTCCACTAATGTAATGTAATCGGATAATTTATTTTAATGCCCCACGTTTGGAATTGATGTTGAACTCTATTCTCATTACTTTATATTTATATCTTCTTCTTTTTTTATTCCATTCATTTGATTTGATGGACGATCCTCAAAGCCAGCGGTAACTTGAACGGCGAATCAGAAATAAATAATGCAATCATAAATAAATGAGTCAAAGATTAGAGAGGCATCGGCCTCTATGCATGTAAACCATGTTATGTTGCCAGCAAATGGTGGCGTCGATGCTCCCCACGTACGACTTTTTTTTTTTTTTGTTTGTTTGTTAATGGCTCAACAACGTACGACTCACTATAATGAATTCATTTAAGTTGAATACAGTACGGGATACTATCATCATATTATGTGGCAGATAGAAATTATAACATTTTTTTAATATATATATATATATATATATATATATATATATATCAAGTATTGTGACTTAGATACAAATAAAAAGTGAGCGATTGATGTCATAATTGAGTGAGGCCAGACATTTTCAAGAAAAAAAAAAAAGTGAGGAATTACGTGCGCAAGAGGAAGGGCCACGGGTACGAGTGATATGTGATTTGTAGTAAGCACATGAAGTGATGATTATAGAGAGTCGCAATATGCTCTTGTCAGGCTCCAAGACTGAGTGTTTGGGCTGTGAGCGGTGAATATATCAGAAAAGCAAAGAACGATGGAAGAAGAAGGAATGGTGTTCCCAGTGAGTCCAATATAATGGCACAATACTTAGACAGCTCTGTGATATGCATTTACGTTATCGGCGTGTTGGAATTGCAAGTTCCATTTATGACTCTCAAGCTCGGCATCTCCTTCATCATCTTTTTGTGACATCCCAAATTTTAGAATTTGATAATTTAAATTATGATATGGGATTAATTATGGAAATTTAGCCTTGATTATGTTAAAAATTAATATTTGAAATTAAAGACATATTTTCCCGTAAATTAATGACAAATAGTTAGGGAATAATTTTTGACCTAAATATTTTAAAGATAATATTTTATTGCCTAAAGAAATTATTCGAGAGATTAATTTCCATCACTTAATTAATGTTTGCAATTAAATTGGAAAAAGACTAAATTGTAGAAAAAAGGGTTATAGAAATGAGAATCAATTGGATTATTTGAGAGTGGACCCCACAACAACCCTTCCAATCTCTCAAACACACAACACACACACTTTCAGCAAACATAAACACTCAATCCCTTCTTACCCTTCTGCATACACATATAATTAACACACACACACACGATGACACACACACCCTCTCCATCTTGAACACCTTGCTTCACCTTTAACAGCCACCTCACCCATATATCTCATTTATTTCCCATTTCATCTCTCCATTTGGATATGCCCACATATATACGCCCAATTGCTCACTCCTCATTCATTTATTCATTTAGCCAAAACAGAAAATAGAGCGTGGGAGTGAGTCCGAGAATGAGAGAGCTAAGGTGAGAGGGACTAGAGCACTTCGAAGAGGAAGAAGAGGTGGAAGAGAAGGGGAAACCTCACATGCAAGTTTGAATTTAGAGTGAGGTAAGTTTCTTAACCACTCTTCCATATTATTTCTTTGGTCTGGGATGTTTTGGGGAGGAAGATGATGATTTCAAATCTAACTTTGGATTGAGAAAAAATGAGTGAAACTTTGAAAAGTGATTACTACGGTTCTGCATGTTAGTTTTTTTTTTTTTTTTTTACTAATTGGGTGAATTCTAGTCGCTGGAATAGTAGAGTTTGGGGTGAAGGATGAAGAACCACGATTAAATGAATGATAAGGGAAGATTAAAGCTTCTTTGAATTGAATATATCATTGCATGTGCTTTATCCTCTGTACAGGAGTCCGAAAATAAGGGATGATTTTCATGTCGTTTGTAGGAGTTAGAGGTTGATTTTTTCTCTAAAAATTTTACAAGAGATAGTACTCTCCTTAAGATTTAAAATGAGCTTTGGATCACTTAAAACGGAGGTCTATAACTTCATTTATGATTTTCGGAAGTTGAGCTATGAATCTGGAAAATTTTTGATATGATTCTGGATCTAGTTGGATGGCGTTGCGTTTTTTACTAAGTAAACAAACTCAAGAAAAATGTGAAATTTTCCAGATATGTAGTAGACACATTGGGCTTTATTTTGATTAGTAGTTTGTAATTTTTTGAGCTCTGTACGAGGAGTTATGAATTTTGCAAACTAACCTAAAATTCTAGAGAGCCATATAAACAATGCTTATGTTTTCCAAATCTAGGAATTTTCTCGCAATAAATCAATTTGTTGACTTTAATTTATGAATATAAACTTATCAAAATTTAAGTAGAAACTAGAATCACTCCATTTGGAGTTGTATAGAGAATTTTCCAAATTCTTAGAGAAATTAAAGGCTGAATTTTTGATAAGTCTTAAAATAGTTATATAAGTTGTTAATTATGCATAACTTTCAAAGTAAAGATTGCTTTGGATAAATTAAAAGGTTAAATGATTGAGATGATATTTATTACATAGTGAATAATATCTAATTAAATAAGTCTCAAATGGTATACATCCCTAGTCATAAGGATGCTAAAAGACAATTATTTTGGGGTGGGTCTAGAGGAGCTAAATCTTAATTATGTCATTAAGATTGGATTGATTAATGACCCATCTCTATATAAATGTTAATTATAGGATCTTGAGAATTGCTCGAGCTTGAAGGATAAGCATAGTGATAAGAACTTGGTGGAAAGGTTTTGTCGGTAAGACTAATAGGTAGTAACTTTAATCTCACATTTTTTGTATAACTATATATGTTTGTGTATACCATATATGTATGTCCTGCCCATATAAGGCCAGCACGGCTCGATTAACGGAAGGGTTGACCATAGGGCTGACTTCCCGATAGCTAAGCAGGACCTAGTGCATTCAATTATTTTTGGTTATCAATTTACCAAAATGTATTTCCTAGCTAAGGTATTTGAAAATCATTTAATGATTACTTGTATTACAAGCTGCATATGGAATGTAATACTTGTCATTCTAATTTGAATGCTTTATATGTTGTGTGAACTACTCTGTTTGATTGATTTACATATATTGTATATTCTAAAATTTAAGATTAACTTGTTACTCTGAGATTCATTCATTTGAATCTCAGGACCTTCATTAAATTCAGGATGTAAGTAGTCTAGTAGGCAATGAGGAAGAGGCAAGGGCGTAGTTATTGCTTGACCTTGAAAAGAAGGTGGTGTTGATGATGCAGATGAAATATTTAGTTTCACTTTTGTTTATGGATATTTCTTTTTCCTTATGACTTAGCTAATATTTTGAAATAGCCAAATGTGGCTACTGGGATATATATTTAATTAGATACATATGATTACGTAGAAATACACATGATATATATATATATATATATATATATATATGTTGCTTACTATTGTTGCAGGGACAGGTATATATATAACAAGCCCCAAAACGTGGTGAATGATTTAGTAGAGCACTAGGTTAATTGGAGAAATAAGAAATACTCTAATAAAACCTACCAAGGTTTCAAATATGATACATTTTTAATGATAAGTTTAAACCACTGATAAAATGTTTTTAAATGTTTTAAATATTTCAAGAAAGCCCATTTAAATTATAATATTATTTTTAAACTCTTTATGAAAAGGGCTTTTGTTTCCAGGTCCAAACTTGACCCAAGTAATTTAAATTCTTTATTAAATAATACATTAAACTGAGTTTAGAAAGACGCCACTCTATTTTGGGACACAGAGCAGTGGGGGTGTTGCACTTTGCCTCTCCCCTTGTTCATATATTTTGTCTTGTTCAATTCCCGTTTTTTTTTTTTTTTTTTTTTTTTTAAATCATCAATATGTCTATATGTAATGCGTAGTACTATTGTTTGAGGACAGGTTCAACACAACGGAAAAAAGAGCAAGTAAACTCGAAAGATCACATCAAAATTCTGTCTCCTTTACTCCTAGAAAGGGTAATCGTGTTGCTGATCTTCTTGCAGCAAGTGCTTATAAGGGTGTGTATCCTTTCGGATGGGTTTTCCAACCACCACTCCCTTTGGTGTCTCTTCTAACCTTGGACATTCAGGAGGCCAATATTGATGTGGACATTGCCTCTCACTCTCACTGATAGTGTTGGAGATTGATTTGTTTGTTGCTATTTTATTGTTGGACTTATTTCCTTTCACATTAGTTTGGTAGTTCTGTTTCGCTGTGTGTCTGGTTGTGGTTGTATTCTGCTGCTCTGTTTTCCTCGTTTTTCTGCTGTTTCTAGTTATGTATCTGGTTGATGTGCCACTGTGTTGGTAATTGAAGTATTTCCCCTTTGAGCAAAAAAAAAAAACTCGAAAGATCACATCAAAATTCCCATATTTCCTGAATGCCAGTTTCGCTGATTATTTGTCAAGAATAGCAACAGAGAAGCTTCCAGATAACAGGCCATTATGGGAAGTTCACATAGTGACTTACCCTACAAGCAGTGCAGCAAGTAGCCTCATAATCAAACTCCATCACGCTCTTGGAGATGGCTACTCTCTCATGGGAGCTCTTCTTTCTTGTCTTCAAAGGGCCGACTATCCCTCTCTTCCTCTCTCTTTCCCTTCCCTCCCTCAAAATCTGTCAACGAAAGCTTCTTCCGCTGATTTTCTTCGCTCATTTCATTAGCCTGCAATACTGTAGTGGACTTCTGTGGGCATAATGAAGAGTAGTCATTGAAGATGATAAGACGCCCATCATATCTGGATTCAAAGCAGTGGAACAAACTCGCCCAATCATCATATCAGTACCATTACATTCTCAATGGACCAACTCAAACTCATCAAGTCTAGACTTGGAGTGGTATGAGCTCTCATCAATCTCATCAGTAGGGCTGTACATATACCGGACTAGACCGGGCAGACCATTAACCCGTGGTCTGGTCCGATAGGGTGATCGGGCTGGACATGGCAACCCGAAGCCCGGTCCTACCCGGTGAAAAACCCGGTCTTTCCCGGGCTAGGCAGGCTGGATCAGACTGGATCGGGTTAGTGGTCCAGTAGCCCATGACATAAAAAAAAATCAAGAACATAAAAAAATTCCAGAATCCAAGATCCAGTAGATCAAAATGAAGATCCAAAGAAAATTCTAGAAAATGAAAAATAGAAATCCAGATCCAGCTTCCAGTCGATCGAAATGAAAAAAAAAATCCAGATATAGAATGGTCACAGCTTATACAATACATGATGTTCCAAAGGAAAAAAATACAAAAACCTAGATCCAAATCGAAGATTTCAAAAATCATTGAAGATTTCAATCATCAAAGAAGTGAAGATTTCAGATAAGAGGAAGTCGAAGATGAAATACTAATCTGAATATTTTGGCACCACAAGCTCACACAGCAAAATCACGAAGACGACACTGACAAGAAGAGGCGGCGAACACGGTGATGACGGTGGATCGAGAGCGAAGACCAAAAATCTCCTACCGTAGCTCGACGAAGAGGATCTCGAGGCCGGGTGTCGGACAGAGAGGATCTTGGAGTCAGATGGAGAGAATCTCGGAGACGAAGATGGAGAATGGGCCATGTCGAAGAAGAAGGATGCTCAGATAGTGTGGATTTCTGGGTTTTGGAAGACTGAAAGGAGATCTGAGCAAAAAAAGGAAGATTGGAAGGAGAGAAAACAAGATGGTGGCGGTGGTGCGTAATTACCGAAATTCTTTCTTTCTTTTTTTCAAAAGCTGCTTTATGCCTTTTACGTTTCCCTACTGCTTCATGGGAAATGGAGCCTACGTTTTTTTCTCAGAGAAATGGAGTCTACTTTTGACTAAAGAAAGATGAAAAGTTTGAAGTAATAATATTAATAATTAATAAATATATATTATATAAAGTGACTGAAAATTTAATATATATATATATATATATATATCCGGGTAGGACCGGGTTAATTGGTCAGGAATACTAGCCCGGAACCCGGTCTTACCCGGACATCGGGTCAGACCCAATCCTGTCCGAAGTTGATCGGGCTTTTTTACCTTCTTTTCGGATTGGACCGGGTATGACCGGGCCGGACCGGATATGACCGGGTTGGCGGGTTTTGTGTTCAGCCCTACTCATCAGTTTGTTAAAACACTCATAATTTTTGCTTCTCAACTACTCATATAGCTTTTTTTTTGGGCCAGTAAACTAATCATATAGGTTTATATACAGGACTTACATTTATTCATATAATCCTCTTTTGTATTTATATTCCATGTATAGACAATATATGATGTGATTACTGGGATAATCTTTTAAGGGACTCGACTATACATGCAAGGCATTCAGGATAAATCAAGGGCTGAAAAATCCACCGCATTAATATTGATGAACACGAGAGATACTGATTGTTGTCAGTAGGTGAGCGAGATGCTTAGTGCTCAGGCCAAAGGACCTTGGGGATGGGGGAATCAATTGTTTCCTTCTGGCATGTGCCAATTCCCAAGTTAGAAGGCGAAAGAATTTCAAACCCATTAGACTTCATTTGGGAAGTGCATCATATAATCAAGCGCAAAAAACGATCTTTGGTTGTTCCTATCAACGGCATGCTTTTGGATATGGAGAGTAAACTCAAAGGTTACGAGGTATGAGTGATATAGTGGGCACATTGAATATTTAATTTATAATTATATATTTACCAATTATGTTGCTTTTTGATATAACTCATGCGCTTATTATATCCTCAACAGAAGGTTCAAACACATAATATCATGTTTAATAAAGATATGAAGTTTAAACCATGCATATATTTATATAACAAAAAAAGTTCCCTGATTACAAGAGCTAAAAGCAAACTTTATTGGGAAAGTGTTTGATATATTTGGTGATGAGTAGATATTCAATAATATTTTTTATATTAGTTAATCTTAATTATCATACTTCATTGTAGTGAAATTTCTGAATCATTATATGTGAACTTAATTTGTAGGCAGTAGCTAAACACATCCATGGCGCATTGACAAAGACAAATATGATAATTACAAGCTTGATTGGACCACATCACAGAAAATGTCTTCGGCCAATATAATCATCCCATAAAAGGCTTCTACTTTACAGTGGCCGGAGGTCCTGAGGTACTTTGTTTTTGGAATGGAGAAGTGAAGTTAACAATTTTTAATTAATTTTTTTTTAATTGAAATTTTATAACATCACTTCTTAATTTCTATAAAAATAAAACTCATTAAAATTCTCTCGTCTTTCCCTCCAACCAAACAGGGCTTGAAATAATCGTAACTTACATTTATGTTTCTTAAAATTTGATGGATTGCAGAGCCTTGCGATATCCATAATGACCTACATGAGACTTCTAAGAGTGACACTCAAGACAGATAAATATTTCATAGACGAACACGATCTGAGGTCTCAAATGGATTGTGCATTTCAGATAATACTCAAGGCAGCTCTCAATCAAACATAAGTTTTTAAAAAAGCTCACACAAGATATATATTCCTCGATATTTTTGTGTTTTTATTGATTATGCCCTAGCATTGAGGAAGTAATATAATGCTGTCGAGGCCCAATAAAAAAAAAAAAAAAAAAAAAAAAACACACACACACACACACACAAAACAAAAAATAGTAATCGTAATGATGATGATGATGATGATGGCATATAAACCAAAGCATGAGCAAGATAAACTAGAGAAAGAAGATTCAAGAATTTGTGTTCTTCTCCCTTTTGCATTGCCGTTCCTCTTGTCGCTTAATTAATTCTGTCCCCATTGCTTTTCATCGGTGTGCCAAGGCTTGTTGCCATCGTCTTTCTTATCTTTTCCACATTTAAATCCCTGCCCCCCTACTGGATTTTATCTCCATCGCCCCCCCCAAAAAAAAAAAAAAAAAAAAAGCTACTGGATTTTATCTCCATCGCCGTGGATGCTTTATTCTTTTGTTTCTGCATCATCGACTCATTTGCTTCCTCCGTTGTTCAATTTATTGTGAGCCTTAAGTGGCGGATCCTTGTTTTTTTTTCCCCGTCCTTTTCACTTTACATGGTATTTAAAAATTCTTTCTCCTCCCTCATGATTTATGCGTGGGTATCATGGAAGGAGGGGTTTGAGTTTCAATTTTTCCTTCTTATATCAGCTCCTCAACGTGAGGAATACAAAGGAAATTAAGCGTGTAGTTTATTATTTAGTTATTGAAGGGTAAAGAGGTTCTTATTTATATTTCTTCTTTGTGGCTGCCATTGAATGAAAAGCTATATTAAGGAAGTTTATTGGTACGTAGTGAAGGGGAGTTTGGGTGAATTAGGATTATCCGATATGTTGATTGGTAGAATGCTCATATGGTGTTTGTAAAAATGTGTAAGAGAAGAATGTATGCTCTGATTGAAGTAATTCTAATTTGAGTTCTTTTAAATTGAAATTTAGTGAGTCTGGTGACTTCACTTTGGGAATGGAAAGATGTTTTGTATAGATATTTAAGGATTAAGTTTATTTAGTTGTGCCAGGATATAGAATGCATACAAAGTGTTCAAGGGAATGTTTGAGTAAAAAGGAATAGCATGTGTGGTGAAATGAGTATGTAGAAGATAGTATTGTAATTGAGAGCCATTTAATTTCTACGTTGAAACTTGGAAAACATTATCTATGATGTTTATACAAATAGATATACTGTGCTTTTATTTCCATTATGAATTAGACTTTGGGCATATACGCTATATGCGTGAAGGAGCCAAAGTGATTCTTTTATTTCTAAACTAGTGAGTATAGAATTGTGTATATATAATTGTGCGTGTGTGTGCACGCACACGATCTATATCCATGTGAAAGGTTAGTATATATTATCATGTTGAATGGTTCATAAAGTTTAAGATGTTTTCTTTGGGCTTTGTGAAAATTAAGGAAAGAGAAGTTATATAAAGAACATGATAGAGTTTTATTTAACATATTATAAATTTCTACAAGGTTATAATTGGAGTAACAATGATGTTATTTGTATGTTAGGGGATTTTGACTGAAACATATTGGAAGATTATTAAATAGGATAACTTATAGCTAATGGGATTATTAGGTAAGTAAATAACGCCCCACTTGATACGGAAACGACATGTGAAAGCTTTTAAACTTTTATACATGAAATGAGAATTTTATTTCTTTAGTTTCCCAATATGTTTTTAACCTTTTATACATGCATGTAAGGGACAAATTTTTCTCAAGGAAACGCTCATCTATTATGTATTGGAATTGGTTCGAGTTACAAGGTTATCTACTTCCATGCATGCTGAATTCTTTTCTTTTCTTTTTTAAAAGGACCGAAAGTAGAACATTAGTTGCTAATGGCAATTCTTTTAGTTCTTGGTGCCCCATGGCACACCAAGCTAGTAGGGTGATTAGGAGTTGCTAGCCCTGTGTGATGGCCAACACGTGGAATAGGGAGGGAGGGTTTTCATGAGTGATACTCACGCCAGTTCTTTGTAGCTTCTAGTAGCGCCAAATTAGTTAATTACTCTTGTGGATTGTGTGTCAACGCCTGTTATTGTTCTGTCAAGGGTCCTGATAGAAAAAAAATAAAATAAAACTGTTTTTGGTTGGTTAAATGATTTTCATGTAGGTTCTTTGGATTCATTTTCATTTTAAATAGCATGATTGCATTTTTCCTTGTTTTCTTGCACCTTTAGTTATTTAAGTGTTTATATGATGAACATTTATATAATTGAAATCCTTACGGTTTAAATATCAAGTGTACCATCATTACATGTTTATTGTTTAATAATGTGGGGATGTTCTTTACTGGAAAATTATTTTGGTATTAAGATAGCAGAAATGAACCTGCTCCTCCAGCTGATTCTTAAAGGCCTTACCTTGGAATAAGAAGCTTTTGACAGAAATCTGAATTGCGTGGGCTAATGTAAATATTTAAATATACTTTTGAATGTTGTACTAGAATCACTCCATCTATTCTATAGACAAGATCACTAACTTCTTTGATATTTTGGGATTTAAATATGGGATTAACATATCTGCTTCTGAGGCAGATAAGTTATCAGCAGCGAGGTAAAACGTCATCGTTTTTCTCCTTCTTTATTAACACCCTGAGTCAGTCTGTTATGCGCGAAAGCTGGACATCATTTTTGTAAACAAAAAAGCTGGACATTATTTTATGAGGCCCCACCAACTTTTGACCAAGAACAAAGAAACTTGCCCCCACCAACTTTTGACAAAAAAAAAAAGCTTTGGCCTGGATCCAGAAACGAGGCATAGAGGCTCAAGTGATTGTAGGAAAACACTCGGCATATTATTCATTCCCGTAACATTCACCATCATCATCATCTTCTTCTCGTGCTCATCGGAAAGGACCCAGAATTTTTTTTACATCAGAAGAAAATTTTTCTTGAAGATAGTTCCTATAAACACCGTAATATTTGAACGAAATAGCTATCAATATATTTACATTAGAAGAAAATTTATACATGTTTAGTTTTACCACGAACAGCCACGGTTCTTGTGCTTTCCCACGAAACCAAAACACTCGGCATATTATTCATTCCCATAACCTTCACCACCACCTCCATCTCGCGGGATGACCAAAACATAGCTGCTCTTCTCCAACCGCTTGATCCACAAGAGGGAAATTCAAGTCACAAGAAGTTCTTAATGTCATTAACAAGTTGTAACAAAGGAGGAAGAAGATTGTGAGTTCTCGGATGCCAAAAACATAGAGAAACTTGCGTAAGCCGAGGTTGTTGGGAATTAAAGATATAGAAAGATGGAAAATAATGCTTCTATTATAATCTCAAATACAATACACCTCTGTTTATCTCTCACACTCCTCTTTTTTTTCCCCTCACACTTACAACTCTCAAAATAATTTCCTCACTTCTCTCTCAAAGTGCTTCGGCACTTTCTCTCTTTTCTCTCTTTTTCTAATTGCTACTACGCACTCTCTGTTTTTTTTCATAACATGATAACACACACATATATATAGCCTATGGTTGCCGACTCTGTGCCTCCTTTTGTGACGTTGCTTTTTCATGAAAACCGTGCAGCATTTACTCTACAACCTCGTTTTTTGACTTTTCTTCGTCCATTAACTCATCATATCAGCAGCTTTTATAATATAGAGTCAGACGGTGGGAAGAGAGAATAACCAAATTGTTTTGCTTCTAATTACATGAGAACTCACGCTTCCATTTCTTTACACATGCATACACTTCTTTATCCATTTGACAACTCATGTTTTGCTCATCCTTATAATCTGGCAGTGAATTAATGTGTGAAAGAAAAATATCAAATTGAGTTTGGAATCTATCAGAGGTTTCATAAGATGCCAAGAGACTTGTGAGGAAGCTATCCACAAACAGATTCCACAGTATGTTTACGTCCCTAAAGTTTGAGGAATTATCACCAAGATCCCAGCACCATGCTAGGCACCTCTGCTATGTGATAAACTATTTTTTTTTTTTTTTTACTGCAAAAGTTAAGCTGCATGACTATATATTGGCTTGAAATGCCACTTCTGGCTCTCATGTAAATCAATTCGGTGATACTTTGAACTCATGCTTTTTAACGTTGTACCCTTATCATAACGACTTGGTTGCTTGTTCATTTGAGGTCTGATGAGGTTAAATTTTCTTCTGATGTAAATATATTGATAGCTATTTCGTTCAAATATTATGGTGTTTATAGGAACTATCTTCAAGAAAAATTTTCTTCTGATGTAAAAAAAAAAAATCCTGGGTCCTTTCCGATGAGCACGATCAGAAGAAGACGAAGAAGAAGAAGATGATGATGGTGAAGGTTACGGGAATGAATAATATGCCGAGTGTTTTCCTGCAATCACTTGAGCCTCTATGCCTCGTTTCTGGATCCAGGCCAAAGCTTTTTTTTTTTTTTTTTTTTGTCAAAAGTTGGTGGGGGCAAGCTTCTTTGTTCTTGGTCAAAAGTTGTTGGGGCCTCATAAAATAATGTCCAACTTTTTTGTTTACAAAAATGATGTTCAGGTTTCGCGCATAACAGATTGACTCAGGGTGTTAATAAAGGAGGAGAAAAACGATGACGTTTTGCCTCGCTGCTGATAACTTATCTGCCTCAGAAGCAGATATGTTAATCCCTTTAAATATATGTATATATTGTTGTGGAGCAGAGCTCCATATACTTTGTTATACTAACAGGCTATTGTAGAATTTTCGGAAAGGCCAAATTATAGAGGGAAATATGCTGAAATTTCTGCATAAACATGTGTCTTGTCTATAAAAAAAATATATGAATTAGTGTTATATATATGAATTAGAAATGTTATATGCATATGCAGGATTAACGTATTAATTTTGGTATTCTAGATGCTATTATATTTAATATGTCAAGTATTTTTCTTTATATTTTGAGGCTTATGGAATGTGAGATTTTCTTGCATTCTTTGTTAGTCACCCTTTAATTTTTGGGTGGTAACAAATGTGCAACAATTATATAGTGTGTAGCGAGGCAGTATAAGAGTGCTACATGTGAGAAGAAAAGAATACATGTAGCCCTAAAAATACAAGATTCTAGACTAGGGGCAGGGGATCAGCACAACAATCAGATAATGCATGATCAGTATGAAACCACCTTTTGATATTTACAACTTCTTGCTTTTTCCCCCTCACAAATATATATATATATATATTTTTTTTTTTTTTTTTCTGATAAGACCCTCACAAATATTCACATCTTTTTTTTTTTTTTTTTTTTTTTTGATAAAGAAATATTCACATCTTCTATCATAATGCAATTCATTTATCGATTGAGGCCCAAGCTATACAAGCCCACCCACAAAAGCCCACATACGAAAACCTTATCCCAATAATACATATAAAAAAGACCAACATGTTTTCAAAGGGAATGGCCCTGTCAAAGAACGTAGTACATAGCTAATGGCCTTATTTATTTATAAATGTTCTGGGAGGTTGCGGTTTGATTCTTGTAAATCAAGCTGTTACTGTTTGCTCTTATAATTTAAAGAAAAGAATGCAGTTCATAAATTGCTGTATAATGAAAGCAACCTAAAATTTGTGGTGATTATGTCCTATCATCAAATCAAAATATCCAATGATCATCATTCAAAACTAATACTTTGTCAACGGTACATGATTTAACCGCCACCAACTGTATTTTTCCTTTAAACCCTCTGGTTGAACTCATGGATTACTTAATATTCAATAAGATTCATTTATACGACTCGATTACTCTAAGCTCTCCAATCATTAATCAGTCCAATTGAGTCATATGCAGTTAAATATAGGGTAAAGGTGTAACTAGCACCCTAAACTATTTATTGAGATGCAATTAGCATCACAAAATATTTACGGGTGCGATTTTGCTTCTGATGTATTGAAAATAGGGGCAATTTCACCCCTTATCTAATAGTGCATTAAGCTTGTTTTCTTTTCTTTTATGCCCTGCCCATCCTCGTTCAACTTCTCGCTCCCGAACCAGTCCCATCTTCTATCCTCACACTCATCTTCTTCTCCTTCTACCCGTATAGATAAATCTCATACCCAGCTCCTTCATTTCTCACCGTTGAAAAGATAGAGATGAATCGGCGTAGGGCTGAACTGGTTTATAGAGAGAGAAAGGGGGTGAGTGAGAGGGAGGGACTATGAGTCTGAATCCCCATCTTCTCACTGATGTTAATTTTCTATTTATGAATTAACTTCTTGTATTCATGAGTCAATTATATTTTTAAGATTTATTACAAGTAAATTGGAGTATTATTCTTGTGTTATGCGGTAAATGTTTTAGAGATAGACTTATAAATCTAAGAGGTTAAATTGTAAACAATTAATTATGTTCAAATTCATAACTATTCAAAATATTTTAATGTATGGTCCGTTGGAACTCTCACCGGCTGGCGGCAATCCGGTGGCTGGCTAGCAGCAACTGGTCAAGTGTGGTCAAAATTAATCTACACTACTCAACCTCAATAAACTTTATAGAAAAAGTAATTTGAAAAATCCGTGAGAGTTACTTGTAAATAAGTTCTTTTCCTGAGACATGTTTGTTATTTCATCAATTCTTTTTGTTTCAACTGTCCGAAATTTTTGAGAGAAAGCTAGCCAGGGGAATAAATAATTTCATTTTTAAGTTATAATTTCTTTAGCAAAAATATCCCATCTATGCAGGTAAGCCATGTTGCTATCAAATAGTGACATCGGTGCTCTCCACGACTCACTAATGAATTCATTTAATTAAGTTGAATACAGAAGGGGATATTATTTGTCAGAAGTACGGGATGTTATTATGTTACATACTTACCGACCTTGTCCTTTTGAGTGGTAGGTAATGTGATCCTTTAGTTTAATTCAATTCTAATTTATTTCTTTCAAATTAATTCACGTCACACATCAGAATATAAGCAGCAATACGCATTGGTTTAGACAATAATATATTGATAAAAATACGGAAAGATAAATTCTTCCCCCGGAGGGATCAAAATATATAGTTATCTAGATAATGGTGCCCAAAAAGGCCAAAATAATAATCTACAGTCATCCGGTAATCAAAATAAATTTCCAAAAGAAAATCACCAACATCCACCCACATACTAGCCCTGCTCCAAAGCCTTACCTTTGTCTCCCTGCTCTACTCTAGATGAACTGCCAGATGGCTTAAAAGGGGTCGGGATTTAGAAATTGAATCCCAAAGTAACCGTTAATCTCATAGAAAATGTATAAATAATGCATGTAGAAAAACCATAAATAAACAAATACCACATAGCATTCAATATCAAGACACATAGCCAAATGCGGAACTAGCAGTCCTAATAGCACACAACACATACTACAGTGGTCCTAATAGCACACAGCACAGACCACCGGGCGCAACACACAGCAAAGCCCTTTATGCACACAACATGTTCTGGTTCCATAGCGCTTGGAAATGAATGATAACTAAATGTATGCAATTTCAAGGTAAAACATACATACACAAGTCACACAGAGTATATGAGGATTAATGTTACTACCTGGCAGTTGACTATAGTTAAAAATAACCTTCTCAATGCAAAATATCACAATTGTCCCTAAAATAATAAAATGTAAATATAATTAAATTCCTTTCAAGAAATATTCTTTTGATAATTTAAGATAAGCCCAATTAATGTGTCCATATTCACTAAATCCCTTTTTTATTAAGGAATTTAATATGAGCTTTATTCCCTTAATTTTCGCCCAAACTTTGAAATTTCCAGCAAACAGTGACTGATCTTCAAAACTCCATAGTTAAATCTAGAAAAATCCTTTTGGTTGATTCCAAAGCCTAAATGACCCTTAATATGTCTATTTTTGAATAAAAATACTTTTCATGACCAGCCACACACAGGTTTTTCCCAGATTCCAAAAATACCCTCGCTGGTCCAGATAAAATCCAAATTCAGGGGCCAACTTCAAATATTCATAGTTATTTGTACATAATTCAGAAAATTATGATTTACCCATCAAATTAAAGCTTATTATGTCTAATTTGATCTTGTAAAATTTCATGGAAATTGAACATCATTTACTATCCCAAAAATGTGTCGTAATCCCTCTGCCTAGATAGGGTTTTCCAGACAAATTTCAAGGTTTTGGTATAATTCAATTCCGATGCTTCCAAAATTCCTACCGAACTTATATCCTACACAATTTTTCATTTTGAACACCATGGAAACATAAAATTGAGCAAAATCATATTCCTCCTAGGTCCCGTGTTTCTTACCGAAATTAGCAAGAAAGAAAAAATTTTTTGATTTCCAATTCTAACTTCATAATCTAATTTATAATCATTTCTAATTTGTTTTTCGAACCCTTAATCATACTCTAACCTCATTTAAGAATTTGGGCAGAAACTCCCCATACATTTAGGGTTTCCAACATTTCAAGAATACAAGAGAATACCACACAATCAATTTAGCAACTCAAATCCACATAAGGAAGTTCAAGAATCACTAACCTTAACTTGACCTTTGATGTTCTTGTAATTTTCTTCTTCATTGTTTACCAAAATTTTCAGTCCCCCTTCATGAACACCATAAGAAGACATATTTTTGGGTCAAGAAGAGTTGTAAAAGAAAGCTTATATAAGAGATGGAAGAGATTATTTAACGTTTACTTATTGGATTCTTGAGTTTTTCCTTCTCCTTTTCTCCTAAAAATTTCCAACTCTTCCTCGATCTTTTCCTTGTTCGTTCTTGTGTGTTGGCTGATTCCAATGTGGGAAGATGAATTGATTTAATGTCAATTAAAGGGTCCAATTTGGCTGAGTTAATGAAAGGAATACTTGACCTCCAACTAGAACAATATTTACTAATTTGCCATTATGTTAAGATCCAACTATCTAGTTAAAATGTGTTTGGCCATTTTCCTTCTTCTTTCCCCTAGTTTGGGCCAAAAATTTAAGTCTCTCTTAGATGATTTTAGCCCACTTTGTTAATTTATAATCTATGCTCATGTACCTATAAATTCTAAATAATTATAAGATATGTGGCACAATTTCGTGGAAATTGAAATTTTAACCTTGCTTCAATTTTTCTATTAATTCTTAATAATACTCATGCAACTTCTTCTCATTCCTTTTTGATCAAATTTAATACACATAAACAAGTAATTTCACGACCACATTTTATTCTAATTATTTCACACAATAACATATATTCATTAACACATAACGTCATAAAAAATTCATATATATATATATATATATATATGCAAATAAATTCACATTGAGGCATATGAAAAATGGGGATGTTACATTTTGTGTGGCAGAAATTATCAGATTTTTTGAAAAAAAAAAACTATAAATGTAATGTGTAGAAATGGCATTGTTAATTTTGTGTGTGGAAAATATCAAGTATTGTGACTTAGATAGATATAAAGGAAAAGTGAGTGATATATTGATGTCATTAAATGAGTGGGGCTAGATATCGTCCGTAATATAATGGTGAAGAAAAATGTGACGAATTACGTATGCAAGCAGATCGAGCAGGGGCCAAGGAGTGATCTGTAATTTGCAGCAAGTTAAGATGAAAGTGAGGATCCTTCTATAGTTATTATAAATATCTGTAGGATGCTCTTGCCAGGCACCAAAGGTTGAGTGTTGTGAAGTGTGCCCGGTGGATATGTCAGAAAAGCAAAGAACGATGGAGTACTACGACTACTGGCAAGAACAAGAAGAAGAAGACGGAGTGGTATTCCCAGTGAGTCCTATGGGGCAATACTTCAACAGCACTGTGCTCTGCATTTACATTATCGGCGTTTTGGAGTTGCAACTTCCATTTAATGACTCTCTAGCTCTGCCTCTCCTTCAACATCTTTTCCTCCCTGTCAACCCTCGCTTCTCCTCCATCATGGTCCTCTCTTTCTCTCTCATATTTTATCTTGTCTAACACACACACACACATTTCTTCTCCATATATATGGCTACTCATTGGTATACTAGGATGCGTTTAATATGGCGGAGTCCAATGGAGCTAGCTATAATCCATGTCTTCCTCCACATAAAATTTCTCAAGTCTTGATATTGTCGCACAAATTTCCTTGAGCTTGGGCACTAAATGAGTGTTTTTGGGCTTTATGACCTAACGCTTCCTAGTTTAATATCATATGCAACGGAACAGGTTAATCTAGAGGGTCCACGGTCCAGATCTTATATTTTTTAAAATATATAAAAAATTATTTTTTGAAAAAATATTAGTTAAAAGATTATTTTTATTTTAGATTCTCTACCTATTAAAATAATTTTTTAAAAAATAAAAAAAAAAATATCAAATCTGACCACTTCGATCTCATCCGAATGGTCTAGATTAGATAGGTTGATAGTAACTATGCTTTGGGTAGGCACCATATCAACTACAAAAAACTTTGTATTACCACAAAAATTTCGGTCCCAAAAAAAATGTGGCTTTTTTTTTTTTCCCAAAAAAGATGTGGCTTTTTTTTTTACAATTTTTTTTGGGACGGAAATTTTCTAAAAAATTTAATTACCCACAAAATTCCAAGTGAGTATCATTACCCACACACGGAATTCCATAGGTAATTTTTACCTGTAGAATTTTCCGTAGGTAATATGAAGTTTTTTTTGTAGTAATTGGTTCCCACATGCAACAAACTTGACTTCTGTCCCCCTCCCTCCAGCCACCCCCCCCCCCCCCCCCGGGTCATTATATCATCAATATGTAAATCTGTAATAAGCAATAATATTGTTTGAGGACAGGATAAACAAAAAAGCGGGGAGAAACGATGGAAAAAAGTGCAAGTAAACTTGGAAGATCACATCAAAATTCCCATATTTCCTGAATGCAAGTCAAAGGAATCATGTGACAAATATTTTGCTGATTACTTGTCAAGAATAGCAATAGAGAAGCTTCCAGAAAACAGGCCATTATGGGAAGTTCACATAGTGAATTACCCTACAAGCAGTGCAGCAAGTAGCGTCATATTTAAACTCCATCACGCTCTTGGAGATGGCTACTCTCTCATGGGAGCTCTTCTTTCTTGTCTTCAAAGAGCCGATCATGTCTCTCTTCCTCTCTCTTTCCCTTCCCTCAAATCTTCAAAATCTGTCACCAACAAAAGCTTCTCCAGCAAGTTTTCTTCCATCATGTCGTTAACCTACAATACTCTTGTAGATTTTTGGTGGGGCATATTGAACACTAGTATCATTGAAGATGACAAGACCCCTATCAGATCTGGATTCGAAGCAATGGAGCAAACTCGCTCAATCGTCATATCAACCATGACATTCTCAATGGACCAAATCAAACTCATCAAGTCTACTCTTGGAGTGGTATATATATGAGCTCTCATGATTTTTTCTTTTTCAATTTGTTGAAACACTCAGAATTTTCGCTTCTCAAATACTCAAATAGTTTATATTATAAAGAACCTACACCTATTCATATAACCCATTTCTTTTTGTTCCGTGTATAGACAGTAAATGATGTGATTACTGGGATAATCTTTTATGGGACTCGACTGTACATGCAAGGCGTTGACGACAAATCAAGGGCTGCAAAATCCACCGCATTAATATTGATGAATACAAGAAATACTGAAAGTTACCAGTCAGTCAACGATATGCTCAGTGCTCAGGCCAAAGGATCGTGGGGGAATCAAGTTTCCTTCTTGCATGTGCCAATTCCCAAGTTAGAAGATGAAAGAATTTCAAACCCACTGGACTTCATTTGGGAAGTGCATCATATAATCGAGCGGAAAAAACAATCTTTGGTTGTCCCTCTCAACGGCATGCTTTTGGATATGGAGAGCAAACTCAAAGGTTATGAGGTATATATATGTGTGAGCACATAATATTTGGATAAATTGAATATTTATAATTATATTTATACTAGTTACAAAATAAAGATATGAAGTTTTTTTCCCCCTCCAATAACTCATGCGCTCATTATTCCTTCCATTGAGGTTGGAATTCACAACATCACCTTTAATACAGATATGAAGTTTAAACCATGCATATATAATTATAAAAATTTCCCTGAGTTAGAAAAGCTAAAAACCAACTTTATAGATTATAAAATTTTATATATTACTCTTTTGATCCTTAATATAAGACATATTTACCTAATTTGGTTAAATTAAAGAAGTTAGTTGAATTCGTTACTATGTCATGTATTTTCTAAATGCCCTAATCATCTTTCTCAATTCCCTCATTCATTATCATTCTTAATTATTGTTGAAGAAGCATCAATAGGGGGTAAATTAAGAAAATATTGACAAATATAAAAAATTTATCTTATATTTAGGACCAAAATTAACTCCTCGAATATTTCTTATATTAAAAGCCAAGGAGTAGTTAATCTTAATTATCATTCTTCATGGAGAAG
Organism: Acacia acuminata; assembly: GCA_019022655.1. NCBI lineage: Eukaryota > Viridiplantae > Streptophyta > Magnoliopsida > Fabales > Fabaceae > Acacia > Acacia acuminata. The sequence goes on along the minus strand of JAFJYI010000019.1, from coordinate 2,491,870 downwards.
TGAAAATTCTGAATCATTATATGTGATCTTAATTTACAGGCAGTAGCTAAACACATCCATGGCGCAGTGACAAAGTCAAGTACCATAGTTACAAGCTTGATTGGACCATCACAGCAAATGTCATTGGCTAATCATCCTATAAAAGGCTTCTACTTTACAGTGGCCGGAGGTCCTGAGGTATTTTGTTTTTGAAGAGTATTAATGGAGAAGTGAAGTTAACAATTTTTATTATCATTATTTTTAATATACATTTCCTTTTCATCACAATTTTATAACACCACCTATTTATTTATATAAAAATCGGGAAAAAAAAAACATTAAAACTCTCCTCTCCCTTTCCCTCTAACCAAATAGAGCACTTGAAATGATGAGAACCTTACATGTATGTTTGTTTAAATTTTATGGATTGCAGAGCCTTATGATATCTATAATGAGCTATATGGGAATGGTAAGAGTGACACTCAAGACAGATAAATATTTCATAGACGAACACAAGCTGAGGTCCCAAATCAAGCGTGCTTTCCAGATAATACTCAAGGCAGCTCTCAATCAAACATAGTTTTAAAGAAGCTCACACAAGAAATATTATTCCTCCACAATGCTATAATTTCCCACATTTAATTATCTGGAGTCTTTGATGACTTGCACTATTTACAGTCAAATCGCGTATGTCTGTATTTATGGTTTCTTCTGCATGTGTAAAGTGTAAGCACCTGTATGAGAGGCATGGTTATTTGATATAATACATAATTCTGTATGAGATCAATATGATGAATAATAGGAAATTAATTCGTATTAATTACTCTCCCCTATCTTTGATCAAAATTACTCTCCTATTAACTCTTTATCATATCCTCACACAAACGTATAAAAATGTATTACTTTCTCCTATTTTTTCTATAACAAAAATAACTAATCGAAATTCGAAACCAAAAACTACGGTTGAAATCAGTTAAAAGTTATCAATACATTGCATAGAGCCTCGACCATCATCCATCATCTTCACCTTCCTCTTCCTCTAAGTCGCCGGCGGCCTTCACCCTTACCACCATCACCGCTGGCGACCTCCATCCTTCCCCCTCACCATACTTCTGCTGCAAGCTGCAGAGCAATGAGAAGAACCACACAGCACCGTGGACCTGAGATTTGGAAGCTCTTACCGACCTCCAACCTCGCCACCATACCATTAGTGCTGTCACGCTTCTAAACTTGAGAGTGGCTGGAGATTTGACCAGAGGAGCAGCCATCATCATTTCTTCAAGCTCGAGAGTCGAAATCAATCTCCACTTCTCCAGGCCACCATCTCACCTGGCAGCCGTCGTTAACATTCATTCCTCTGTTCCAGATTCACTCTTCACCAACATCCACCATTAGAGCTTACCCAAATTTTCAGTGGCGCATGAAATAGAGACATGAACAACGAAACAACTTCTGATTTTTTTTTTGGGGTTCTCTAATAGCTAATTTGATGGCTGGTAGTGGCTAAGTCCCTTGCTTCTTGGTGATGAGGACTTGTTCTTGAGCTTAATGGACTAGGGGAGTTTTCCTATCATTTCATTAGTATAGAATTATATATTTAGATTGCTTGGTTTTAGGATTCTTGTATATGATTTTGGATCTGAGATTGATGTTAATTAACTTTTTTGATTTGATATTTGTAGTTTAGATTGGATTTTATAATGTGAAGATTATATTTATTTTAATTTCTTGTGGTTGCAATGAGATTATATTAATTAGCATGTTATTGTTTAGTTAATGTGGTTGATTTATGTCTTTGAATGATTGTTTAATACTCAATTTCAAGAAAAAAAACATATTATATTATTCCAAACATCAAGGATTTTAAACAATTTTTCAAGAGGTAGTGGGGTTAGCTATGTTTGTAGGAGTTACTATTAATTGAGAATATTGAACTTAAGTGTTATCTTAAGGTTTTTCTTAAGACTTGATGAATTTTAACTCTCATAATCTTTTAAGAGCATAGATAGTCATTTCTTCATTACCAAGAACATTCATGATTCATTTTTTCACTTCAATACCATTTCATTAAATTACATTATTCTTTAGTTTATTAATTTAAAAATCCAAAAACAATTTTCCCCTAGTTTTTATTGCATTTGCATGACATTTAGATTATCTAGGAATTAATAAAAGGCTTCTCGATAAGAGTGAATGATCTTAAGTTTGCATATATACAATCTTTAGTTAATTTTTTATTATGGACCCCAAGGTTAAAAACAAAAAGACCCTCATCATGTATACCCTCATATAATAATTATATAAAAAATATTTTTAATAAATACATCACACACAAAAGATGGAATGGGGTATTGTTGTGGGAAAATTCTAAATAAATACCCTCCTACATAATTTCAAAATCCCGCTTCATTGATTCAAATTCAAATGCTTGATGACGATTGAGCATCTTAATAAAATGATGCAAAAAAAAAAAGAGAGTATAAATTAACTATTAAGCTTTACCACGTGATTTAGAACTTTTATATAACAAGTATTTACACCTTGCGCTGTTGCACGAGATGAATATAGTTCAATGCAAAATTGAACAAAACTTTTATAACCCTCACCTAAAGACAATATCATAAAAGGAAAATAATAAACCATAGAAATAAACTACATCACGAAAAAGAGGGATCTGGAAGTGAGATTTTTCCACATGTATGTGCATAAAATATGGACCTAATCAATATTACACTAAGGGACTAAAATTAATGACATTGAAGAAAATGATTAGAGATAGTATAAAAAATGGCTTTAAACCACCTCGTTTAGACCGAAGTATTGAGGCCCTGGTTTAAATATTATGACTAATGACAGTTTCGTAAATATAAAGAACTTTTTAGACCGGTGTTCATTACTTTTAAGACCGGATGTTATATAGAACTAGTCTAAAAAGTTTTTTTTAAAAAATGTTTTTTAATTTTAGGACCGGATGTTATAAAGAACCGGTCTATAAAGTTTAAGAAAATGTCTTTTCTTTTAAGACCGGTTGTTACAAAAATCCGATCTAAAAGGTTAACTTTTAAAACATCACTTTAATAACAATCGGTCTAAAAAAATTTCACTAGAAGCCCCTTCAATTCCTCGCACGCTGACCGAAAATTGAATTTTACCTGGAAGACCTGTTTTGCGAGCTCGATGGAAATGTGGCAATTCATCAGCCGCAAGCTCCATCAGAGCTACGGATAGGGGAGATGTGGCTTCTCTTCTGCTATTGTTTTCATCAAAGGAGTGACGGTCAAATCGAACCACGCCTATCTGACTTCCTTCTCTCTTGGGAATCGTATAATTTCTCCCTCCTCAAACGCCTCCACATGTTATTGGATCGGTGAAGTTGATGCTGCCGATTTATGCAAAAACAAAGAGCGTTTCTACTTTCCAGGTTAATACCAAATCCTTTTTTTAATGTTTGAGTTTTGTTTCTGTTTATTTATGCTTTTAATGATTTTTTTCTCGAGAAGATTGGTTGAGACTGGACACTGTTGACTCTATTTAAAAATGGCCAAGTTACTTATGGCGGTTTGCCTCGGAATAACAAAGGAACTTAGATTCTAGGTTTAATTAAGAAATTAGGTTACATCTATCCCTCCTATTGCTGCAGAGCTATTGAAGATCTATGAAGGACTTCGCCTAAGTTGGGACCAAGGTTATCACAAAATTGCAATCTTTTAGTGACTTTGCAGAACCATTGCACCGAATCAATAGCGATCTAACTCAAGATCATCCTCTCAAAGGTCACATCAGGCAAATTCACTACCTCCTAATGCACAACTGGACTATTAATTACTTTTGATGTCATGTACGTCAACAGAGGCTAATCGTTGTGCCAATTCTTTAGTTCTTCACGTTCATCAATTGGACATCGAAGCTATCATTATAAATTATCTTCTCTTAGACGACTTCAAGCATAGGCTTCCTTTAGCTAGTTAGTCATTGTGCGCTGCCATGCACCCTTTTATCAAAAAAAAAAAAAAAAACAATAAACTCCTCATATCCTTAATATAAGACATATTTACTTAATTTAATTAAATTAAGGAAGTAAGTTAAATTAGTTAATACGACATGTATTTTTTAAAATACCCGTATCATCGTCCTTAATTCTCTCCTTCCCCTTCCTCCTTGACTAGTGTTGAGGGAGTATCAATATGTATAGATTAGGAAAAGATTGATAAATATAAAAACAATATTTTATATTTAGCATCAAGACAAATATGCCAAAAATGCCTTATATTAATACCTTGATGAAAGAAAAAGAAAATTATTGCGGCCGATGCAGCTTAATTAGCTGCATCGATTTCTCATGTGAGTTGTTGGGAAAACGCGAAAAACAAAAACAAATTGCTCGTGAGTTGTAAACATCACATTAAGAAGGGGCACAATTAGCTCATGGGGATATGTTTTAGGCACTGATGGATCATAATAATTATGCACAACCTACCTTCTCAAGACTAGTATTGGAAGGAGCTGTTATATATATTTCTCTATTTGCTTCTATTTATAGAGAAGATATTTTTTTAATTCTATTTATAGAGCATAGAAAGAAATTTTCATATGAATATATAATTTCATTCTTCATTTATTATTGTACTGACTTTTTTTCTCATGAGATATATATTGTATATTAAATCAAGATAAAGTTAAAAAGTTATTGAATTTTATGAAAGAATTAATAAAGTTTAAGTTTTTTTCCTGATCTAAGTAAAACATGCTAAAAGTGCCTTATAAATAGGATTAGATGAGTGTACATCTTGATCCGATCCTGTCTAAATTAGTGAATTATCAATTGTTTTCCACATGCTTTTTAATTAGGCGGTTTTAAAGAGGCAATAAAATGAAACTTGCATTGTCCCTCTACTTTATCTGTAGCCACAAGCCCTACAACATTAACATCTTCCTCCATATTTTTGGCATTTCATTAAATATTTCTCCCCTAAGTAGTTGCACAAATTGAAATCCTAGCGTCATAACTTAACATCATCCACTTTTTTATCAACATGTAAAATCTAAAATGTATGGGTATAAGTGAGATGTAGGACTTGGATAATTAAAAATATATAATACAAATATGTAATCATCCTCTTTTATCATTTTTACACTGAAAGCATAATAATAAAATAAGAAATAATTAAATTTGAACATGATAAGAGCTATAGTCATAAATATAAATATAACATAGAGTAATTTAATAAACTAGATATTTTTCAAAAAAAAAAAAAAAAAAACAAACACATGCCAGGAAGAGAAAAAGCCTTGCATCCTATCCCGAAATGACCGACACCGAATAGAAGGGAATTGAACAACCCGAAGTAGGGAATTATATTAAATCTCACCTCGACCGCTCCACCGACTTTGGCATAAAAAAATCCCAGTCATCTCGGGTTGGTTGTCAGCGCCAGTGGCCATCAAAAGCAAAGGTCCGGTAGCCCGCCAGTGAGGGGTTTGGGGATTTTCTTAATGCGGGGCAATTTTATGAAATTACAAACATTTCAAAAAATTCTATATTTGAATCACTAAAATAAGATTTAAAAATGGAAGAAGTATTTTGTAATATCCTGAATTTTAGGCATAGAAACTTGAGGATATGCCTGTACTAGGTAGACGACTAAGCCCAGTTTAAAAGATGCAATATTAAATTTAGAAAATATTATATAGGATTAATATTTCAATTACCAATGGAGGCCATAATTTTGGTAAAAGAAGATTATTTGAATTTTTCTTAATAAAAATAATTAAGGAAATAAAAATGGCAATTAAGGCTATTATTTGCCTATTTAGGAAATTATCTGTTGATTTTTGGCCAACAAGTGAATTTTTAAAGATTTTATGTCTACATTGGAATCATTTAAAAATGAAATATGGATCCTCTATGAGTATTATGATTTTTAAATAAATGTAGAAGGAAAAGAGGAATAATTGTTTTATTTAATTTTGGATCAATAAATAATCAAATTAATTAGATAAGAGAGCATATGATTGGAGGAAATTGGAGACAATTTTGGATTCCTTTTCCATGGACATACTTCAGCCAAGACAAGGATAATTAAGGAGGACAAGTTGATGACATATATACATGTGTATGGTTTGGGTGCTTCCAAGTAGCCAAAAAGTATACCAATACATTTTAGCACATGAAAGAAAGACATATCTGATTGTCAAATTGACGATGTAGGCAAGGAAATAGCCATGCAATCTCATCTTATACCCTAGAGTGCCACATCTCATGGTAGGTGACACTTGTGTGGAAAAGAAATGGCCAACAAGGCAAGAGAATGGGAGGAAAAAGGGATTGATGTCATCACCTTTTTAACCATACAATTTGGCACCATAGGAAGGAGATAAGTAGACCATAAATTTACCATAGAAGCAAAGTGAAAATGGGGCATGATGAAGGACCAACCCTAGGGAAAAGAAGGTTGAAAACAAACTATAAAGAGTCATAAAAGCAAGGGCAAATTGGACATTTGACAAGAGGGTTACTAAGGTCATTCTCTAGCAATTTTAAAATACAAAACCATCCCTCTTTCCATTAGGGAATTTAGCCAACACCACCAAGAAAGAAGAGAGAACCAAAACTTAGAAAGAAAGAAGGAAGAAGGAAGAAAATCACAAGGAGCTAAAGGTAAGATGTTGTGATTGGAATTCCTATGCCTCTTCTTCAATCTTTGTGAGTTTCATATGGGGAAAAGCTAATGATCATGGTATTTTTCGTAAGGAGGCTGAAGGGTTGGAAGGAAAAGAGGAAAGCAAAAATTATCACAAGGGCAAGAAAGTGATTTAAATGATCTCTTGGCACTTGTTTGTATCAATTATTCTTGGATTAATTCTCTCTTGTTTTTGTAGATTTGAAGATTGTAACTTGAGAGGAGGTTCTATCCAAAAGACTTTTAATATGGAATAAAAGGAATATTAGGCCTAAAAGTGAAATTAGAAGGCCAAGTAACACATTAAATCGCAAGGATTATAAAAATGAAATAAGTTTTCATTGACAAGGTAATTTTGATTCAACCCAAGCACAAAGGAACAACATGATTTTGGTTATTTTGATCTTCCCAAAGTGTTTAGAATGGAAAATAGTGTGAGAATAAGGTTGATTAATAATTTTTGGAAGCTTAATGATTGAATTAAAAAAGTTCCAAAAACTGTCCAATGATAATCTTGTTGGATTTTTAAGCTTATGACTAGGTAAATGAGGTCAAATAATTATGAAAATTTTCAGGATTGAAGGAGACGTCAAAATATTTAATTTGATAAATAATTTGTAATTTTTTGAGTTTTGTACAAAAAGTTATGAATTTATGAAGTTGACCCTTAATTCTGAACAAGAATCTAGATAGAAAGGGTATTTTGGTAAAACTGGAATAGCAAGAATTTTTGGGGCTGATGGTGATATGTATATTTCAAAATAGACTTATCAAGGGTTATTTAGCCTTTTGAACCACTTAAATTAGACATGTTAGCAATTAGTTATGAATTTTCAAAATTTGGTAAAGTTTTCTGGAATTTTTGAAAACAAATCTGAAAAATCAAAGTGAAAAAGGGGAAATAGTAATTTTGACGTTTTTAAAAATAATAAAGGATTTTTGGACAAAGGAAGAACTAAATGATAAGTAATTCAAGTATTATTTGAATTTTGGAGAGTTTATATAAGTGACAAATATTATTTAATATTTTAGGAAATATCACCACCAGAGGTGTGAAGGAGACAGAACTAAATTGTCAAGATAAAAATCAACCAGGTAGTAACTCTAATCTCGCGCACTCTATATGTCTATTATGCCTGATTGTACCATGATAGTGATTCGTGTCTGAGGACATGCGTTTATTTGCATTCAGTTGTTATGGTTGTTTTTCCCAGCATCATGTTATGTCCTTTGTTTCGCAGTTCACATTGTTTGTGATGTTGTGATGCATTATGTGACTGCGCGTGGTATGTACTAAATGTCATGTTGTTTATTTTTACAATTATGGTTACTGTCATACACTATTACTATATTGTGCTTGAGATTAATTGTTACTTTGATATTCAATTATGAATCCCAGAAGTTGCTACTAGTTCAGGAAGACGGCGGGGTAATGAGCAAGGTGAGAAGGGCAAGATGGTGGAATAGGACTAGAGGTGGAGTCTGGTGGCTGGTGTGATAATTTTTATTTTTTTTTATATTCTCAACTGGGAGTTTGCAGGAATAACTTTTTAGAAATCTAGCTTATTGTTTTTAATTAAGAAATTAGTTGAGTTGTATAATTTATATATTTTGAATCTGGGATGACTGGATGATTGTGTTAATATTTTAAGCTGGAGATCCTGAAGTTTAAAGGTAAAATTAATAGCATATTCCACCCTAAAACAACTAATCATTGGAAAGAGGAGCTTTTCCTATTATTTATGTCATGTTTAGTTGGATGGTTGGATCTTGTATTTATTAGAAAGTAACAGCCAATTGGAGAGTCCCAAACCCAATTTATCTAAATTTTCGTGTATTTCATCGCCCAAATGGTTGCGCTGCATGATATGTGGTATGATTTATTTAACAGAGAGGGTGTGACATATTTATTTGAAAATTTTCCTATTATTTATGTCATGTTTAGTTGGATGGTTGGATCTTGTATTTATTAGAAAGTAACAGCCAATTGGAGAGTCCCAAACCCAATTTATCTAAATTTTCGTGTATCAACAAAAGAGAGAGAAAGAGAGGTTTCACCAGAAGAAAAGACCAAGGCCCATAGTGAAGGGGAGATTCATGTCATGGCCAGAATATAGAGGAAGACATTGATTGAGGACGGGAAACCACTGCGCAGCGTGTTCCTGCTCAACACCAAGAAACCTCCGGTTTGATATTGGTTAAAAGCATATTCCACCCGGAAACAACGAATCATTGAAAGAGGAACTCCTCAAGAAGATTGGTTGAGAATGGACACTGTTGACTCAATATTTCAAAATGGCCAAGCTACTTATGGCGGCTTGTAACGAAGGAACTTATATTCTAGGTTTAATTAAAAAAAAATTAGGTTACATCTATCCCTCCTATTGCTGCAGAGCTATTGAAGATCTAGGAAGGACTTCGCCTAAGTTGGGACCACGGTTATCGCAAAATTGCAATCTTTTAGTGACTTTGCAGAAGCATTGCACCGAATCAATAGCAATCTAACTTAAGATCATCCTCTCAAAGGTCACATCTGGCAAATTCACTACCTCCTGATGCACAACTGGACTATTAATTACTATTGATGTTGTGTGTCAAAAGAGGTTAATCGTTGCGCCAATTCTTTAGTTCTTCACGTTCATCAGGTGGACATCGACGCTATCATTATAAATTATCTTCTCTTAGACAGCTTCAGGCATAGGCTTCCTTTACCCAGCTAGTCATTGTGTGCTTCTGTGCACCCTTTTATCAACAAAAAAGAAAAGAAAGAAAGAAAGAAAAGAAAACAATATACTGCTCAAATCTTTAATAAAAGACATATTTATCTAATTTGAATAGATTAAGGAAGAGGGTTAAATTAATTAATACGACGTGTATTTTCTAAAATACCTTTGTCATCTTCCTTAATTCCCTTATTTCCCCTCCCGACTAGTGTTGAGGGAATATCAATATAGATAGATTAGGAAAAAATTAATAAATATGAAAACAATAATTTATATTTAAGATGAAGACTAACTTCCAAGAAATGACTTATATTAATACCATGATGAAAGAAAATGAAAATTATTGAGGTCGATGTAAGCTTAATTAGCTGCATCAATTCCTCATGTGGGTTGTTGGCAAAACCCAAAAAACAAAAACAAATTGCTCGTGAGTTGTAAACATCACATTTAAGAAGGGGCACAATTAGCTCATGGGGATATTTTTTAGGCATTGATGGATTCATAATAATTATGCACAACCTAGGTTCATCAGTTGGACGTTGAATTTTATAGCAAATTAATAAAGTTTAAGTTTTTTTTATTTATGTGAATATAAATAGAATCAAAGAAATATATATCTTTTTCTCTAGGTCTCGAGTTCAAGTTCCAGATGAGACACTTATGGTAGGAGGAGTAGCCACAAATTAAAACTTACATGGATAATAATATAAAGAAAACAGCGGGAGAGAAGCATAGATCATGTGGTCCCGCCTAAATTAGTAAATTATCCTCATCGATGGTTATTTCATATGCACATCAGATAAAGCTATCAAAACGGACTGGACCCTACGGGCCAGCCCATTAGACCCCATTTTCAGCCCCCTTATTTTTAGCCCTATATGATGGGGGTTATTTTTGGCCCTAGCCCAAAACAACCCCACTCCTATGGGATTATGATGGGGTAGCCCGTGGGCCACCCTATTTTTTTCGTGATGGCTAGCTTCTCTCAGTTGCCGTCACTGGAGGTCAAAAAATAGGAAAAGATGAGCTCGCTGCCACAAAAAAAACATGGGGGGATTTTACCTTTACATAAATGAAGGTGTAATGCTACGTCATGAAAACGTTGGGAAAAAGTTTTACTTAAATCGACGTTTTTAAACTCGAAAATAAAATAAAATTGAAATACGGTTAAAGAATATAAGTGAACTATATTTAATCATATAAAAACTAAACAGTTGAAAAAAAAAAAAAACTCAACTTGGCTGAACTTAATATTTTACGCTCCAAGTTTTTGATTTATTTTTTCGAAAAAACTCACATATAAGTTGCTTTTAAATTATAAGCACGTAGAGTGCGTCCTTGGGGACCAATACCCATCACAATATCCCACTCATAATCTTTTATTTTCATTTATATATTCAGGGCCTTTTCGCTTTTTTGATTTATCTTATCCTTCCAATATGGGAAACCAAAACGAGAGCTAATAATAAATATTTTATTTTTTAATTTAAGAATTATATTTTACTATAACCCTACAATTTTATTTCAATGAAGACACTCAAATTAAACCCATCCAACTTGAGCATGGGATCATGATTTTGGTATATAGATATATATAACAATATTAAGATAGATATAATTTATTTAATGTGAATAAATACACATTAAAATAATATATTCAAGTGACAACATTGCATTGGTTACGCATATATAGGGGAGACCTCAGAGTAAGAAATTATTATTACTAATTAATAAAGATATAAAAATGGATTTAATATTTAAAAGCCGGATACTTTCTTAAAAAGAAACTCAAATAAATCTAAAGAATATCCTCTGTTATAAACTTATAATGCTGACTAAAAGTTTTTGGCTAAAAATTAAAGAAAAGGATAATCAATGGAAGATGGAATGAGTACATGTTGTGAGGTGGGGGAAAAGCTCCCAATACCATTTTCACCATTTTCATGCCTTGAACTGAGGATCTGGTGGTGGGAAAGCAAGTCCCTTACTATTTGTTCCCAATGATTATTGGTATATTAGACTATTACAAGGATTGAAAACTGTTCCTCTAACCCTTTATATCTTGACTCAACATAATATTTTCTAAAATGATTTTTGGCCCGCAGGCTGGCCCTAACCCTTAGAGTTATATACTTTTTTGGCCCGTGCAGGCTGTTTAACATACAGGCTTTTTGGCCCCACCAAGGCCGTGGGCTTTAACGGGTCGGGGTGTCCCCAAAGGTTTTCGACCCAAACCCAAGCCCTTCTAACGTCAGAGGTTTTAAAGCGACACCAAAATAAAACTAGTTTTTGGGCTTTGTATTATCGGGCTTCGTTGTGCAACATTTGGACTGGGCTTTTACTTAAGCCCTTTACGCAATCGTCATTAACAAATGCATGTTTGTTTGAACTTTTTAAAAGTATTTTTATAATTTACAAATTCAATAACTCATTATATGAGAGGAGTTTGCTTACTAAAAAGTGTTCCAAAAACACTTTTTAAAAGTTCCCAAATAAATATGATGATACCAAAATTTAACTAATCACCGCAAGTATACGGGTCATTAAAATAGTAAGTGGCAAATCGAGGTTATTCCACAAAGAAACAATCAAACTAATGATTAGGTGTTAAATTTCCTTTTTTGGTTTAAGTTGAGAAAATCAGAATTGTTTTCAGAAATAGTAAAAAGAAATTTAATAGAAATAAGGACTTTCACAAAGAGTAAATTTCAATAATAAGAACGAGTAACCCAGAGTCACCAATCCCTTATTAGCTTCATAAACCTTGTTTTCATTAATTTAATTAGCCTTAATATCCATTTTGTTAATCTCAAGTATAAATAGCTATAAGTGCTTGTCGCCCAGTGGCGGATCTTGGGATAAATATTTGGAGGGGCCAAATTTTTATCCCAAGATCGTAATATTCGCTATAGACCAGCAAATACAAGGGAGTGACAAATCCAATTTGAGTTGTGAAGACAACAAAGACATCTACTACTATCATTTCTCACTGACAACAAACAAAATCAAAGAAGGAAAGCAAAGAAGGAAATAAAGAAAGGAACAAGAAAATAATTTATCAAACTCGACGATTTCAACGAGATTTACCGATTAGGAAATTTCTTATATTAGAAAAGAATCAAGACCAAACAAAGTAAATATGGAGTTGAATCAGAGCAAAGAAATAAGATGGGAGAATTTAGCCGTAGGCTCTAGCGAGCAAGAGCCGAAAAATCACAAATGAGTTATCAAGGGAGATTTGGAGAAAAACAGGCGCGTTCCTCGTTCTTTTTCTCATTATTCAGTTATCAAGGGAGATTAGGAGAATAATAAAAGCGTGCCCTAATGTCTAATGTTTGTGAGCGGGATCTGTGGAAGGGAATGAAAAAAAAAAAGGGGAAAATGTTTTAAAAAATTTGAGGGCTAAAGGAGTATGATTATCCAGTTTGCATGTTAAACTTTATGCTACAGGGTGTGAAAATGATATGAGTGACGCTGATGGATTTCTGACATAATTGGAATAATCAATCAATCAATCACATTTAATTTCTCATTGTCCATTAAATCTAATTAATTGGTTAAACAATTTCCACATTCAGTAGTTTAAATCAAAATATCTCACATTCCCATATTCAATTTGCATGATTACTTTTGGGGGCCATCATCAAAGATCCGCCACCGGCTTAAACCAAAAGATCCTACATTCCCACATTCAATTTGCATAATTTATTTTTTTGGGGGGGCCATGGCTCCCTCTAGCCTCATCAAAGATCCGCCACTACTTGTCGGTCCACTTATAACCCTCTCTTAAGTATAATCTGTTATGTCTAACATAATTAGACAGAAGAGGCAACATAACTCGGACACATTCTTTAACAATTATATGGGGCAATTAGGTATATGTCTATCCTAACCGCAAATTAAATCACAATCTAATCCCATATTATTTAATCTCAAAGCCTAATTAAAATTCCATTCGTTAAGGTAAATCCTAATGCTCAAATTCATATTCAATGATGGCCAATCACTAAATAGATAAATCTAAACCAGATTAAATAACTAAATTAACATCAAATTTTACTAAACAATGAAAACCAAATTTAATCCACCTATAAGTTCATAGCTCTAAGTTACAAAGAAAATTAGCCACACATAGCTATACTAAAATCCATAAAAAAAAAGATGAAACTCAAGAATCAAAAATTGAGAAAAAGAATAAGGCAAAGATGACATCACTACTGTAGAGATGTGGAGCTTTGTCTCTTTATTTGCGCGCTGCTGATCCTCTCCCTCGTCTCTCTTTCCTTGCGTCTTTGTTGCTCTGCGTTTTCTCGTTCTCACTGATGCGTCTTGCTGCTCCTCGTGCTTCTCGTTTCACGTCGTGCGTCCTTTGCGTCTCAAAATCTCATGTGCGTCTTCCACTCTTAATATTTATTCCTTCCCGTTATGCATTTGGGCCATTGGTTGTTTATAATTGATTCCTCTATTTTCATTCTTCATAGGCCCACGTCTCTCAATCCTTGCCTGATCCAATATCCTCTTTTGATTCAAATATGTAATCAATCCTTTTACTCCATGTGCGTGATTGCTTCAGTTTTATGTGTGGTCCCCACGTCTACTTTTTCTTTTCTTTTTTAAAGGATATATATCATATCTTTTCAAGCTCCCAGTACGTGATCTCTGCTTCATTGTTACTGGTCAATTTAACATAATATAATATTATATCTTTTTCAATTTAGCTTTATTCATCTTTTTAGATTACATAATATCTCTTACACAATAAAATAGGATATCAATAGATTTTCTCGTTATAATATTCTTTTATCATATATTTATTTAAAAGATAGATAAATATAAAAAGACAATTAAATAGGTATAAAATATTAATAAATCCTACCCATTATATCATAAAATATATAACTATTTAATTATAAAATATCTACTTATCAAAATATTATAACATTTTGTCAATTGTAAATGATTTTACCCAACCAACTTTATTTTTTCTTTGAACTATATGATTGAACCCATTGGCTACTTTAATGCTCAATAAGAGTAAGTACTTGTTTGTTTTAATTTTTTAGAGGTGTTTTTTATAATTTACGAGGCAAATATATAAGAGGAGCTTTGTCTTAACTTATTGAAAAGGCTTCTAAAACCAATGTTTGGAGTTTCCCAAACCTGCACTAGGATTCATTCATGTCCAGGCTCTCCAATAATTAATCAGTCAATAGTTATATCTTCATGAAAGACTACAATCTTTACAATGGAACCATAAATTCTCCCCTTTTCAGACATATATACTAGAGATGTGGCATGTCTCCCTTAGGTTGACCCCATCCTAGGCAAAGAAGGGATGCGAGGGGCCTTAATAGACTAAAGAAACCCACACCACTAAACTCGCTCTGGCACATCAGGTGATATTAAGGAGTATAATTACCTCCCAAATATTCAACTCCCATCACACTTACTTCAGATCATGCCAGATGCCAGTAGAATTAATTTGCAATTGATATAAGTTATAAAGTAAATATCAATGGATCATATCTTGTATTGAAATTTTAATACTAACAGATACATTTTTCTTATTATTAAATATAAAAGTTGGATTAATAATTTATTGTATCCCTCATAGAATCGAAAGGTTAAAAAAGTAATACAGTCATAAACATTGAAAGGAAAAAAAAAAAAAAAAAAATTTAAAAGGGTGATATATGATATATCCGTATTTTAACATATATTTTCATATCTTTTTATGGGATTTTATCTTTATTATTGAGCTTACATGTAATTATTACGATTATTTTTCGATTAAAAGGTAATGTACAAAAATATGTCATAAAAAAGGCTTATTTGTCAATTGATTTTATGATTCCTCTTTATTGAATTAAAAGGTATATTTATTTTGATTTCAAGATAGTGTAGAGGAGTTTGTAGACTGAGACTGAAGACATTGACTAAAGCCCAAAGGATGAAGAAACAAGTTTTGGAGTTTAGAGGGAGTGGAAATTCGCAGGTGTTGAAGGACCTATTAAGAATAAGGCCTTGAGACTAGTTTTAGGCCAATTTACAGTACGGTTTGACTCATACATGTCAACCTATAAGTCATACTCTTTAAATGGGACTCATTACCATCAATTAATCCAAATGACATGTCTTCCTTAACCCTAAAGAGCAAAAGACGCCAACAACAATTAATGAAGGGCAAAGGATTGTGATTTCACAAAGTCTTATTCCTAACCATGTTAAGAAAGGTGTAAGGCCAACTAATGAAGGGTACAATGATCATTGTGCTTGGTTTTGTCTCCAACAAATGCCTAAATGGCATCAACCAAAAGTCAAAAGAATAATTGAGCATCAAGGAACAAGGTTTTAGGGAACTCATGAATTTAGAAAATTATCTCCAATCGTAGTCCTATTAGGATTAGGAATCATTCACAACATTGCATCCTAAGTAACCAAGATACAAGTAGAACCACTTAGTTCATCAAAACAATTTAGGAAACCTTAATCTTAGGTCAATTAGGACTCCTAAAGCATAAAAAATGTAGCTCGATCCAATTTATCCTAGTCAAATTGATACAAGTAGAACCACTTAGTTCATCAAAACAATTTAGGAAACCTTAATCTTAGGTCAATTAGGACTCCTAAAGCATAAAAAATGTAGCTCGATCCAATTTATCCTAGTCAAATTAGGAAACCTTCATATCTTGCACTTAAATCTAAAGCATCTAATTTCCTATTTTGGAGCAAACTTAATCACCACTCATTCTCTTTCCATGTAGTGAATTATGTAACACCCCAATTTTCATCAACAAAATACTTAACAAAAATATTTTAAACATTGCCAATAAGGATGTTCGAGTTCCAAATCACCAAAATAAATTTAGCTCAACTAAAATCCACATCATAGTATCAAATTAAATCCCAAAAATTGATCAATGATAAAAACGAAAAGCGGAAGCCAATAAAACAGCATAACAAAAGCTCTATGAGTACAAACAAGCCTTCAAGTCTTACTCCATCTTCCCCTGATCCCTACTAGAATAATCACCTGGAAAAAAAATGTTTATATAAAGGGTGAGACTTTTACGTCTCAGTAACTACTAAATGGTTCTACCCTACACAAGCAAACTACATATGATATAAAAAAGGGAATTGATTACATGTATATTTACATATATCACAATCCTCACATAAAACATTTCAAATTAATCATCACTATATCAATCTCTATTTTCATCACAACATTTATATACAATTATGCAATATGCAACCACCCTTATATCACCACCATCCATCCTTATGCCGCTGACTGGAGCTATAGGCTAACACATAATCCAACCGAAAACCAATCCATTTGACTGGATTGTCCCAAGCTCACCAGTTCTTAAGATACACCCAGCCAAAAATGTAGAGCTTAAGTCTGAATAATGGCTCCCCTCCTTAAAGAACACGACTAAGGAGGTGTCACCTTGTCTCACAGCTTCAATGCAATCTCGACCAAAGGGAGACATGGAAGAAGGGCCCTTACAACTATCATACACTGTGGACAGAGTGATGGCATAACACATAGAAAGAGATCTCATCTGACAATGTTCCTCCTTACTCCAACTCATCACAAATCCAACCGTTATGACATATTATTTCAAACATAATTACAATAAGGTACAATAAAATCATGTTTT
Organism: Acacia acuminata; assembly: GCA_019022655.1. Taxonomy (NCBI): domain Eukaryota; kingdom Viridiplantae; phylum Streptophyta; class Magnoliopsida; order Fabales; family Fabaceae; genus Acacia; species Acacia acuminata. The sequence continues at coordinate 2,474,821 of JAFJYI010000019.1, read as the reverse complement.
CATTCGTATTAAATATAAATTACAATACATATCCATATTCAAATAATTCAGTCCATATATTTTCCATAAAAGTAGTTATTCATAATCATACACAATTCGCATGCATATGAAAGAAAAATCAAAGTTACTTGTTACTCCCTAGCGTACAAGTAATCACACAAGTGCTACTCGTAAACTTTTAATTAGAGTCTCTAAATCAGGCCATGAATTTAATTCTAACATCTTCATAGCAACTTTATTCTTTTGGATTTTTCATTCGTTCCCTTATTTCAAAACAGCAACTAGTTCTTTTTCTCTCTCTTTTTCTCTTTCGCTTTCTCTCTCTCTCTATTCTTAATTGTGCCGAACGTGAAGCCGTGTGTGTGTCGGCTGTGTGTGTTTGCATTGAATGTGTGTGTACATGATGGATGTATTGGCAGAAGACTACATACATACATACACCTCCCCCCTTTTAATTTACGGTGGTTCCCAACCCATCGTTATTTTGATAATATTTTATTATATTGTATGATATATTCTTATATCATATAATATATATTAAAATTTCATAAAACTCTTACTTTAGAAAATTTACTCTCATGGTGCAATTACATGATAAATTTTAATTACCATAAATTAATTTCTCCCTAAAATATTACTTAGTTCTTGAACTGAAAAAATTCAGGATGTTACAAATTAGGCATCCAATTAACTTTGGAAACCTTGGGAAACCCTAAGAAATGTCAATAAAACTAAAGCCCTAGTGATCACACTCAAATTAAGAAACTACGCTGACTTACTCCTAAAATAAAGACTACAACTTTCCTATTTTGTGCCTTATTTTGACTAGCCACCATCATCACCATCATGACACCAATTGATTTCATCTAAAGCACATTGGGAAACCTTAGGAAATTGTCTAAAAGTGGGCTGCTACATTGACTTTACATTCTCATGCAAAATTGGGCCATCACACACACTAAAGCCTAAAACACTCACTCTAGAGGTCACCACTTGTACCCTAATTTGTTCCTATATAAATGGCACATAGTTGGGGGCGCAGCTATGGTCCTCTCGGAGGACCATTCACCGCCCCCCAAAGAATTTTTTTTTTTTTTTTTTTTAAAGTTAAGAAAAGGGAGAGCGATGGAAAATTCACTGCCTTTGGGGGCGTGAATGGTCCTCCGCAGAGGACCATAGCTGCCCCCCATAGTTGGAGGCCCAAAGGAGGAAGATTTGGACATCAAATCCTGAGAGGCTAAATATCTTGTGTTTCTTGGAGATGGATGATGTGGGTTAAGCTTGGGAGCTTCAATTTGGGAAGTATTTGCTTTATTTCCAATTAATTTTCTCTTGAACTTGAAGATTTTCACTCACTAGGAATTATTTTGATTTGAATTTGAGACTAGATTGTGTGTTATAATCTTTGTTAGTTTGAATTATAGTTTGAATTGAGTTACAAGACCTGAGTTTTGATTTTATATATTTACATTTGCCCTCATTGAAATTGTTCTATCTAGCACGTTGTTAGGTATGATAATTGATTTGTGTTACTATTGAGTGTCTCCATAAGCATTCATCATTAAGGAAGCAAGTTTTATAAACTCAATTTAAATTGCACACCAAGAGGTTTTTAAAAGTGTCTTAATAAGTGGTTGTTAACTTGTTATCTAGCGTTTAGGGCAATTATTTATTAAGAAAACTCAAACCATGTTTGGGGTTTTTAATTGGACTTGGTGAATTAATTAACTCCCATATCATTAAGCAAGCTAGGACATCCATAGCCTATAGGTTCACTTCCAAGGAGCATTCCATCATATCATTCCCTAAATCCAATTTAATTTCCTTATTCATCATTTTATCAAAAATCCAAAAAGAAAACAGTAGTAGTTCAGGTTATTTCCCATCATTAAAAAAATAGAAAAATCAATTTCAAAACCACTTTCAATGTTTTTGTCACTTAGTTTACGAAGAATTAAATAAAAGGCTTCTTAAGAGAACAAGACCCAAGTTGTGCGCTTCATTGCATAATTTGGTTTATTTTGACTAACCCGAGGCGACTAAAGGCTGCAAATAAGAGGTTTATGAGGCAATATTTTGCACAGAAATTTTTTACCAATGGGCAATTTTGTTCCAAAAAGTGTAAAAATAATGAAGCAATTTTGCTATATCTGTTATCCTAGTTAATTTTGTAACACCCCTACTTTTGTAATCTATGTACAAGCATGAGCTAATGGAATAATGAGAAAGCTTTGATTACGAATTGAGTTATTTTCTTTTGTGATGTGTTATATAAATGGTTTCGAGGACTCTGAGGTTATAAACAAATTCTCATAATTAAGTTAAAATCCACCAAGTTGAGGCAAGAAGAAAACCATGACAATTACATAATAACTTGTGAATGAAGTAAGCTCAAAGATATGTAAGCCAATATAACCAAGGGCGGAGGCAGGGGTTGCTAGGGGTGGCCCCCGCCCCCCTAAAATCGTAGATAATGACCCATATTTTTATAAAATTATATTTCAGCCTCATAAAAAGTTTAATGTTTTCACTAGTCCCTATTATTTCTATAGTGAAGGGACTAAAATAGAAATATGAAATGTTTGTGGGGCTGAAATGTAATTTTATAAAGACTTGGGTCCTATTATATAAAATTCGCCCCCTAACTGCAATTTCTGGCTCCGCCTCTGAGTATAACGTATAAGTGACAAAAGACATTAGCGGGACGCAAACTCCAACCCTATAGGGCCTAGTATGCATTGACCCACCAGGGGAGGAGAGAGATTGGGTATACAGATCATGTGCAGAAGTGAGAGTTAGTGGTAGTGATAATTTGCAAGCACGTGGCGTTTTGGGGTTAGAAGTTGGATTTTTGGTAGCACGAAGTACGAGGTAATTATGGGATACTGAAATATGAATTTCTTGCTCCTCAAGGCACTGAGTCTCGGCCACTTATGGTCAAGGAGAAGAGACAGCTAGTCCGACCCCACACAAGTCCCATCGAGTAGCCCGAGTAGTAAGGAAAAGTGTAACCGACAAGAAGCAGCTGAGCGAGACCGGTTAGGGGTTTCTGGAGACGGTCCCAAACCCCTAGACACAGGGAAAATGGCGTAACATGGTGGGCCATGAGAGAGAAAGTAGTAACTTGGAGAGAATGGCAAAATTCAAATCAGGTAATAATGAAAAGAGAGAAAATATTAAAATAATAGGATTTAATCTCCACCACACATTTGAAACTGATGTGACAAGAGAATGACATGTAATTATGACTCCACATGGACCAAAATGGTGCCATTTTAGGGTAGCCAAGTGTGTCCCACTGACTTGGAGAAAAAGAAACCAAAAGTGCAAGTCTTTACCCATAAGACACTGTATTAACCACTGGACAAAAACTTTCACCCAATAAATTTAAAAACTATAATTTTGGGTAGCCAAGGATCTGATTTTTGTGGTCATAAATGGTGCCGCCTACATTCCCTAGAATTCTCTAGAATTTCTTGGAAAACAAGTCAAAGAATTATATAAAAACCCGAAGTATCCTTCTGACCACTGGATAATAACAAGTCTTGGATAATAGCCCTAACCAAGAAAGTCTATTTAAGGACATCCCTTGTGCATTTCTTGGCTTCCTAGGACGTGTTCAAAGAGGGAGAAGAGAGAGAGCAGTAAGGTCTTGGTTCAAGGAGAGGTAGAAGTCATACGCAACCGAAGATTCAAGGTAAGCACCTAACCGACAACTTAGTGAATCTTGTTTTAAGTTTCTGCCAATGTTGTTGAACGTGGATTTGTAGTAGGATGTTGATATTTTTAAGGTTGTCAACGAGTTCAAAATGTGATTTTGAGTAGGGATAAGTTAAGGTTACCTTTTCCAAACACAAAAAGCTCTAAGTTTTAAAATTACACAAGTCTACCAACACTTGCATTTTCTGGGCACGAATGGTAATCGGATGATTTAACATAGTAAATGAAGTCCATTTACTTTGAAATTTTACAAGATGAAATTAGACATCCTAAGGTTCATTTTGATATCATATTTTGTGTCTTTTTTGGTTTTTCTACGAGAGATCTTTACTAGTTGAAAATAGCCCAAAAACCTAGACTTTCTCTTAAACCAGCTGCTAGGGTTTGGGGATAAGGAAAGGATACAAACCCAGGTGACCTTGGAAAATATTTTTAATGTAAACTATACATCTTAAGGGTTCAATGGCCACTGATTTCACTTCAATCGGATTTTTGAGGAATTAATTAAAAATGTTTTAAGTGGAAACATCATTTCTGGAATTTTAGGAGAAGGGTGAGAATTTCACTATTTTGGAATAGGAGTTTATATAAGTGTTTAAATGAGGTGTGTTTATTGTAACTAGGACTGAAACACGTGAAAGACGTTCCCTGAGCATCAGGAGAAGGATTACTGAATTCAAGAAAGCATCAGGTAGTAACTGTTAACTCATGTATTCTATGTTGCTGTTGTATGTCTGTTTTCCATGATTGAGGATGCAGGGGGCCATAGGGCCTAGAGGACTGTGTGTCCTTAGGTCGCTACCAAGCCTGAGATGAATTCAGGGTAGTTGGGTTTAAAGTCCCTGGCTACTATGTTGATCCTAGCGCTGAGGATACCGGGGTTTGCCTTTTTAGGAGGCTCAATGGTGATGGGCATCTGGGTCTGTCTTGTGAGACGGCCAACGGTATGCGGGCATCCAAGGCTTGTCTTGTGAGACAACTCAACGGTATGTAGGAATTCGGGGCTTGCCTTGGTAAGGCAGCTCAACGGTATGTCGAGGTATTTGTGATATGTTTCTGAATGCATTTCTGGTATGTATGCCATTGTGATTTGTTTTCTTGATTGTGGTTACTTGCATACACTGTATACATATTATACTTATGTTTAACAGTTACTCTGGGTTTAACAGTTACTTTAGGATTCAACTTTGAACTCCAGACATTTTGAAGATATAGGTGTGAGGCGGTAGGCTGGTGGGACTTGGAGCAAGTAAGGCTGGATGAGGAGAGATGAAGAAATAGGGGATGCCCTATCTCTTTTTGTACTTTTATATTTTGGATAACTATCGTATTAGCTCTTGATTAGTACTTTAATTTAGATGACTGTACTAGCAACACTCCGGGGACATATTTACTTTTGATTATTGTATGTTTACCAGTACATTGCATTCCTCCAAACCAATATTGAGCTCTGTTGCACTTGCTCTGATACAAGTTAAAAGGTATAAGTAATAAAGAGAATCCCTCTAACCCGCCACCTGAAAGAGCGAGGCCGGTAGGAGTGTAACAAATTTTGAGTTAGTCGACCAAATATGCTGAGCTTATAGTCTACATTTCATTCATGTTATTTTTGTTAAAGTGTGCAAATATGCCCCAAAAGTTTTAAATCTAACTTTGAAAAAAATAAAATAGATGACACATGAACTTTCGGAGCAAATTTGCACCTTAAGAAAGATAACATAGATAATATGTGGACTATCACCTTAGCATATTTTAGTCAACTAATGATCAAAATTAACTAAGATAATGGTCAAGGAAAAATTGCTCCCTTTTTTACATTTTTAAGGAAAAATTGCCACTGAAAAATTTACGGGGTAAAATTGCCTCTTAGTAAAAACTTCCACCTTAACCCAAAATAAAAAAATAAAATAAAATAAGACTTAAAATTTGGTTGCATCACGATCATCAATAAGGATCATAATAACTTCATCTATTATATGGAGTATATAAATAAGAAACTGCTTCCGGCAAAATTTAATTTTAGCAAAATACGAGAGAGATGAAATTTAATGATTTATATTATTTATAAAAAAATTATTTATTTATGCTTTGTGATTTAATAAATGAAGGTTCTTTTTTTAGGAAAATCTCTTTAAAAGACATCTGAAATATCCAATTTCTTATTTAGGTTAATAAACTTATCAAATCCATAACCATGCCATATGTCTTAAATTAGGATATTAAAATTTTATCAATTTACCTCATTACCCCTCTGATTGAAAAGAAGAGAGAAGCCAAAAGGAGGAGCTTTACAACACTAAACCGCCAAAATAAACATGAGAACCACCCCAAATCCAATTCTAGCTAATTCAAATCCAGTCTCTATTCTTAAACCTTTATAATTAACCATTGAAATTTCTATACACATTCGACATGCTTCATTAGACGTCATATGTTATAGCCTTTGAGTTCCAAAATTTGCGTCCGAACATCGCACACAGGCACAATAAACACCAAAAAATTTCTGGAAAACATCAGGGAGAAAATTAAAGGTGTAGAGCACGAGAACAATATAGATGATTACACTACTAGAAAAATGGAAATCAGCGACGGAATTAGTGACGGAAAAATTTCCGTCGCTAATTTGCTACAGAAATGACATTCCGTCGCTAAAAACAGAAATTTGCGACGGAAGATCTCATCCGTCTCAAAATTTGCGACGGAGGAGATCGTCTATCGCAAATTTTGCGACGGACTTGGTGCCCGTCGCAAAAAGGCGGACCAAAAGCCCGCCTTCCATGTTGAAGTTTGCGACGGACCGTGTGTCCGTCGCAAAAAGGCGACAAAAGTCCGCCTTTCCGTGGGGATTTTTGCGACGGACACACGGTCCGTCGCAAAATTTGCGACGGATGAGAGATCCATCGCAAAACCCATATGGGTTTTGCGGCAGTACTTTTAGTCCGTCGCAAACAGAATTTAATGAGGCACCAAATCGATGCCTCATTATCCTCCTCCCCCCACGCGTTTTTCTCCTTCCCTCACCTACGGCTCTCCCTCTCCACCTTGCCGACCGATCGACTCTCCTCTTCCCCTCACCACCAACGCCTCTCCTCCTCCCCTCGCCATCAACGCCTCTCCTCCTCCCCTTGCTGCCGACGGCTTTCCTCCTCCCTTGGGGTGACGCCTCTCCTCCTCCTCCTTGATGCCAACGGTGCATTTTCCGGCGATTGATTCCGGTAACCTTCATCTCTTCTCTCTTTTCATTTTGTTCTTCAATTTCATTATATGGAAAATACAATGCTATTGGTTGTTTGAATGTCATTGCAATATTCTCTTATCTCTGTATAACCTTTTAAGCTTCTCATATGATAATGTATAGTAGTTTTTGGAATAGATCTTCCTCCTAAAAATAATTAGAAACGACATGAATTGTTGAAAACTGATATTTGAAGATAAAAAAATTAATTAGGAAGTTTACTATTTGGTATTTGAAAGGAGAAAATATAAGAGAAAGTTCTAACTCTACAATATACTTATAGTGTTAAATATAAGAGAAAATTAATGATATTGATGCTTAATCTGCTTATTAATTTGGATTATGGTTATTGTTTGTAGGAGATTCCATGATTGGTTATTGTTTTTAGTTATTGGGTTTTCTTCATTTTTATTAATGAGATTGATGAATTTTTATAATCTTGTATTGTTTTTTTATGGTTTATTTTTTGGAAGGAAAAAATTGTGTAAGAAAATTATGATATTCTATTGGTGGGTTATGATACATAAATCTATAAATTATTGTAAAGTAGTTGGAGGAAGGTGTGCCTTTGAAGAATAAACAAATGTATGTTACAAATTAGTGAAATTAACTAATTGATATAGTTGATATAGAATATATATTTAGTTTAATATAGAATATATATTTCTATTAATTATAATTTTTTATTTTATCATAGAATTTCATATATATAATTAAAAGGTAATTATAAAGAAATAAAGTAAAAATGGATTTTGAAAATTATAAATTTTGTTATAATGAAAAGGTAATGTTAAATAAATAAGGTAAAATGGATTTTGTATATTATACAAACTTGATTAAGTCTTATATAGTATTAATTAATTTGATTTCATTAACCTTGATCTATATTAGAACTATAAATTTATATTATTAGTTCAATGCATGTATTGGTTTCTTCCTTTTGTTGAATACGTAGTAATTGGTTGGCGCTACTTACATATATTTGTGGCACGATGAGATGTTAAGTAGGTTAGTAACGACGTAGCTAGGAATTATGGAAGGCGATCGTGATAGGAGTTGGATGTACAATCGTCTAACGAGAGAAAGACAACTAACTCAAGCATTCTTGGCGGGTTTGAAAGAGTTCATCAATTTTGCTTTGGCACATTCACCTAATTCAAGTAGGGCGATCGGTTGTCCGTGTGCCAATTGTAGGTGTTTAAGATTTCAAGATTCGGAGATGGTCAAAATCCATTTGTGTAAAAGGGATTCATGAAGGATTATGAGTGTTGGGAATGTCACGGCGAAGTACGACGGACACCGAGTGGTTATTACGGGGACGTAGTCATCGAAACAACCTTAATCAATATGAGCGAGTTGGTTATGGATCTTTGCCAGACCGTTGATCGGCCAATATTTCGATCTTGTTACTCAAGCTGAACCGTCATACATGGGAGAGGAGACCGATACACATGCTCAACCATCATACATGGGAGAGGATCCTCATCCGGAAGCCGATAGGTTCTATAAAATGCTTCAAGAAGCGCAACGTCCGTTATGGGAAGGTTGCAAACACTTTGAAAATAGTGAATATTCATCGCTATCGGCTACCCTAGCAACACTAAGCTTGAAGACCGATCACCACGAGGTGAGAGGAATTACAACGAAATGATGCAGATCATGAGTAAGGTTGTTCCTAAAGACAATAATTTGCCGAAGGATTTTATTAAGCAAAAAAAAAAAAAAGGTGAAAGAGTTGGGCCTTGGATGTGAAAAAATCCAATGCTTTGCCCATAGGATGTATGTTGTATTACAAGGATGATGCTGAGCTGACCAATTGTCAATTCTGTGGACATGACAGATATAAAGTTGTGAGGATTGGAAGGAAAATGACCCGTCAGGCATTAAGCAAGATGACATATTTTCCTCTCGTGCCTAGACTTCAAAGATTGTATGCATCAGAACAAACAGCTACTCACATGAGATGGCACCGGGAGCATCACAGGGATGAAAACTTTATGACGCATCCATCCGATGCCGAAGCTTGGCGTAAATTTGACGAGGCGAATCCTTCCTTTGCTATGGATCCCCGCAATGTCTGTCTTGGTCTATGTTCGGATGGGTTCGCTCCTTTCGACAGTATGGGTAGGATTTATTCCTGTTGGCCTGTCATCGTGACACCGTACAACCTCCGACCTTCTATGTGCATGAGAAGAGAGTTTTTATTTCTTAACGTGTTAATCCCTGGGCCATCCAACCCCAAAAAGAAGATAGATGTGTACCTCAGGCCTTTGATAGATGAGCTTAAGATGTTGTGGAGTGAAGGGGTTCTTACGTACGATATATCGTTGAGCCAAAATTTCATCATGCGGGCTGCCTTAATGTGGACGATAAATGACTTCCCTGCATATGGTATGTTGAGTGGCTGGAAAACATCAGGGAAGCTTGCATGCCCGATATGTCTTGAACAAAACATGGGTTTTTACCTTGGATTACAGTCACAAGGTCTGTTGGTTTGACAGGCACCGACGATTCCTACCCCCCGATCATCCGTTTAGGAGAAATAGAAAAGAATTCACACGGAATGTGGTCGAACGAGCAGATCAACCTGGTCGTTTAAGTGGCCAAGAAGTATGGGACAGGGTCAAGTACATTCAAAGTGTTGAAGAGGGGCTGCTTCCGCCAACCTTTGAGGGATATGGCGTTGATCATCATTAGAACAAACGCAAAGCATCTTAAGGAACTATCATATTGGAAAGATCAATTGTTAAGACACAATCTCGATGTCATGCATATTGAGAGGAATGTGTTTTGCAATATTCTCGTACACCGTGATGGACACCAAGGGCAAGACGAAGGACACAGTCAACGCAAGACTGGACATAGAAGCGATTTGCAGAAGGCCTGATTTGCATTTGGTGCAGAATGCCACGGGACGGCCTTCCAAACCTAGAGCGCCATACACATTCAACAAACAACAAAATTTAGAGTTGTTGCAATGAGTTAAAGACCTGAAACTCCCGGACAGTTATGCGTCAAACTTGAAAAGATGTGTCAACATGCACGAAGCGAAGTTATTCGGGATGAAGAGTCATGATTGTCATGATTTTTTCCAGAGATTGTTGCCGTGGGCCTTCAAAGCACTTCCGAAGCATATATGGTCTATTCGACGGAATATTCAATGTTCTTTAGAGAAATGTTTGTAGCCGAGCTTAATGTTGAAAAGTTACGGCACACAGGGAGACGAGCATGCCAATAATGCTATGTAAGTTAGAGACGGTGTTTCCTCGTAGCATCTTTGACTCAATGGAACATTTGCCTATTCACTTGGCGTACGAAGCAAAGGTAGGAGGGCCACAACAATATAGGTGGATGTATACGTCTGAGAGGTAATATATATTTCTTTCGCACTTTTATTAATTGATGGACATGATACTTTAGTTTATAAATACTCTCTCATTGTCCACTATAGGTTTTTACGCACTCTTAAAAAGAAGATAAAAAATCCAAGGTATGTTGAAGGATCTATCACAGAAGCGTATCTAGTCGAAGAGGCGACGAAATTTGCGTCATACTATTATCCCCCTGAAATGATATCAAGATGGAGAGGAGTACCTCGCAACGATGATGGCGGTGATACGAGCAAACAAAATTCAATATTTAATTTTCCAGAAAGAGTCTTGGGAAAACGTTGGAAGTCAACTCTGGAAGGGAACGATAAGAAAGTAGCGGAGTGGTATATTCTAAACAATTATGAAGAGGTCGTCCAGTATCTAAAGTAATATTTCTTTTGCTTTTTACTGTTATGGTAAGTATTAAAATATTAACTTCATTTTTTTTCATACAGTTACTTCTCTAATTGGATCCAATCGGAAAATCCTTTTAATGTCGGATTCCGAAGTTGATCAATTCACGAACTCCGAGTTTCCTAAATGGTTTCAATCCTACTTCGTGCGAAATCCAAAAGATCCCACTGAAGTTGCATGGAGTTTATCTCATGGAGCTGCAATAGTTGTTATCCGGTGCAAAAAATATTTAATCAATGGGTATCGGTTTTTTACTGTTGAAGCGAATGCAGGTACAGTATGTTGCAATTACGGTGTATGTTGTCGAGGTGGCCAAGGTGACAAGGTGGAGGGTGACTACTATGGGAAGTTAATTGACATAATTCAGCTGAATTACCATGGGACAAAATGGTGACCCTTTTTAAATGTGAGTGGTTTGATAACAGTCCTCGTGGGACAAATATGGAAATGTTGAGGTCCACTGGACAAGGAGATATACGGTTGGTTATGACTCATTTATCCTTGCTCAACAGGCGGAACAAGTTTACTATACATTATACCCCACATTCCTCAAGGGTGGAGGGGAGTTATCAAAACTAAAGCACGGAATATTATACCCAAGTCGAAAGAGTCAGAAACAAATGACGGTATGACGGAACCGTTCCAAGCTGATGCAAAACATGTATAGCCTATATACATTGTCAACGACGATGTACCAAGCAATTTGTTCGATTCTGCTGCGGCGTTAGAGTTGATGCCTATCCAAATTGACGATGAGGAATCAGACGATGAGGCAGATGAGATTTATTCTGATAGTGAATCTGAGTTCGATGATTATAAGACTTCAGAGGAAGGCATGGAGGCTGAGGCCGAAGAACAGGATTCGTCCGATTGATTTGTGTTAGTTCTTTATTTATGACAATATATTATACTAGATACATCCTACTTTGCTAGTGTGATATTAATTAAATTTCTTAAATTTATAAACATTTTGACATAATGTTTATGAGTGTTCAGAGATGGAGCATACAGGAGGGCGTTCAGGTAGTGGACGTAGTGGTGGTCGATCCCAACCCCGTTCTATCAGAGGGGGGTAGGACCACACCATCTGCCCCCTTCGTGCGGCGGAGGGCTCGGGGTTCCCAGTCGCCGCCACTTGATCATCTGTTATCTTCACCGTCGGTTCATTTGTCAACGTCACCGTCTACCGCCTCGATCCACAAAATGAGGGCCACAAATGTTTTACTTTACGATTTCGATTAATTTACATATGTTTAGTTTTCTTGAACCATCTATGTACAAATATATTCAATAGTTCACATTCGTTCCTTGACTGACACCGGGTCGCCTCGAGCCACATCGGGAAGAAAGTAGTTCCTCCGATACACCCATCGGGAACGGTAGATCTGCGACGGGAAGCTTTGGATCCATTCTGCGAGCAACAACGAGTAAGTCATGTAAAGTTACCGCAATGTTACAATTTTCTACCTTCAATTAGTATGCTAATATTTGCATCTCGTCCTCTCTCTTGATTTTACCCTTATAATCGGGTTGCGGATTGGATCTCGCACCAAATATTCCGTAATTTCAATCGGCCTTGGGCGATTGGACACGAGATCCCTAAGGCGAATCGGGATCGTTGGTTCGAAGAGTTCTTGGTAAGTTGTGTGTTTTATCATCAAGCGGTTTTAAAATTTAGAGCACTAATTGTTGGTTATTGATTTGCGAATCGATGTACGACACGTTGCCTAAAGATCACGAAAATCGAAAAAAGCTTATAACTACAAGGGAGGCGGTGGTTGATCGAGAGGTGTTATAAGTTGAGAAGGAAAAGAGGCAAGCAAGATTGGATTCAACCAAACACTTTCAGAGGAATTAATTCAACAATGGGCCAACGATCCGAAGTTTCTTAACGAAGTGAGAAAAATAAGCAAAATAGGGCCGGGATGGAAGGACCGTCATATGTTGGTAGATCCATTCCGGTTAGTGAGCATCAACGCAAAATTGTGAGTAGACATTATTTTCTATTTAAGTATTCAATATTTTGTAGGTCATCATTTGTGTTTGCGGTAGAGTCTCGGGAAGTTCTGCGAGTCGGTTGAGTGGGCTACCTTTGAGCGGACCCATTCCCGTGATCGAAGGGAGTGACAGTATTTGGATCAACAGCAAGGCGAAGCAAGTAGCGATGAGACATTTACTACATATTATTTGTTTCATGCAACATCATATTTATTTCATTTCACATGCCTTATTTATCCTGTATTTTTGTACTTGTAGGAAACCTTTCGGAAAGCCGTCGCAGATAGAGACTCGCAGTGGGGACCGACCTCACATCGTCTCAATTCGACAACAGCAGTCTCTTCTTTCGAGTGCGGAGGATTTGACAAGAAAGGGAGAGTCTTCGACCTTGGTGCCTCTGCCATCCGATTCAAGCAAACGAAGCACTCCTCATCCTAAGCACTAATTGTTACATTTTCATTCCTTTGTCTATTTAAATGATGTACAAAAAATAAACGCATTTCTTAATATTTTTTTGCGAGATGAGATAAAAAAGATGAAGGCATTGGTGGAGGAGCTTAATGAGACACGGCGCGGATGACTCGAGAACGGGAGATGAAGATCCAATGAGATGACTCGGGAGCGGAGATGATGAGGTAGCGGATGCTCCGAGAACAAGAGATGATGAGGCGTGAGATGTTCCGAGAACGAGAGATGATGATGCGGCGGATGAGTCGGCAAGCGGAGATGATGAAGCATATGCGGCTTCAACTTAAGTCCCTAATGAAAGACAAGGGTGTGGAGCCGGCTCGATAGTGGTGATGGTGATGACGACGATGATGATCTTTTTCTTTTTAGACTTTACTTTAGTAGTTTTTTTAAAACAATATTATTTATATTTTATTTTATCTATGTAAACTATTTCGATTGTTATTATATATTTTTAAATTTTAAATGTCATTTTTAAATTTTTAAATTATTTTTTCAAAAAAAAATATTAAAAACAAAATTTGCGATAGGAATAAACATTTTTTAAAAAAATTAAACAAAAAAATCAATTTTTTGAAATTTTTATTCTTATTTTTTTAAAAAAAAATTGAAAATTAGCGACGGAATTGTGATTCCGTCGCTAATATTAAAAAAAATGAAAACAACAAAATTAAAGAAAATGATTTGTGACAGAATAATTATCCGTCGCAAAAATAGGAATTTGCGACGGACAAATATTTCGTCGCAAAATTCAATTTTTGCGACGGATGGCTATCTGTCGCAAAATTTGAAATTTGCGACGGATAATTATTCCGTCGCAAATTCCCATTTTTACGACGGATACTTTTACGTCGCAAAAATCGAATTTTGCGACGGAATATTTATCCGTCGCAAATTTCGATTTTTGCGACATAATTTTCTATTTCCGTCGCAATTACGAGGAGCTTTTTTTGCGACGGACGAAATCCATCGCAAATCTATTTTTGCGACGGAAATACATTTTTGCGACGGATTTTTTCCGTCGCAAAAAAACTGATTTTTTGTAGTGTTAGTGCCAAGGAACAAGAAATAGCAAGGGACCACCAGCTGCAAAATATAGAAAGAGCAGAAGAAGAAAAGCCTCTCGTAATTTACTGCTGCTAAGGAGAGCTTCTCCCATCAATACATCTCCTTCCCTAGTTTTTTTTAAGACTTAAAAAAAAAAATTGGAAGTAGAAGGAGGAGGAGGGAGTCATGAATGCGCCATATGCATGTGGGCAGTGGCGGAGCCAGGATTTGAAGTTTGTGGGTGCACAATTAGTGGTGGGATTCGGGGGTTCAGGGGCAGCCCCACGAAATTTTTTTTAAGGAGGATAAAAGGCAATTCACTTATTCGTAAAGTTTAAAACCAGAAATGAGGTTCAATTGAAAAGTATTTCCAAGGAAATCAATTTAAACAGAACAATATACTCTAATCTCATGGCATACAGATACTCAGAACAATCAAATTCCAAAGCAACATGTAAGGAAAAATTATTATGGTTTGTCATATGTGATAGGATATTAAAAAGTCAAACATCAACAAAAGAGCAAAGGAGCATAACAAATGCTATAACTCACCAGGCTATCCACCAGAGAGCACGGCACTTTCAATATATCAAAGGAACGGTATAAACCCAAAAAGTTTCTGCAAAAAAAAAAAAATAATAATAATAATATAAACAATAAAATAAAAGAAAATTTCAACTTAACATAGAAAAATAATAATCAAGAGTCAACTAACCTTTATATAATAACGATTATAACATCATTCGTCGATTCTTCATTCCTTGAAAATATTGCATTATATCTTCATCATCAATCGATCAAAGATATCACGTTCGACATAAGTTAAAAAGCAAAAAGAAGTTACAAAAACAAAATAACGCTTATTATTATTTGTAATCCCCACCAATTTTACAAGTTCACTTTTAAAAACAGCTTGTGAAACATTGCAACATTTATTACAACGAGGAAATGCCAAATTGAGCAGAACCAACACATGTTGCTACAAGTGACACCAAAGAAATAACAATCTGAAAACAAGATACAGTATTCAATAGTATTAGCTATTAAACGTACTTTTCAACCCAGATATGAGAGCCCAGAAGATATAATCTTACATTGAAGATTAACAGCAGAATATATAATGGAACAGCAGTATATATAATCCATCACGACATCAACAGAACGAGAGCCCAGAAGATATACATCACGGAACGGAACAGACATGACTACATGAGACAGATTAAACGACATCAACAGATTTTTTTCAGATTAAACGGAACAGACATAATCCATCACGACATCAACAGTTTTTTTCCAGATTAACAGCAGAATATATAATCCAGATATGAGAGCCCAGAAGGTATTGATAATGAGAATCAAAGAAAGAAAATGAATCAGTGCAAACCCAACAAGAACCGAGTGATATTGCAAACCCAATCAAGAATCAGTGCAAACCCAATGAAAATGCAAAGGGAGAGAAGTACCGAACAAACCTCAAGAATTAGAAACCCTCAGAAACGTTCCTAAAAACCTTGAGATCCACAAGAGCAGAGAAGGATCTGTGGTGCTTGATACTCGCAGGTCGCAGCAATTATCAGACGACAGCCCGCAGCCGAGTGGACTCCTCTGCCTGACCTGAGTAGAAATGAAAGACTCTGGATTCTGGAGGAGACAGCCGACAAGATTGGGGGATTTAGGGCTCTGGAGTTTTTTTTTTTGGCCAGTAGAAATGAAAGACTCTCGAGTTGGAGGAGACTCACAGGGATTAAGATTGAAGGTTCTTTCATTTATTTAATTTATTTTTTAAAAAAAAAAAAAAAAAAAAAAAAAAAAAAAAAAAAAAAAAAAAAAAAATGTGACCGCACGTGCAGTCACCTGCCCAGGCGTGCCTCCGCCCCTACACGTGGGCGACTATGATTACTGTTATTATACTCATTACGGTTAAATATAAGACATGTTGATTTTTTTGGGAGAGATTAAAGAAGTAAATAAGTTCTTAATACGTATAATTGGATTATATACAGTTTATAAATTAGGTAAAATAATTTAGAGAAAAAATAATAAATATAAATATTTTAAAATAATTTAATTAACTTCCTTAATGTCTCTAAAAAATTTAATTTTGTCTCATTTTTAAAACCGGTGAGATTAATATTTACGTAGATTAGGAACTGCTTGGAGAAGAATATGTATGGTTCTCATCAAGACGTCCTCGATTGGGGTTTGGTGTTGGGATAAAAGCTGCTCCTTCTACCTCTCTCTCCTTTCTAAATAAGGGTGTTCATTGAAACAATTTCAATATCTTAATTTGAGACATATGACCTGATTATGGAATTGATAAATTTATTAACTCAAATAAGAATTTGAGCATTTCAGACGTGGGGATTTTCTTTCTTTTTTTACTTCATGAATTATGTCATGTCATCGTCCCCCCAAAAAAAACTCTCATGTCATTGTTAACCGTAAGTGCATGTCTGGAAGATTGGTTGAAAGTTCTTCTCCCAATTAAAGCAATAAATTGTTGGATTTAACAATTATTGCCTAACGTGACATAAAGTACTTTTTTTGCGGAAACCACACACTTCGTAATATTTTCATGGTTAATGTGCAATGAGCATCTGAAATATTTTTTCAGATGTATTTAGTACTACCTCCGGTCCTAATTATAAGAGTTAGTTGACTTTTTTTGGAGAAATTAAAAAAGCTACATAAGTTACTTAATCATTTCATATGTTAAATATTCTTAGATTATATATTAGTTTACTAGTCAAACTAATAAGTTTGAAGAAAAAATAAAAATAAAAATATTTTAAAGTAATTTGATTAGCTTCCTTAATCTCTCCAAAAAGTCAACTAGCTCTTATAATTAGGACCGGGAGGAGTACTTCAAATTATTTTGTGGTGCAACTAGTATCCTAGACTATTTTTCAGGCGCGTCCATCATCTTAGAGTATTTTTTGTGTGTAATTTTGCACTTAACAACTTCAATAATTTAAGGTGCCGAATACACCTAAAAACACTTCTGGGTGTTGAATACACCAAAAAAAATAATTTATGATACTAAACACACTTGAAAAAATACTTCAAGGTGTTAAATAAACCACAAATACTTTAGGTTGCACCTAGAAAAATACTTCAATATGCTGAATGTATTTAACCCTATTTTCAAACAGATTTTTATAAATTATCGCAAGGGATGGTTAGCAAAAAATGGAGGTGCGAGTAGCTAGTAGGAGCTAAGTTCTGGGTAAGCAAAAAGCCTATCTGAATGAAAGGCAAAGAAACCAATCAATTAAGTAGCTAGGATTGCAAAGTATAATTAATATAAGCTAAAAGCTAGCATGGGAAATCATTCGCAACTGATTCTTCTGCTTTCAAGGTCTCTACGGGGCTCTGTTAGCATCCAAATCACACAGCATTCAACTATGCGCAAGCAACAGATGGCTGGTCCAAGCCGGCACCGGCCGGGCGCGGGAAGCTACATTGTGCCAACTTACATGGGCGAAATGCTGGCTGAAGGATTAGACAAGCAACCAATCAATCACGTTATACTCCAATTCCACAACCTGGGGCTCAACTGTGTTCGTCTCACCTGGGTTACCTTCATGATCACTTGCTACTCCAATAGTTTGTGTGTCTATTCGATATTCCTTCAATTTTTTAATGAAATTTAAATATTATATAAATCGTTTGTTTTTTTAGAACATAGTCATTTATGATGAACCTGGGTCACCTTCATGGCGCTTTTGCTTCCTTTTTAAAAAAGTATATGGGTTCTGGCAAAAAAATAAAAAATAAAAAGTTTATGAGTATTTTTGCATCTCAAATTTGTTTAATGTGCCAACAGCTCTTCTTTAAAAGGATTACGGGCATTTTTACCCCATAATCCTAAACTTAATTAGTTGTCTTAATTGCTCATGTGAGTTGTAAAAATCAAATCAATGAGAGAAGTAGAACACTTATTGTTGGATATTTAGCGATCTAATCATGCAAAATACTTAAATTAAGCAATTAGATCAATGCGGAATAAATAAGATAAATAACAGAAATACCTCCAGCCATTGATTCGATGCGAAAGAAGAAACCTATGGTCCTTCTAAGTCCTCACTCTCACTCTTTAGATGGTGTAAACGTTAGTCGTACGTTGTATGATAATGCGTAGTCGAGCAAACTTAGGGGACCATATTTAAATAGATACACACGGACCAATTCCACTTCTGCCCATCACAGATGTGGCAGTCAATCGTGCATGAAAAATAGATTTAGCTTTCCTCCTATACTCCTAACCATCCTTTTCCCTCCTTTTCCTTTTTTTACTGTTGGATTAAGATCTTGACGGTATAAATTTATCATATAATAAAAATATTATTATAAGACAAAAGGAGGGGAAAATATGGTAAAAAAGGATGGTAAATCTGGACTGTCAAGATTTTCATCTAACGGTAAAAAAAGGAAAAGGAGGGAAAAATATGATAAGAGGTATAGGAGGAAAGCCAAATCCATGAAAAATGGGGTAGTTGAGAATATAGTGGGTTAGTGGATCTGAATGTGGACCACTTAATAAATTTTCAGAATTAAATATATATAAATATTAATATTAAGTAAATACCTAAATATTAATTCTAAAATTCTAACACTTATCACATCGGGATTTTTTGGCATTATTGATGGATCATATAATAGTTATTCACAGCCTACCTTCCGAACTAGTAATATTGGAGCAGTCATACTCTGATACTCATATACATATATATGTATTATGTATGTCAAGGCCCCTGCCTATATTAGTGATTTATCCTCATCAATTGTTTTCCATGTGCATGTCAGGAGTTTTAAAAAAGGAACAAAATAAAACCAGTATTGTCGCTCTACACACTTCAATTATTCACAAGTCAAATAAAATATACTTTTAGTCTTTTAAGTTTTATAAAGTATAATTTTGGTTTCTCAACTTTATAAAGTATATTTTTAGTTCTATAATTCTAATACCATTAATATTGCTAACGAAATTGTGTAAAAGAATACATGTGAGATAACCTAATATTCAGGTATGCAATCTATCTCTGTATTTTATTCCAAATCAACGAAATCAACTATTACAGATCGTTACCCCTCGTCCCTGGGTTCAACTGATGTGGGGGTCGGTCTTCCTCACTATTAGGGAGGGGGTTCGATCCCTGCGTTGGTCAAGGCGCTGGGGGAGGCATCCTAGAGGTCTAGGTAGCTGTGGTAACGCTGGGCAGGTAAAAGAGCGCCAGTATCCCCAGCGAATACTGGGCTCCAAGCGCCCTGCCCTTGGACTATGGGTGAACCCAACCCCTTTCCTAAAATTTTTTTAGCAAAAAAAAAAAACTATTACGAGATCGTTAGTTCAATAAGCAAAATGGAAATGCTGAAATGAAATAAGTTCATCAAACCGAAATAACAAAATTCGGTGAAACAAATAGCGAAGGAATAGAAGAAGATATCAGGAAAAAGAGCAGAGAATATTCAGATCCAAATCTTGCTTGCCTTTCTACTCTACCAATTCCTTTCTTATTCTGCCTTCTCACGTACTTTCCAGATGGTTTGGAACCGCTCCTTTTCCCTTTTCATACTCTTCCTTTCTCTTCATTTTCTAACCATAAGGCCCCGTTTGTTACACGGAAGATTTGAGGAAGGAAAGGAAAGGAATGGAAAGGAAAGGAAAGGAAAGGAAGATTAGGAGGGAACTTTAAAAATGTGAGCTGTTTGGTATACAAGGGAATGGAAGTTAGTTGAGGGAAGATGAAATGTTTGGTATGAAGAATTGGGGTTGTATAAGTGGGAAGATTAGGTGAAATTCCCAAATTGCCCTTAAATAAAAAACATAAAAAAAAGGTAATAACTGGCGGAAGGGTTTGTTGCGCGACATGAACGAAGAGAGGAACGAACCCTAGAAGGAAATTGCAACGGTAAATTAAAGTAGATGGTGATGGGGTATGAAATTCCGACGACGAGTGTCTCCGGTGGTGACAAGGACGACGTAGATGGAAGGAATAAGGCTTGGAAGCACGAAGCAATATTTAACGAGTGCGGAAACGAGTATGGGAAGAGAAGCGGGGTTAGATTAGCATGATGAACATTGAACCCTGGTAATGCTATATTTAACGAAGGTTGATTGGAAAAAATGAGTGCTTGAACCCCGAACGATTATGTGAAGTCGCTGAATGAAAAGGGGATTGTTGGGTTGGTGAAACGAGAGGCAAGTGCGAAAATAGTTTAGGAAAATATGGCATTCCTTCATTTGACTATAATTAATCATCAAAATCAAACGGGGACATAACAATAACGAATGTTAGATCAGTCGAAAAGGACAGAGAGGAAGTATGAAAAATTGCACTTGTGAGGATGAAGAAGGAGACATTAACGGGTATACAATGTGCAAAATAGGGACATTGGTTCTTTGTCAAATGGGCGTTGAAGTGAACCATATGTGAAGCATAGAACAACCAACATTTTGACGAGATAGCTTCGAAATTTATAAAAATAATCTTCACCCGTGCAATGTGTGGTAGAGGAATTAAAAATAAAGCACCCAACATTATGAAATCTTTGCATAAGTAGGAAAGCGGGAAAAAAAACTTTTGCTATTGGACTTGTAAAATGCACCGGTAACCACGGTCTTGAACCAACGCAACACGAAGCTTAATGCCAAGGCACAAAATGAAAATAAATGAATGAAATTGGCCTTCTCAAATGCTGCATACAAGTAAATGAGAACCTTGGACATGACAAAGAACATGAGGCGGTGTCGGATAAATGGACATAAATGATAGCATGTGAACCCGACCATCATTGGCCTTCTCAAATCTTTGTATGACAAATAATTGTGAAGTTTTTCAAAGGGTGCATGAGCCACCCAAAAATTGCATGGTCATAACATATACTAACCATCATTCATCGGTGGTCGATGATGGCAGGGAAAAAAGCAGGGGACGTTCGAACCAAAAAATAAGTTCGAACCAAAAAATCAAGTTCGAACTACATCACAGCATAACAAATATAAATGTAAAGTTTATGACAAGGTGCATCAGGCACCCTAAAATTAGCTGCATAAAATCGACATGTTATGCGGAGAGGAATTATGACAAATCATGAACTACACAAAATTATAATACACATTACAATAGATTAAACATCATTCAACCATTAAACATTAGTTCGAATACAAAAGTGTAAGTTCGAACCAAACAAGAAAGTTCAAACTCTAACGAACGGCAAGTAAACCATCTCGAGAATGTGAATCGGCGATCATAACAACAAAAAACTAGTCAATACCGTCTTGGAGCATTACATGTAACTCTAAACGAGACAATACACACAATTTACGTCCCTAGTTCTTTTCTTCTTTGATGGGGACCTCTTTGGAGCGGTGCGCCTAGGAGATGATGTCTGCGAACCAGGGAGGTTCACTGGGATGAACATTGGAGTAGCAGGCTGCGTACTTTGAGGACGAATTGGTGGTTCTTCTGCGAAGATATTGGGCAAATTCTCTGCCGCAAGGACGGGCCTGAAGGCTGAAGCGGGAATGAACCTCAAAGGAACAGCTTGTTATGTTCTTGGAAGGGCGGGGGAGGAGGGCTAACTGGTTCGGTAGCGGGACAATTGCTGATCTGTGGTGATTGGATCCAAATCCTCACCTTCACCCACTTCTCCATCAGGTGGGGTGGCTCCAGAGAAATGGACACCTTTCTCTTCATCATCACCTGCGGTGTCTCCAACCCCATGGCTAGAATGATCAGCCCCTTCCTTCTCAACCTCTTCATCTCTGCTGCCTGCAAGGACACCCTCATGGTCATCAGCCGCTTCTTTCTCTTCTTCTTCATCTTTGATGCTTGTAGGCTCACCCTCATGGTCATGACCCGCTTCCTTCTCTTCCTGTTCATCTCTAATGCTTGCATGCTCACCCTCATGCTCATCACCCCTTCATTCTCTCGCTGTTCATCGTGATGCTTGCATGCCCACCCTCATGTTCATCATCCCCTTCCTTGTCACCTTCTTCATCGCCGCCTCCATCATTCTCGGCCTCGAATCAATCTCATCATCCCCTTCCTTCTCTTGTTCCTCATCTCTTTGCCATCATCCTCGGCCTCGAATCAATCTCATCATCCCCTTCCTTCTCTTGTTCTTCATCTCTGCGCCTTCATCCTTAGCCTCGGAATCAATGTCGGCATCCCCTTCATTCTCGTTGTTCTTCATCTCTGCGCCATCATCCTTGGCCTCGAATCATGGTTATCATCCCTTTCATTCTCTTCGTCTTCATGTTCATCCTCTTCTTCTTCTTCCGTCTTTGCCATCATCGGCCGCCTCAGAATCACTCTCACCATCCCCTTGCTTCTCTCCTTCTTCTTCACTGATGCTATCACCTTCTTCACTTCCTTTGTCACCATCCTCGGATTGGGAGCCCAATGGCGTGTCTGTGAAGTGGACTTATGCTCATTCCCTCTGTGGATGAAGGACCAGCCATGTCATGTTTTTTTGCCCCGAATTCAGCAAAGTCCTTCCGATCGATGCCATACACATATATGAAATCGCGAACGTCCTTCAAGTCAAATGCCATTGATGCCATGCGTGACTCCATCTCATTGAGGGTTGACTGTATGTGATCCTTCATCAACCCAATTTTTTCATCAACTATTTTGGCAAACATGGCTGCCACTTCGCAACGCCTCCTCAATGTTTTGGTTTTTTCTACTTGGACCATTTGTAGGTGCAGCTCCCTTTGCCTTCCCTTTCCTTCCTTGATGGGGCTCATTGGGTGATCTATAGGATGACTGCTTGGAAACAAGAGGGATTTGCATTCTATGTAGAGCCTCGTCATCAAATTCCTGAGTCCAAATGGGGGCCTCACCTTCATGAAGATACCAAACCTTGTGCTTTTGTAATATGAGGGAAACAAGTGAAGGGAATGGCGGGTCAGAATTTTTCACCCCAAAAGTAGCGAGCCTTGACATTGTGTCAACGATCCTCTTCCCCATCCGAAATGGCTTCCTCTTGATCATGCGGCAAAGGATTTCTTTGTCCTCAAGGCTCATGCTTGTGTAGTGCTTGCCCTTGTTTACGAAGTTCTGCTGTACAAATAATGTAGCACCCTATACTTATAGCTCAACTGCTTGATGGTCGGAGAAGAAGCACCTTCGGTTGTCCCTCCCTCTAGCAATATCTTATCCATTTCCTCTACACCGAACTTTGTAGTTGTGGACTATGGAACCTTAACCCCAACCAATTAAGGATTTTCTTGTCACTCAATTCAATTGTTTGGCCCCTAACACGTGTGGACACACGTCCGCTCTAGATAATCGAGGTTAGAATAAAACACCTTCACAACCGAGTCACTATAAGGCAAACCCAACTCCGGAGTCCCCTAAATGGTCTAAGCAATGCGTCTAGTCCAAAGGGATAATCGGTATCAAATGAGTCCATCCTAATCCTACTCATTTTACACGTACTTCTACCTACTAACCTCATGTCATAGTCCTCAAGTTGGGACCGATTGAAGTCGGCCTTAGAGTCGGGGATGATATTGGCCCTCATTTGCACTTTCAACTTCCTATACAACTTGGACCCGACCTCATCAACATGCTCATTGTCGTCGTCATCCTCGTTGGTGGCGGCGGAAGAATCTTCATCATCGGTTGTGTGTTGCCACTCTTTCTCATCCCCACCGGAATCGGCAATGTCAACCATTTTCCCCTTGCTCGGTTTGGTAGTATCTCCCTTTCGTTTTTTCCCCTTTTGAGTAGTGTCGAGACGGAGTCACGATCATCACCTGTAGGGGCCTTCCTCTTCCTAGACGCCGGAGTGTGGGTATTCTTCGTAACAGCCCGTTTCTTCTTCCTCGCTTCTTTAGCATCAAGTTCTCTCTTCCACTTTGCTGCTTCTGCAAACTCGTCATACGCTGTTGTGTCTTTCCTCGTCTCCGTCGACGACCCAACTCGACCGCACCTCCGTAGTGTTGCCCTGTGCTTCCTATAAGCTACAACGTCTTCCATTGTAATTCGCAACTCGTTCAACCGGTTATCACTTTTCCTTGGTTTCCCCATTCCAAGCCGGTTCAAATGGCGATAACGAGAGGAACAATGGGAAGACGACGTGTAACGTACTTGGGTGTGGGTTTGAAGGTCACGAATGCTGAAAGGTCGCGGTTGAGAAAGGTGGAAACACAATGTGAAAGGGGTTTGGTTTGCCTTGGGAAGACGGTGAACAGATGGCGAGGTGTGACGCTTTAGAACGAGTAATGGGCGGCGTCGGTTTTCGGGCCGACGTTCGAACTGCTCCAAAAATGCGGACGTGGGTATAAACCGCCATTGCATTAATGAAAATGGAAAAAGACCCACGTCGATCAATCAAGACCTTTTCCATCTTTTTTAATTAAAATTTTGGTAACATGTTTCCCTTCATAACTCACGATGTGGCTGCCGGGTCATTAAACATACTTGATCCCATATTTTGCACAAACCGAATCAAAAGATACAATAGGTTCGAACGTAAATATGAAGTTCGAACTAACAAAAATTTCACAATGTTGAACAATATTAGGTTCGAACTTCATAGCAGCGTTCGAACGTACATTAATTGAAAATGCTGATATGCATTTGTTACAAGAAGCAGGTACAGTAAATGGAAACTGCTGATATGCATTTGTTACAAGAAGCAGGTACAGTAAATGGAAACTGCTGATATGCATTTGTTACAAGAAGCAGTTACAGTAAATGGACAAGGGCGAAACAGTAACATACAATGGTCAACAGATAAAAAAGTATCCATTTTCTGCATTCAAAGCATAAGTGAGTACATCCCATGCACAGGCCAATTAATAGATGGCCTGCATCATAATACACTTACAACTTATAATTTGACAACAGGCTGCGCCACACAAAATTTAGGCCATGTCCAATTTTTCCTTAACCTATTTGAACATGGTCCAAAGTTTGTGCTAATGCAAAAACCCTGCCCTATACAAAAGGACTGTGCAGCATATACAAAACGACTGTGCAGCATATACAAAAGGCCTGTGCAGCATATACAAAAGACAGATTAGTGTCCAAAACAAAGTGACACATCTGAATTACCACTGCCAATACAGGTACATCAAACACAAAAAGACCAGCTATGTACTCCGCACTATTAAACTACACAGCTATGTAATCCTGATAATGCATCTTTACTGAGAAAGCAAGGTGCGGATCCATGATGGCTTAAACTCGCGCGGTACCTTTAGAAATGAAGTCACCATTTTATCGAAGTTACAATCTTCATATGTGCAAGGTTTCTTTCATTCCAAGTCAAATCCTCAAGTTGCAATAGCTCCATGTACAAGTCATCTCCTGGGGCAGGAGGTTCAGGTTGCCTTTCTTGGGGTGCCATCATATTTCCTAGCTTGTCAAACGCAGTAACGATGGTGTTCTCCAATTTTGTGATCAGTATCTCGCAATGCCTCGGCGATTACTTGACATTGTTCGTTTGCGCTTCTTCCTTGGACCAACATTTGCATCGATGGATTGACTTGAGTGGTGACAGTTTCATGGTTCGTTCGACAACTCACATTCATCAACATGTGGTGGTGTTTACGGAAGTTCGTTATCTTCATGATTAATTTCTTCCTCCATTCCCCGGGCACTCTCCTTCCTCACCGGTAGCCACATCCCGGCCCAAACCATGCACGAGAGTCAAAGTTTGGTAAGGGTTTGGTTCTAAATTCCTTTGCCTTGGGATGAGCATGCGCTTTGAACAAGCAATATGTGAGTTTGGATATGGAAGTCATTTGTAATACATAATCAAAGTACAAGTTTCAACAGTATGGTAGGATCTTATACCTTCAAATACTCATCCCACACCTCTGGATCTGCGGTAACAAGGTTAGTCTCCGGGTTCCAACCAAATCCTGAAGCATTGGGCCCATAAACAATGTCGTATGCTGCTTGCCATAGACGCTTTAAGGTCTTCGATCTAGAGGTGATGTGTGGAGTTGCTTTGATACCACGGCCCGGAAGCTTCGCTCAATCATCTTTTGCAACACATTTGCATAACCACCTTGAACCCACTATCTCGCCATCCACTTTTGGTCCAATCTCAAAGTCACAAGGCTATCTACCAATACCCGGTCCTCCACCGTCCACATCTTGATCCTCGTCCTGCTTCCCTGTTCAACTTGATCCATCTAAAACAAACACTGATTGAGGCAAAATATTGCAGGTATACATGCTTTTCAAAGAACAACAAAAGCAAATATAGACTTAATTGAAATTCAGATTGACATAGGACATGGTTGTTGTTTTTAACATAAACAGACGGAATAAATTGTCCTTAAACCTAGCAATACTTGAGTACATTGTTATCAATTATCTCCAAGTGCCACAAAGGCAGCAAACATCTCATTTGCAACTTGTTCCCTGTAATTAGTCCACACTTCACTAGTTTCCATTGGAACTAAGGGCGGGTTGTCAATCGTTGTAGGTCCAATCGGTAAGGTCTCAATCTGCTCATTAAGGGGATCTTGAACATTTTCCTGACGAATGAGGTTATGGAGCAAACAGCAAGCAACGATGTATCTATTTTGTAGCCTCACTGGATAAAAAGATGGGCTCCTCAATATTGCCCACCGTAACTTGAGTATGCCAAAGCACCTTTCTATTACATTTCGTGCCGCCGAATGTCGCATGTTGAAACACTCATGCGCGGTTTGGGGTTGATGTCCTTGTCTCCGGTCATTAAGGTGGTACCTTTGACCTCTATAAGGAGCCAAAACCCCGGCAATTCTTTGTACCCAAAGATCAACCAAGTAGTAGTTCCCCGCACAAAGATATACAAGTTAACAAACAATAGTGTAACTTAATTTAAACAACGTAATGCACGCTCACACCCGTACCTAGTGGCACCGTTAGTCCAAATGGTCTCCTTATAGCATCTCTCAACACTCTCCCATCCGCAGCTGACCCTTCCCACCCGGGCAAAACAAATATGAATTGCCCATCCGGTGTACATACCCCAAGGACATTAGTTGTTACCTCCCCTTTTCTATTTCGGTACCTCCCCTTGTGTTGTGCAGGGACTTGAACACGTATGTGCGTACCATCCAATGCACCAAGGCACCCCTGAAATGACAAAAACATTATCACCGTTAAGGTCAAACCATAGTGTCAATACTCTATTAAATTACTCAGACAATACCATAATGTACATACCTTGAACCACTTCCAACGATTATCATTTGAGTCCTCGGAATTGGCTCTGGTTTCTTCAAAAGCAATGATTGAAGTCGATGGTAGCATTGAGCACTAGTTTGAAGTATCTACTAATGGTTTCTCCCGACCTTCCAAACTCAAACCTTGTATGACTCTACTTCTTCACATGATGGGCCAATATGTGAAGGAACATAGCCACTTGCTCATCAACTAGCATATGTTTAGTTGCTCTCAATCCGCCGATTGTGTCTAACATGTGACACAATTTATCAAACGTTGCTAGGTACATCCTAATTTGGTTGAAGCAAGTGGTGTCACTACTATATATCATCGCTCTCAAATTCGCTCTCTTGGCATGAAAATCTAATCTAAACGTCCTATCCGGTAAGTGCCTTGGTCTACACTGCTCCCACGGCGACTATCATCGTCACAACCAAGGTCTTCACTTGCTATTAGCAAAGTTATGCAACCAAACAACATTCCGATCATTTCACGTAAACGTGGCTCCATACCTACACAATTTTTCACCACACCAATATCTTTTTTATCATAATCGGCCTCTCCTCTTTACAAACTACCACAATTTAACATTATACATTCCTATCTTTCATGCCATGGGCTCAATTTACACCACTACTTACCACCCAACATCTCACTCACTTTGAATGAACGACACATGTCGATGTTCGAACCGGGGGTGTCCGGTTCGAACGTAAATTGGAAGTTCGAACTTTTTCTATTTTCTTGTTTTCAATTCACCTTTAACGCTTAACAAAACCCATTTTTCCTTTTCAGCAAACATACCATCACCACACAATCAACTTTAATATATAAACACACTTCACATCATTCATAAAAGGGATCATTAACAAAACAACAACACATTGTACAAAAACAAACAACATATTTCCTAGCAAGTACACCGTGTCTGTGTCTGGATATTGCTTCAAAATGCATTCCACTGTGTGTGTGTTCCCCTCCCCAAGCTCGAAGCAATAGAGCAACGAAAAGCTCACCCCCCCAAGCTGGAAGCAACAGGGCCACCAAAAGCCTAGTCCCCCCAACCTCGAAGCAACAGGGCGACGAACATTTCAGAAGCCTCCCCCCCCCCAAAGCTCGCAACACTGTAACGAATAGCTCGGACCCATATAGATCTCACATTTAAAAATTGATTTCCAAATAATACCGACCTCAAATGCGGCTCGGGTTCAACTTCTCCTTCGCCGAAAACCGACCACTTGTAGATACAAGCTTCTTCACCGACACCTTTCGTCCATTCGCGCCTTGCTCGTGCTTATGGGTACGATCTTTTCAAAGGGCCTATTTGTCCGATATTTTCACCTTCCCGGAAGATTTTCACCTTCCCGCCTATTTTGGATGGAATGAAGGTTCCAATGGTTGATGGAACTTTGGGCCTCGCCGGATGTATACTCGATCGAAGATGGGGAAGCAAACACGTTTTTTTTGTTGGAAAGTTGTTATCTTCCCTTTCCATCGGCCCAATTCTTTCTAACAAACAGGGCCTAAGATTAACATTTGAAACATGAATACTTTCTAGTTTAAAACATGAAAGTAGTAGAAAAATGCCTTATAATTTTAAAAAGATAAGATATAAAAATCTTCGGTTTACTTCTTTGAGATTTTATCCTTGTCCCTTTTTTTTAATTAATATTTTTGAAGTATATATAATGTTGTGCCAGCCAAATAATGAGTATATTTTCCCATCTAATTAATCACTGATTTAGGCTTCCGGTTTTTAAAAGCACTTAGAATCTTAGATACCCATTTTCTCCCTAAGTTTTTTGCCCATTATAATCCCCATATAACGTTAAAATATATCTATACTAAATAATTCGATTTAAAATCATTTAATGAATTTGAATTAAACATGCATGATGCTCATATTTTAGTATTTTAACGTATAGGTAAAGAATAAAGATATTCTAGTCATTTGTTTTCTCTGGTTGATCCAAATAAGAGAGGTGTTGGCATTTTCTCTACAATTTTTTCTTTTATTTTTTTATTCTCTCATTTTCCTTAATTCCAACTTTTCCTCCATATGCAATATAAATAAATTAAGCATTGAAAGCAACTGCCATCCGCGAACAAATAATGGGACCCGGACCCCTGAGAGGCGTACAATTATTATTGGCTCGCATTGCCCACATTAATTGGCCGGGATACTTCTATATCATAATCTATCTTATATTCCTTAACTAATTAAACTGAAACTGAGGGAAATGAAATGAAAAATCAGAGAAAGGACAGCAATGGTTCAGTGAAAAAGCTAGAAAAATCAAAATTAAACAAGGGCTCAGAGAACACGTGAAGTGGCAGGAAAACTCTGAAAATGTCAAAGCAAGAGTAATGACGGAGGAAAAAAATTTAGAAGAAAATAGAATGTCAAAGGCTATCCCATTTTGACACCATATCAGAGAATAGGAATAGAAATGGAAAATATGATGTATTATTGATAATTAGAAATAAATAAATACATCTATTTATAGACTTACATAAACACCATCTGTAATTCTGTATAGGGTATTTACAACAAAGTAATTCTAGTAGTTTTCAACCATCTAATTAGTAACAGAAAATAGTTATACTAACCAATTTACACTCGATTACTCCTCCGCTGGGTCTTTTTTATTTCTGGGTCTTTTTTATTTCGATTACATATGAGAAGTGTGTTTTTATCAATTGTACTTACAATATACATGATTAGAAAGTGAACTCTAAACAAACTGATACATATTTGTTATAAATAACTAACTTAATTTATTTATTTAATATTGACAAATTAATTATCTAACTCTTATGTTAAGAGATAATAATCCGGCTGAAAGAATATGATTCACAGTGACCTCAATAATATTACATCATGTAGATTGTATTTATAGAAAGAGTTATCCAATACATATTGTACAGGTATACAATCTCAACGGATTTCCTATAACAGAAATTACAAAGAAGAATCTTTACAATAAAGGTATTCTAGACTATTCTATACAATTAATATAATCAAAGATAATTAATTCTTAACATTCTCCCTCACGTAAAAAGGGGTAACAATCACTCCAAGCTTGTTTCAAAAGCCAGAAAAATGAGGATGAGCTAGAGCCTTTGTAATACTATCAGCAATCTGTTGTGAAGAAGGGATATAAAAACAACTAATTGTCCAGCCAATACTTTGTCACTTACAAAGTGAACATCAAGTTCAATATGCTTGGATTGGGCATGTTGTACTGGATTAGAAGCTAATGCTTTTGCACTAATGTTATCACACCAAATCATAAATGATTTTTTACATTTGAAACCTAGTTCAAAAAGTAAAGAACATAACCACATAATCTCAGCGGATGAATCAGCTAATAAACGATACTTAGATTCGACTTTGAATGTGATACTACACGTTGTTTCCAGGAAGACCATGAAACCAAAGCTCTACCTAAATAAACACCAATACCAGACATAGACTTTCTATCATCAACATTAGTTGCCCAATCGGCATCAGGAAAACCAGACAAATTCAAACCAAGAGAAGGTTCAATATGTAAACTATACTGAAATGTTCCCTAGAGATACCTTAATATCCTTTTAACATCTTTGAAATGAACATCAGTCAATCTAGAGAGAAACTAACTCAATTTATTCACAGGGAAAGCAATATCAAGTCTGGTAGTGGTAAGATACTATAGAGCTCCTATAGCTTGCTGGAACACAGTAGGATTAAGCAATGGATTACCATCATAAATCGAAAATTGTTTCCCAGAAACCATAGGCGTAGGTATTGGAGCAGCATCAAGCATCCCACATTTTGGAAGTAAATCCAAAACATATTTACCTTGGTTTAAATAAATACCAATGGAGTCTCGAAAAGCTTCAATACCCAAGAAATAATAAATAGCACCAAGACCCTTCAGAGAAAACAAGTTATTCAATTTGGTAACAAAAAAACTCAGATAAGTTTTGTCATTTACAGTAACCAATATATCGTTGACATAGACAAGAACATAGACAAGCAAGTTGTTCTTCTTCAATGCAAAGAAGGAGCGATCACTTTTAGTATTTTGAAAACCCCACTAAGTTAGAGTGAGACGTAAACGATCATACTAGGCACGCGGTGCTTGCTTCAGTCCATAGACCACTTTATCAAGTTCGTAGACATGATTCAGCCGAGATCGATCTACAAAGCCCTCTGGTTGGCTCATAAACACATCTTCTTGAAGGAATCTATTCAAGAACGCGTTGTTGATTTCAAGTTGCTTAATCTCCCAATCGAACATGGTGGCAATGGTAAGAACAGTTTGGATTTTGGTTGATTTTACAATTACAGGACTAAACTTTTAATGGTAATCAACACCTAGAGATTGTTGAAACCCCTCTGCCACAAGCCGAGCCTTTTGTTTATGTAGAGAGCCATCTGAGAGGAACTTATTTTTTAAAACCCATCGACAATCGATAGTCTTCTGGGTACCATCATACGGAACAAGACGCCAAGTTTGATTTCGTTGAAGAGCACAAATTCATCGACCATAGCTGCTTTCCAGTCGGAAGATAGAGAGCTTCTTAAACATAGTTTGGCTCAGCGATGCATTTGAGGGAGTTAGAATCTTCAGAATGCGAAAGCCCAATAAATGGATACTTGGGCTTGTAAATTCCACTCTTAGCTCGTGTGGTCATTGGGTGAACATTAGGAAGAGACATTGAACTTGGGCTTGTGGAGTTTGTAGAGGAGGACTCTGCTGAATCATTGGGAAGATTAGGTAACCTAGAGATATATGACAAAGGACCAATATCCTGTGACATAGAATTGGCAGTGCTGTTAGAACGATCAGTAGCATGAGACACATAGAGTTTAACTGATATACCAGGCCCAGCCAGGGATGGATTAATGACAATAGGAATAGTGGTAACATCACAATTACTCATCCGACGTTGAAGAAAACCATTAGCAAACGGAAATACCTTTGGATCAAACACAACATGCCGAGACATATACATTCGTCCAAAAGGGCTAAGGCATTTAGAATATTTTTGTTGTGAAGCATACCCAAGAAAAACGTACTATTGGCTATGAAATGAGAACTTTTGAGTATTATATGGCTTTAAATAGGGGTAACACGCACAACAAGTTGGAATGATTTGTAATCAGGTTTTGTTTGGACAACTGAAAAAAAGGTGTGGAGTTCTTTAACACAGGCGTCGATACTCTATTAATTAGAAAAGTAGCAGTCTGAAAAGCTTCCAACCAATAATGAAGTGGCATTTTAGCCTGAGCCAGGAAAGTCAATCCAATTTCTACAATGGGTCTATGCTTTCTTTTAGCCCTGCCATTTTGTAATGAGGTATACGGGCATGTGTATTGCATCTGAATTTCATGGGAATTAACGATTGAAGTAGACGGTTTAAACTCAGCACCCATATCACATTAAATAGCTTTAATTTTAGTATTGAATTAGTTCTCAAGAAGTTCCCAATAATGGTTAAATGCACTAATGGCCTCACACTTATGTTTGAGAGGATATATCTAGGTGAACCTACAGTAATAATCAATAATATGAATATAAAAATGATAGTCGGAAGTTGATTAAATAGGGGTAGGACCCCATAAGTCAGTATGAATATGATCTAGTGGAGCAATATCATGAGAACGAGATGGAGTAAATGGTGGAAATTTAAATTTTCCATACTAACAAGCTTGACAAAAATCAAGTTCATTAAGTTTAAACTTGATATTACATTTATTTAAAATGTCACTAAGCACTTTTGACTAGGGTTTCCTAACTTTCAATGCCATAAAATTGGATCATGAGTAGATTCAACATAACTGGAAAAAGCTCGAGCAACACGATTATCACATTCTCATCGAGTTCCATTACTTGTCATTGGATATAGCCCCTATTTTGGTGTCCCTTGCATCAAAAGATGCCATGTCTGTCGATCCTTCACATAGCAACCAAAATCATCAAATTCAACAACAACAGGATTATCTTTAACAACCTTAGAAACACTTGAAGAGCTTTTTAGTAGAAAATGACACCACCAAAATCTTATTAAGATTTATATTAGAAGAATATTGCTTTGAGCCAATAGCTTGAACAGAGGTTCGTTCACCGATGCATGTATCAAGGTGAAACTTACCAATAAGAGAGGCATGATCAATGGAATCAGTAGAGGGAGTGACATGAAAATTCGCTTCATTGTCCATATACCAAGCTGGATTAGCAACATCACCCATAGAAGCATAATTGGCATAACCTGCATTATCACTCAGAGAATAGCATCTAGCAACATCATGACCAGGACGCTTATAGTAGGTACAAAATGGATGGTCACAAAAGAAATGACCATGGCCCCGAAATCCACAAGCTCCTATGTTTCTTCATGAACCTCCCTGTTGAACATTCGAGTCATTCAAGGACAAGGAACACTGACGAGAGTTGCCATCGTGTTGTACCAGATTTGCAGTAGGTTCGAGGCTGAGATGAGCAAATTGATTGAGTAGCTTGAGGCGACTCTAAAGTAAGAAGATGAGCTTGAATATCAACTCAAGACAAATGAGTTTAATCCATCAATTTAACCATGATGGCCTTATATCCAGCATCAAAACCATTTAATGCGTGCATAATGAGCTCATCACGCGGTAACGAAGCTCCAACGAGTACTAGTTGATCTGTGACGGTTTTCATCTTGTTAAGAAATTCTTCCATCTTCATACCTCCTTTTCTTGTTTGATGCATATCAAACTTGTAGGCTATAACTATGGCTTTGGTCGAGGCTCCAACAAGTGAGTGTACTTCAGCCCATATCACCCTCGTTGTTTGACAGTGTTGAAGTTGAGCACCGACTTCAATACTCATTGTGTTGGCGAGCCAGCCTAATAGAAGACAATCAATGGAGTGCCACTCTTGGAATTTAGGATTTGACTTCGTCTCAGCACCATCTGAGACAATGGCGGAAAAGTTGATGGCAAGATGACACCCGGGGGCCTTATCCCAAATTGTATTTTGATCTTATAAAATTTATTGGAGTATATATGTATTTATTATATGATATTTTATTTGGAATCAAATTTGGCCCCAGGGATAATTTTTTATCTTCTATTAGTCATTATGATAATGATATTGTTTCATTACTCATTGACATTTGTGAGAGGAAAGTAAAATTCATTGTTTGAGATTGAAAATGTTAGTATCCTCTTATATATTGTTTTGATTTATAATTATCGGTTTTTATTTATTTGTATTTTCAAGGTTATTTGATACTATTTAGTAAATACTCCCTTTGGTTCTTATTTAAGGAACCAACTAACAATTCTCACAAGTCAATAAAAACAATTAAAGTCATTAAATTTGTCCTAAAATGTAAGTAATTTTAATATTATCCCTATTAATTACACTAAACTCTAATATCATATTAATTATTACTCTTTTTTTTTTGCTAAAAAATAATAATTAATTTTTATTAATTATTACTCTCACTTACTACCTTTTTAATTATAGGTATACATGAGAAAAAAATATTTAATGCTATTTGGAAACAAGTAAGTGCCTAATAAAAAGGACCAAATATACTTATTAGTTGGTATTTTACAATAAGAACTAAAGGGAGTAGTTCAATATGTTAATAATTTTTTGCCCCATTAAATTTTTTTTTTTGTATATATGATTCCGCCACTGATATTCTGAGATGAGACGAGGAGGTATTTCTGCAAAGTTGTCAAGATGCTTTTCTAGTCTATTGCCTTCGATGATTGGGAGAACAATTGATTCCCAGAGTAAATAATTACAACAGTCCAGTTTGACCGAATTGACTTGGTTGAACAAATTGAACATAAGATTTGCTTTTGAACCATTGTTGATAGTGATAATTGTGGGTGAAACAGAGGATTGAGATGCATTGCCAGAAGATGGCCACGAAGCAGACATGATGAATATGTGAAGAAATTCCCAAAGCTCTGATACTAAGATAAGAATCACGCTAAAAGAATAGGATTCACAGTGATCTCAATAATATTGCAGAGGTCTTATAGGTTGTATTTATAGAAAGAGTCATCCAATACATATTATACAGGTATACAATCCCAACAGATTTCCTATAACGAAAATGACAGAGAAAAATCTTTGCAGTAAAGGTATTCTAGATTATTCTATACAATTAATATAATCAAAGATAATTAATTCTTAACGTTAAGAACATGAGATAATTGATTCTTAACGTTAACAACATGAGATCATTTTTTTATGAAGATGATAAGTGTAAGAGAATAAGAGGGAAAAGAGATGAAATAATGAGTGAGAAAAGATATGAGGGAAATAATATAATAATAAACTGGAGTAATAAATTTTTAGATAATATGCTATAGAACCAAACCCAGCTATGTGAGGGGCGTTGCTTATTTCACATTTGGTACTTATATAAGATCTACAATTTATCATACGAATGGGATATTATATTTAGATAAAGAAATCGGCTAATATTGGTTAAATGCACCAAATATGCCCTTATTTATATAAAGGGTGAACAAATGAGAAAATAAGTAGAAAATAGATATCAATCTTATCCTTATTATAAGTCCATTTCAACTCATTATCACTTATTAATGAATGATAGCGAAGTCGTTTAATTTAATATATTTTAAATTTGTAAAATTTTCTAAATTTTCCTTTATTAAATAATGTGTATTGAAAAAATAATATTGTATATTTTCTCTCACTTCTTTCCTCATTTAACGTGGGGTAAAATTGAAAAACGGATATGTAGAAAGATTTATATTTACGATGATAAATTTCTTAAATCACGGGAGGTGACCCACCACTCCTGTCTTTATCCGTTATTTTGTTGAAGTAGGTGACCCTAATGCTTTCTTTTGATCTTATTATAAACGCCAACTAATAAATTTATTTGATCCTTTTTATATAGCACTTGTTTATTCTTAATGAGCATTAATTATTTTTTTCCATGTCTGTCCATAATCAATAAAGGTAGTGGATGAGAGTAATAATTAATATGATATTAGAGTTTATGGCAATTAGTAGGAGTAATATTGGAATTTACTTAGATTCTATGACAACTTTATTGACTTTAACTACTTTTATTGGTATGTGAATAAAGTTAGTTGGTGTTTAATTATTATTGTCTAACTGTTAATATGGACTTGTTTTAAGTGCTAAACATTATGCCTTTTATAATAAAAAACTGATTTTTTTTTTTAATTTAAAAACACCATTTAAAAAAATCAAATTTAGATCATCCAAAATTAGATTGGGAGTATAAGCATTTTTAATTTTATTTTATGTTTAATTATTATTGTCTAACTGTTAACATGGACTTGTTTTAAGTGCTAAACGTTATGCTTAACTTTCCCAACTCATCAGATTTGAGTTTTTAAATGTCTATATTTTTTTAATAAAAATTATTTCAAAATGTATATAATTTAAAATAAAGATAATCTTTTAACTACTATTCATTCAAAAAATGATTTTTTTTTCATTTAAAAACACTATTTAAAAAAATCAAATTTAGATCATCCAAAATTAGATTTGAATGACCTAGATTATTTGATAATTGAAAAAACTAAGTACAGTGCTTAACACTAAATCTAAGTGCTTGTTAGTACACATATATATCAGAGAATTTTTAGCGTGGATGTTGACTCAGCTTGTAGAACATCCACGCTAGGACCGGCTAAAAGTTGGATAATATTTTTTTAATGTTTTAATTAAATCTAAGGATTGATTCTCTTCATAATCATATCACATTGGCGCAGGGGACTGGTTCTTTTTCCATCCTTTTTCGCGGAGTCTTGTATTAGAAAATTAATATATGTGTTTTTGTAAAATTTGTATATCATGCAAATAAGTTATCAACTTTAAATCTCTTATCAATAAATAAATTATATAAACAAAAAAGACGGTGGGAATCAAATGAACGGCAAATAGGAAGACAGGGACCTGTGGATGATTTTTTTTTTTTTTTTTTTTTTTTTTTTTTTTTTTTTTTTTGGTAAAACGTGTGGATGATATTTTATCATATACATAAGTTACTCCTATTTTATAATTTTAACATTAAATGAGCATAATTTTTTTTTTTTTTGGGTAAAACGTGTGGATGATATTTTATCATATACATAAGTTACTCCTATTTTATAATTTTAACATTAAATGAGCATAAATTTTAACAACGACATGGACCTCCCAACCACATTTTCTAAATTCAGACACTTAATTATGTCTCAAGCCATCACATGCTTTTGCCAGTCATGCCCATATTTCTTTTGTCCCATCTTCTTCCTTTTAATTACTCCTTTCACATATCTCATGACATGTTTTGTTCACAGATCTCGAACTACTTGTTAAACTTTCTCACCAATTCATCAAACTCTTCTAATGTCTTTTGATGAGGATACTAGGATATTCAAGGGCCGGGTTGGAGGTCAATCCAAAGTCTGGCCCGATATGACTTCGGGATGGAAAAATCAGCTTGAGGTTTGGTTTGATCTAGTATTAGCCGGAGCTCGAGTTGGATCGGATCGGACCGGAATGGACTACTGGACCAATCCAAACAGATCTAATTTTTTCACCTTTTTTTTCCAGGTTTTTTCAGTTTTTTTTTTTTTTTTTTTGCCTTCT
This sequence comes from Acacia acuminata, assembly GCA_019022655.1. Lineage (NCBI taxonomy): Eukaryota > Viridiplantae > Streptophyta > Magnoliopsida > Fabales > Fabaceae > Acacia > Acacia acuminata. The sequence goes on along the minus strand of JAFJYI010000019.1, from coordinate 2,436,750 downwards.
TAGGATGCAATATTTTAGCTCTGGTTTAACCTAACTTCTCAAAGTAATAAAAAATGACATAATGAAAAATGATTTCTATAAATTAAAAAGCACATTAGGATGTTCGGACTCCAATGTGCGGCTCAATGTAATGGTGATTTACCAAAAAAAAAAAAAAAAAAGGACATCGGGTTAGACTAGACCGGATCGTCCAGGGGGTTTAAGCCCCTGGACCGAAGTCCAGTCCAACCCGAACAATTTGGTCCGGTCCGATCCGATCAAATTGTCTTGGACCAGTTTCTTTTAATCTCGGGTTAGACTGAACCAACGAAACCTCGGATTTTTTGGACAACCCTAGGATACTTTTAAGATTTGATAAGAAATAACTAATTTTACCTAACGTTCTAAACTTCAAAAAATAGTAAATAAGTTTATAAAAAGATCTGAAAGAGGGTATTCCATATAACTAGGCATGTTCAAGGATCGGGTCAGATCGGGTTGGAGGTCAACACGAGGTCTGGCCCGATATGACCTCGAGGTGGAAAATTCAGCCCGAGGTCTGGTCAACCAGACTGGACCGGCTCCATTTTTTTTTCCCTAAATTTGTTTCCTTTTTTTTTTTTGCCTTCTTGGGAGGCAATATTTTAACTCTGATTTCACTCGACTTCCGAAAGTAATAAAAAGTGACTTAGTGAAAAGTGATTCCTATAAATTAAAAAGCACATTAGGATGTCCAGAGTCTAATGAGTGACTCAGTGTAGCAGTGATTTACAAAAAAAAAAGACCCCGCGTCAGACCGGACTAGTTCAAAGGTATAAGCCCCTGGACCGAAGTCCAATCCCACTCGAGCAATTTGGTCCGATCAAATTGTCTTGGACCACTTTTTTTTTTTTACCCCGAGAATGGGGTCGGGTCGGACCGAATCAACTAGATCTCAAGTTTTTTGGACAACCCTATATATAACAATATATGTATATATATATATGCTCGTCGTCCAAGGACCAAGGTGCTCTCATACGCGAGCTTTGGCAGCCCCATAATATGGACGAAAAACAGTGGAGGATGATGAAGCAGTACCATGAAGAAGAAGCGATGCCAGTGAGTCCTATGGGAAAATACTTCAATAGCTCAGCTCTCTGCATTTACATTATTGGCGTTTTAGAGTTGAAAGTTGTCTTTGATGAATCTCAAGCCATGCCTCTCCTCCAACGTCTCTTCCTTCCTATCAACCCTCGATTTTCCTCCATCATGGTCACCCTCTCTCTCTCTCTCTCTGTTTCTTGTTATTCTGCTATTCATCTCTGTAGTTATCATCATCATATTATCATCGTCAGTGCAACATAAATATTATATAACTAATAGGCAATAGCGTTGCGAGCAGGTTGAAGACGAAAGAGGGGACAAACAATGGAAGAAAGTGCAAGTAAACTTGAAAGATCACATCAAAATTCCCACATTTCTTGAATGCAAGTCAAAGGAATCATGTGACAAATATTTTGTTGATTACTTGTCCAGAATAGCAATAGAGAAGCTTCCAGAAAACAGGCCATTATGGGAAGTTCACATAGTCAATTACCCTACAAGCAGTGCAGCAAGTAGCCTTATATTTAAACTCCATCACGCTCTTGGAGATGGCTACTCTCTCATGGGAGCTCTTATTTCTTGTCTTAAAGGGCCGATCATCCCGATCTCCCTCTCTCTTTCCCTTCTTTCAAACCTTCAAAATCTGTTAACGAAAGCTTCTTGGGCAAATTTTCCTCCATCATCTCTTTTGCCTACAATACTGTAGTGGATTTAGGGTGGGGCATAATGAAGAGTAGTGTCATTGAAGATGATGAGACGCCCATCAGATCTGGATTCAAAGGAATGAAATCTCGCCCCATCACTATATCTACCACTGAATTTTCACTTGACCAAATCAAACTCATCAAGTCTAGGCTTGGAGTGGTAAGCTCTCTCATTTTCTTTTATTTGGTCCTTTTTTTTTAGTTTGTCTTCACTTATGTTTGTTTTGCTCCATGCATTTAAATACAGACAATAAACGATGTAATCGCTGGAGTTATCTTTTATGGGACTCGATTGTATATGCAAGAAATTAATGACAAATCAAGGTTGCAAACTCCACAGCTTTAGTACTTTTGAATACAAGAAATGTTGAAGGTTACCAGTCGGTGGATGACATGCTTAATGCTAAGGCCAAAGGTCCATGGGGGAACCATTTTACCTTCTTGCATGTTCCAATTCCCAAGTTAGAAAATGGGAGAATTTCAAATCCACTGGGATATATTTGGGAAGCCCATAACATAATCAAGAGAAAGAAACAATCTTTGGTTGTTCCCCTAACTGGGATGCTTCTGGATATGGAGAGCAAAATAAAAGGCTACGAGGTACGTGTATGGATCTATGTATCACAACACTATCGAATATATAAAGTTATAATAAGATCTGTCACAAAACATTCCTAAATTTATTTAGAAACATTAATTCATTGAAATGGTGTTTCTTCCTTTGTGTTGTTGCAGGCAGTGGCTAAACACCTTCATGGCACACTGTCAAGATCAAGTATGGCAATTACAAACTTGATTGGACCATCACAACCAATGTCTTTGGCCAACTATCCTGTGAAAGGCTTGTATTTCACAGTGGCTGGAAGTCCTGAGGTATTTCATTTTTTTACGTAAAGTTATGGAATAAGTTCTCTCTCTTTTTCAACGTAAATGACTAGTAAATTTTATAAGATGTCGTTAATATCATACCCTGAAGTTGTTAGTCTTAATAAATGCTAGTGGTTGTCAACAATGCTATTAACAAAATAATAAATTAAGGCAATTATTATAAGGTTTTAAGGAAGTGATTTAATTATTCAAAAGTCTTATAGCAATTAAAGAGACGTAAGTATGCAATTACAAGTTCTAATGTAAGAAATAACAACTATTTTTACTAATCACTTGTCATTAAAACTTTTTGATAAATAAATTCCTTTATTTGGATCTGTGAGTAATTATTACTAATTTATTAAATTTTAAGTTTTTATTTATTCTTATGGCAGTTAAATTAAATTTCATAAGATTATGGATTTTTAGTCATTATTTGTTATAATACATTTGTTAATTTTGTATGCTAAATTTCTTAATATTGAAGTTGTTTATTTGCTATACTAAATTTTTAATTTAATAATTTCTAGATAGAAAATTAACAGCTAACCCTATGAATAACTTTATTGATAACCGTTTATTATAATTAACCATTAATATCATGAAATTTATAGCTAGAGTTGTTTGTTAAAAGTTTGGAGTTTAAGTTCTTTATATGGGGGAATATAAGTCAAATTACTTATATCATTAGGTGAACTTCATAGAAAAATAATGAATTTAACCCCACAAATTGCTTTTAAGTACGCATAGGCATTTTAGCAACTAACAATAGTGTCTATATAAAAATTTACATTATAAGAACTTATACAAAAATTTGCAAGTATTTATATAGGTGAATTATATAATAAGTCCACATACACATTTTCAATATCAAGGGTGCTAAGAAAACTTAATATATCAGTAAATAATCCATCTAAATTTTGTTCTATTATAGTTATAAAGTTTGCATATATGTATTGTGCAATGGATTTATATATTTATATATAAAAATAATTTTGCATATATTAATAATAAAAAAAAAAAAAGCAGAATAATAGAGGTTTATGCAAACTTCATTCAGACACTAAAATCTTATTTATATATATATATTTATTTCTTCATTAAATTTTGGATAAAGCTACATTAAAAATATGTGGTTTTTAAGTTCGATTTTAAAAGCTTACAAATATAAGGTTAAAATGTTTATGTATTGAAAAAAAGCTCCAACTTTTGTTTGTAATGGGTTAGGGTTTAAATGCTTTGACTGAGCATTTTTTAAAAAAATCATTTTTAAAAAAATGTTAGTGTGATTATCTTTATTTTAGTAAAACTTATTTGTTTTAAAAAAAATATAATGGGATAAGAAATTGGCCACCAGCTCAATGGGTTAAGTTTAAATGAGCCAAAAAGTAATACAACTTAAATGGGATAAGAAATCTCAGGCTTTCGCCCACACATATGGATGGAAGACATGGAACGCGCCCCTCAATATAATTAAAGTTTAATGGTGAGGAGTGGCCTATACAAACTTAATTAAGCCACTAAAATCTTATTAGTGAGGTAAACTAAGAGGGAAAATGTGTGTTTTTTTTAAAAAAAAAATTAAATTAAACTCAATTTTAAATGAGGTTTAATTCATTTTATTTAAATTAGAACCTTATTTATGATCCGTTATTTCTAATTTATAAACTTCGTGAAATTCCATTTATACATATGTACGGATATTAGAATGGTATAAAATGAAATCAAAGAAGTTTGATAAAATTCAATAAATTTTATAAATTAAAATTAGTTTTTTTTTTTTTTTTTGAAAAAAAAAACTTTTTAACTCACGGTTGGACACCTAAAACATATCAGGGGCTCAATTTAAATAAACAAATTATAAACACTAAATTTTGAATTGAAATTATAAGAATCTGCGAATTACTAATGGACTGACAATGTAAGAAAGCCTTGATTTCCTGGGAGAGTTATATTGACTCAGTTAAAACTTACTTGTGGCCGGGAAGATGTATGTTATGTTTAGTTTGTATCGATGTTATTAAATTTGGTCTTTGTTTATAACATTGCTGACCACCATTTAAATTTTGATGGGTGACAGAGCCTTGTGATATCAATAATGAGCTGCATGGGAGTTCTAAGAGTGGCCCTCATGACAGAAAAATATTTCATAGATGAACACAAACTAAATTCCTGCATCAAATGTGCATTTGAGACAATACTGAAGGCCTCTCTGGAGTTTCCTCAACAAACCAAAACTTAATGTTTCAGAGGTGGCTCGAACAAACAAATAAGGGACTGAGCGCACTTTAGCGAAAGAACAAGCAAGGGCCGGAGCGCGCTAACGTCTCAAGCCCTCTTGCTTTGCTCGAGATTTGGATGAATTTCTCTCTGAATATTCTCTGCTCTTTTTCCTGATATCTTCTTCTATTCCTTCTGCTATTTGTTTCCCTGTATTTTGTTATTCTGCTTTGACAGAACTCATTTCATTCCAGCATTTCCATTTTGCTTATGCAATTAAGGATTTGTAATAGTTGATTTCGTTGATTTTGAATAAAATACAGAGATAGATTTCATGCATCAATGTTACCAATTCCTTTCCTATTCTGCCTTCTCACGGACTTTTTAGATGGACTGGAACCCTCTTCTTCCCTTCCCATACTCTTCCTTTCTCTTCATTTTGCAACCATAAGATCAACATTTAAATGATACAAATTTAGTTTTACATAAATAATAATAATAATAATAATAATTTTTTTTTCTTGTGGTATTGATTTTTTCTAGTTTTTTAATAGCGAAAAAACTTTTTTAAAAAAACAGAAACAAATTGGCTAATTTCCTTATATTTACCTTTACTTAATAGAATAAGTTTACCACAAATAATAATAAAAATCTCATTTATTTCAAATATTTATCAGGGAAATTTTTAGAAAAACTTCATTAATTATTTCAAAAGAAAAATACTAAAATGCTTTATAGTTTATAACATGAAAGTAGTAGAAAAATGCCTTATAATTTTAAACAGATAAGATATAAAAATCTTCGGTTTGCTTGTTTGAGATTTTATCCTCGTCTCTAAATTATTTTGTTTCGTTTATATTTTTGAAGTATATATAATGTTGTGTCAGCCAAATAATGAGTATATTTTCCCATCCAATTATTGATGCCCGTTTAGATGGGCTTTTTAAAAAAAATTTTTTTATATATATATTTTTTTAAAAAAAAAACTTTAATTAGAAGATAAAACTATTTTACGTTTGGATATACCATTTAAAAAACATTTTAAAATAATTATATATAAAAAATGTTTTGATGTCAAAATAGAAAAACACTTTTTTATTAGTAAAATTACTGAAATTCTATAAAAAAACTTTTTTCCCTTAAAAAAAGGTCTAAATCTATATCCATATTTTAGACCAAAAACATCTATGTTCAAAATTCGACCCAAAAATATCTATATCCAATTATCCATCCTTCGAAAACAAAAAAAAACGTGGGCTTTTGGGTGAATTAAGAGAGGGATCTGTATAGGATTACAAGACTTTTGGTTTCTTCTTCCCCGATAGAAAGGTCCGTATTCTTGATTCTTGAGTAGCACCAGAGCAACAGAATGCTCCTTCTTCTCTCAAAAAAGAATGCTCCTTCTCCAATGAGCATCGATTTTTCGCTCGGATCCAGCCACTGCCATAATTAAGGTTGAAAAGTCTCATCATCCTCCTGAAAATCAAATCCCCGTAAGAACAAATGCTGCTGTTAAAATTTATGAGTAATCACATTAGGTTAGAGTCTAACAGAGAAAGCAAGCTCTCCATTTAAACAATGAAGATGGTGCGAAGGGGAGGGACGGGCAGTAAAGAAGATGTCGTCAAGAGACTCTGGAACAAAAAAGTATGGGGATAGGGATTCTCATTTTGTTGAAAATCAAGAATATTTAATTGATGTCAAAATAAATCATTAAAGAAGAGCTGATCATTTATTTTTTTATTCCTTTATTTCGCATTTGTTTTTTTTTTTTTTTTTTTGAAGCTGCAAATTATAGCTTAAAAAAAAAAGGAGAATTTTGGTTTTGTTTTGTTATTTTTAATTTTTTTTTTTTTAAAAAAAAAAAAAAAAAAAAAAAAAAAAAAAAAAAGCTCTCATCTAAACACATAAATTAATTTAAAAAAAAAAAAAAAAAAAGAATACTTTGTTTTTTTTTTAAAATGACTTATATATATATACACACATACATATATAAACTCATCCAAACGGACTAGGCTTCCAGTTCTAAAAAGCACTTAGAATCATATATACCCATTTTCTCCCCCAAGTTTTTCTCCCCACTATATAATCTCCATATTGCATAACGTAGAAATATATTACTAAATAATTTGATTTAAAATCATTTAATGAATTTGAAAAGTCTCATCATCCTCCTGAAAATCAAATCCCCGTAAGAACAAATGCTGCTGTTAAATTTATGAGTAATCACATTAGCTTAGAGTCTAACAGAGAAAGCAAGCTCTCCATTTAAACAATGAAGATGGTGCGAAGGGGAGGGACGGACAGTAAAGAAGATGTCGTCAAGAGACTCTGGAACAAAAAAGTATGGGGATAGGAATTCTCATTTTGTTGAATACGTAATTGATGTCAAAACAAACACAAATCATTAAAGAAGAGCAGATCATTTGTTTTTTTATTCCCCTTATTTCACACTTACTTTTTTTTGAAGCCGCAAATTATAGCTTAAAAAAACAAAGGAGAAATTTGGTTATTTTTACTTTTTTTATAATTAAAAAAATCTAATCTAAACACATAAATTAATATTAAAAAAAAAAAGAATACTTTGAAAATATATATATATATATAAACTCATCCAAACGGGCTAAGGCTTCCAGTTCTTAAAAGCACTTAGAATCTTATGTACCCATTTTCTCCCCATTATATAATCTCCATATTGCATAACGTAGAAATATATTACTAAATAATTTGATTTAAAATCATTTAATGAATTTGAATTAAACATGCATCATACTCATATTTTATTATTTTAACGTATAGGTAAAGATATTCTAGTAATTTGTTTTCTATCGTTGATTCAAAATTTCAAATAAGAGAGGTGTTAGCATTTTCTCTACAAATTTTTCTTTTATTTTTTATTCTATCATTTTCCTTAATTCCAACTTTTCCTCCATACGCAGTATAAATAAATTAATCATTGAAAGCAACTGCCTTCCGCGAATAAACATAGGGATAGGATAGGACCCCTGAGAGCCGTACAATAATTATTGGCACTTATTGACCACATCAATTGGACGGTATGTTTCTATATTATAGTCTATCTTATATTCCTTAACTAATTATTAAATGCTCCTCCGTTGGGTCTTTTTTTTTTTTTTTTTTTTTTTGGATTACATATATAGGAAGTGTGTTTCTATCAAGTACCACTCGATCGTATTTATAAGTTATTTTAACCAAATCTCACATACCAAGGAGAGGTAGTTGACACAATGATTATGGGGGTAAATTTTCAACTTTTTCTTTATTTATGATTAGGTATTTTTCAACTGTTTCTTCTCTCTCTATCTTCATGAGTATAATTAATATGGGTAAAATTGTCACAATCTTATTTATTACATGAAACTGGACTTATAAATTAGATCAAATTTTGTTGGTTAAAATGAACTTATAAATAGGACCAGAGTGGTATAATTATAATGTACATAATTAGGAAGAGAGCTCTAGGCAAACTAATACATATGTGTTATAGATAACTAACTAAATTCATTTATTTAATATCGATAAATTAGTTATTTAACTCTTATATTAAAGACATAAGATAATTCTTTTAATGAAGATGACGAGGTAGGAGAATAAGAGGAAAAAGAGATGAAACAATGAGTGGGAAAAGATGAGAGAAATAATATAATATTAAATAGGAGTATTAAATTTTTATACAATATACTATAAGACCAAACCTAGCTATGTGAGTGCAAGTTGCTTATACTACATTCAATTCTTATATAAGATCTTTTTGATAGTACAATTTACATCACAAACAGGATATTATATTTAGATAAAGAAATTGGCTAACATTGGTTAAATGCATCAAATATACCTTTATTTATATAGAGGGTGAGCAAGTAAGAAAATGAGTGAAAAATAGATATCAATCTTATCCTTATTTTAAGTCCATTTCAACTCATTATCACTTATCAATGAATGAAAGCGATTAAATATATTTTAATTTATAAAATTTTCTAAGTTTACCTTTATTAAAGAATGTCTATTGAAAAGATATGTTGTATATTTTCTCTCACTTCTTTCCTCATTTAACTAGGGGTAAAAATGAAAAACAAATATATAAAGATATTTATATTTAGGATAATAAATTGCCTAAATCAGGAGCTTTTTGGTTGGGAAGCAGGTGACCCACCAGTCCTCTCGTTACCCGTTATTTTGTTGAAGTAGGTGACCCTAATATAACCTTTGTTAATTTTATTTTATGTTTAATCATTATTATCTAACTGTTAATACAGATTTAGTTAAAGTGCTAAGCAAGTAAGTATTATGCTTAGATCTCCAAGCTCATCAGATCTAGACCGTAAGATCTGATTTGACGGTCAAGATCTGAGTTTTTAAAAGTATATTTTTTAATTAAAATTATTTTAATAGATATATAATTTAAAATAAGGATAATCTCTTAACTACTATTCTTTCAAAAAAATGATTTTTTATTTAAGAAATCAATATTTAAAAAACACCAAATATGAATTATCCATAATCAGATCTAAAGAGTCTAATAAGTTGGAAGAACTAAGCACGGTACATTGATACTGAAACCAAGTACTTGTTAATACACACATTTGCGGAGCCACACTAGAGCCTATGGAGGCAAAGGAACCCATAAAAAATTTTATAATAAATATTTTGTGAAGGAATATCATTTCACTTGATCTGGTTAGATTTATTGGTTAGAGCTTTGGGTAATTGTCTCACTGGTCAGGGGTTCGAACCGGGCTTGTCCCTTTTTTTTTTCCACTTTCATTTTCTCAACCCTCTCCAACTCGATCGACCACCCTCCACAGACCACACAGGCTTTCATTTTCTCAGCCCTCCAATCTCCAACTCGATCGATCGCCCTCCACAGCTGAACTCTCGCCGCCTTCTTTCATTTTCTCAGTCGCGGCTTCAAATCGATCGATCCCCCTCGGCCCTCAACTCTCACGCCTTCTCAACGACGGCTCCTCCTCAATTCGCCGTCAATCTTCAAATCGATCGATCCGCCTCGGCCCTCAACTCTCACGCCTTCTCAACGCCGGCTCCTCCTCGATCCGCCCTCAACTTTCATTTTCCCCCAACTAATCGATCCCCAATTTCATTTTCCCCCAAATCCATCCGCCAATTTCATTTTCCCCCAAATCGATCCACCGCTCGGCCCTCAATCGATCCACCCCCAAATCCGGTGAGTATCTTTGTGACTTTTGTTTCGTCTTTGAGTCTTCCGGCCCTAATGGCTTCTCTTGTGTTTTGAATCCGAACCGGCGATGATTTTGACGAAAAAGGGAAGAGCAGGCCGGTTTCTTTGGCTTGTAGGGTTTAGGGTTTAACCTAGGCGATAATTTGCATCCTCGGACACTTCACCTAGCTCGTAAAGGTGATAATCCCGGCTTGAATAGTTTCCAATTCGGTTTCATCCTTCGAGTCTTGTTGCTTTCTTTTCGATTTTTCAGCTTGGGAAAAATTTGTATTGCTCGAGTAGTTACAAATTTCCAATTTGCATCCGCTTGAGTAGTTACACACTTGTTTCCAATTGCAACGGTGCTATTTTTCCGAATGATGAGGTGTTTTTGGTCATAAATGCCTTTTTCTCGTATATTATATGGTTAAAATCTTGCAATTGGACATGTATTTCCTTCTGTTGGTGTTTTCCCTTTTTCAGTAGTGACTCATTACTAGAGTGCAAAGTTTCTGTAGCTTCGGTAAGCTTGGACATGTATTTCCTTTTGTCGTTGTTTTCCTTTTTCAGTAGTGACTCATTACTAGAGTGCAAAGTTTCTGTAGCTTCGGTAAGCTTGGACATGTATTTCCTTTTGTCATTGTTTTCCTTTTTGCGCGGTGCCTCATTACTAGACACTGCTAGGTTTTTGTTCCTTCTGTTGGATTTCTTTCTCTGTTTATTGATTTTGGGAAATAGGGCTCCGATATCTGTTGTAAATGATAGCTATGTCTACAATAAAAGATAAGTGTGTTAGCATTTTTTATTTCCTGTGGTTTTTGTAGGTTTTGGGTAAAGCTTGTCATGTTTTGATCACTTAGAAAAGAAGTCATAGGGTGTAACTTTATTTGATGCTTTGATTTTGACTTAAAACAAATAGAAGATGATGCGTTGATTAACGCTTTTATGAAGTTGTCCATAAAATAGGAGATGATACTTTGATCACGTTTACTTTAGAAAAGAAGTCATGATGTGTAACTTTATCTCATGCTTTTATTTTCACTTAAAAAAAGTAGGACATGATGCTTTGATCAACGCTTTTATGAAGTTGTCCACAAAATAGGAAAGGATGCTTTGATCAACGCTTTTATGAAGTTGTCCACAAAAGTTAAATGGAATCGATTGGTTTTTAAAATTTAGAAGATGAATAGTAGTGATGTAGCTAAAACTTGTTTTGACATTAGGAAAGAGAAGTAATGTATCTTTCTTCATCTTAGGCTATGAGCAATCTAGCAATCTACCATCTGCATGAATGTTAGTTTGATTGACATTGCTTTGAAAGTGCACAATTGTTGTTTGCAAATGCATATTGGCAAACTTTAAATGTAATTATTGAATTCTCCCATTCATTGCACATGGGATCTTAGAAAATCCCTTGATGCTAAGATCTAGATCATATCCCTTTATTTTAGGATCTAGATTAAGTTCCCTAATCTTGTCAAACTTTTTTTATTCCAGAAAATGTCAACGATACAATCTTATTATAAACGTCTAAAACCCACAAATACAGAACCTGAACGTCAAAGTGAGGAACTTTCAAACAGTATTTCAATTCCAACTGTCCAAGAATCCTCCCAACCACCACTAGAATCTCGGTTTCAATTACCACCTCAAGCAAAAGTTAATATAGAAAATCTTGAAGCGGATCCGGAAAACGTCCTTCAATTTATTCAATGACATCGATCCTATAGAAAGAGAGGATATTCGGAGAGCTTATTTGTGAAGGGGCCAACTCAACCAATTCTTAAACCTCAAGATGATTCTTAATCTTGTGTTCTCATTGTTCTCATTGGCATGACACAGCTTCCTTTTCTGCTTTCTTTTGCAGATTGATTTACTTCAAGAAATAACTTTATCCTCGAATCTTTTTGGAGGTTGATGCAGCCCTCAAGGCTAAGCAGATGAAGGGTGATGTAAATGAATATCTGAAGGTAATACCCATCTTGTGATTTTTGTTTATGATGAATTGAAACTGAAGCTAGCATTTTGGTTTGCTTCTGCTTTCTTATAGGTTGTAACATGTTATTTAATCTTGTCAAACTTTTTTCCTTCTAGAAAATGCATTAATTTCAAACGTTCCCTAAAAAAAAAAATTTTCGGGGGCGCTGCCCCCGAACCCTTACACTAATTGTGCACCCATAAACTCCAAATCCTGGCTCCACCACTGCACACATATATCAGACAATTTTTAGCCTGGATGTTGACTAAGCTTATAGAACATCCACGCTAGACAGACTAAAAGTTGGATAATATATTTTTAATGTTTTAATTAAATCTTAGGATTGATTCTCTTCATAATCATATCACATTGGCGCAGTGGAGTATTTCTTTTTCCACCCTTTTTCGCGGAGTCTTGTATAAGAAAATTAGTATATATGTGCGTGGCTTTTTGTAAAATTTGTATAACATGCAAATAAGTTATTCAGTCAGCTCATCAACTTCAAAACTTTTATCGATAACTAAATTACATAAACAAAAGAGACGGTGGGAATTAAAATGGACGGCAAATAGGAAGAAAGGGACGTGGGCATGATATTCACAGGGTCCCACCAAACATCCCATTAATTTAACCCAGAGGAATGAAAAAATTGGAGCAGCATCCCAAGTAGACCGATTCTATTATTATTATTACTCCTGTGGCGCCTTATGGTCTTCATTACTCTTCACGAAATACAGACAAGTTATTTTATCATTTTAACATTGAATGAGCATAAATTTTAACAACGACATGGACCTCCCAACCACATTTTCCAAATTCAGACACTTAATTGCTTTCCCATATCATGTCTCCAGCCATCACATGCTTTTGCCAGTCATGCCCATATTTCTTCTGTCCCATTTTCTTCCTTTTAATTACTCCTTTCACATATCTCATGACATGTTTTGTTCAAAGTCTCGACCAACTTCTAAAACTTCCTAGCTAATTCATCAAACTCCTATGTTTTCGGTTGAGGATAGTTTTAAGATTTGATAAGAAACAACTAATTTGACCTAACATTCTGAACTTCAATAAAATAGTAAATATGTTTATAAGAAAATCAGAAAGAGGGTATTCCATATAACAATATATATATATATATATATATATATATATAAGCTCGTCGTCCAACGACCAAGGTGCCCTCATACGCGAGCTTTGGCAGCCCCATAATATGGACGAAAAACGGTGGAGGATGATGGAGCAGTACCATGAAGAAGAAGCGATGCCAGTGAGTCCTACGGGACAATACTTCAATAGCTCAAGTCTCTGCATTTACATTATTGGCGTTTTAGAGTTGAAAGTTGCCTTCGATGAATCTCAAGCCATGCCTCTCGTCCAACGTCTCTTCCTTCCTATCAACCCTCGATTTTCCTCCATCATGGTCACTCTCTATGTTTCTTGTTATTCTTCTATTCATTCTCTGTAGTTATCATCGTTAGTGCGACATATATATTACATAACTAATAGGCAATAGTGTTGAGAGCAGGTTGAAGACGAAAGAGGGGACAAACAATGGAAGAAAGTGCCATTAAACTTGAAAGATCACATCAGCATTCCTTTATTCCCTAACTGCAAGTCAAAGCAATCCTATGACAAATATTTTGCTGATTACTTGTCAAAAATAGCCATAGAGAACCTTCCACAGGACAGGCCGTTATGGGAAATTCACATTGTGAATTACCCTACAAGCAATGCAACAAGTAGCATCATCTTTAAACTCCATCACGCTCTTGGAGATGGTTACTCTCTCATGGGAGCTCTTATTTCTTGTCTTCAAAGAGCCGATCATCCCAATCTTCCTCTCTCTTTCCCTTCCCTCAAACCTTCAAAATCTGTTAACAAAAGCTTCTTGAGCGAATTTTCCTCGATCGTGTCTTTTGCCTACAATACTGTAGTGGATTTATGGTGGGGCATAATGAAGAGTAGTGTCATTGAAGATGATAAGACGCCCATCAGATCTGGATTCAAAGGAGTGAAATCTCGCCCCATCACTATATCTACCACTGAATTTTCACTTGACCAAATCAAACTCATCAAGTCTAGGCTTGGAGTGGTAAGCTCTCTCATTTTCTTTTATTTGGTCCTTTTTTTTTTTTTAGTTTGCCTTCACTTATCTTTGTTTTGCTCCATGCATTTAAATACAGACAATAAACGATGTAATCACTGGAATTATCTTTTATGGGACTCGATTGTATATGCAAGAAATTAATGACAAATCAAAGGTTGCAAACTCCACAGCTTTAGTTCTTTTGAATACAAGAAATGTTGAAGGTTACCAGTCGGTGGATGACATGCTTAATGCTAAGGCCAAAGGGCCATGGGGGAATCATATTACCTTCTTGCATGTTCCAATTCCCAAGTTAGAAAATGGGAGAATTTCAAATCCACTGGGATGTATTTGGGAAGCACATAACATAATCAAGAGAAAGAAACAATCTTTGGTTGTTCCCCTAACTGGGATGCTTCTGAATATTGAGAGCAAAATAAAAGGCTACGAGGTACGTGTATGGATCTATATATCACAACACTATCGAAAAAAGTTATAAGATCTGTCACAAAACATTCATTTTCTTTAGAAACATTAATTCATTGAAACGGTGTTTGTTGCGTTGTGTTGTTGCAGGCAGTGGCTAAACACATTCATGGCACACTGTCAAGATCAAGTATGGTAATTACAAACTTGATTGGACCATCACAACCAATGTCTTTGGCCAACTATCCTGTGAAAGGCTTGTATTTCACACTGGCTGGAGGTCCTGAGGTATTTCACTTTTTTTACGTAGAGTTATTGAATAAGCTCTCTCTCTTTTTCTAGGTAAATTACTAGTAAATTTTATAGATGTCATTAATATCAGATGCTAAAATGGTTAGTCTTAATAAATATTTGTAGTTGTCAACAAAACTATCAACAAAAGAATAAATTAAGGGAATTATTATAAGATTTTGAGGAAGTGATTTAATTATTCAAAAGTCTGATAGTAACTAAAAAGCAAGCAAATATGTAATGCCAAGTTCCAATGAAATAAATAACAAACGTTTTTGCTAATCACTTGTCATTAAAACTTTTTGATAAATAAATTTCTTTATTTGGATCTGATAGTAATTATTCTCTTAGGGGAATTACTAATTTATTAAATTTTAATTTTTTTTTATTTATTCTTATGGAAGTTAAATTAAATTTAATGAGATTATATATTTATAGTTTTTATTTTTTATAATACATTTTTTAATTTTTTATGCTAAATTTCTTAATATTGAAGTTGTTAATTTGCTATAATAAATTTTAACTTCAATAATTCCTAGATAGAAAATTAACAACTTTATCCTATGAATAACTTTATATATTGACAAGTGTTGTATTAGAATTAACCATTAATATCATGAAATTAATAGCTAAAGTTGTTTGATAAAAGTTTGGAGTTTAAGCTCTTTACATTTTTATTTATTTTTTTTTTTTTTTTTTTGGGGGGGAGGGGGGAATCCAAGTCAAATTGCTTATATCATTAGGTGAACTTCATAGAGGAATAATGAATTTGACCCCACAAATTGCTTATAAGTACATATAGGCATTTTAACAACTAACAATAACAAAATAACTAATCAAGTGTGATAAGAAAACTTAATATATAAGCAAACACTCCAGCTAAATTTTGTTCTATTATAGTTATAAAGTTTGCATGTATGTATGGTGCAATGGATTTATATATTTTATATAAAAATAATTTATAATTTTGCATATATTAATAATAATAAAATAATCAGAATAATACAGGTATATGTAAACTTAATTCAGACACTAAAATCTTATGTATATATAAATTTCTTCCCTTCATTTAATTTTGGATAAATCTACATTTAAAAAATGTGGTTTTTTGGCTCGATTTTAGAAGCTTAAAAATAAAGGTTAAAATGTTTATTTTTATTTTTTTTTTTTGTTGGGGGGGGGGGGGGGGGGGGGTTCAACATGTTTGTAATGGGTTAAGGTCTAAATGCTCTGACTGAGCCGAAAGGATAAGAAATTGGCCACCATCTCACTTGTTTTTTTATTCATTACACATATGGAAGAATTAATTTTATATAAATCAAAATTGAATGGTGAGGAGTACATATATGCAAACTCAATTAAACATAATAGAATCATGGGGTAAATTTAGATGGAAAATGTGTTTGAAAAAATAAAGTAAATTTAACTCAATTTTAAATGAGGTTTAGTGTATTTTATTTAAATTATACCGTTATTTTAATTTATAAACTGCATGACGGATACTAGAATGGTATAAAATGAAATAATAATAAAAAGTATGTTAAAATTCAAGAAATTTTATAAATTAAAATTAGTAGTTTTTTACTTTTTAACTCACTGGTGGACACCTAAAACATATCAGGGCTCAATTTAAATAAACAAATCATAAACACTAAATTTTAAATTGAAATTATAAGAATCTGCGAATTACCAATGGGACTGACAACGTAAGAAAGCCTTGATTTCCTGGTAGCGTTATATTTACTAAGATAAAACTTACATGTGGCCGGGAAGATGTTATGTTTAGTAAATTGTATCGATTTTATTAAATTTGGTCTTTGTTTAACATTGCTGACCACCATTTAAATTTTGATGGGTGACAGAGCCTTGTGATATCAATAATGAGCTACATGGGAGTTCTAAGAGTGGCCCTCAAGACAGAAAAATATTTCATAGATGAACACAAACTAAATTCCTGCATCAAATGTGCTTTTGAGACAACACTGAAGGCTGCTCTAGAGTTTCCTCAAGAAACCAAAACTTAGTATGTATTTGGATTAGCTTTTGAAAAATAACTTTTACAGATTACGAAATAAGTATGTAAAAGAAGTTTTAAATCTGCTTACAAAAAATGGTTTCTAAAACCACGGTTTTGTGGTTTGTCAAACATATTAGAAGCCCTTGTAATAAATTCTCCTACCGCAATTAATAATTTGCCAGATTTTTCCTGTCCTTTTTCAGTTGTCGTACGTAGGGGTGAGAAACGGGCAGGCGGGACTGCCCCGGGGGGTAACCCGCAGCCCGCCCGTTTAAATTGCACGGGTACGGGGCACAATGGGTAAGCCTAAACGGGTCCAGGCATTCTGGGCTTTTTTATTTTTAAAAAAAAAAAACATGTTTTTCGGGTCAGTTTGTTTCTTTTTTGGCCCAGAACCAGAACAGTTTTTTGGGCCCAAAACATCTTCTTTTTGGTGCGTTTTTTGGGCCCAGAACAGTCCCCTTTTTTCTTTTTTTTCCCTTTTGCGTTTTTTTGTTATTTTTTTGGGCTCAGAAACCATACTTACATTACCAAAGACTAGGAAAGATACAAACAAATAACAATATAAAGGCTTTGCCTACGTTTTAAATCCAAAAAAAAAAAAAAAAAAAAAAAAAAAAAAGATACAAACAAATACAAAAGAGCTTAAACAAAGTAAACGAAAGATACAAATCATACAATAAAGCAATAACAGAGATAGGCCAAATAGGGGAAAAACAAAAGGGTCCGAATACAAATAAAAAAGATCAAAATAACAATTAAACTTGAATGCATTAATCATAGATTCACAATAATCAAGCTTTCATCCAGTACCGACAGATTAAAAAATACCCACATGCCACATCAATGAATATGACAAATTGACAATAGTAATTAAATACCCACAGATTCCCCCCTTTTTTGGTTGTGTTTTTAACCTGCTCAATAATCACAAATTCACAATAATTCAAACTTCAATCATCACATCACAACTTCACAATTTTGTGGATATTTTTCATCAATTCAAACTTCAATCGTCACAACTTTACAATTCAAACATAAAAAAGAACAATATTAATAATTGAAGTTCACACTTGCCGACTTCAAACATCAAAAATTCATCATCGGAACAATAATAATATTCACTCGCTTTCGATTCGCCTCCTACTGCTTGCATCTACCTCTACAAAATGAAAGAAGATAAATCCTAATTAATATGTATTAACTAATACGAAAACGAAATGAAACATTAATAACCAAAAAATAGAAAATGCAAATTAATATACCAATAACAATAGCTTCAGTCTCATCAAAATTATCATAATCAAAGTCATTGCAGTTGAGTGGTTTCACGATAACCAATTTTGTGCATATAGGAGTGCCTCAGCCATCTTTGAGGATAAAAAGCTCCTGAATGCATCTAATACTCGACCGCCGGTACTAAAAGCCGCTCGAAGAGACAAGTAGAGACCGGAATGACCAATATATCACGTGCCATCAAGCTTAACACTTTATACTTACAAGCATTGCCCTTCCACCATGCCAAGAGGTCGAATTTTGAATCATGATAACCAACCAATTCAGCTTGAAGGTATTCATCCACTTCTGAAATTTTCTCAACATTACTCTCTCGCATCCGCCGGGCCAAAAACTTTTGGAATGTAGCATCACCATATGCCAAGGGCACTTCAAGTTCTAACTCAACATGATCCCCTTGCTCCAATCTTTGGTTGAGAAGAAGACTCACCAACATGAACGAGGCGCATAGTGGTCATATAAACGATACAATAAACTTGTAATCTTCCTCAACATAGCTTCGCACTTGGTTGGATCATGAAAAAGGTCAGCAAAAGCAACCTTGACATATGTCAACTTATATCTTGGGTCTAGTATTACAGCCACAACCAATAAAGGATTCATTTTCTCAGCTGCCCCCCCAGTATTTGTTAAACTTTGATAGCATTCTTCTTGACATGTGACCCAACAGAGAGTAGGAGCTACTTGCATTTGATTCCAGGCTTGTCTGAATTGAAACAATGTGTTGGAAACAAGTGTTATTTGTTACATAGTTTGATCTAGAAAACTTCAATGTCATGTTGTAAAACAATCTTAAAAAGCCAAGAAACCCATTTGCAGTGCTCCAATCATAAGCACTAGGAGGCAAAATTGAATCATTGACTACATCGTCAACACCTTCACGAGCATCAATCAAGATAAAAGTGTCTCGATTGGAATCTACATTCTTCTTCTTGAAGTATTGTTTGTATTCTTCATCCTCCTCCTCCATCCGAGTAAAGACTTTGACAAACTTAACAGCGCTCTCAAGCATAAGGTATGTTGAGTTCCATCTAATGACATGATAGAAATGAAAAACAATTAAACATCAATACATTATCATATCAAAGCTCATTCAAACAAATTATTAAAAAAATTACCTCGTGGGACAATCCAAGTTAAGAAGGCTCTTTGATTCAACTCGTTCTCGTTCAGCCAACATTATGAACTTACGCTTCCTTGATGGAGAAGATTTAACATATTTTACCGCATGTTGGATGAGCTCAATAGACCTGTTCATTTCTTTTAGACCTTCAGAAACAACCAAGTTCAATATGTGAGCAAAGACACCGCATTTGCAAAAATTCCCCATCACATACCATTACAAAACCATCCCAACTCTTGAAACGCTTTTTTAGGATTGCAATTGCAGAATCATTGGCAGTAGCGTTGTCAACTGTGATCGTATACACTTTGTCAATGCCCCATTGAAATAAGCAATCCTCAATTTGTTTGGCAATTGACTCACCTCTATGATCTTTAATCTCACAAAAATTTAGAATGTGTTTCGCAAAATCCAATCATCATCAATCCAATGTCCAAATCAAACACATGTAGTTGTTATTTTGTATAGATGTCCAACAATCGGTTGTGAAAGACACACGGACTTTAGAAGTCTTGAAATATTTTGTCAAGATATTTGCTTGTTCTTTATATATGCCATAACAATCTCTAGCAGCTGTCCATCTTGATGGAATTTGAA
The DNA here is from genome assembly GCA_019022655.1 of Acacia acuminata. Classification (NCBI taxonomy): domain Eukaryota; kingdom Viridiplantae; phylum Streptophyta; class Magnoliopsida; order Fabales; family Fabaceae; genus Acacia; species Acacia acuminata. The sequence goes on along the minus strand of JAFJYI010000019.1, from coordinate 2,416,883 downwards.
ATTTAGGTTGAAACTCTTGCAAAAGTTCTGTTAACCCCTCCTTTTCCACGACTCGGAAAGGCACCTCATCCTTTATGATGTACTTAGCAATGGCCTTTTTACCTCGCTCTTGATTGAATAAGTGATGAGTCACTGTTTGATTTGTCGTAGTTGCGAACAAGCTTTGACCCTTGCTTGCTTTGTTAGGATTGTTTGGACACTTGCCAAAATGTCTCCATAATTGTTTAGTGTCATCTTGTGAAGGATGACTAGCATAAGTTGCTACACAATAGTTGCACTTTGACCGATGTTTTCCTTTAGTTTCAGCAAGTGGCAACCTTGTAAAATGGTTCCATATATCATATGACTCTTTTCTTTTTTTTCCTAGGTTGGGAGTCATTACTTTGTCCCTCATTCGTCATCTCATTCTCAACATGGGCAGCAATACGTTGTACGTCTGCATGTAAAATTTTAACAGGGAAGCCGAGCTTATTTGTTGATTCTTATAAAAGAATTGTAAGTTTCCTAAATAGTAATTGAGTCTCAGTTTCTGGGCAGCCTTGTAAAAAAACATCCTTACAGGATTAAAAGTACTCATATGTCCTTAATACGCAGTATAAGATATATTGAGGAGTTAATTTTGGTCCTATATATAAAACGTAGTTTTTATATTTATCAATTTTTTCCTAAGTTGCCCTTATTGATGCTCCTCAACAATAATTAAGAATGAGAGAAAATGAGATAAGTAAAGAAAATAACTAAGGTGTTTTAAAAAAATACATGTCATTTAAACTTACTCAACTAACATTCTAATTAAATTATGTAAATATGTCTTATATTAAGAAATAAGAAACTTGAATTAAGTTCACAGTATAGACGGGATAAGTGAACAATATTGAGGACAAAAAATTATGCAGGATATGCCTTCCCGTGCTCTAGAACAGTGCCATTTTTCAGTGGCAGTAATGATGCAGGCATGTTCTTTATCATATTGGAACCATCGCATGGAGACACAAAATACGAACTTTTACCAGAGACAGACAAAAATGGAGAACAGTTTCGAAGGCTGTGTCAGCTAGCCTTTTGCCCCCAATCTAATTCCAAAAGCAATTACGAAGAGCATGATACAATCTAAATTCTCTTTAGTTAATACTATAAGTTTGTCCAATAGTATTAATTAATCCATCCCTTGAAATATTCTTCCCCTTTTGCTTCTAAATCTGGACACTTAGCTTATTTTCTGAGACTACATATCATCATAATGATAGAGATGGCTAGGGAGTTATAAACCTCATTAATTCTCATTCCTTTTTAACGCTGCCTTAGCTCTTTAACAAGATCCTATATTGTATTATGATTAAATAAATTACCTGTGGCCACAAACAAGACACGCTCTTGATGAACAGAGCGAATCCTACACTTGCCGCCGTTCATACTTTCACTCTTTTTCATTTTATAGTACCAACAAAATGAAAAAACACAAACCCATCCTTTAAATAACAAACTCTTATTATCTTTTCTCTTGCACCTTTATTCTGCTGAACCAGACTTTAACATGCCCCATGGCGAGTCAAATCAAATGCTTGGGAGATTACAAGAACGTACAGTACATCAAAAGAAAAGACAATCACTTCAACCCCGAGAACCTTACTGAGCTTTGGTGGAAAACTTGAAGAACATATGATGTTTGTAAGGCTTTTGCGGGGTGACAATAGTTGAAGGGAAATTAGGATGATTCACAGAGTCAGGGAAGGCCTGAGTCTCCAAACACAAGCCTGCATGAGGCTGATACACATACCCACCTTTTCCCTTCACATTTTCCACATAATTCCCAGTATAAAACTGCACCCCAGGAGCGTTCGTATACAGTTTCATAACCCTCCCAGACTTGTAATCCTGAACTATCGCTGCCACGTTCATTTTGTTGCTATATCCATCACCAAGCACGTAGTTTATGTCATAGCCTCTGGTTTTAGGAAGCTGATTGATTCTGCTTCCTACAATGTGGGGTGTAAGGAAATCATATGGGGTTCCTTTCACTGATTGGAATTTTCCAGTGGGAATGAGCTGGGAATCAACAGGCGTGATCTTGGATCCGAAGATCTGAACCACCTCGTTCAGAATATTACCACTGTTGTGCCCACCAAGGTTCCAATATGCGTGGTTAGCCAAGTTCACTGGAGTCGGCTTGTCAGATTTTGCTTTCATGACTATCGCCAAATCGTTTTTCCCAACTAGGTAGTAGCTCACTTCAGCCAAGAGGTTACCGGGAAATCCTGAAACACAAATCATGGTAGTTCCATTTATTAGATTGTCAAGAATATATGTATAAAACAGAGGAATCTGAACTATTAAGATTGTTTGTTTTACCTTGTTCACCATCGTAACTTCTGTAAGTGAAGATGATATGAGGATGGTCACCTTCTTTCTCGTATTTTGCTACCTTCCAAAGAACATCACTGAATCCTCTGGATCCACCTAATCATTGGCAGAGTAAGAGGATTTTAACATGGACAATAATGTGTGTTTAGTTGAGGGAATATAATTATAATCAGATAATGAATGTGTAGTTGTGTACCATGAAGTGTATTTTTTCCTTCATTTGCCACCAATTTGTGATGAATTCCGTTGAGAGTAAACTGAGCCCCTCCAATTCTATTAGCCACACGACCAACCGTGGCTCCGAAATATGTTGAATCATTCTGCCAATGTGGTTAGTTAGTCAACTTCGCTATATATCCATTAATTGGTCCACAAATAAAAAGGGAACTTTATTTGTTATATCCACAACTTATATCAAAAGCAATCACCATGCATCAATAACTTAAATTTCTATTATTTATGACTCTCTTATGTTTTAGTTTTATTTTAAAATTTTGACATCAAAACACCTTTTCCTTTTTTTTTCAAATTTATAAAAGCTATTTAAATTGAAAAATTAAAATTAAATCTACATATAATATAACTTATTATTTAAAAAAAAAAAAAAAAAAAAAAAAAAAAAAAAAAAAAAAAAAAACTCAATGAAACTCAAGCAAACATCATGACTCTGGTTCACTGGAAAAAGAGGGAAGACTATTCCGTGGGTTCCCGGGACACGTGGCTTTTATTTTTGAGATATTATCTCCCCAATTCCTACCTGGAACGCGCTCGTCCCCAGATCCAGCTGTCAGATTCATCTAACGGTCTGATCCAGATCTCTTTTTTTTCCATAAATTTTTTTAGTAGTCCAATCAATATTTTGAAGTATTTTTTTAATACCATCAGTATCTTGAAATATCCCTAAAAAAAAGTTTCAAGATGATGAGGTAATTTTAATAACAGTCGATATCTTGAAGATCTTTTATCAAGATCTTAAAAAAAATTAGGATAAAATAATTTTTCAGATACTGATTGAGATTAAAAAGATACTTCACAATACTAACTATATTGAAAAATAATTTATGATCTTCAAAATAACTTTTAGAATCTTAAAGAAATTATTTAAAAAATGAGATTTGAAAACCATTTGATCTTTGACACCCCCATACTCGTCCAAACGGGCGTTTCCGTTCCTGCCCCCACACTCATCATAGGGAAACAAATATAATATAGCTTTAATTGATGAAAATGACTGCCTGAAAGTAATTAAGTATTAATCAAAATTTAAGCACCCGTTCCCATCCAAAACAAGCCGTCCCGCTGAAAAGTAAATAATTAAGCACTTGCTTGAATTGTAGTCATTAAGCAAGTAACGTCAACAGATATGTTAAAGAGAAAGCCTCCAAAACACGTGCTCTGAAAAATCATCAATGCTCTAGCGTCAAAGTTCAAAGCCAATTTATCAATTATAACCTATCTGGTTTTATATATTATTAGGTCGAAACGTCAAAGCTATCTTTATCACCACATATCTGTGATCAAAACGTCTAAGTTATCCTCATCCTGCCATGTGGATCCACGCCTTTAATAATAAACAGTACTAGTAGTTGCCTTTCTGATGATCTTGGAATATAAAGATTAAATAATTATTGAGGGAAGATGCAGATCTCAGGACGCAAGTGGGGGAAGATAATAGTCAACACATTTGAAAAACAGATCGAGAATGAGGGAAAACGGCAAAGTTGTAATCTAATCTTAGCTGTAACATGTTTGTCCTAAGTCTCATTCTTCTGCCATAGAGAGAGAGAGTTTGTATGAAGGAGTCCAAGCAGATAAAACAGAGCAGAAAACAACTCAACTTTGTTAAAAAGGAGTAAAGATAAAGAGGACTCACAAAGTAATCCTTGACTGAATCATATCCCAGAACGACATCGCCCAGATTTCCTGATCAAATTAAACCAATTATTCACAGAATGATTATGAAGATTCAGATAAATATCCAGAAATTAAGAACTACTAATAAGAGCAGAGTGATCAGAGGATGTGAATATAGTTGTGTATATACCATGCTTATCAGGAAGAACCAGAGAAATTAATGTAGCACCCCAGTTGGAGACTTTCAAGGAGATGTCTCCTTTTTTGAGCTCAAACACTCCAACCTGTTCCTTATTATCGCGGCCAATTAACGCAAACCCAGAAGCAGGCAAGAGGAGAAAACAGAGGAGCAGAAAGATCTTGGCCATTTTCTGAAGCAAGAAGAAAGCAGACAAGGTTGTGGTGAATGCAGCTCAAGGGGTCATAAAAAGTTATGAAGAGAAGGAGCAGAAGAAAGAGAAAGGGAAGAAGTTGAAAATGGAGCAGAGTGCAAATGTGGAAGGTTCTTTCTGATTGTGGATTGAAGGCGATCATGTGCCTGTATTAAATGGAGGGGCCTAACGCCACATTTGGCGTCGGTGTTTATTTTTCATTTAATTTTATTTTTTTCCATATATGTGGTCCTTAACTAATAGAATAGGACTTCCAATTAATGTTTTTAAAATCCATTTTCGATTCAAACGCTGTTTTTAACTCTCTTAATTATTCATGCCCCATCGTGACCCTAAGCTAAAACCTGGAAGTGGATAAATGATTTGACTTTGATGTCATCTTTTTAAGGAATTAATTAGAAACTGTATGGTTGATTGGAAAATTAAATTACAAATAAATCTCAAATAAGAAACTTATCATCATCAATCAATTATAAAACATTAAACCTCTAAGCCACTCAATTATTGGTCCACTTGACCTGCCAACTATGCGTTTTATAACATAATTATTAGTCCATTAAACCTCAATCAATCAATCATCAATTATCATTAATAAGAAATTTGTCATCAATTATCATCAATTATTGTAATTATCATTATGCTGACTTTTTCTATGCATCATTATAATAATAGAAATTCGTCATTAATTATCATCAATTATCATCAATTCAAAATTTTCACCATGAAAAAAATTAATGACGAATTTATTGTGATTACGATTATGCTGACTTTTTCTATACATCATCATAATAATAGAAATTTGTCATCAATTATCATCATCATTATCATCAATTTTCACCAGGAAAAAAATTAATGACGAATTTATTGTGATTACCATTATACTTGACTTTTTCTATTCAATTTCGGCGCCAATCAACTGCTACTCTCCCGATTATATTCCTTTTCCCGCCAAAATTAATGTTTATATAATAATATTCGGTCATGAAGCAACAGATCATATAAGGACTCTGCAATACCGTTTTTGGGCCAAAGATGTAACGTCCTCTGTTTTACTTAACGAAATTACAAATTAAGGGTTGATTAACGACTAAGTAATGCTTCATTGCTTGCCAAAATATACAAAATAAATCGGCCCCGGAAGGAGTAGCCTAAGCTTCCGAAGTTTTCCCCGATGGACCGGACGGAATTATCACCGGAAAAATGTGGTAACCATCAATCCAACTCATTACGAATACTAATATGTGCTAGTGAGGTGCCATGTGGAACAATTTATATAACATAGTATTTTTTAAAATAATAATAATAATATATATAATTTGCCAATATCCACATCATAAAAATTTCATATCAGAAATCATGTATCACAGTTTTCATTAACACAATTCCCAAGATACCTCCCACCAATCCAACCGAACCGCCTTATTTCCTCCGACTAGACCCATGGGCTAAGTTACATCCATGTTCTTGGTTACTCAAAAGCTCACATTTGGTCATGTGATGAGGACCGCCAAAATCCTCGAGACATGTCCCCGGACCATGGGTCTTTCCCCTCATTGAACATGTGGGGTGTCGTATGTCCTCATTGAACTAGTGGGCCGTCCTCATTGAACAGTGGAGACAATATAAAGCCAACCATCATGCATTAATGGAGGCCTCACCACGTGGTGGAATATATTACTTCATTTCCTCCCAATTCAACCCTTCCCATAATTATCATAATAGCGAAACTCTAAATTCTTATACATACATAAATAAATATGTATAAATTCATAATTTAAATCATAAGGTTCCGCAAGGCAATTAAAAATATTCATAGTGATTTCACAAAATACTCACAAACAACATATCAATACACATAACAAGTGGAAAGTGATTACCTCTCACCGAAGCTAATTATTATTACACCGCTCCTAATCTAAGAGCTCAAACACATGCCGAAAATCAATCTACCACAACCAATTTACTAACCATTAATAATTCTTCTAAAAATCTACATGATAAAAATTTTAACTTATAATTTCATAAAATTAAAATATACCAATTTTAATAATAAATTTATTTGGAATGCTTGAACTCAAGGGCAAATTATGACGGTACTAACAAAAAATCAAAGAGACCATTGTAACTTTTAATTTTTTCTTTCGATTTATTATTAATTAATAACTCCCTTTTCTATTTATTATTAATAAATAATACCCCTTTCTAATTTATCACTTAGTTCCTTTTCTAATAATAACAATGGTATTATTTATTTATTTATGACAACAAGTGTGTGTGTGTATATATATATTAGCAAGGTTTTATTGTTATTATTATTATTTTATTTATTATTATTCATTTATTATATTTTTTTTTGTATAGTGACCTGCATATATAAGTAGATAAGACCACAATTCTTATTACTTTTGGTTTCATGGTACATGTATATAAATATAAAAAGAACCACTTTTTGCTTTTCCCCATTCATTCCCTGTACCACGTGGTGTGTAGATATATATATAAGCAAGATTTTATTCATGTCTTTTGCTAATATTTATTCATGTCTTTTGCTAATAAGTAAAGCGTTGGTTTTGAGTGTACCCACACCACAGAACTCACGACACACTTAATACACACTACACACACACCACCTTAAACACACACACATACACACTACGTCACTATGCCATACACACACACTTATTCCCACATACTATACTCACACCACTACTACTGCTACATACACATAGCTGATAGCACCATACCCCCACATGTACACTCACACACATACTCGCTACTCAACACCACCACTCACTTGCACTACTACACAACATTAGCACTCTACTATTCACTATATCCCACAATACAAGCAGCACTACACAACACACTCATACATAGAACTTGAGCTTCACACCACTGCAACCACTCATAGTTAATATTGCCTACCCGTTTAACTACACACCGCAACGTCTCGCACCACGTGAATCATTACACCACTACTAACACAAACCCACATCAGTTAAGCTAGCAACATGGCTTATATATATTTTTCTGACAGTAAAGTTTTCCTCCTTCTTTATATGTGGGTGAAGCACTTAAATATCTATATCATTATTTCCTTCCCTCTTAAATATAGTGTGTAAACGGCAGCAACAATCGAGTTAATGGGCAACGACTTACCTCTGTTTTCAAAACTAAACGCAGGGGAGTATGATCGATCACGGCTCAAGCTCTTTTCTTTCCTTCCTCAGTTCCACTATGTTTCCTGGCCTATTTGCAGAGCACACAGGATGAGGAGGTTCATAGATGGGTCTCACTCTTCTCTCTCAGATTCACACTTTGCTCTCGACTCTCTCTCTCTCTCTCCCCGTTGCTTTCTGCCCTCAGTTGGCAGGGGAAACCCGATAATTATAATGGGAAGGAGGCAGTGTTGGGCTCGAGAAGCATGGCCTTGTAATCTCTGGCTTTCTGTTCTTGCGCTGCAATTACGTGATTACGCTGTCAGGGAGGCATGGGTTGGATCTGGTGTTGCTGATATATATATATATATATATATATATTATGTGTTTACGTCTCTGCTGCTGCGTTTTTGCACTTCTGAAATTAAATGGGCTGATTCATGAATTGGAGGATGATTAAAGTGTAGATAGGCCAACATGGGAATGGTTTGGTTTGGGCTAAATGAATATTATCAAGGAGAGTACATGGTGTCATTTGTTGCTGTTGAATGAAGCATCATGGGCTGGATTGTTTTATTGTTGGGCTGATGTTAAGAATATAAGCCAATAACCATCGAAGGGTATATACATCTTGCTGATATATATATGTGGCATCACGTGTTGGCCTTTGAGTTACTTGAGTTTTATTATGAAACTATCTCTTGCAAATATTTATTTCTAAATATTACAAGAAAAATATATTCTTAATTTTCCAAATAAGTATTTTAAATCATTTGGCCATAAAATATTGATTCCAAGAATTTTAAGCTACAACTTATCTCTTATTTATTCTTTTCCCGAAAAGTCAAGGAAATAGACTTTAACTTCCAATCATTATTTTAGGCCATAAATTATCCCTTCCAAATTTTCTTTGACTTTATTTTTTTTCCAACAATTAATTTATTTTAGCCTTAAAATATGATTTCCACTAGATTGTCTTTAATTTACACGAAAATATGCCTTAAATTTATAATTATTAACTTTATAACAATTAAGGCCAAATCTTTCCATAATTAATTCCCTTATATTTTTCTAATTTCTAAATCCAAAAATTTGGGATGTTACAAAAGATATCTCCTACAACATTTTGCGAAGCATCCTTACGTAAGCAAATGCAATTTCAATTCTTTGAAACCCGATCCTATATTATTCTAAAGTTCATCAACATCCTATTTTATATGTGTCAGGAGATGAATAAGACTTTCTTCTCTAATGTCAACGATACCAAGAACACATGGTCAATTCTCGCTAAAGTTCTGTGGAAGTGGAGTGTCAAAAGAAAGGTTGCGCCGTATGCAGTGTGGAAAGTTGGCATGTTATTGGCTGATGAAAAGGTACGTCTCTATATATACTTCACCCATGTGTCATTCAACATTCATCTACCATCTTCCGGTTTTAGTAGAGTCTCCAATTACGGTTTTTTAAACTATATTTTTTGTTAGGGTTCAAGAATCGAGGTTTGTGCTACTCACAAAAATCTCATTGGCAAATTGAAAGACGAACCTAGAGAAGACATGGTTTACAACTTCCAGAATTTTTAGGTTTTGGAAAATGATGATAAATATAGAATTACCACAGGTCCATGAAAATTAAACTTCCACCCCCATTCGTATATTGAACAATTTGACGAACTCATCTTGGGTGAGACATAATTTCAAGAATATTGCAGACATACAACACGGCAATGTCAGTGACGAAGGTTTAATAGATGCGCCTAGTATATGTTAATAATGTTGATATTTATTTTAAATATGTCATTTGTAAACAATTAAGTAAGTTGAAAGGAATGATTTCCAGATGTCATTGGCTTTTTGCAAACTTTTGGAGGTTTGCGATCAAAGAAGGGAGTGTGATATAATCAAGAGATTAAATTTTAGTATTGCTGATCAAAAGTAAAATACCACCTCATTATTCTCGTTTTCGTTTAATATACAGATTTCTAATTTTATTTATGACATATGTTTTTCCTATAATTATTTAAGTGAAAACACTATAAATGTTACTCTTTGGGGTGATTGTCTTTGAAGAAACTTTTGGAAAGAAGCATGAGGATATGGAACCTCCTATTACACGGTGCTTGCACGTTTTGCCGTAACTAAATAGAAACACGGGACGGTTACGCTCGATTATGATATTATCTACCCATAAGTATAGTCTCATTTTTTTTATCTCTTTGTTAATTTTATAGCATATTTTACTCTTACCAGATTATGGACATCTGAGTAATGCATTTAATGCTACTTTGGTCACTCAAAATCCAAATATTCCTGAGGCAAATTTGATGAAAAAAAGGTGGGATAACAGTATAAGACTATATTATGGACTTCCAATTAATGTTTTCAAGATCCATTTTCGATTCAAACGCTGTTTTTAACTCTCTTATTTATTCATGCCCCATCGTGACCCTAAGCTAAAATCAGCAAGTGGATAAATTATTTGACTTTGATGTCATCTTTTTAAGGAGTTAATTAGAAACTGTAGAGTTGATTGGAAAAATTACAAATAAATCTCAAATAAAAAACTTATTTATAACTATGTCTCACGAATTTGATGATAAATGGTAACACTCCAAGTTTATTGAGTATCATTTTTTACTCATATGAAAAAAAAAATTATCACTACTGTATTTCAGTAAATTTACAAAAATCATTTATATAAGTAAGTCTCTTACTTGAGATCTATTCATAATTTTTTAAAATTTATTTTCTTTGTTACTGATTTCATAATCCGAGTCAACGAGCTAAAGTAATAGAGGATTTTTAATACTTGAGGCTGCTGATGAAGTATTTAATTCCAAACCCTCCAACTCTATATGAAATAAGTTCATTTCTGCGTACTGAGATGGGCTGCGTCTTACTAACTAGTACTCTTTCATTCACATGGGTTTTGTAGGAGTGGCACTGTTGGTTAAGGTGTCGGCCTTCACCCTAAAAGGGAAGAGGTTCGATACTTGCTGGTGATATGAGGGCCTTGTTGGTAGGCAATTTGTAAGTACCTCTGTAAACGTTATCTGAGCGTGGAGGCATACTATGACCCTAGTAGGATACCGGTGTCTACCCCACCTAAACTTTTTTTTTTTTTTACCAAAAAAAAAAAATCACATGGCTTTTGCGACTTTGTCTATTATTTTAATTCTAATTGTTTATTTGTCCAATTCTGTTTTAATTGAATACCGTAGACAAAGAGATTCTAAACATGTTGGCGCAATTTTGCCACTTTGTCTGTTATTTTAATTCTAAATTTACTTAATCATTTTATATGTTGTGTATTTTTAGATTACATATTGTCCAAACTAATTACTTTGAAGAAAAAAATAAAATAAAAATACTGTTTTAATACTTTTTTAATTGAATACCGTAGACAAAAGGGGGTTTGCTGGCCGAGATCATGTACATGTTTGTTTGACTAGTATTGAAGCAACTATTTGTTGGGATAATATAATAATTTGTAAAAGCCAGTTAAGCGTTTAAGAAAAAGGGATTAATTAATTGCCAAAACTCGATCCAAACGGAGTATCTCAACTCGTGTGCACTCGCAACGTTGGTGTGTGTCCCCCTTGAAAGAAGCTAAATTCATGAGGGTTGAGAGTAAGGGGAAAAAAAAAAAAGGCCTGCATATGTTTCAAAGACAGCCTTGTTCTCTTCAATCCATTGATTATGGCACAAGAAAAATGTATGTGACTGCTGGCTAGCATAAGCTTATTGGTACAGATTACGAACAGAGGGAGAAGGATGGAGAAATGTATCCACGGTAGTTCATGTTGCGGAAGTAGGATAGATATATAGAGCAAAAATCACAATTATAAAAAACAAGGTTTCTAAATGTATTTTAATAATATAATAAATCACAATTACTATATCTAAAAACAACTAATAAATAATAATAAGACAACATTAAAAGAATACTAAAATCTAATTTCACTTCAAATAATTATAAGTGAAATACTATAAGAGATGAGGACATACAAAATGCCTTATAAGATAAAAAGGACAATTGTTGATATGGAATTAGAAGGAGGAGGGGACACCTCTTTTTATAGCCCAAGACCATCCCCTAATATTAGAAAACTTACGATGTGAGGCTTTTGTCACATTCAACAAATCTTCACCTTGGCAAGATTCTCACATTCTCAATTTTTCTAAATTACAAACTTTGTATTTGTCTTCAATTCAATAATCAATGTTCAACAATGTTTGATCATATCCAAACAATGTTTAAATTCGGTAGAAGTCACCACTTTTGTCATCATATCAGCAGGATTTCCACTTGGCCGTATCTTCTGGATCATGACTCCATTTTCTTCTAAAATTTCTCTTATAAAGTGATATCGAACATCAATATGCTTCATCCTTGTATGATAAACTTGGTTCTTTGCTAATTGAATAGTGCTTTGGCTATTACAAAACATTGTGATGATTTATTGACTAATGCCAAGCAATCCTTGAAGCTAAATCACCTCTTTCGTAGCCTCTATAATTGCCATGTTCTTTGCCTCTGTGGTAGACAAAGCAACTGTTAACTGCAAAGTAAACTTCCAACTAATTGGTGTGTTTCCAAGAGTAAATATATAGTCAATAGTTTATCTTCGTTTGTCCAAATCACCTGCAAAATCTGAGTCACAATACCCAATTAAACATTAATCATCTTCCTACTCAAAGACCAATCCAACATCTACAGTATTAAGAATATATTGTAGAATCCATTTCACAGCTTGTATTAAACATTAATCATTTTCCTAGATCATGCATATACCTATTCACAATTCCAACAGCCTGTGAAATATCAAGTCTTATACAAATCATTGCTTACATCAAGCTACCAACAACATTTGCGTATGGTGCCCTTGACATATATTCTCATTCATCTTCATCTTCTTCTTTTGATGACAAATCAGCACTAAGCTTAAAATGAGGGGCAAGTGGAATGCTAACTATCTTCATTTTGTCATTCACACCAAATCAATCTACCACCCTCTTCAAATACTCCTTTCGAGATAAAAAGAGTTTCTTTGAGTGTCTATCTCTTGTTATTTCCATGCCAAAAATTTTCTCTGTCTCACCTAAATCCTTCTTTTCAAACTCCTTTTTTAGTTGAGCTTATAGCTTCTCAATTTTTTCTTGCTTTTTTGCAGGTATCAACATATAAAAAGAGATATATAAAGGATCCATCTTCAAGCTTTTGCAAATAGACATAATGATCGTATTTGTTTCTTTAGTACTTATGCCGCACCATAAACTTGTCAGATTGTTTATACCATTGTCTCAAAGGCTGTTTCAATCAGTATAACGATTTTTCAAGTTTGTACACCATATTCTTCTTTCCAGCAACTTTGAAACCTTCTGGCTACGTTATGTATATTTCCTCTTCCAAGTCTCCATCTAAAAATTTCGTTTTAACATCCATTTGAACTAGTTCCAAATCTAAGTGTACTACCAAAGCTAACAAAATTCTAATGGAGGAATGTTTTATAACTAGACAAAATACCTCATTGTAATCAATTCCCTCCTTCTAACATAGCCTTTAGCTACCAATCTTGCTTTGTAGCACAAATCATCTTGATTAGGAAATCTTTCTTTCGTTGCATACACCCATTTGCAATCAATTGCTTTCTTACCTTTTAGGAGTTTGGCCAATTTCCACGTACCATTCTAATGAAGGGACTGCATTACTTCATTCATGGCATTCCTCCACTTATCCTTTTATGAGCTCTGAACAACCCATTTATAAGTTGAAGGAATATCATCAGTTGCAATTAAGGTTACACAAGCCATCATATCCATGAAACAAGTAGGCTTTCTTATTGTTCGTTTTGGCTTGCTGGTTGCTATTGATTCATGTTGTTGTTGAGGTTCATGAGTTGAAACCTCCCTCTCAACTGACTCTTCTTCTTCTACAAGAAAGTCTCTTTTGTTTCCCTATTTGTTCCCTAATACTGGGAAAATCAACTTTCCTTTAAACTCCACCTTCTTTGAAACACCATCAATTTATTTGGTATCTTCAATTGCTACCTTTCTCATCATGGTAGATTTATCAAAAGTAACGTCCTTGCTAAATATAATCTTCTTTGTCTCTAGACACCATAAACAATATCCTTTGACTCCATAAGTGATCTCCAAAAAGATAGTTTTTTTGCTCTTGGATTCAATTTTGATTCTTTCACATGATGGTATGTAGTTGAGCCAAATACATGCAAAGAATCATAATCTATAACAAGTTTTCCATACCATTGTTCTAACAGTGTCTTACCACCAATAGCAGCAGATAGTAGATGATTGATGAGGTGACACGCATATATTATTGTCTCAACCCAAAATTCTTTTCCCAAGCCAGCATTGGACAACATAAACCAAACTTCTCCAACAAAGCCTAATTCATGTGTTCTCCAATCCATTCTATTGTGGTGTATTTCTGACGGTAAAGTATCTGACGATGTCATCATCCTCACAAATCTTCTGAAAATGATCATTCTTGTATTCTCCTCTGTTATCTGTACGGAGACATTTGATCCTCATGCTTGTTTGTGTTTCTATCATTGCCTTCCATTTAAGAAAAATTCTCAACACTTCATCTTTAGTCTTTATTGTATACACCCAAACTCTTCAGGAGAAATCATCAACAAATGTTACAAAATAATATTTTCCTCCCAATGAGGTGTTTTGGAAGAACCCCAAACATCAGAGTGAACATAATCCAAAATATCCTTTGTATTATGGATAGCTGTATCGAACTTAAACCTTGTCTGTTTTCCTTTTACACAATGCTCATAAAACTCCAAACTGCAATGCTTTAATCATTTTAACAATCCTCGATCTGATAGAGCTTTCAAGGATTTTCCTCCAACATGTTCCAAAGGCATGTGCCACAACCTGGTTGCTTCTACCTCTTTCTCATCAATGGATATCACTGTAGCTATCCCAATAATTGTACTACCTTGATAGTGATATGTGTCATTGTTCTTCTGAATACCCTTCATTACCACTAATGCACCAAAAAATATCTTCATTACTCCACTTTTCTACAGTGATTTTGAACCTTTTTGAATCTAGAGTTCCCACAAGAATGATATTTTTCTTCAAATCCGTTACATAATGAACATCTGTTAATATTCTGATCAATCCATCATGATTCCTTAATTGACTTGAACCAATACTATATGCGATAAGAGAAGTGTTATCTGCTATGTGGACAACTCCACATCCTTCTTCTTAAAAATTAGTGAACCAGTCTTAGTTAGGACAGATATAATGGCTATAGGCTGAGTCCAACAATCATACGTCCAACGGTTTTGACCACATTTTTTTAGATAGTAAGAAATCTGAATTTTCACCATCACAGTTAGCTACATTTGAGTCCATAACAACTTTCCCTTTGTTAGATTTGGTTTTGTTTTTCAACTTTGGACAATCCTTCCTCCAGTGGCCTTTTTCTCGACAAAAAGCGCATTCATCTTTACTGGGTCTGGACCTCAATTTGGATCGCCCTTTCCTCGATCTCGTCTGGTTTTCAGTATGTTCTCTCACAACTAGTGCCTATGCTTTTCCACCTCTTTATTTTTCTCTCTTTCTTTGTTCAAGCTATATAAAGCAGAACAAACTTCTCTGAGCGATACTTCCTCTTTGTTGTGAAGTAGAGTAGTCTCCAGGTGCTCGTACTCATCGAGAAGTGATTCCAACAACATCAAGGTCAGATCTTCACCTTCAAATGGCAGGTCTATCTTCTGCAAATTCATTACCAACTTATTGAAGCTAGTGATATAATCATTTATTGTGGTACCAAGAACATAAGTAAAGTGAAACAATTTTTTCTTCATGTGGAGTTTACTATAACTACTTTTCTTCAAGAATTTGTCCTCTAGTGCCTTCCATAGTCTACATGGAAAAGTTTGCTTAGTGTATGGATACTTTTGTTCTCTTAAAAGGTATGATCAAGTGGTACTACAAGCAACACGATTGATGATCCTCCAATCTCCCTCCCCCATGCTGTCTGGTTTCCTTTCTTCGATAGCAAAGTCTAGTCCTTATTGCAAAAGGACATCAAGAGCCTCGCTTTGCCACATCTCAAAATAAATAGAATAAATATAATTTTATTGCCATGGTTCAAAACCCCATGTTAACAGATTTTTTTCATAAACAAAACTTAGGTCAAGTTGTTTATATATATTAGGTCCAAGTTCTCTAATCACAAATTTTATTTTGCTATTGTTAATTATTAAAATGCATATTTGCATTTCTAAATTCATCTATAAACACTTGTAAATACACCTATGAACACTTGTAAGTATCCGCTCTAATAATGATGATTAGGATTTGTGAATTTACATATGGACACTTGTTTTTTTTTTTATTGTTATTTGTTAAAATATGTATGTGCAATTATAAATTTACTTATGAAATATGGACACTTATTATGTTGTTATGGTTAGTTGTAATGCATGTATACTTATAAATTCACTTATGAAATATAGATATTTATTTTTTTGTTATTTGTAGTTGTTAAAATACTTATGTATAATTATAAATTCACCAATGAACTTGATAGCTATAAACAAATTGACCAAAATTTTGTGCCGTCTTTATTATTACAAGTGATTCACCAATGAACTTGATAGCTATAAACAAATTGACCAAAATTTTGTGCCGTCTTTATTATTACAAGTGATGCAGGCCCACATTTAAGCTCCAACAATCAGACAAATCTAAGGCAATACTAAGTTTACCACGTTATTTTAAATTGAGTTAATTTCAAGTTGAAAACCACCAAAAACATAATACAGATCTTTGAAGACGTGTTTGCTAAAGTCAAAACCATGATTTTGATAAAAGCTACTTAAAAGAGACGCTTTAAACAAAACAATGGTTTTGTCTTTCACATATACTACTATATTTTTAAACAGGTCCTAAATACTAGATCTGTATTTTACCGATTTTGAGCTCATAAACATATATATAAAGATTTCTCTTCATAACGATCACATGCAAATTTCGAAGTGCATAGAGACATCATTTTCCCTAAATATATACCACCTTGCTCGATAATATATCACTTGCTTTTAGCGTTGAATAAACAGACAGTTATTACTTAATATGAAACGACCTACCACGACCAACAAAACAATGCGCTACCGGATAACTAGCTCATTAAACCCCCATTCCAATTTCAACTAACTGTGCAGAATCTCTTTCTCTGTCTCTGTTTCGATATGTACATATTAACTGTAGACCTGCTCAATAATGAAAAGGGAAAACCCAAAAAAATAGAACAAAGATGAAGACAACAGGCGTCATTGGTGGCTACAATGGCAGCATCCAACCAACAACTTTGCTAGATGAGCTCAACGACAGAGACACCAACATCAGCTTACTTCACCACAATCTTCGGGCCTTTGTACTTTGCCCCAACCACAACTATATCCTTAAGGTTATCTCTCTCTCTAAGCCATTCATACCCTTTCCTTTCTTCTTCTGGTACGGAAATTCCATTCACTGAAGTTTCAAAAAGGTTCCATTTTCAGTATGCAGGAGAAAAACAAGGCAGCCCAGTTCACAAGGCTACCACCAAGTGGGAACTAGGAAGGATAAATGTACATAGCCTCAACCCACAATCGAAAAGGTTGTTTTCAAGATTTGAACCTGTGACTTCCAAGTCACATGGCAACAACCTTGCTAAGGCTCTTTGAGAAAAACAACTAAACACAAGACATTAAGTTGTTGGAGGACACCATACCTGAGAAGTGGGAAAGAGGGTAATTGATGTAGTAGGTACAGTGTCTGCCATCAGGATCAGAATAAGGAGGACCAAGAACATCAAGAAATGCACAAGCTGTAACAGCCGTGAAGCGATGCATGTTGCCGCCATCAGCAGGATAAAGGATTGAGGGGTTGCAAGGAGCAGTGAAATCAGCATCAACCTTGACTTTAGCCAACCGCACCTCTGAACTCTTGACTGCATCATTGGAATATGCAAATTAGAGGAGGGGAACCTACAACAAACAAATTTTGCACTGGAAGAGAATAACTATTATTGGACAACCAGTGCTGGATTCATCAGTTTCCTCAGAAAGAAATCTTCACTATGTCTATATCTATCCGTACATATTTTGAATAATCTTGAATTCAACATAGTTTTGTCCTCAAAGCCAAAGATAGAGATATAGTTTTGTCCCCAAAGCCAAAGATAAAGGTATACCTTCCTTCTATACAGTATAAAGGAGAAATTGTACTAAACTATTATAAATAAGTAGTACAAACATAGAGCAAAGTTAAAAAGGGAGAGAAAATACTCACTTTCGGGTGGTTTGAAAATTGTGGGGGTGCCTGTAGGATAGTCAGCCACCCAATCATACGATTTGATATGCATGGTCCCAAAAAGAAGTTTACTGAAAACCGTCATTCCGGGATGATTATGAAGAGGAATAACACCAGAAGGCGGCAAGCAAAATATTCCTATCTGCAATAAACATAGAGATGCTCAAATACAGTTACCATCTACAACATTCCTGGATGAAATTCATCCTTAAAGCAGTTTGGGTTAGCAAATATACCGAGAACTTATCGCACTCATAGATATGCTGGTATGTGATTCTTGGAGTTCTACAAGCAGCATTCGTCCGGAAATATGGCATTTCAGGTTTCAAGCCTACATCTTCAAGTTTTATTGCATCTGCACAGAAAGATGCCACATTTGGTTGCTTTACACAGTATATGAAAGGCAGAAAAACAAATAAAATGTGGAAATAACAGCTAGTAGCAGAATCCTTGGCATCATTGAGAAATGACTTTTTAGGATTTGCAACACAAACACTTCATCAAATGCACCTAAACTGAAATGTTTTTAGGCTCATCTAACCAAACGATTCCCCATTAGGGACATGATACATGCAAACTATCCCTATTGGTTTTTTTTTTTTTAATTTTCCAACGCCAGTGCCTATTTGGGCTTTGGGCTGGCGATAGAAGGTTACGGTGTATAGGTAAACATTTAAGAGGAATTTTGTTCCGGTATCACCGTTCTTCTTGAAGAAGGCTAACCCAAACAAGCAATTTAAATGAGAGAAACAGGAGATGAAGAGAGAAGCATAGATAAGTTGCCTAATTGCTTCACTTGAAGATGACTTTGACTCAATGTGACACAATTGAGTAAGCTGTACTTTTTTTGGCCTGAATCCTAAGCTTGGTCTCTTCATCATATCGGAAGTCGGACTTGACATTACATTGTAAACTGAAAGCAGCAATGCAATGTCTCTTAAGTTGGGGAAACAAGAAGCACATGTCAACAAGCATTACTGTCTTTCTTTGTTTTTTTCCCCTTCCTGTTTTGTTATTTGATTTGATGGCTGAATACCTGTAGAGTAAATATAAATTAATACGTGCATGCATGTATCACACAAAACTATGTCCCCACCCCCAAGGTCGAAAACATAATCAGGATACATTGGAGCACGCAGCCCACCACTGGTGCCACCCAAAATAATTTAATGCATGTCAGAAACGGTACAAAAGGGAAATTGGATTAGTAGTACTAGTACCCACATATTTATATTTATAATAACTTATATATTTGAAATGAGATACAATGAATCAGCTTTTCAGTTGAACCTTCCAGGAATACTAAGTTCCACGAGCAAACAAGAAAGTTAATTCCGAGGTAAAAGGAAAAAATTCACCCTGTCTCACAACTAACTTCTCCACAGCAACATAGAAAATATTAGCAGGAAAAGGTTATCTTTCGACTTAAATTTCGCATCAGAAGCAAGCAAAATTGGGAAAATTGCCGGATAGTGATAGAAGGTAGAAATTATATGGGAACAAGTTGGCAAGTATGATTGATTAGATCACAAACCTATAACAGCTCGAAGCTTTTCAATGTCTTGAGGGGGTGGAACGATCCCGTTCCCACCAGAGGCAAATACTTCCTGGCAAGTGTCAAATAGTCTCTGAACCGGCGACATCTTCTTCTGACGCCGCCGGTTCTTCCTTGATTTGCTGTTGGTATTCGTCTCTTTGGGCATTTCAAAGAAGCCTTTGGTTTTTCTATCAGCCAAAGTTCGCCCAATCCCCATTCAGTTTAATTCAGCAGAAAGTCAAGTTATTAATAAGATAAAAACACTCCGATCACGGTACAGTACTAAAAACAGAGCACAATCACGAAATGCCTCTGACGGGCCCGAAAGAATTCGTTTTCCACAAATGGATATTGTAAAAGAAAATCCCAAAACGTAAGAAACAACGTCCCGAGGTCCAAAATGCCCCGAAGAAAACAAAAACCAGAAAAATGGAGGAAACAGGGGAAATATGGTGATACGTGATACGAATCCTAAGAAGGTTGTGTAGTGATGGAGAGTTGAAAAGAGAAAAACGGGATTAACAGAGGATGAAGAAAAGAGAAGAGGAATAGAAGGAGGAAATAGGGTTGGATGAAAGATAAATAGAAATGGTTTATGCCAAACTGAAAACCGGGGGCTGTGCCTGGAATTCCAGTGGGCTGTTTCAACAGCAGATTTTCTTCAGATACATCTTCTCTTCTTTTTGCTATTTTTACTTTTTTGCCCCCTCCAGTCTCCATGCCCATGCTCCACGTTTTTCCCTTTTTTTCTTTTTTTGACTTCACCCCGTTTTGCTCATTGATTTGGCAAAATTGTATACAAGGATCCAAGTTTAAGTGGTACTCGTACCATAAACTATGTGTATATTTTGAATCAGAGGTAAGGTAGTATTAATTAAGTTTTAAAAACAAATTGTACATCCTTGTGTCTTTATTAGTAATTAATTAATTTGAGTATATTAAAAAAAATAGCTAAATTAGTTGTTTGTAGAAAAATTATTTGTTTTTTAAAAATATTCTCTTAGATCATTTGCATTTTTTTTACAATTATATCATTTGCATTGAAATTGCCACTTTTACAAATTGTTTTACCATATGCAGTCAGTGATTATAATTTATAAAAAAACATGATAATATTGAGAATAAAGGGAATTAATATCTTATATTTAGGAAGAAATTCAATTTCAACTCACTCTTATGATAAAGAATGGGTTAGTGTTATCTATGAAGATTAACTGACTTAAATCATCAAAATATATACTCATTGTTATCAAACTCACGATTTGACTTTTTGAATTTACCATCATTACATTTCTAAACTTACAAAATCGAGTCGATCAAATGATAAATTTGTGATAATATTATAAACTCGATTAAATACATAAGTTTGTATATTGAGCTTATGTTTTTACGTTTCTAAGTTATAAAATTATGTTAACTCACCATTTAACTCATGTTAATTTCTTCGATTTGATTATCTTTCCGCTTTATATATGAATTTTTTGTTAAATATGATAAATTATGAATGTTGATTGATTTAATTTTAATTATTTATATTTAAAATAAATTGGTGTCATTTTTATATTTTAATTATTTAATTATACACCATCAATACATATTTAATGATAAAGATAAACTCTTATGAGTTTACAAATTTGAGTTTATGATATGAGTTTACATCACTATCATGAATTTTCTTAAACTCACGAGTTTAACAAACTTGTATATACTCCTTCTTGTCCTTAATATAAAATATATTTACCTAATTTGATTAAATTAAGAAATCTAGTTAATATGACATGTGTTTTCTAAAACACCCTAGTTATCTCTCTCGGTCCCCTCCTTCCCTCTCTTCCTTTATTATTATTGAGGGAGTATCAATTAGGATAAATTATGAAAATATTGACAAATATTTAAAAAAAAACATATATTATACTTATAATCAATATTAACTTCTAAATATACCTTAATATTAAGTAGAATATATATGTGTGAGGAGGTGAAAAAATCAATATATATGTCATGTCATAAATAGCGAAAAGAAGAAACATTATTTTGTCACACATTAAAATATCAGATAATTGTTTATAGTCAACGGTTTTTTCCAAATGACATTATCGAGGATTTCAGTAATATCTTTTAAAATTATATAACATCAACAATCAATATAAGGTATAGAAATCTTGATAAAATATGTTGAGAGTACTTAATAAATAGGACTGACCCAACAATTTTCCAAAGCATTATAGCATTTCTATATGCATTTTTTGTTTTTGGTTTTTTGACATAGCATAAGTGTTTGTTAGACATGTTGGCGTTAGCACCTAAAACTCTCACGCAATCCGTGGATCTTCCAACTCATTTCTAATGCCATGCAAATCTTGTTGGGGCAACACCTGCAAAGAAATGAATAATCTGAGTCGCATCTAAGGACATTATTTTTAAAAGTTATTCCGCAACCATCGGTAAATAAAAAAGCGGCACTCTCCAAGATAAAACAAATCCTTCCTATAAAAAACAACAAAATATAATAAAACTCAACAGATAAAAACCTTAGAGGAGGAAGAGAGCAGCTTGAAAACTCAAGAGTTGGGTCTCTCTACATCTTGCATACACTCCCTACTACAGTAATTGCAATATTTGACGGTGATTAATTGACATACATCATGGCTTTTGTCATATATGCGGCGCTATAAAAGCTCGGCTCACATATATTACGGTTTCAAATCATTATTTATTATGAACCTATTATAATGGTTATAATATAACACTCATTATGTATTGAGGCTTTGTGAGGCCCTATATTCTCATTGTTGTGATAATAATTAACAAGCACATATAAACAACTATCATAGTATATGGTAATGCTTGTATCATATATAACGGTTCGCTTTAACAACCATCATATATGTTAACATATCAAATGGTTATTTTAACAAGCTATATATAATTAACATAAATAATGGTTGTTAGATAACAATCGTGATTTATCGAAGCTAATTTTTTTATTAAAAAAATGGGGGATTTCTATTTTCGATATCCTCCTGTGTATACATTTATACAAAACGAATCACAAATTAAATATATTTACATTCATTCATATAAAGAACAATACAATAAATTGGAATATATTTAAAGTCATTCATCCACATGTATATACTATTAAAACCAAAACTTTAAAACAAACAAATTATCAATATGTTGAAATTTACTCTCATTCTACACTATTTATTCTCTTACTGATGATGCAAAAATGTCGCCAACTCTTCATCAATTTCTTCTATTTGTGAGTTGCTAAACATCACGTAGGAGGCATGAAATATTTTGCGCAAAAGAAAATAAGATAGAAGTTAGATATTGTAACATATAGCTGACTAAATATATATATAAACAAATTGAGTATGTAATATATCTTAATTGTATCAATATTTCAAGATCGTAGGTAATCAATGTCCTTTGTGTACTAAATCATGCAGTACCTACAATCGTTGTTGTTGTCTAGTTGCTTTCATCACCATAAGGAAATGAGAAGAAAATTTGTCTCACACACACACAAACTATATTGTGTGTTTAATTTCATCAATATAATAATGTTATAGTTTGATCAATATAATAATATTATAGTCATTAGTGAATAATATAGATATCTTCGAACGTATCCATTGGAAGGCGTGTCTATAAGTGCCATCAGTGAGTTTGTTATTGGTGCGCTCGCCGCTCGAAACCATTTTAAGTGCGGTAAGTATAGACTGCTTTAAGAAGATACAATATAAAATTATATATATAAAAATATGCAAGATGAATTGAATTATAGGATTAGATTATGAATGAATAACTTACTGATTGAAAGTCTCTACATATTTGATCTCCCGCCCTGAACCCTATTTATAAAGTCGTAGTACCAAACATGTTTTACAACTTACTTTTAATTGCAAATGCACATTTTAATTAAAAATATATATCTCACTTCACTATTCTACAAAACATGTTTTACAACTCACTTCTAGTTTCATCAGTTCCACTTTTATTTCCAATTCCACTTCCATACAAAACTCTTCCATGATATCAAATGGGGCATTAATACATCCATCATTATATTAACTTTCAATGGTTGAGATTTAAAACTATGTAAAAATATTTTTATAACATTAAATATAATAAAAATCTACCATGGTAAAAAGAATAAATCTCAACCATTAAAATTTGATCTAATGAGATATACATTAAATGGAAAGAGGGATAAATGTAAACACCATTTTTCCATTGGGTATTTGCATAGGTACTTATGATGAAATCAAAGAATATGAATTTTATAATATTTAAATCAAATATATATATGCAATGATCAATGAATTATCACTATGAAATGAAGTTTCTCGCTCATTAAGTATATTATAATAGGATTTAATGTTTTTGTTTTTATTCTAGAAATATTTTTTCTGGTACACTCACATAAAAATAATGGATCCCACTAATATTTTCTCTATCTTCTTTTTACAATGGATCCACTCACTTTTATATGAGTGTATGGGAGAGAAATTTTTTGCAGCAAAAAGAAAAACATTAAACCCATTATAATAAAGGGATTTTCAAGTTAACATTAAAAAAGAATAAAGATGAAAAGGCAGGCGTTGATAGTTGAGAATAGATCTAGCTTCTCTCATTTTTCCACTTCTCATTCTTTTCCCTATTTTCCTTTTTTATCGAAATTAAGATCTCAACGGTTCGATTAATTATCTTTTTTACTATCTTTTTTTTATAATAATATTTTTATCATAAGATAAATCTAAACTGTTGAGATCTTAATCCAACAAAAAAAAAAAAAAAAAAAAAGATGAAAAGGGATAAAGGAGAAAAGCAGATCAAAAATGGCAGAAGCAATAACTCAAAAATGATCGCAAAAGTGAAAAAAGCCACTGAAATTATACAGTGAATCGAAGTGGATCCATTTCTCTTTCAATCATTATCCTCCAGTGACCCGCACCGCAATAACGCATGCTCTTCGGCTCAAATACTCTTCAATCATTGTGACTTTAAACCCCATACCACTTAATAATGCATTAAGTAATTTTGTGATATTTTAATCATGCATTTGAATTGTTATTTCAAGTAACTCTGTTATCTCAGGTAAAGTGATAACAAGTAAGATAAATTTTATCTGGTTAAATGTAAATATTTTTTTTAAATTATTAGTGGTTCAAATAGGAATATATTAAAATAATATTTTTCATTTATAAAAAATATTTAAATCTTCAATTTAGTATTATTTTACAAAATGTTCAATGTAAATAAAATCGTATTCTTGTATAAAAAAGTTATTTTATTTTTTCCAAATGCATATATATATCACACAATTCTTAAACAATTTGTATTGTAACATTATGACCAAACGCACTACTAGATACTTAAGGACTAAAATGATCCTTATTATAAGCAAACATTTAACAACAATTTATTTCAAGTAACTCTTTTTTCTCAGGTAAAGTGATAACAAGTAATATAAATTATTTTTTTCTGGTTAAATGTAAATTAATAAGGGTTTAATTATTAGTGGTTCAAATAGGAATATATTAAAATAATATTTTTCATTTATAATATAATTTATAAAAATTTAAATCTTCGATTCAGTATTATTTTACAAAATTTTATAAATGATTCTTTAACTGTTATTTTTATTTTTTTTTTGTGAGAAAAGTTAGCATATATATCAAACAAGGGTTTGAAACAAATTAACTTACATAGATATTATTAAATTTTAAATATATATTATAAACTAATTTTGAAATCGGTAAACCTAAATAAATATATATTATTAAATAACATTAATTAATATTTAATCTAACTTTTTATAGTAATTAAGCCAAATTAACTAAACTCATCTCTGTATGGGCAAAAAGGAGAATCATGGGTTGGGGGTGCCTGTCCCTTAATTTTGACATTCACTTCTATTGTCCCTTTTTTGGAGCACTTCTTAAATATATTTTTTTCTTTTTTTTGATCATTGGATTCTAAATGAAATAAGTAATATTTTGATACCTTACAAGGATAAAAAATATAATTTTTTTCGATTTTTTTTTTTAAACTTTTAAAAAACTTAAGACTCCAAAATTGAGTAGTCTCTTTTTCATTTAGAGTCCTAAACCTTTAAAAAATCATAATATAAAAATATATATAAAACTCTTTTTTTATTCCCAATGTATCAAAATATCACTCATTTTATTTTATATAAAATTTAATGATTAAAAGAATCATAAAAATAATATATGGGAAGTGCCCCAAAATTTAAGAGTAGCAAGGCCGTAGCACAAAAGCGCAACAGACGCGCCCTTTGTACTTGAGAATCATATTGATCAAAAGTTAAAAATAATATATGGGAGTGCCTTTTTCACAAAAGAACCATCGAAATCCATATTGATCAAGCCTTTTTCATCAATATATATATCAACATATATAAATTTGATCCCTTTCTTTTTTTGTGCGTGAATTGAATGCAACCCAGCATCTCAATTAATTTATTAGCAAATCTATAAAGAGTTTTAACTTCAAAAAAGAAAGAAATATTAAAATGGCCAAGCATCCCAGCTCACTATTGCTGTTCACATGTAAGGATAATATTTACAAAATAGTTAAAACCAGAGGCGATAGTCAAATGCAGCTTAATTAGCGTGGGTAAGTCCAAATTAATTAAGGATATTATTGGTATAGAATGACAAGAAGGGTATTATTGAGGTAGTATAAGGGCAAAACTGAGAACTCATGACGTGAACTTCGTTTGGGGACTTGTTTGAAATACTGAATATAATGGTTGGCTTGTCAAAAATAGACACCTCTTTTCTTTTGCTACTTGCAAGAAGCTAACTACAAAATCTTTCTTTGCCAACTTGAGATGCAAACTCAGCGATACAAATTCCAGGAGAGGTTTGTCATTTGGGTCAATTTGTTAGGTGAAACTTGTTTAGCTTTCAACGTTTGAATCAGTCAGTCATGAGTCTGTGCATATTGCAGAGAATTACGTTTGAGAAATGGCTAATACTACAATTAGAAAATATAATGCACGCATGTTTTAATTTGTCCGAGTGATTATTTGATTATATTACCTCTGATCTCTTTCACACACTTCTGATATGGGAACTAAAAACTTAATTATTGGAACGGTGGGGCTTATCTCTAGGCTAGATTAACTTATAACAATTTAATTTTGAAAACTTTGTCCCCATGCATAATTTTTACTTTCAGACAACACCAAATAAGGTAAAGTTTCTCAACTATTTTGTGAGGTGCAATTTTAGCCCTAATGTATTTAAATGGTTGCAGTTTTGGCCCTTTACTAACATATATATAAACTATCTCCCACATCAACATTATGCCAGCTAGTTTATAATTAAGTGTCTGTTTACTTTTTTGATATGGTTTATGATGTATGAAATAAGTACGTAAGATGGGTTTATATTGATTTACACAAATATTCTAAGACTATCTCAAACAGTTGTAGGATGCCACCTGAATTTTTTATAAAAAAACAAATTTCCGCCGGAAAAGTTGCTTCCTTTAGCACATCGTTCCTCATCAACGTCTATCACGTTTGCAGATAGCATCAGAATGGGCATGGCGGCGTTGGGGGCGCAGTCACAGTCACAGCCGCCGCCCCACTTTTCCGGTGGTTGTTGCTGCTGCATCATATGGTATCCAAGTATCATTATAGTCCAAATAGTATTTTAGATTTATTTAGTCGAGAGTTTGGCGCAGATTTTTGTTTCACTCGTGGGTCTTGATCTGGGGGCAACTTGGTCTAGGCAACTACGTCCAACTCTCCTCTCAAAACAAAACTTGGCCCCACCCAACTTGATCTGGCAGCATTATTCAATGGATGAGATGTGATTGGATCAGACCAAACCTCAAGTGGATGATTCAAAATCGAACAGCATTTTTTCCATTTATTTATTTGTTTGTTTGAATTTTTAATCACTCCTTTTTTTTGTCAATAATTTCTTATCACTCGTAGTCTGGGCATGTATCCCTCGTTTTCTACACTCTCCAAAGTTGATATTTTCCATTTTCATGTGTTTTTAATTTTTTGTTGTCTGTATTCCCTACCATTTCTGTGGGCAAGATCTTGAGAACTGTGAGATTGAATTTTATATACCCCGTAGCAGAAAACTTACTGTCACAGGCTCACAGCCAATAAAATAAGTGATGGAGCTACAAGAACAAGAAAAAATCACTTGACTTTAACCCAGCAAGGGCGTGGTTTACTCCAACCAATCAACTGTGAGATTGAAATTTATATCGCAGAAAACTTACCGTCACAGTCAAGAAAATAAGTGATGGAGCTACAAGAACAAGAAAAAATCACTTGACTTTAACCCAGCAGGGGCGTGGTTTACTCCAACCAATCAACTGTGAGATTGAAATTTATATAGCAGAAAACTTACCGTCACAGTCAAGAAAATAAGTGATGGAGCTACAAGAACAAGAAAAAATCACTTGACTTTACCCCAGCAAGGACGTGGTTTACTCCAGCCAATGAACGTTCATGGGGTTCAACGTCAGCAACCGCCGCCACTAAACAGTCAACCTCGATTCCTTGTTTGTTACGTATTGTGTACGATGATTTATATGCACTCTGTAGCACCTACGTTGTAGTTGTTGTAGTTTTCGACAAACCATTTTTTTGTTAGTGCATTTGTATCTCTATTCTCTAGCCAGACCTGATGACGCAGGAAGTCAACGAGCCCAAATTAATTGAAATTCAGGTTATAGAGACCCATAAATCCATAATAGCTGACTATTCAAATTCATCTACGTAATGTAGATCAGAGGCCCACAGGGACGAATTTTCAAGTCAGCACCTCCATTCAAAACCTAGGAATAGAGCTCTAGATTTTGCTTGAAGGACCTAGCACCTCATCCGCTAGACCAATTCAACAATGGTTTTCATCAAACTATTTTACTACTACTATGTGGATATTAGTTTCTTTATTTTTGGGAGCTACGATAACGAAAGGAAACAAAATTACTCGTGACAATTCAAATATAAAAAAAAATATCTTGAATCATTGAATTGCTCAAAGTTTCATTTTAGCATGAATTTGCCAAACTTATTTAATTATAATTAAAGGACATGGGACTTTACAATAATTTGCTATTTTCAGGGTTTTTTTTTTTTTTGGGTATTTTGAATTGTTCTGTGGCACCTGAGAGTGATTTGTCCCTTAAATTAGAAAAATACACATGGCTCATCCATGATGCAGAGCAATTGTAGTAATAACTCATGTGTGTGTAATCATCCTTCTTTATATAAATTATTCCTTTGTTTCTTCCTCATTTTCTATTTGCGTACTTTATATACCTTACACACAAGTCGCCCTTCTACTTATTTGTCTGACTCTTTATGAGAAGTAATATATAAACAGTACTATGAAGTTTATGCTGAAAGTTGTGCCCTAGGCCAACTAATTGGATATGGACATTAATATAATAAAAGGAGTTTTATTAAAAATTTACTTATTATACTATTTTGCATGTTTTTTTTTTTATAACTTCCCATAAATTCCCATTATTGTTTTCATACAAACATTTTATATTATGATCATATTTGACTTTTCACATTAAAGAGGGAAGCTTCCCTCCCCTCAAACCAAACACAGTCTTAAGCGTATCTCACTATAGTCGTATCATTGGGCCCTCGTGTCTAAGATCACCATAGATTAATTCCTTTTCTGAAGGACATTAGTATTGTGTTTTCACATGATCGAAAGTTACATTTAACCAAGTGATCATAAAGGTCATGATTTAGTATAGTGGGATCATTAATGCAGAGGAAAGTGAGTGATCAATTATGAGATTCATTCCTCTCATTATGATAGAGATGTCTCAAGGCCAATCGGTGAATGGGATTGAGAAATGCATGGTTATGTGCTCAAATGAAAAGAATTTCAAATTTGTCTAGGAGAAAGTATAATTGAGCAAAATATGAGAGTGATGACATCTCCGTCTTTCATGTTTGATCTAGATGTTATGTGACAAAATGACTTGACATTGTTTTTTTTTTTTTGATAAAAAAAGGTTTTGGAGGGTTCGACATCGCCCCCACCAAGGCCGGGCAAGACGGCCCTGCGCTCTATGAGACTTACTGGGGACTTATGAGATCGCCTACCAAAGGAGTCCCAACAACGGCAGAGGGGATCGAACCTACGACCATTTAGACCTAGTCCTGAATCTCTTACCATCTATGCCAACTCTCATTGGCACTTGACATTGTTATAAGATCGGTTAAATCATATCACTAATCTTTATGTAATTTGGGCAGTCATTTGAGCATGTTTGGTATTCCGTTTCGTCACCCAAATGGATTGATTGATAGCCAAATTGGGCTTTTGAGACTTTCACATATTTGATATCCTATTTTCCTGGAAGGGCTTTTATGCCAAAAAGAGCTTTTATAAAAAGCTCAATTTCAAAGCTTTGGAAAAGGAGATTGGAGGGTTGGAAGGGGTAGGAGAAGGAGGGGCCCCTGACAAGTGTGAGAGAGAGAGAGAATTTGAGGTTTATGGGAATATATGTGATGCAGATAATGATGTAGATTATATTCTAATAGATGAAGAGATTTCTTTGATAGATTGTCTTACGTCATTTTTAAAATAAATGAATTAGATTCATGATACAATTGAAATCAAATTATATGAGATATGTGATCTAGTTAGTTAGTTAATATTATTTCATCAAATTATGTATATTGACATTGCTAAATTTTGTAAGCTAGCATTGTCTAATTTTGTAAATTAGTATTGCTAAATTTTGTAAGTTAGCATTTTTCACTTTTTTGTAATTTTAATATCAATTTTTCTCTTATAATTATCTTAAAAGTTACTTATGCTATCGTTATTCCAAACAAGTTTCAATTTCATAAAAGCTACTTATGCTTCAGTCAATCCAAATATAAATCATATTTTACAATCTGACTTTTATCTAATCTGGCATAAGTCAAATTACAAATAAATCATTTTTCTTACCACTATCTCAAACACACACCTACGGTCTTGTTATAAGCTCTTTATGACTTGTGGGCCAAAAGCTATTTTGGGCTCACGACCATAATTGTATAAGCTACCAAAGTCACACACAAGAATGAGCCAACATGTATAAAAAAACAAAAAAACAAAAAAAGAATGAGCCAACATGTACCAAAAAAAAAAAAGAAAAAGAAAAAAGAATGAGACAACATGAACTAAAATGCCCATATTCATTGAACACATAAAGTGTTTAGATTCAATAAATATAAAATGTCCTCATTTAATCAACAAAGTTTTTTATTTTTGAAATGAACAAAATATTGAAGATCTTCTAATTTAGATCATAGGAATGTGATATTATTTATAGCAAAACATTATCTTAATTACTATTTTTTGAAAAAAATAATTGTATTTGTGTTCAACAAAATATTTATATTTTGTTTAATTTAGGATTTGAAACCTCAAAAGATTTGATTCAAAATATGATATCTCTGGAAGAGTTCACACACAAGATCCTAAATCAACCCGAATAATAAAATCCTATTAAAGATTTTGATGAAAATTAATGGATATGTGATATACTTCCTCTGGTTCTTATTATAAGGTACCAATTAGTAAGTTTATTTGGTCTTTTTTATAAAGTACTTGCTTATTCCCAATGAGCATTAATTATTTTTTCCATGTCTACCCATAATTAATAAGGATAGTTGGTGATAGTAATAATTAATACTCCCTCTGGTCCTTATTATAAGGCACCAACTAGCAGGTTTGTTTGGTCCTTTTTATAAGGCACTTACTGATTCCCAATGAGTATTAATTATTTTTTTCCATGTCTGTCCATAATTAATAGGGGTAGTTGGTGAGAGTAATAATTATTACAATATTAGAGTTTAGGGTAATTAGTAGGGGTAATATTGAAAATTACTTATATCCTAGGGCAACTTTATTGACTTTAACTAATTTTATTGGTTTGTGGGAAAAGTTAGTTGGTGTCTTATAATAAGGACCAGAGGGAGTATGATATTAGAGTTTAAGGCAAGTAGTAGGGGTAATATTGGAAATTACTTAGATCATAGGATAACTTTATTGACTTTAACTACTTTTATTGGTTTGTTAGAAAAGTTAGTTGGTGCCTTATAATAATGACAGATGAGTACATAATTTCAAATCAAATATTTAATGTAGTATAAATATCGCATCTATTTCATGTTGTCATGGATGAATTTTATATATTTAGTATGTAAAAATTGCATATAGTTTATTATTTAATTTTAATAAGGGCAGATGGGACTGAGGAGCCAACCTTTAATATGATGAGGTTGGGTTTCTTTAGAACGACTTGTTTAAAATAACAATTGAAACATTTAAAAATAATTTTTTAATTGTGATTTACAATATATGAGATACGTAAGAGTAGTTTTGTCTCAGAATGGTGAATAATCACTTTTGATACTACAAATGTGATCCCAAACAACCTTTAAAAGGTGATAACATCATTTTTCTTTTCTTTTTTTGAAAAAATATAAGGAGCTGTGACTCATTCTCGATTAAAATATTTACTCTCGTTTAATTAAAGCAATATGTAACTTCAGCATGCACATGGGTTAGATTAGATCTCATAGGTGTCACCGTGTTAACTTCATGAGCCAAATCCTAGTAAGAAAACTTGCGTTGCGTGTGGTGTGTATGAAATGCAGATCCAAATACCAGGGTAAATTTTGCCAAGTAAAAGGTGAGGATATATGTTCATAAAAATAGTTTAGGATATAAATAAATATATTTCAATTAATTCAAGAAAAATATTATGAATACAATATATTCAAATAAAAAAATTAATCTTTTAATCCTTCAACTTTCAACTTGTCTATAACACATTCTCTCTAATAGATGAGGTAAATGTTGAAGAACTAAAAGATTAATTTTTTCAATAAATTAAATAAAAATATGTGATAAATTTTCATGAAAAAGGGAGGATCTAATTTTTAATTTCCAAACTTTAATGGTAAAGAATCCCCACGTGAATGTTTTTAAAATTTATTAAAATAAATATTTTTTTAATACATGAATTTTAGGAGAGGGATTGGGTTCACCCACAATCCAAAGACAAGGCGCTTGGAGCTCACTCACTGCAAGAAATATAGAACTAAAAGTACACATATCTCCACCTTAACCTAAGATTACCATTGCTTCGTAGACCCATGGATGCCTCCCCGACGTTTTAACCAACTCTAAAATCGAACCCCTTTCTTTTGGTGACAATGTTTGACCCCTTTGCCAGTTGAATTCAAGGACGAGAGGTAAAATAAATATATTAAAGAAGGGATAGGTTATTTTGCCTACGTCTCTCAATATCATTAGATTGTAATATCATCCAACGGTGAAGATTTCGAAGGATAAAATAAACTCTTTTACCCCTTCCTTTCTCCCATCACCTCCCACTGCATTGAATCATGGTTTGAGTTTCTTTTCTTGATTTCATTTTTTTTTTTTTGTATTGTGATTCTGATGGCAATTAAGGTTTATATAATTTATGAACAATTTGAATTAATACATGCCCCTTGAGATTTTGTCCTTGGTCCGCTTTTATCTAGTTTTAGGGTTTACTTGCTGAGTTGGGGTTGATTTTCGATCTTATTAATGATTATATAATAAAGACTAAGCAAGCATTGCATTTCATATGCTTGTCTTGATTAAAATGTTTACTTATTGGATCTTTGGGTTGTTCATGATTCAATGCAGATGGGAGGAGGTGGGAGAGAGGAAATGATAAAATGGTTTATTTTATATTTTAAATCTTCACCATTGGATGAGATTATAATCTAATAATATTAAGAGAGATAGATAAAGATAGTCAAAATAAAAATAATAAAGATAATAAAAATAACCTATCCCATTAAAGAAAGGGAATTTAAAGATCCACGCATCCACATAAATTTTGGACCCAATGGGCTTCCTGTCTTTGTCTTTTGGACATCATGCACAACATAAGTTAAGCCCAAAACCCTATAAGATATCCGATTAAGAAAAAAGATTTTTTTTTATTTTTTTTTTTCATAGTTTTGGTTTCGTACTTTCGTCCTTGGTTTCCTTTCATCCTCGAGGACCTTCCCGTTCCCTGATCCCCTGCTTCATTTCTTACATCAATTTCTGCAATTCAACCCAGATCTGCACCCAGCTGATCCCGTCATCGTCTTACGAAGATGTACGGCTTTGAAGCTCTTACTTTCAACATTCATGGCGGTTACTTGGAGGCTATCGTGCGAGGACACCGTGCTAGGTTGCTGACAGCCGCTGATTACAACAATTTGTGTCAATGTGAAACCCTTGAAGATATCAAGATGCACCTTTCTGCTACCGAGTATGGCCCTTACCTACAGAATGGTGCGTTTGAGGATTGGATTTAATTTTGTTGTCCACGATTTCAGTTTAAAGTTTTTGTTTCTTTAATTTTCTTCCACTTTAAATTAAATAAATCTAAGGTGCAACTAGAGTGAATGAAACTTCAAATTGGACAATTTTGTCTTTTGACGGATTCTTTTTTTTTTCTTTTTTTTTTAGTTAAGATATTGACGATTCTCGTTCCGCCTTATGTTTACTTAGTGAAGTTTTTTTCCCCCTTCCTTTTTGTTGTTATGTTGAAGTTCTGTAACTTCGTTGAGAAATTATTTACTTATAATCTTATAATATGAGATTTTGAATTATCTTTTCCATGGACTCCGTTCCTTTTTCCACTGTTATGGGAAGACTTGTGTCCTCAGGGTACTTTTGTTTACGTTGTCTCTTTTGCTTTGTGCATTTTTTATTATGCCTGTTTTTTTTGCTCAGAATTATTATGCCTGTTTGGAAACCAGTGTTTCATAAGCCTTCTTTCATAAGTCGAGGGAAAATTCCTTTCACATACTTACTTCATAAATTTTATAAGTTGTAAAAGAACTTTTGAAACTTGTACTTGTTTGGATATGGCGTCTTTCATGTGATAAAGCTACGAATAGAAATAAACTTTCAGATCCTAGCTTTGATTTCCTCATCAATTGCGATCTTATCTATTCTTTTTGCTTACTCTTTTCTATCATTAAAGTATTCAAGCACTGGAAACCACTAGTTTGTGTTGATGATTTATCTTTTACAGAGCCTTCTCCATTGCATACAACTACAATTGTGGAGAAATGTACTCTCAAACTGGTGGATGACTATAAGCATATGTTATGCCAAGCCACAGAACCCTTGTCAACCTTTTTAGAGTACATCACGTACGTCACCTTCAATTTCCTTTCTGATCTCTTATATCTACTTTGATTTTTTTCCATTGCAATTCTTTTGAATCTTATAATGGTGATATATATAAAATTTGAGATAGAAACGCTGAATATGCTTCTTAAAATTTAGACACACTAGATTGTTATGAGGCGATTTATGTGATAATACCAAGTCATGGAAATCTTAATTCCTCAGGAACCCTGGCGAAGATTTTTGGTAACTTACTCAGATCTTTTATGGAAAATTTGATTCTAAACAGACTGGGGTTGGGTTGGTATATTTTCTGCTGCATGTCCTTTCCATTTGAGAAATCTTTTACTAGATAAAGCAGAATGAAAGGGGAAAACAGACACCAACATTCTTTCTTTCTTATTCCTGCAGATATGGTCACATGATAGACAATGTTGTTTTGATTGTTACTGGCACGTTGCATGAAAGAGATGTCCAAGAATTATTAGAGAAATGTCATCCACTGGGTATGTTTGACAGGTATAATAATTTCAACATTTAGTTTGGTACAATAACCGTGTAAGTATCCATAATTTTAATTATATTTTGGTTCTCTCCAGCATTGCTAGTCTCGCAGTTGCTCAGAATATGCGGGAGCTTTACAGGCTGGTACTTGTGGACACTCCTCTTGCTCCATACTTCTCTGACTGCATTACATCAGAGGTTAGTATTCCTACCTAAATTCTTATTGCTCTTAATTTTGTTGGGTCGGTGGATCTTCTCATTGGCGTTTTCTCATTATCCCTCGTTGACTTTAAATCTGGACCATACATTTAATATAACTACCCACACCAACAACCTCATTAAGTCAAATCAACTGTTTGGATCGGATAATGAGAGATGAGGAGAAAGAAAGACAATGAGACAATCCTCTTCCAATTTTGTTCAGTAATTTTCACTTCTTGCGTATTCTTTGTAGGACCTGGATGATATGAACATTGAAATAATGAGGAATACTCTTTATAAGGCATATCTTGAAGACTTCTACAAATTTTGTCAGGTGAGGGTGTACGAGCTTTTTCCCAACTTCTATGTATGTGTTCCCTCCTTTTCAATTTTTTGGTGGTTTTATAAATTTCAATGTTCTACTTGGATAGAAACTCGGTGGTGCCACAGCTGAAATCATGTCTGACCTTCTAGCTTTTGAGGCTGATAGAAGGGCTGTGAATATCACGATAAACAGGTAATTGAAGTTAAGAGTTTTGCTTAATTTTTATTACTTTAGATATTTTTATAACCGGCCTTGATGTTTTTTCTTTTCACACTGTTGGCAGCATTGGTACTGAACTCACCAGAGATGATCGCAAGAAATTATACTCTAATTTTGGTTTGCTGTAAGTTATGATCTTTTATTATTATTATTATTATTGAAAATGGAAGTATGCCTGCATCGGAATGATTGGCAATGGCTGACTTAATCAGGTACCCTTATGGACATGAGGAGCTTGCTGTCTGTGAAGACATTGACCAGGTATATCTTGCATCTCAGCTGCGTGATGGTTGGAGTAGTTTCATTAGTGGATCTTAGCAGATTGTTCTCCAATTTGATTTTTTCTTTTCCATTAATTTGTACTTGATTTTGGCCATTGATTTGATGGGCTTCTTTTTATAGTTCACTGTCACCTTGCTGAATCGTTTCTTTGTATTGCCAATCATTATAATAATGGGCTGGAGACACTTATATTTCTACTCCCTCTTGTTCTTATTATAAGGCACCAACTAACAAGTTCATTTGGTCCTTTTTATAAGGCACTTGCTTGTTCCCAATGAGTATTAATTATTTGTTTCCATGTTTGCCCATAATTAATGAGGGTGGTGGGTGAGAGTAATAATTAATATAATATTAGAGTTTAGTGCAATTAGTAGGGGTAATATTGGAAGTTACTTACCACTCTGGTCCTATTTATAAGTCCTCTTTTGGCCAAACCACACATACCAAGGAGAGGTAGTTAGCTCAATGATTATGAGGTGAATTTTCAACTTTACCCTCATTTGTGATTGGTTACCTTCAACTTTTTCTTCTCTCTCTATTTTCATTAGTACAATTAATATGGGTAAAAGTGTCACAATCTCATTCATTTGGTCAAAGGAGACTTATAAATAGGACCAAATTTTTTGGTCAAAATGGACTTATAAATAGGACCAGAGTGGTAAATTGTATGGCAACTTTATTGACTTTAATTGTTTTTATTGGTTTGTGAGATTTGTTAGTTGGTAGTACCTTATAATAAGGACTAGAGGGAGTAACTGATGGCTTTAATTATTATGCTGCTTTGGTTGCTGGTGTAGGTCCGTGGAGTGATGGAAAAATATCCCCTTATCAGTCTATCTTTGCTAAATTGTCATATGGAGAGAGCCAGATGCTTGACAAGGCATTCAATGAAGAGGAGGTGAAGAGGCTTTGCCTAGCGTTTGACCAACAGGTTTGTATCTTACTTTTCCTGTGAATACTGGTTTTTTTTTTTTTTTGCTTCAGTAAAGCATTAGCTAGTATAGGAATAGTCTATGGATCTTTATAGTGTTGAAGGAATATTTTCACGTTGTCTGGGTAAGTCCTACACTCCTACTCTTTTCTGAACTTCCTTGTTTTGTCTATTTGGCAGTTCCATTATGCTGTGTTTTTCGCATATATGAGGTTAAGGGAGCAGGAGATTCGGAACCTAATGTGGATTTCAGAATGTGTTGCTCAAAATCAAAAGTCCAGAGTACATGACAGTGTTGTCTTCATATTTTAGCTGGAATAGGCCTAATTAGAAATTTTATATTTTAATGCATAATTTACTGTAAATCATTGTTGGCGTTCTTCATCTCAGTTGCCAATAGGATGCAGCTTGCTGTTGAGAAGACTGTTTACCAAAAAAGTATAATTCTATAGCGACGAGTTTTGAGAATATCAAAATTTTATGTTGTTCTACAATAAACAGTTACCTGAAATAAACCCCAGGGTGCTTGAGCTATTGATTTTGATTTATTTATGTCGAGAATGTTGCTCTATCTTGTGAGCGTTACTGCTATAGAGCAGTGGCATCTTGAAATGTCCGAATGATGCTAATAATAATTGACTTTGTGATGATAAATTTTTTATTTAGATGAAGAGGAGTGTGCCAAAGAAGTTTTACCCTTTATCGCTTCATTTCCATTGTGTGGTCTTTGATAGTTGAGCACACCCAACTATAGGAAAATCCCTGTACTCAAGCATATCTGATACTGTTTTTCAAGCTATGTTTATGTAGGGCTAATGTACAGATTTACCCATAATTTTTTGGTGAATGTGCATTCATAACATTTATATGATTAAAAAAATGACATCTCTAGCATCCATTACTTTTTTTTTGGGGGGGGTCTTATGTAGTGTTCAGGTCTGCATAGTCAAGTCAAAATACATGTGCCCTCAATTAATTTTAAGGGGCTCTTTGTTATAAGGGATTTGGAGGGGAGGGAAGATTTTTGTGAGTTGAATTTAAATTATTTTTTGGTAAGAGGAGTACTTCAGATGGTTTGTACTAGTCGTGGGAACAAGCAAATCCCACCAAATTTAAAAGTAACAGATTTTTGTCATTATTGATAGACATGACATTTTTGCTCCATTTGAAATGGTTGGTTTATGTATATTTTTGAATCAATGTAAACAATATGATGCTAAGTGTACATTTACAAAAGTTTGTGTAGATTTACACCATATTCCATAAACACTTAATCAAATGCCCTCATTCGGGAACCATAAACTTCTCTTGGATATAAAAGTACATATTGAGTTTTTGAAATAGTGAGATACACAATAAGATGAACTAATATTGATAATTTAGCAAATATGTCAGTTAAGGAAATGGTGTAAAAATATACATGAAGTTTCTAAAATCACACAAAAATATCACAGCTATTAAACCAACCAACATTAACTGTTTAACAAATAGTTCCCACATGCATTGCACATCATTTATGATTCCAACAACCATGTCCGCCACCGTGGGTCTTTTGCAAGACGCAATATCTACACAAGCCTCTCATTTTCTTTGGTTTTTCACTATTTATTAGGGATGTGCATGAAGCCCAAGAGTCTAATGTGCCCGCCAAGCCCAACAAAAAATACCCAGCCCAAAAAAATTTGGCACAATCGAGGTTGGGCATTTTTGCTAGCAAGGCTAGGCATTGGGCAGCTATATTGCCCTTCCCATTTGGCCTTGCTTGGGGTGTGTGTGTATTTGATATAAATATTTTTTTTTATCTAATAGTT
The DNA here is from genome assembly GCA_019022655.1 of Acacia acuminata. NCBI lineage: Eukaryota > Viridiplantae > Streptophyta > Magnoliopsida > Fabales > Fabaceae > Acacia > Acacia acuminata. The sequence goes on along the minus strand of JAFJYI010000019.1, from coordinate 2,377,747 downwards.
TATATACTTATATTATAGTAAATATTTACTAATACTTTAATAAATCTCCTTATCATTAGTTTGTAAGTAAGCTTTAATTCATATATTTACTAATATGATATTATACAACAATTACTTATATTGTACTATATTATTTATTTACTAATACTCTTTACTTACATTAGTTTTTTTATATAATAGTTTATATACTTATATTACTAAGAGTTTATAATTACTTGTTACTTATACATGTAATCATACGCTTTCTTTTTTGCAATTTCATATGTTTCATCCTTTTGACAATTTGGGGCCTTAATGCAATCACTTAGAGTTTTGGATGACTACAACGTTTTAATTACAATTTTTTGATGTCTTGTATTTAATGGATTATGGATGTTATTAATTCTTCACGTATAGGTATTTAACTATTTGTTAAGATATATAGTAGTCTTTTAATTTCAAGACTCAAATTGTAGACTTATTTTGAAATATTTTAAAGTGTGGAATCATGGATTACATTTATAGTTTACAATATTGTTTATCAGGTATAACCAAAGTTGTTTTTTCCCACATTAAGTGTGGCATGGTATCACCATTTGGGCAGAAAAGTCCGCCATACCCAACCCAAAAATGTTAGAGCTTCATCGGAAAAGTCCCGGTACCGGACTACATTTTACTACCCAATGATCTTTCGTGCAGAGTATTGGGCAAGGATCTCTCCCTGCCCAACCCTACCATGCACACCCCTACCATTTATGCTCTTGGCTTCTTTCCAAACATTTATTATGCAGGCGGTGGCAGAGCCATGATTTAAGGTTTGTGGGTGCACAATTAGTGGTGTAATTCGGGGTTCGCGCCCCGAATTTATTTTTTTTAAGGAAATTTTTAAATGCATAAAAAAATATAAACAATAGAAAAAAAAACTTTAACTTAAATATATCTTCATCATCAATTTTATTAAATATATCACGTTTAACATAAATGTGTCAAGAGTTCTTTAAGATCATACAAGATGAATTTGAAATGTCTACAATAGGAGAATTAAATTTCTTCTTAAGACTTCAAATCAAGCAAAAGAAGAATGAAATATTTATTTCTCAAACCAAATGCTTGCGAGAACTTTTTAAGAAATATGGAATAGATCAACGCAATAAAGCCGATATCCCTATGAGCTCAACAACTTTTGTAATATCCTAATTTTTATGAAGCTTTTCACGAGGATTAAAGTGAAAATATTTTGAATTTTATGAGGCTAAAATGTGGTTTCCTAAAAATATAGGTTTTTTCTGCAATTTTAGTGAGACAAGGGCCACCCATGACCCGCTAGTTTAACCCCCGTTTATACACTCGGGTTGCCCCATTTTTAAAGAAATATATCTAGATATAATAAGGGTTAAATAATAAAATAGGTAATCATAGTTAAGAAAAGATGTAACATACGTTACTTGAAGTATAATTATTTTAATGTTAATAAGAGAAAAAAGAAGCTACTGAGGGTCTAATGTCAATGAACAGCGGTGCATATTCATTTCACACCACTTTGGACGCATGCCATAATAAACATCCTCATTTCCCGCCGCAAAGCTGCCTCAGAATGGAAAAGGGACGATTCAATCAAAGGAAAAAATATAAGAATGGAAAAGAGGCCAGACGTGCAATCGAAAATTTTACCACTGAGCTATGGATCCACTAACATCAACACATTACAGCTAAAAATATATCCAAAATTTTATGGATGTACTTGCACCCAAAGGCACAAGTGTGCCTCCGCCAATGAATGCAGGCAATGATGAATGAAATATATATATCATCAAACAATGAAAGCTCTGTTATCTCAGTTAAAAAAGAAAAAGAAATATATGCTCAATACTTTTTTATACAGTATACGATCTTATATAATAATGTATTAAAATAAATTGAAACCTATTGTAATGGTAGATATGCTATCCACATGAAGACCCATTTCCTTCTCTTGATATTTATATTTTTATACAAAATTATATGACTTGAGTTTAAATTTTGAATCCTTTAAATATATATGTATGTATGTATAGATACATCTATATGTGTGTATCTATATATACCTACATACATACATATATACATAATTATATATATATATATCCTGTGTGTGTAATATGTATGTATATACAATATATATATATATATATATAATATTCTAAATATATGATCCATAATTATTATTTTTTTAAAATCAATATACTGGGGGAAATCTCATTTAAAGATATTGGATCCATAATTATTATTATTTTAAAAAGGGGGAAATCTCATTTAAAGAAACATTGTAGTACACAAGAATTCACCTCTTTCAATTATATATACTCCTACTTTATGATAAAACCAAATATTGAATAACAAAAAGAATTTCGGGTATAATTAATATTTGGAAATAAGCCGGAGGACAAAGTGGTACAATTTTCCTAAGAACTTAAATGATATAGCAAATAATGGAGTTATGTTTTCAATTTTGTTATTTTAATAACTAAGAGATATAAAAGTAATTTGACACAAATTTTAAATTCCTAATCATAAAGCATAATTTGAAATATAATTTGTCAAGATCAATGATCTAAATTAGAATTTGGATAATTCAACGGTATTTATATGAGATTCTTCCAAACAAATAATCCTAATAAAATAACTAAAAATATATAAAAAATTTCCTAATTATCTCTGACCATATTCCCTCACATTTTTAGGAACAAAGATGAAAAATCCTGATAAAAAATGAACAAGGATGAAAACGGAAATTATTTTTGAACAATTATGATTGATGCAATTTCCCCCGTGCTTGGGTTCAGGGTAAAGCTGGCAATCGTAGCCGGCCCTCTAGGGCCAGGGCCTAATAGGGCCACCCGTCAGGCCCGAGTAAGAAAAACACCTATTTTTCAAAGCCCGGTCCGAGAGCACCAGGGCTAGGGCCGACCATGAACTTAAATTACCATTCCAAATTTTAACTATTTTTCTTCCACTTTTTTTTAAAAAATATAATTAGTAAATTACAACACAAATCATCCAATAAATAAGCACAATCACTAATTCATAATCAAAAGTAAACTATGTTCACAAATAACTCACATAAAATATAAAAAAGCGTATCACTAAAGAACATTAATACGATGACTATTATTGTCGTCATCTTCGTCACTATCATCAATTTTAACGACATTTGATTGTTTTTCACTTTGAGTAGTAACCTTTGGCTCATGAGTAAGAATATCATGAAATTCTTCTCCCGTATCATGAACACATTCATAATCTTTATTTGCAACAAATAATAAATCAAATCAAAAATTAGAGTATAGTTATTATGTATTTGTAGTTAAATGGATAAATAACTTTATAACAAATACAAAATATATATAAATTTATAAATTTAAAAAGGAAAAAAAGAAAAAAGCTATAGTGAAAAATGGCGCGAGGGCCGGCCCGAGACCCCGCAGACCGCCCATTTAAGCCCAAGGCCTGTCAGGGCCAGTCCTCGAGGGCTAATTTCAAATTCTCGTCCATTTTTCAAGCTCAACCTTTAAAAGGCCATGGTTTATCGGACCGACCCGATCTAACCGGCTCTAGACTTTAGGGTAAATAGTTAAAAGTGAATGGTACTGTACTTCACAAAAACAGAAAGGCGGTTAGAAAAGGCAAGCGCAGACTGCGCAGTGGCCCGTTTCAGCTTCAGAAAGAGATCACGCCTTTCGCCCCTTCCTTGTCATGTCCACTGCTCGCAACTTATAGTGTTTCACTATCGTTCCCAACTGCTTCCCTAATATGACCGATTCTATCCCGTCGCCGTCCTCCCATCAGAGTCAGAATACGACGACGACGACAATAACTGATCTCAATGTGGACTCACTCGTTCACTCTGCTGCCTATCTTAACCTCCAAGATGTTTGCAATTTGGCCATGACCTGTAGATATCTCAAAAGGGTTGCTTATTCGGATTCCATTTGGCAACATCTCTACCGGTTCCTACTTTTCTCTTCTCCCTTTGTTTTATTTTTTTTGTTTTGGTTATGAAATTATTTATATCCATAAATTCCTCCGTATGTGTATTACTTCATAACCGCCATATTGCAAATCCCTTCTCAGTCGTGTCGTGTTATTCTATTGTATCATCATGAGATCACATAAGAAGCAACTGAAATGTTGTTCTTCATTTTAATCTTAGTTGCAATTTTTTCTTGGTTATAATGTACTATGCAAGCCTTTCATGGACAGACTGGCACTTAAACGTGCAGACGTGCAGTTAGACTTGTATAAATTATGGCCATTTAGGCGTTCTAATGTTTTTTTCCTTCGCATCTTATTTCCCGCGTTTTCCTTCTTTCTAAATTGATTCAGTTTGTAGGGAGCATTGGCGGCAACAACCATCTTCTAGCTGCATACAGTCATGTGGAGTGAGGGAAATGTATTTGGCGAGGCTTACTGCAGTTCAGCAATTTAAGTTTGCTGATCCCTTTGTGGCTGACTTCTATACTGATGTCAAACCTTTCAATCATTTGCAGTTGAGTAGAAATGATATCTTCTTCACACAGGTATTCCTTTTGCGTGGTGGAATTTTTGCATTTTCTTGTTATGATTGGATCATTTCATCTAAATTCATTTTTGTTTTCGGTATTCATTCCTACCCCTGGCTTGAAACTTATATGGTTAGGGCCTAGAAGCTGAGTATACATTTTTCCCACAATTATCTTGACATACATTCTGCTGATTGTCATTAATGTGAATTGATAACTAGGGTTCTCTGATACAAATGATAAATATGGATCGATATCAAAGTGGAAAAGATTTTGTATCTACGTTAAGTGATCACAAAGCAAGAATTACTTGTATGAGGTAAGATTTTTTTTTTTTTTTTTTAATAAAAAAATTAATATCTGCTAATTCAAATATTTCATTTCTCATTTTTATTCCAACAGCCCCCCCCCCCCCCCCAAAAAAAAAAAAAAAAAAAAAAAAAAAAAAAAGAAAGGGAAAAGAAAAGAAAAACTAAAAAAAAAAAAAAAAAAAGATATTGATGCTAAAGAAGCATTCAAATCCGTGACAACACAAAGCTTGAAATAGAAGAATTTATTGTAATGATGATAAAGTGAAATCAATATTCCCAATGGCATGTGTGTTTCATCACAGCCCAAAGTGAGCAGTAAATTTAAATTTAAATCTAAAACCCATTTATTGTATTCAGGACATCAACCTAACAGTTAATTCAAATCTTTCTCACCTAAAAACATAGCTGCATGAACATGGAAAAATTGGCCTGTTTCTGAAATCTAATAATAAAATGCAGGTTGTTTTCCCTTAATGACATGTCGTTGTTTCGAGGTGAAACAGAAGGAGAGCAAAAAGTTTTGGTTACCTCTAGCTGTGATCACTCCATTCGTTTGTGGCGAAAGGTATACTTCTCTAACATTGTATGTAGCCTTCATCTTGTGTGTATAAGTGGTTGATGCCTTAAATATCGTTGAGTTCCATATATGAAAAACAGAGTAGATGAAAAGGTTGTTGTAATCACCTGATAATGCTTGGTAAATATGATGGAGCATATGAGTATTGAACAAACTATTCAAAAGTGCAGATAAAACAGAATATGTTACTCTCATACTTTCCCGTCATATCATTAACTCATTTCCTATATTTTAAAGTAAAAATTAAAGTTCAAACTTGCAAGATGTAACATGTCTTCTGCCGGTATTTTCACTTGATTTTTGTCATAAATTTGAGATAAAGGAGGACTGGAAATGTTTGCCAGTCCTGCTTTATCTATTCCTCTGAAATGATTTTTTTTTTTCCCTTCATCTGTTCTTGCTCATCTTATTCATGGTCACCTTATGTTTTTCATGACCACCTTATTCTTTTATCAAAGATGTTGACATTCTTCTCTATCTGGTTCTGGGTAGATGGCACTATATAATTGACAATTGGAGATCTGATCTCAGCCAAGAATGGTGGAGATGTGTTGTGGGGGAAGTGGGGGCTTAGCTAAGTGTTAGACTTTCTATTGGGAAATAGTTAAGATCGAAAAGAATAAGATTAACTGAATGGGGGTTGGAAAAAGTGGGAAATTTGTTGCTGATTCTTTTTGTGACAGGTGCCATACCCATAAGTGGGTTGGTTACTTACTAGACTGTTAAAACATGAATAAAAGAGAGTTGCCTGGGTGGTGTTTACAGAAGGGATTGGGGAAGTACTGGCAGACTTGATTTTCCAAGTCTGGATCTAATCTTTCCTGTTTTATATTTTTCTTCTAAACATTGTGTGACTTTGCTACTGATTTTGTCCTGTTTTCTGGTTTATATGAACTGAAACCTTGATAGTGCAATTATTTTCTTTCACTAAGTTTCTTGAGAAAATAGGTAGAACTATCTCTGTTTAGGTTATGGAAAGGTATATCTTAGATAGGTGCCTGTCCCATGTGCCTAGCAAGAAGTTTGCTGAAGTGTAATTTGAGCTTCAATCATTTATTCATTTCATTTGAATGGATGTGGCCATTTTTTTTCTAATCGGACAAATGTCAACATGGTTGAATATTTATATTGTTCTAAAAGTGAGGAAAATTTTAATAGACGAATTGTTTTAGATTTTGGCGAAGTTGCTTATTTTTATGTTACGAATCAAATATTTAGGTTTTTGTTTGTTAGCATTTTTAGGATTTGTTCTTACGTTCATTACCACCAGCTCTTTGAAGTCTTTTTTTGTTTTTTTGCCTTACGAAATATTTTTCATTGTATACATATTGCATTACCTGAAAGCTACAGTTGTTTATGCTTTTAGGGTTCTTGCCAAAGATGCTTTAGAGGTCACAATGGTTCTGTGTTGTCCCTATCAAATAAATTATTGGGAGAGGATAATATCAAAGTATTGGCAAGTGGAGGGGATGATGGTACTGTGCGCCTTTGGTCTCTTAGCTCAAGTGGAAAACGAGGGCAGCATGCTTTGAAGGCTACACTCTATGGACATGAGAAACCTGTAAATTTGATAGTAGTTGCTGGGTATGAAAGTAAACTTTTTTGGGCTGTGCTTTCTCCCACACAAAGATGTTATGATTATATTGTTTATACTTTATTGGTAATCATTCATGGAGGATAAATTGAATTTATTTTATTTGCTTAACTTGAGCTTTTAACCTTGGCTGGCTAAGTCTTGGTCAGGGAGGCAATCTGTGCACTCTAAGATGTGATTAACCTCTGCTATTCTAATTCTTAAAGTTGGATAAATCCCATCTGAAATAGAGTCATTGTATTTATTTCTTTTTATGAATATATTTGGAAGGTTGGTTTCAACAGAATGGTTTTGGGGTTTTTCATATTTCGCTACTTGTATGTTATGTCTTCTGGCATACTAGCCATTCTTGTATACAGATATGCATTGCTTGATACTCTAATTGAATCTTTCTGTACGGATGTTGGCTGATCACTTGTTAGAATTATTCAGGTTGAAATATATTTTACAGAATTTATCTATTTAAATAGTTTCAGCAAATTTTCATTTGTATTGATTGTGCATCTTGATTCATTGTGGGAATTACTGTAATTCATTCATTACAAATAGAATGAAGAATAATGTCTATTCATTATTTAATTTTAGACGTGTTTTATGTAACTCTGGTAATCAATTATTGCTCAAGAGGGAAAAAAGTTATGCATGAAATGTGCATATCTAGTTCAATGAACAACAAATTTGAAAAATAAAATGAGGTCATTGTTGATTGTGCAAATTAGATTTAGTTTTTTGATGCCGTTCTCTTGGAAATTGGAATCTACAGGTTCATGTTAGTTATTTCCTTCAATTATAGTGATATATCCTCCCTGTCCTCAAACTTTCAGGCACAGAACTTCACTTTTGGCAAGCATTTCAAGAGATTCGAAGGTGCTCTTTGTATTCCTATTCGTTATTGTTGTCTATATTATTTGAATTCAGCTACTCCATCAACAATTTTCTTTGGCCGAATACAGAGTAGATAGCATTTATGGTCGAAATAAATGCATTACAGGCAATTATAGAAGTGATTGTTGTAAAAACGAATTGATTATTTTTAGATTCATCATATGTGTGTGTGTGTGTGTGTGTGTTTTTACCATGAACGATTCATCTTATATATTTTGAACACCTATCCTGATGGAAGTCAAAAGGGATGCAGAGGCAATATTTGATGATTCTATTTCAGGCTTGAACATCTTTGCCTGTCGAGTATAGAAACAATACATACAAATGACTGGATATTAATTATGATTTCTTAGTCAAATTTTTTGGCACTGGAATTGTTTCCCTGCTTTCAGTCTAAATGCAAAGCCTTTTATTCTGCTTTATGCCTTTACAATTGATGCAAAATAGTGAAGTTTTCATTCATTTGTTCTTGATCAGTGTTGCTAAAAATCTGATGCCTCTGAACCGTTTTATAAAGTTGCTTTTCCCCCATCCTTTTACAATATGGGACTTGACTTTTAACAGGTGAGGGTTTGGGATACAACCACATCATCTGCTGTTCGGTCATCCTGCTGTGTGGGAATGACATCTGTTCCTGGGGCACCTGTTAGTATGCAATGCCATGAATCACTATTGTATATTGGAGCTGGTTCTTCTGTCACAGCTATTGATTTAAGGACAATGAGGAGAGTTATGACTGCGGCTGTACATCAGCCAAAGCTATATTCATTTGATCTTGTTCCTTCAAAATCTTTAATTTGCACGGGTGGCGATGGCAGGTAAGAGAGAATAAACTCTTTACGGCTGTAATAATCTGCATTGGCAGACTGCTCTCTCGAGTTAGCTGTATAACTAATATCAAGTTTTCCTTGAGTCAGTATTTTATTAATGGATCAGCACTGAGTAAAACTTAAAATGATGCTGCAGAGCATTGCTTTGGGATATCAGAAGAAACCAAGAAGAACCAATGGCGGAGTTGGATGGACATTGTGGGCCAGTTACATTATTGCACATGGATCCATACAAAATTGTAACTGGAGGCCCTCGAGATGCGGAGGTTATTGTTTGGGAGATTGACACGGGGGCACAAACAAATTCCTTGAGTTGCTGCTGTGGTGAGAAAGAAGCTCATGGCAACAGGTCTGGCTGTGGTGCAATAGCCGTAGATGGGTGTAGGATAGCCACTGCTAGCTACTGTGAAGAAATGGGAATTCTGCGCTTTAGGGACTTCAGTAAGGCTTCAAGTCCTGTCATGAAACTGGAAGATGACCAGACATCCAAATTTTGGGATTCTTCGTGTGATGGTGTCAGTTCAGATGGGCAAAACTAGTCCAAGAATCCGTGGTTCCCAGAAATTTGTTTAACACCATTACAAGGTTACGTTAGCTTTTATACTATCGTGATTATCTGTACCTGTTCTTTTCTCTTTTCATTGGTCAAGGGTTCAATAGTTTTCTTAACTTGTGAGCATTAATGTTATTATATGCTGGCATCTTTGGAATCGTCAATATATATATATATATATATATATTAAATTAAATTATCGCTAGAGTTGACATATTGTACTTATATTTGTCCGAAATTATGTGCTTGTCCCTTTTTCCCCTGAGAAAAAAGAAAAAATCAATCCTCGTATTTGCCAGATATACAGAAAATTGAGTTAAAAATGCTGGACAATCCCATTTCACCTCGTAAGGCATACCTGATATCAAAATTTTTAATTAGATGATAAATGTATCGTTCTTAAGTAGGCCGGTGTCAGGAACAATAATAGGATCAGCATACATTTTTTAGATAATTATTTAGTCTGATAATTGAAATTGCACACTTACGTCACTATAAAAAAATAATATATTTATTATTCTTTATTGGAAGAGCATCAATGTATGAGTAAATTGTGATCAATAGGAATTACAGCGGGATCAGACAAATCAGTAAATCAACATAAATCATGTATATTCAATAGAGAGAAAAAAATGGGACAAGGTTGGAGAAGGCGAATAGAGAAATCAAATAGGAATCGACATGCCAGGCAGAGATGCAGGGAGGGCTGACGAAGCATAATTTCAAATTGGTGAAAAAACATTGCCCGAGGCAATGGAGATGTTCAGATATGTGAATTCCATTAATCAAGCTGGAGAATCTATTCCTCCTACTTGCTACAGGATTCAACAGTTATATTTAGGATAACGGTGGTAAGAACTCTTTTTTATATGGATTTTTTGCATTTAATAAACCACAATTTTAACCCTCGTGGCACAGTTAGAAATTTGTTCCCGTTCAAGACACGTTCAGTTCTTTTTAAAAAAAATAAAAAATAGGGTTTGAGAATAGGTGCTAATAAGCAGAGTTTTCTTTAAAACAAGCAGATATGCCTATTTCCGTGTGGACTAGATGAAATAATACTAACCTCTATTTTTTAATATTAGAGTCAGTTGATTTTTTTAAGAGATTAAGGAAATTAATTAAGTTATACTAAAGTATTTATATTTATAATTTTTTAAAATTAATTATTTAACTTATAAAGTCAACTGACTTTCATATTAAATCTTCTCTTTTTTTCTAAAAAATGTTCAATTTCATTGTTACCCATTTGTTTTACGAACAATGTTACCCAGCCATTTTTGTTAATGTAAATAATATTGCGGTTTTAATTATAGGACATATTTAACTGATTTTAGAGAGATTAAGAATATGAATTAAATTAGTTAATTTTACTATTTTTCTAAAACACCCTTATAGTAAACCTAACATCTTGGATCCATTGACATGGTTAAATATGCCAGGGAGTTAGCAACTTTCTCTTTCTCTATGCAACACGTATAAACTAGTATAAATATTACCCTTCAAACTTCCAATTAAAAGGAAACTACCCTTCCCGTGTTGAATTCACGTGAATCTATACTAACTCTAATACTAATAATGAAGATTTTTTTTTTTTAACCTTAATATAAAGCATCAACTAACTTTTCTCACAAACTAGTAAAAGTAATTAAAGTCAATAAAGTTGTCCTAAAATCTAAGTAATTTCCAATATTACCCCCACTAATCGCTCTAAACTCTAATATCATATTAATTATTACTCTTATCCACTACTCTTATTAATTATAGGTAGACATAAAAAAAAATAGTTGATGCTCATAGAGAATTAGCAAGTGCCTTCTAAAAAGGGATAAATAAATTTGCTAATTGGTGCCTTATAATAAGGACCATAAGAGTAATTAGTAGGGGTGATATAAAAAAAAATGACAAAAATTCTTAAAATTATTTTATTAAAAACATTAGAATTAAAGTATATGTGACGTTAATGAGTTACAAACATTACTTACTTTATAAAATATATAGGTGCATTATTAGATTATTATTGTGTTTAATTATTATTAAGAAAGTATCAATAGGGGTATTTTAGGAAGAAATTGATAAAAATAAAAATGTTATTTTATAATTAAGATCAAAACCAACTCCTAAATATAATCCTATAATTAGTTATAAGGGGTTTAAACTTCTTATGTTACATAAGAAGAAAAAATTCCTACACATACATGAAATAGTGGGACCCACATACATATATATATATATATATATCACATGTGTGTGACATAAAAATATACTTCTCTACAACATGAAAAATATTTTTCCCCGTAATAATTAGTAACCGAGGGAGTAGTGAGAAGGAAACAATTAAAAATGGTGCAAAATAAGGACCTGAAAATTTCGAATGACGGAGTCGAGAGTGGAGTCGAGTGTGTCGGCGATTCCCACCTCATCGGAGGATTGCCTCCGGTCAACGAAGAAAGTGTGTATACGGGTAGCAGGTGAGACAGATAATGGTGATGGCAAGAGCAAGGACTTGGACGTTGTCATGACAGAGAACGGATCTGATGCTGGCATGTCCTATAGGAATAAGTTACTTAATTTCGACCAAAGGGCAAGCTTCTCGAGTTGAAAGGAAGTGAACTTACCGACGCGATTTTCACATCGCAAGGATGGAGATGTTCCCTCAATTGATTTCTCCCCAAATGATCGTGATGTACTCGTACGGTATGGAGCGCACTTTGATTATCAAGTTATTGGGCCGCTCGATCGCATACAACCATCTACTAGCAAAAACCACGGTCCTATGGCAACTCAAAGGTTCTTTCAAACTGATTGATATGGAACGGGGTTTCTACTTGGCGACTTTTGATCTAGAAGATGACTACACCAAGGTGCTTACGGGAGGCCCTTGGATAGTGTTTGGTGCCTATCTGACTGTGCAACCATGGTCTCTGGATTTTGACCCCTTTTCTCCCATTTCCAAAGTGGTGGCTTGGATCCGCATTCCGGGCCTCTCGTTCCGGTACTACCATAAGAGCACACTGAGAGCAATTGGCACGCTTCTGGGCGACGTTGTCAAGATCGACTACATGACTGAGACGCGAGGCAGAGGAAAGTATGCTCGCATCGCTATCCTTTTCGATCTACAGAAACCACTAGTGCCATGGATTAAGGTGGATGGGAGGACGTATGGAGTAGAATACGAAGGAATGCCATTGATATGCTTCGATTATGGCAGATATGGCCACATAAAGGAACGATGCAGAGGAAAGGATCAGATGGTTGCTGGGCCGAGCACTCAAGGGCAAAATCGTGTGCCTCAGTCCTCAGGTTCCGCTCACACTGGACAGAAAGAGATCGGATCTACCAAAGACGGCATGCCGGACCCACCGTCGTCGCCGTTTGGAGAATGGATGCAGGTCAAATATCCCAAAAAAGGAAAGAAGCAAACTGAAGGAAAATAGCAAAGATGGGGGGATCTACAATGATTGAGGGATCTCGCTTTAATGTCTTATTTGAAGAAGAGGATTTGATGGCACTTCCAATGCCACAGAATCAGAATGCTAGCACGGAGCAAATCTCAACTACTCAAGGTGATGATTCGGTTACCAATGTTGGGGGCCAAAAGCCACGTCATAGTAATGGTAAGAAGAGTGTAGCCCAGAAAGTGACACACCAGGGCCCAACGAAGAATAAAAGTGGACCGACCCAGCCTATGAAGATCTATAAGCCTAAGGAGAAAAAGGATGTTTCCCCAATGATTACGACCCAGGTACCAAAAGACCTGTCGGTCCAGCAAGACGGTATCATGATTATGGACCCAAACGACAAGACCGAATCAGTGACGGTAGATGACCCAAGCACTGAACTACATCAGTCCAGTGGTGAAGGGCAGGAGGCCAAGATAGTGACAGTACTTAAGCCCGGATTCATAACACTAGAACAGGAATCTACACTTGACCAAAGCAAGCATGTGGTGGTAACACTCCAAAGTGAGTGTCGGGCCCTGGAAGATATTGGGGAACAGAATGGGAATATTACCCTTGTCTTGAATGTGGAAAACAGAGATCCTAAGAAAGATGGGAGCGGCAAGGAAAACTCAAAGAGGGTGATCATCAACCAGAGACGAGCTTTGACTGGTGTGAAGCTATCTCCCAGTAACTCAAGAAACCTGAAAGTGAAGAAGAAACAGCAAGGTTCACACATGTCGAAGGATGCTCTTCTTGCCCTTAAGGATGCTCTCGATACGCCGTTGGAACCTCAAGTCCCGAGCTTGGCAAAGAGAAAAAGAGATGATGATGGTCCGTCAGGGTCGAGCATGATTGCCTGACACCCTGACACACAGTCTTATAGATTTACAACTATTTATTTGGAACGCTGCCCGGGGCAGCGAGTAGAGTCTCGCGAGGACTTTATGTATTTTATCAAGGAGCATAAACCTGCAATGGCAATTTTGGTAGAGCCGCGCATATCAGGTAAGAAGGCTGATTGCTTCATTAAACTTTCGGGTTTTGACCACTCATACAGGTTGGAAGCTAGGGGATACTCAGGTAGAATTTGGTTACTATGGAGGGAGGCCTTATCTGTATCAGTCGTAGGATGCCACACTCAATGTATCCACATGAAAATAGAGGCCCAAGGTTGCACGACCCCTTTCCTCTTCACGACGGTATATGGAAGCCCGACAAACACGTTAAGAAAGGAACTTTGGCAGACTCTATCTCTGATTGAAGCAACTGTGCCCTTACCATGGCTTATTGCAGGGGACTTTAATGCCATTCTTAGCAATGGAGATCGAGTAGGAGGCGTTGAATCTCAAGTTCGTGGCTGCCCTTTGTTTCGTGAGTTTATTTTCAGTAGTGGTCTCATTGATTTGGGCTTCACAGGGCCAAAATTCACTTGGCGTCAAGGCACACTCCTCCAGCGTCTAGACCGTGCTTTGGGGAATGCTTCTTGGCTGAGCACTTTCAGTAAATCCCGAGTCAAACACCTCCCGAAGCATAGCTCAGACCACCGACCCCTTTGTATAGAAGTATGTCACGCCAAACGGCCCCCCAGCGGCAGCCACCATTTAGGTATCTTGCGGCTTGGGCTACATCTGATTCCTTTGATAAGGTTGTAGCGGATAGCTGGCAAAGCTCAGGTCCCATTACGTCAACAATTAACAATTTCACGGCGGCAGCCAAAAAATGGAACTCTGAGGTATTTGGAAATATTAGCAGAAGGAAACGCAGACTCATGGCAGGTTAGGTGGAGTTCAAAAAGCACAAGAAACCAATCCTTCTAGTCACTTGGATTTGCTGGAATGTGATTTGAGAAAGGAGTTTGAGGTTGTTTGTGAGTAAGAGGAGTTGACCTGGGCACAACGGGCGAGATGTGATTGGATTAAGTTCGGGGATCGCAACACGACATACTATCATGCTAAGTCAACCCAAAGAAGCCGTAGAAAGGCCATCTTGGCCCTTAGAGGGGACTTAGGGGAGTGGTGCTCGGATGAGGCTACACTTCAAATATGGATGCTTCAGTTCTACAAAACTCTTTATACTAAGGAAGGAGTGTTTGCCCCATTGTATCATGGAAGGGGCCTATTCCCGGTGGTAGCTACAACAATGAATAGCGCACTTAGCCGTCCCATCTCCTTAGCAAGTTCACTCGGACTTTTCCAAATGAAGCCGCTCAAGGCTCCGTATATTGATGGTTTGCATGCGGCTTTCTACCAGACCCAATGGAAGACTGTTGGGCCCTCGATCTGCCTCATGGTTACAAATTTTTTTGAAGACGGCCTTTTGGAACTAGAATTAAATGAGACACTTATCACGCTTATTCCTAAGGTCCCGGCACCAGAATTTATCAAAGAATTTAGACCTATAAGCCTATGCACTGTACTATACAAAATTATAACCAAGGTTTTGGCCAATCGTCTGAAGAAATGGTTACCAAGTCTGGTCCTCCCTAACCAAGCTAGCTTTGTTGCAGGTAGGCAAATTACAGACAACGTCATTATTGCACAGGAAGTAATTCATACTATGAGGGGCAAATGTGGCCGAGAGGGATGGATGGCGATCAAGGTGGACCTAGAAAAAGCATATGACCGCCTGAGATGGGATTTTATTGAGGAGACACTCTATGATGCAGGGCTACCCCCAAAGTTTGTACGGGCTGTGATGTTATGCGTATCTACTTGTAGTATGAGAGTAGTATGGAATGGGCACCGATCGGAGTAGTTCACACCCTCCCGTGGGATCCGACAGGGGGACCCCCTGTCTCCATACCTCTTCGTCCTCTGTATGGAAAGGTTGTCACAACTCATACATCAGAAGGTAGCTACTAACCTATGGCGACCGATAAGCATGGGAAGGGGAGGACCGCAAATTTCACACCTATTTTTTGCAGATGATCTTGTCCTTTTTAGTTCTGCTGATGCCTCCCAGGTAACTCTCATCCGGAATATCCTCGATGATTTCTGTGCTAGCTCAGGCCACAAGGTTAGCAACTCCAAATCAACCGTTTTCTTCTCCAAGAATGTATCTCCTGGGGCGTAAATTGGTATAAGTGAAGAGATGGGCTTCCAAAGAGTTGATGATTTGGGGATGTATCTTGGGGTACCACTGCTACACAAAAGAGTCAGGATAGGGACCTATGCATATATTGAAGAGAAAGTTACTAAAAAACTTTTAGGATGGGTAGCTAAGACCCTCTCACTGGCTGGACGTATTACCCTAGCTAAAGCAGTGCTCACAGCCATTCCAGCATATGCTATGCAAACCACGAAGTTGCCACCAAGGCTTTGTTCACGGATAGAACGCCATATCAGGAAATTTGTATGGGGGAGTACGACTACTGATAAACGACCGGCCTTGGTTAAATGGACAGACATGTCTTTACCTACGGAAGCTGGAGGTTGTGGGTTAAGGAATTTGGAAACCCAAAATAATGCTTTTCTTATGAAACTGGGATTTGCATTAAGAGCACAACCGGACTTGCTATGGGTAAAGGTGCTCCGTCATAAATATGGGTGGGATGACTGTGATGGGCCTCGCTTGAGAATTCAGAATTGTTCTTACTTATGGCGCCATCTGACAAAGATTTGGAGTGATGTGTTGCTTGGCACACGCTAGAATGTGGGAAATGGGGCCACTACTCGATTCTAAGTGGATAACTAGGTTCCCGAAGTGGGACCACTCAAATTCCTATCCTTCAGAGATATATCATGTGAAGAGGAGCAGCTCACTGTGAGCCAATTCACCTCGCTGGATGGGCAGTGGCAATGGGAGAAGTTCAGTAGCGACTTACCGGAACATGTCCTCTCTCTTATTTCAGGTTGTACAGCTCCAACGATGGCTGATGGGGACCCCTGTTGCTTTTGGGACCACTCATCGGATGGTCGGTTCTCAGTGTCCTCCGCCTATGATTCGTTGTGTTCAACTCCCGACCAGTCTCAATCTCGTCTTTGGAAGGCCATATGGAGATGGCCGGGGGCCCAGCGAGTACGGGTGTTCCTGTGGCTTGCTGCTAGATCTAGATTACTCACCAACGCAGAGAGGCAGCGGCGTCATATGGCTGAGTCAGCGGCATGCACGCAGTGTGGGGGAGCTCTCGAAGATGTGGATCATGTGCTACGACGATGCAGGTTTGCCCAGCAGGTTTGGGGTTTGTTCCTATCAGGGCCTCAGTTAAGACAATTCTTCCAGGCAGGATATAATGACTGGCTACTGCAGAACCTTCATCATAATGCACCTGGACCTCATGACAGTGGTACATGGGCAACTTTCTTTAGGCTAATATGCTGGAAAATCTAGGACGCACGGAACAAGAGGATTTTCCAGAATGCTCATGTATGCCCGAAGAGTTTGGCGAGGGAGGTATAGAGCCTTGTTTCGTTGCAAGCAGGAGCTGGGTGTCTGCTCCGCGATTGGGAGGGCCGATGGTTAGCTGGATGTTGCCGCAACATAGGCAACTGCTCCTCCCTACAGGCTGAATTATGGGCATTACTGGACGGTCTGGAACTTGCATGGAACTCCGGATATAGGGATGTAACGGTGCAGTTAGATTGCTTGGTCGCTTTGAATCTTGTCAGGAATCGGGATGGTGCTGCAAACGCCTGTTCAGATCTTCTCGGACGTATTCGGCGCCTCCTGTCGCGAGATTGGCAGGTGAACATCAACCATGTATATCGGGAGGGCAACCGCTGTGCAGACTTCCTGGCGACGCACGCTCTTGCATTGGGCAAAGGGGTCCATCTAATGGAAGAGCCTCCATCTGGCTTGCAGTTTCTTCTCAGTGAGGATGCTAGAGGGACTGCATGGACAAGACATTGTCCTTGAAGTATTTGATATGTTTTGATTAATTCCTTTCTCAAAAAAAAAAAAAAAAAAAAAAAAAAAAAAAAAAAATTGGTGCAAAATAGCAACACCCATAATTATTTCATTAGGCTGAGGCCGTGCTCGTGAATGTTTCTACATTTATCCTCGATTCTTTCGCAACCTATCGGCAATACAATAGAGCTGGCGGCGAAGTCTCACCGCCGGCGCTTGACCTCGCAGTTCTCCCACCAATCAAGCCCTAATCAGTGTGGCCTGCGGCTGAAGATGCCGACCATCGCCGCCGTCACCACCACTGTCTTCATCTTCCTCACTGTCACCACCACTGCCGCCCCGATTATTGGTCTTGACTCCTTTCTCACCCATCAAGCCCGTGTCGATCCTCAGGCCTCCAACGACTCCTTCCACTCTCTTCCATCTTCTATCAAGAGATCTCTCTCTCTTTCGCACTCTCATCCTCATATCCCTTCCCTCATTTCGTCCATTCTCTCTCTCTCACTGCCTCTCTCTGTCCACGTCCGTCTCGTCGGCGATTTTCCTTCCGATTCATCTTCCCTCCTAAACTCGTTCCTCTCCGCTTCCCAGCCTTCCAACCACTTCCACGTCATAACCCCCTTCGACCACCTCAACCACCGTCTCTCCCTCAGGCATGAGCTCCATCTCTCTGTCTCTCACTCATCTTCCTTAGCTTCCGTTCTCTCCGATAAAGTCAAATCTGAGATTGCCCAAACCCCATCGAGCCTCAGATCCCCTCTTCTCTCCATTCCTCATGCTTCTGTGGATCAGATCATCAAGCAAGATTTCGAGAAGCAAAAACCCGTCGAAGGGGTTTATATATATCTCCTCAATTTAGGCACCCAGTCGAGGCCATATGCTTATAATTACGGGTCCGGAGATTCCTCGCCGGGTGTTACTAAGTGTTTGGGGAGCGTATGGACTGGGAAAGAGAGATACGTGTGGATTGATTTGGGTGCAGGTCCTGTGGATTATGGCCCGGCAATTTCAGGAGATGGTGTTTTGCCTAGGGGTGAGTTCCATCCTCTTGCGGCACTCCATGGTCGACCCAAGTCGCAGAAAGCATTGCTTGCGGATTTGGCTTCATTGATTTGGAGTGCATATCAGGTTTTTCTTGTGCCTTCTTTGAGAATCCCAGTTCCTTTTGAGAATTCGTTGATAGTTCAATTCATGCATGTGTATGGCTTTGGGGGTAAGGATACTCATGGTTTGGATTGGAAATCTATTGAGAAGACGTTCAGGGACGAGTTTGATGATAATGGCCTTTTGTTAGGTGACCAGTCTTTGAGTTTTAAGACCTATGAGGTTGAATATTCTGATTGCCCAATTTGTTCGTTTGCTATTTCAAGGTCGCTTAATTCCTACACTTCGAGGTTCTTGTTTGATAACTACACTTTGATAGTGAGCGAATATTTAGACTCTAAGCGTCTACACCAGATATTGTCTGAATCGGCCGATGAGTTCAGGAAAGCAGCTAAAGTGCCTGAGGAGGATTTTGGTAGGGTCATTCCTGTTTATGTGTTTGACTTAGACTTCAACACAGTTGTCTTGCTTGATCGGTATCACCAATCCGTGGCTTTCAAAGACATGGTTATTGCCGTTAGGACAAAGAACACTCAGACTGTAAGTGATTATAGCTGCAATGGTCGCCATGTATTCACACAAACTAGGGAACTCGAACGACCACTTGTTGGATCAATTCTACAGAGCATGTGGGGAGTGTCCCCAACACATTTGTCGTGGAGCCCAAGACACAATAATACTTTGGTTGATTACACTTGGAGTATAGGGCAAACTCCATTCGGGCCATTCTCTGAAACTTCATCCCTGTCTTTTGTGCAGAAAGATGCGGCAAGGAGAAATGTTCTATTGACATCCTTGAATTACAGTGTAATGAGTGCTGTTGATGTTCTTGAGTCCATACAAACACATGGTGGAGACAGAAATCTGCTCAAGCAAAAGCAGCATGTTGAGTTCATCCAAAGATGGAATCTTTTCAAGTACAAGCTGGACAAAGTGATTTCTGCATTATCTCATATGGATTATGAGAAGGCTTTATTTTACTTAAGGTCGTCTGATCATGATCTGTATGCCATCCACTCTATCGTCTATCATGCCTCCCAAGAAATAGAGGCATCCCTTGTGTGCTTTAAGGATCCTCCATTGCCTTGGACATCAATCTCATTTTCTATAGGGGCTTTCCTTGCTCTCTCTTATGTTTATGTTAAAAGGGATAAACTCTTTAGAAATAAAAGGAAGCAATTTTGAAGGTATTGAGAAGGGAGAAAGTTTGTATGATTTTAAGAGAACATTGCACATGTATCATTGTACAAGAGGTATGCTGATGGGCATAGCTGCATAGTATTTAGATTTCTTAACGTATTAACCTCAGTTCAATCAGCCACTTTGCTGCTTCTTTCTTTTCTTCTGTGATTGGTTTGTCTTGATGCTTGCTGGTTACTTTCCTGATGAATATTAGCGTCACAAGTAGATTGAAAGATTGAAATGGTGATGTGCTTTCAAGTTTTGAGCATTTCATTGTTCAAAATTGTTGCAGAAATCACAAAGGAGTTTGGTACCGTATTCATGTTTCGAGCAAAGAAAAGTTTGGCATGATAGATTTCAATAAATTCTATTTATGGTCTAGTGGAGAGTAACCTGAAGTGCCATGCGTGGTATTGATATTAACTGAATTCTTCACCGGGGATATACACCTTACATCTTGTTACTTGAGCTGGATTCTAATTGATTGGATTGTGTTCTGCAAGTGAAAGATTGAAGAGTGATCCAGTTTTAATTGTTTGATCATGAATTTGGTCAAATCGTGCAGGGGTTTTGATTTATTTTCTATTTTTGAAAAAAGTTGTTATTCAGTTTTTAGCTATGTTGCACTGAGACACGTTAATCCTAAAAAATCTAAATTTCGACACGATTGATATTAAATATATATATATATATATATTATAATTTACATCAAGTTCAATATTCCGTAAAATCCGGCATTCAACTTTGGTTCATCGTAGATTCGGCCTCATCATAAAAGCCGTGTCTCCTTTTTAAAAAAAAAAAAAATAAAAGAAAAATTCATCATCAATTTAGTAATATTCAAAACCACACATATTTTTTTAAAAAAAGGAGTATCATCTCACTCGCATATTTTTAGAAAATAGGAGTGTCGGTGCTTATGGTTTTTAGTCACTGAGCTACTGGATTGTGATCAATAGATTTCTGTCTTGCATGCTGCATCTCACGCTAGCTTATGTTCAATAACTTGGAGTAATCTGGTGAATATGGATCTCTTGTGAAGGACGCATCATTAAATATCTAACTTCGGTGAGGATTCGTATTGCTGCACATTTTGATTTCGTGAGAATATTTTCTGTGTCTAAATGAACGATGATCTATAAATGATTAATTTTTAAGAGTAAATGATTTTTCCAATCATTGAAGATAAGTTTCAATAACCCCAAAACGACGTCATTTTGGATTAATTAATAGTGTTTCTGTAATTTTGTACCCTTTATTAATTCACTTAAAATTACAAACACAACCTTCATTAATTTAAAACGATGTAGTTTTAGGGGTCACTAGAGAAATATTTTTCCCAATTTTTTTTTTAATAACGATAACCTTGTCCAAAATTGTGAGAGCATTCACATTTTGGATGAGCAGCCGATATTAGGCTGCCATTCCCGGCTCCAAGGAGAGCGTTTGGATTTTTTATTTTTTTTTTGATAAAAAAATTTTAGGAAAGGGGTTGGGCTCACTCACAATCTAAGGGTAAGGCGCTTGGAGCCCAGTCTGCCGGCATACCTGGCTAGAGAGTACACATGCTTCCATCTCTACCAAATGCTTTCCACCGCTTCCTAAACCCCTAGAATGTCTCCCCCAAAGACTCGACCAACGTAAGGATTGAACCCCCTCCTTTTGGGTGAGGAAATCCGACCCCCACAGAGCGTTTGGACTTGTGAAACTGTAAATTTTCAAAACTGAAAGCAACTAATCACCCTACATTTTTTTTTTTTTTTTGATATGAAAAAGTTTTGGAGGTGTTCGACATCGGGCCCCACCAAGCGCCAGGACGGCCCCTGCTCTACGATGAAAGACTTACTCGGGACTTACGAGATCGCCTACCAAAGGAGTCCCAACCATTTGAGGATCGAACCCACGACCCAAGCGCTTAGTCCCCGATCCCTTACCATCTATGCCAACTCTCAAAGTGGCAATCACCCTACATGTATAGAGGAGGTTTTTAGAGTTTCGTTCATGTGGCCCAGAAAACGTTTAACCTTTATTGAATAATAATTGGGTAACAAAAATCGGTCATTACAGCATAACTAGGCCTTGCATTTATACACCCTAGTGGGCCCTAACGGGTATTAAGGCCCCAACTATCCTAAACTTCTAAACTTATGCCTGCACACTTAAGACCCGACTATTATTGTGTTCACAATATACAACAACACAGCATATACAACAACAATTATAGAAGATTACAGAAATATTTATTCCAATATCTTCTATAGTTCTTTTTTCACAAATATTGATCCAACCTTTTCCATCTTTAATGCTGTGGATTGTTTGGGACTTGTATCCACATCGAGGCATGGCATTATTCTCCAGAATATCTACCTTCTCTGTTCATAGAAGGGACTGGAAGTCTCTTTCTTGCAATCCTGAGTTGTACCTTCCGGGATCGCAGACAAACGGGACATCATTGCCAATTACATTGTAGAAGATCCCACCTAGCTCAGCATCACCCGTAAGCTGCTGTAAATCCCTTGACCTTGAGTCTTCTCCATCAGTTTCATCTCCAGATATGTTTGGGTTCCTTTTGACTAGTTCTCTGAATATCGAAGATCGAAAGAGAAGGCCAAGGGCAGTAGGAGAAGATGCCTTATTGTTGTTGCTTGACATTAAAGGGGCTTTGCTTTCAAGTAAATCTTGCGTGCAAGGAGAGTTCAGGTAAGCTGTGAAAGAATTACTGTGAAAGGATTTATTCTCCTCTTTTGGAGTGTAGATAGATATGGATGTCTCTGCCTGAGCCTCTGGTACCACCTGTGATTCAGGTATTGCTTCTTGGATGTTTTCTCTTGTAGGTTTCAACCATCTTATGTAAGTACTCAAATCAAAGTTTGTCATAGCATGGATCCCTCTGTACTCAATGGCTGCTATGTCATAAGCACGAGCGGCTTCCTCTTGGGTGCCTGCAATGCAAAAGATGGATAACTATGGTTAGCAGATGATTTATGGAGAAGCTAATGAATGAAAGTTGCTATTCTCTTTCCTTCAATGCGATTCTGTCTCTTGTGGACTTTTTTTGGTCTAGTTTTGTAGTCCCATCTATAATGGATTCTGGAAATATAACTTACTATAAGTGCCAAGATAGAGGTATTTGTTTCCAAACACTCTCCCTATCCTTGCTTCCCATCTGCCATTATGGTGGTGCCTGCATTATATTCCAAGTGTTACTGATTCATCTTCATCAATGATAAGTTGATAACTCACAAGCTGATTCATCTCATATTCATCAAGAATAGACATATAACCTTGCAACGCCTCTGTACTTAGATACGCCTCTTGAGAAGCCACTGCTCTTTCTGTTAAAGAAAAACCAGAAAGTGTTTTAACAGTGAAGTAACCTGGGGAGTGCACCTAGAGTAAAAGGAATGGTAACATGGGGAATAAAAGCAGGATCACAAGTCCTACCTTCTTAAAGTAGCCAAGTACTCCTCTTTGGTCATCGTCTCCATCATCTCTATCTCTTGCTGATAATCTGATATCTGTTTGTTGTACAAGGTGGCGTTAGATGGAAATCATGTTCTTCTAAGCAAAATATACAGGACTAATTTCTTTCATAGGTGATGATTAATACCGGAAAATTAGTGAAAGTAGATGTCCCCCAGTACTTAAGTGCAGCTAAATCATAAGCTCTTGCTGCTGATTCTTCTTCATCGTAAGCCCCTGTGAAACATGGAAAATATTGTCATGTTCGGATTGATTGACTAACATATCATACAAATCAAACCTTGAATTGGAGCCAAAGACACTCACCGAGGTAAACTGTTATACCCGATAGCCAATTCCCATTTACGTTCCGAAAGAAATTGGAGGATAGACACGAAATGCGTTAGAAAGGATGAACAAATAAACGGTGAGGAAAAGTAAGAGAAGTTCCCCTGTTTAGTTTTCAAAAACCAATAAAGGAAGAGAGAACTCTACCTTGCTTCCCTTTCTTCTTCTGTGTTTCATTCCAGGAGAGCTTGTCCCACAGGTGAGCTTCATATCGACCAGTCCATCGATGTCTGTTTGTTTACAGTACAGATTAGTAGCTTAAAACAGAAGCAAGAACTCTAAAAGTGACTTCAGATCCTTTTTATGACCTGCTTACACCACGAAATCTTGAGCTTCTTTTCGTAGTGCTCGTACTTAAATTTTGATCACCCTGTAGCTGTGGCTTCAGCTGCTGTTGCACCTGATCACTTGGAGCATCATTGTTATTAAGTACAACTGCACAAGGCTCTCTTCGCCGTCTCTTGACACTACGAGTTCCTTGTAACTGATTTTCTTCCATCAGTTGGCTCCTTTTGCTCACTTTACTTTTAATCATCACGGCCGTCTCCATCTCTTGTAATTTTCTCTCAGTTCTACCTTTCTGATCCTTCTATATTATTGCTTGAATTAACAAAGGAGAAATGCTATTCTTATAAGATGTGCACTTCTGTTGGCTTTATTATGTTTTTGTTCTTATTCCTATGGGTTTGATTGGAGTTAGAAACAAGAGGCTCGATAATTTCGGTGACATCATTTGAGTACAACTTTTAAGTTGTCCTATCTGCCAGCTGCGTGTAAGGTCTAAGAGCTCCATTTTCCATCTTAATTTATAAGAGGTCTCACAGTCTGAAGCCAACTCAAAATATGATAATAACATTCAATTCATTATTCAAGTATGTTTAGGGTTTTTTCTTTATTCTCTATATAGTTGCGATGTATATTACATTAGTCCTCTCAGTGGTGTTCATTTGTGAATATGGTTCCTCCGCGTAGTAATGTATCTTTGGTAGGAGAAAGAAAAACTAGGACTCCAGGCTTAAGAAAGAAGTTCAACTGATTTTAAGATATTGATGAAAACCAAAACATGTCATGTAATCAAGCAAAGCATGGTTGACTGGTCGCAGACAGGAATGATCCAGAAAACTTCCTGCATTTTTGAGAAAGATCTGGAATCAGGTTTTTTAACCCTACCTTGTTTTTTTTTTCCTCTCTACAGAAAATAATAAATAAAACCTTTAAAAATGAGTATATCCTTTTGTGCAGGTGTGCTATACATATTGGATTCATCACCACACCCACAGTGAACTGTGTGTTTATTGAATTAAATTTGAATGAGTTTATATTCTGATAGCCAATTATAATCTTGCTTGGACCAGAGTAGAATTTTCTTCCCTTACGGTAGCTCCAATCGTTGATGAATACTATGTTTTTAAGAGTATATTAATCATTCAACCTGTCCACAGGACAGCTGTGGGAATTTGGCCATTTCCTATCATGTCGTTTTATTTCTGCATTCGGTTTATAACCCAATTGACAGTTTAAGGAAGAAAAATTTATTATTGATTAAGCTTCAAGACATTATCTCTCTGGAGTCTGAACTTTGTAAAAGTTGATTGTTAAGTTTACAGGAAACTTAAATGGGTTTTGTACATTTGCATCAAGTCCAAGATGATCAGTTACGTTGTATTATAATTATAGTCTGTGAAACATTCAGTGTGCTCTATGTAATACGTGCTTAATATATTCTTAATATAAGAGTTAGATGACTAATCTAGCAGAATAAAAATGTTAGTTGATATTAGTTATTTGCAACAAATATATATTGGTTTTCCTAAAATATCATCTTTCATTATAAGTACCCTTAGTTAAAAATTATATAATGTGTGCAATAATCAATAAGATTCAAGTCTTAAATTTAGGACTGATTCAAATTTCCAACTAACTCTTATATGAAGAGACAAGAGTAGTAGTTTTATATTTTGTATTGATATATAGATGATTTTGGCTCTTTTGAAGTAGAACTTACAAATGGCTCTTGCATAATAATCTTTTTTTGTCACTGCTTGCCATGCCAGATTGTTTGTATATAGGTGTGTTTAATTCTCCATTAGTTCTAAGGGAATTCTCAATCTTGATTCTCGATCTTGTGTCTCAATTTTAGTCCTTTAGGTGTTAAACACAATTACTCCGGATGGTTAATTAACTATTAATTGTAAATTTAACATCTTCCTCATCAATTAAACAACTTGCATGTATATATATAATCTTTCAAAGGTTATGTTTGCTTGTTATTTTCATCTGGTTGTTGGTAACTTTTGCCGTCCCTTTCCTGGATTTTTGCTTAGCGATATTTATAGGAATTTTATAAAATAATTTTCATAATTAAAATTGTGATATTAATACATGCAATAATACTTTTGCTTGATTTCTAAGAACACAACACTCGCACACATCATAAAAAAATCTAGTCTCCACAACTTCTTTTTTTTGCTCGTCTAGTCTCCACAACTTGATTCATGAATCCTAACCATTGCATTTGCATGCATCACACACACACTAAAATAATTATTTTTTCCCTTTTTAAATTTCATTATACACACACATATATTAATAATTTTGGATAAAGAAGAGCTAATAGTGGCTAATGAGGGTGTCTATTTTGAAATTTTCAATCAGGGTAAAAAATTTAAATGAATAAAAGAATTGACAAAAAGAAAAGAAAAAAACAATATAAGAAGCTTTGCGTTTCCGGCTGGCTCCCGTGGCCACAAAAGAATTCACCACCGTACGTAAAAGATCGTATGCTCTATAAAGCTGCAAAATTAAGAAGCAGCAAGCAACAATGGATATATATTTTGAATACAATCATCACAAACATGAAATTCTCTAACAAGGTTTTCCCACTCGGCAACGAAGAGCACCACTAAACCTGGTCAACCTTGTCACAGAGGATCCATCTCTGGGTTTGATCATTGATGCTCTTGCGTATGACTGAGCCATTACGTGCCCTCCCGACTGAAGAAACGTCGCTCCGTTCATGAACAAGTCCTTCTCCGACGTCCACTTCCACCTGCTCCATTCCTGCGCCGTCGAGTACTCCCTGTGCGTTATCTCCTTCGCCGCCCGCTCGTGCGGAGCAATGAATCGGTTTCCCTGACTCAGTATTGTCGGCGCCGAGCTTCCACCTATGGCGTACATGAGCCAGTGTGTATAGTCGTTGTTCACTACGTGCACAAATCCCCATCTTGCCCTTGGCATCCTCTGTATCAGTCCCTGCCCGAAATGGTTGAACGCCACCGTCACCTGCATTTTCTTGTCCTCTGAGTATACATCGCTTGCTCCCAGCAGCATCACCTGAAACAATACACACACATACATATCAATCATCTGCTTTTCTCTCACACATATATGAGTTGTGTGTATGTGTGGATATTAGGGTTAAGGTGTAAATTTATCTTAAAAGTTTTCGCTGAAGAATAATATTATCCCAGAAGTTTTTATAAGTTCAATGCCGTCAGCATAATTTTTTAACTGCAACATTGCTATTGAACTTGAAAAAAATCTTCAGACAACATGGCTTACTCTTTGAGCGAAAACTTCCCAAACAAATTTACTCGTTACCCGTGGATATTATATTAACATGGTTACGTCGTTGTGATTGGTCATGTGGCAGTTGGAGATGGTGATGGCGGTGGAGCCTTGGATAGCGTCAACGAGCCCATCGGCAGCTCTAGACATTGAAACATGATCGATCCAGATGTTGGAGGCGCCGAAGATGGAGATGGCGTCTCCGTCGCTCCTGGTTCTCAAACCGACGTGGTGAGCGGAGTCCCTAATCATGCCACCTGGCTTTTCCACGACGTTGTGGATGCGAATGTTGTGGACGATAACGTTGGTGACCATGAACAAGGAAATGCTAGCACCTTTGGTGATCTGGACGTTGGCGCCACGGCCATCGATGGTCTTGTGCGAGTTAACCAGGAGTTCCTGTTGAAGTGCAATGTTCATGTCGTGTTTGAAGATGATCCATAATGGCTCGTCCTGGATCACCCCGTACCTCAGAGTTCCGGGCTTGGGGTTCTGCAAGTCGTTGTCAGAGGGATCGGTGACCACATATATCCGGCCGCCTAGTCCTCCGGTGGTCTTCCGGCCAAAACCCTTCACACATCTGGCCAACCTCATGCGATCATTGGCCCAATTAGGCCTGCACCGCCAGCACCTGTCAATAGGGTTGGTGGCCATGCATGGTCCTCTGTATTTCCTCCCACGTAGTCCCCTCCTGTTGCTCTCATTCAAAGCTCTGCATCAAGGCACATATATACACAAGCTAGTGATGAACATGGAAGTTTTTAACTAACAAAATATGCACATACATTATATATGATTGTACACACACACGTACAAGTGAACGTGGAGATTGAATTCGGAGGTGACATTATAGGGGTCAGGCTCGTAGGCTTCAAGGGCTGCTCTACGGGCTTCCTCGGTTCGTTTAATGATGTATTCGTCGTGCTCGGCCTCGGTGTTGGCTTGGAAGCATGGGATAGAAATGAAGAAAATGGCCAACAAGAACAAAAGGGTGGCGGCCTTATTTAAACCTTCAGCCATCGGAATATACAGGTAAGGATGGCGAAGGTCGTAGCAAAGGACACTAGACGACCTTGCCAATCCAATACCAATTCCTGCCCAATAAGCTTATCATATAAATGCAGACAACCTTGTTTCTACGGAGGGCAGTTATGCACCAAGACAAGGGCTTGCCTTTATATAAGCTTCATGTATTTCTCTCTCCTCTCTTCTATATTTAGCGAACACAGCCTTGTTGGCCTTCCATTTCCTTGTCTCCTCAAACTTGGTTCACAAAACTCCCCACCCTTCAAATCAATCTATCTTTAGCCCTCCCCTTGACTTTCTCGGCGTTATTGTGTGGATATATGGTCAAAAGATTCATTAGCTCTTTTTTTGTTATATATATCCTTTTTTGGGGAGATTGTGTGTGTACTTGCTATTTTGGATATTAATGAGTTCTGTCTGAGTCAATGCGTTTCGCCAATCCATTTACTTCTTCAGTTCAGTGTCTTATAGTCTAAAAAGAATATAATTGTTTTGCTATGTTTGGGATTAATTTGAACCATTAATCTATACATGACCCATGCACATGTTATTTCGTCCTAATTACCTGTGTTCTCTCTGGTAGTTTAGTCAACAGTTACTGTTAAGACGTGGGGCAAACAAATAGAAATAAAACAAGATCAGTGGTAAGTATTTATTTATTGATAACATGCATATATATTTAAAAAAAAAATTGCCTATGAGATATTCAGCGAGAGAGGCAAACGTACGAGTAACTACAATAATTAGGAGCAAAAGCAAGTCAAGACTAATAATGCAGGGAAGTAATAGTTTGACAGCAAAATAGGAAGCATATATGGCACCAAAAATGGAAAGAGGGAGAAAATTCTGGGAATACGTTAGATCTAGATACTTTGTAAATTTCATATAACAGCCACATTGTGAATGATCAGTAACCAACGGGATAAGGGTTAGAAATGATCAAATTACATGCTCTGAATATTTGATCTTGATTGTTTTATAAACAAAATTAAGCAACAACAGGGGATGTAGCTCAGATGGTAGAGCGCTCGCTTAGCATGCGAGAGGTACGGGGATCGATACCCCGCATCTCCAACACTTCGTTTTTGTATCCAAGTATTCTTCAACTCGCCTGAATTATTTCTTTCAACACTTCATTTTTGTACATCAAAACATTTTTTGTTAAAAAATATATATTATTCTAACTCGATCGTAAAATGTAGAAGTACCTATTCTTTAATGGAAGAAAGGAATGTTATACTTCGAGTAGTTTGAAGCTTTAGCAATTCCACCTGCATAAACGAACGTACCCTTCTTGGTTTCTCCTTACTGGGAAAAAAAAGCAAGCAAGGCTGCTTAAAAGCAGAAAAATGAAAAGAAGAGCTCACATTTATGCAGTTCTTTAGTTGAAGGATCACCGAGAAAAAAGGCTTTAATTAAAGAAAGAAATGGCAATGATAGGCAGATCGAGGTCATTAGATTACTTGGGAAAGACTCATTATTTTAGCATCACTATTATATAAATGGTGATCAGTCTTCTCAAAAGCTTCTCGATCATGCTGTCACCTACCATACTTTAATTAATACCATAAAAGTAAAGTTTTACATCTTGTTATCAATATTTTTAACAAAATATAATTAACAATCACTTGTTAAATATAAATATACAATCATAGTAATATTTTTTGGGAAAATCCCTTTAAAGTCCCAAGGGACTAAAAAATGTCAAAAATGTCACAAAGAAAATTTTGATGTTAAAGAGGTCCTATTGACAACTTCATCGATGGGTTTTAACAATTCTTTGAGACCTTTTTTATATTATAATTTCCTCAAGACTTTTTAGACACTTTTTTTTTTTTTATCCTTTGTGACCTTAGAAGGATTTTCTCTCTTTTTTTTTTTTACCTATATAAGGAAAAAAATCCCATACAAATAACATCATCAATTAGTTAATTATCTCATCATCAGGCTCACTCCAAGAACATTCAAAATATTATTTTATTTAGGCAAAATCTATCTCAGGGCTCAAATTAGAAATTAAAAAAAATGCCAAAAAAGACCCAAGAAAAAGTCACATGTCAAAAAAGACCTCAAGCCCTTTTTTAGTATTATTTCATAATCGTTAATAATAATATCAGTAGACCATTAACAACTAAATCAGTTGCATTAACAACAATGTCCTAACAACTAAATTAGTACTCATTAACAACAAAATCAATACACATTAACAATTATATCAGTTCACGTTAACAAATAACGTTTTATGAAATAATATTAGAAAATGCCCTAGGATATTTTTTGACATGTGACTTTTTTGGGGGGTTTTTTTTTTTTTTTTTACAACTTTTTGTTAATTTAGGCCTTGAGGTAGATTTTCCATTTTATTTATATGGCAGAGAAGGAGTGAATAATAGTAGTACACAATCATTCTTTTCTTGAAACAATCCAACGGTAAAGGGATTGAAGGCTAGGATTCCTGGCTATGTATGACAGCTTTTCACGTTCGGCGCTCCTTTCTCTATACCAATACATTTTATTATGAAAAAAATGAACATCCGTTTACTTAATTAAGATTAATAACTGTTTTAAGAGGATTTTCTATATATAGTATAAGCCCTTTTTCTAAAATATTAAGTTAATCTCACAAAAATAACAATAAAGCCTATAATTTAGGTTTTGTTAACATGGCAGGAAGACACGCATAAATCGAGAAGTGATTATGTGTATCATAAGTTTTCTCTCTTTATCTTTTAAATAAGGGATAAATATCATTTTTATTTGGGAAGTTAACAAAACGTAGTAAATTGCCCAAAAAGTTGTGGCTGAGAAGCAGTGAATAACTGAATATCCAGAAGTTTGTTTTTGGAGCAATTTTATACCAAAAGTTTACAAAACATAGCAGAAACTTAACGGGAAAAAAACAACATTGTTTTAACTTTTGGGACAAATTACTACACTTTCTAAATTTTTGAGGAAAAAATGATCTTAAAAAAAAAATTCTGGGTATCCAGTGCTCGAGGCAAAACTTTTAGAACAAACATGATATTTAACCCTTTAAATAAATACAAATTATGTATCTCAAATAAGATGGTCTTAAAAAAAATATTTGTGCCTAAAGAACAACGGCATAGTGATTAGTACGCTCACTCACGCTTAACTACTTCAATTTATTTAGCCACAATATTTTGTTTTCTTTATTAAAATGTTCTTCTGGAAAAGCATTTTGGATTCTTTGTACTCTAAAGCTCTAGCACTTATGCAAATTAATTAAAATCAGTCATGCAGTACGTGGGAACTTTTGGAAATAGCCATATATTATTACCCTAAGAAAGTTTTATCATGGCCTCCACTTTAATCAGTAATAGCTAATAAGTCATAATTTTAACTTTAGGATCGTATTAACGCAACCAAAAAAACTTTGAACGAGTGTGGTATTGTTTTATTCGCATCTAAAGGCTAAAGACAACCTGAAGAAAGAGATTATTGGTCTTTTATGGCAAAAAAAATCACATTTTGAAAGCAGATTCTCTCTGCAAAACACTTGTTCTCACACTTTTGACTAAAATTAGAAGCCATTCTTCTTAACTCAGTCCTTCATTACTTCCCTCGCAATTCACTTCTTTATTCTCCCTTCTCTGCTCTGAAAATGTCTTCATTAAAATCAAAAAGAGAAGCCTCAATATTCAACTAATGATATCATAATGCTACTTGACTACCAACAGTTGTCGCAAAAGAACACAACTCTTTCATTATCGATGTCCTTTTTTTTTTTTTTTTCTGTTTTAATTTGCCTGAGTTTCCATTTTTATGCTCTGCTTTAAGAAAGACAAATGGAACTATTGAACACATGAACTCTCCAATGGGCGCTTGCTAGCTAGCTAGGTCTTCTTTGCTAAAGAACCTATGAATTCAAAGACCAAGTTGAGAAGGAAATAGGATTCTTCTTTGTTATAAGCTCGTTTGGACAAAAATACCCACCCTCTTATTTTATCCGTAATAAAGTCTCTCTTTTTATTTTTATTTTTATTTTGTGGTGCGACTAGAGATTCAATGATAAATATTTATCATAAATTAATAAATGATTTTATTTAAAAACCCATTTACAAGAGGTTCTCCCCATTATGGGTCTATACTCCCACAAACTAGAGGTTACTAGTAACGCCGGATGTTGATAGATTAATAATTTTTTTAATAAAAGCCACAAAAACGGGGGATAAGTTTAACGGAAAAGGTAGTTCCTCACAACATGGCGAAATAAGGTGTGAATCTCCGTTGGGAGATATGTCCACATTTAATGCCAAACAATACCCTCAAATAGGATTACCTCTAATAGGAAGATATTTGTGCCAAGCAAAAAAAAAAAAAAAACAAACAAAAAAAAGCCAACAAAGGTTGGTCCATTTGGGAAAAAGTTGGCTCATAGCCTACAAGGTCATAAGTTTAGAACCCTTTGCTAATGTGAGAGTCTTATTGATGTATGATCTGTAAGTATCTCTTCAAGCATTCTTTTAAGGACTCGGAGAGCGTGCCTTGGCCTTTGGGACCAACTCACCTAAATTTTTTCTTATTATTAAAAAAAAATACAAGTCATATTTTTATGTTGAGGGAAAAAATACTTACTAAGAATTACTGACAAATTAAAGCCTAACCCGTCTGATTAAGCTGCTAAAAAAATGGCAATGCATCACACAAAAACAGTTTTTTTTTTTTAAAAAAATAAAAAAAAGCTGAAGCAAATTGCCCCATTCCCAAAGCTGATCTTTTTTTTTTTTTCACTAAAATTAAATTACAATTTGTATTCTCACTGGAAGAAAGTGAAAGTTCATCGTCATCAATAATGAGAAGAGAGGCAGAGTAAAACCTCTGCAGAAGCTTCAACAACTAAAGCAGACAAACAATATTCCTTCAATCTTACTTAGTCGTAAAATTTCAAAAAAAAAAAAAAATAAAAAATAAAAATAGCCCAAAGAAAACCTCAAAACACCCTAGGAAGGAAGTTGTCCATGTCCTAAAACCTTTGAACCACCATGCTTTCCTCACACGATGTGCTTCACGTAGTCTCAGCCACAGTCCCATTATACGTAACCATGATCTTAGCCTACGTCTCTGTTAAATGGTGGAAGCTCTTCACCCCAGATCAATGCTCTGGCATCAACAAGTTTGTGGCTAAGTTCTCTGTTCCTCTCTTGTCCTTTCAAGTCGTATCTTCCTATAATCTCTACAAGATCAACCTCAAGCTCATTTACGCCGACTTCCTTCAGAAATTTCTCGCTGTTCTTGCCATTTCAGCTTTTTCTAAGATCAGTTCACGAGGAGGTTTGAGATGCATCATTACTGGTTTTTCATTGTCCACACTTCCCAACACTTTGATCCTCGGAATTCCTCTCTTGACCGCCATGTATAAGGATCAAGTTTCTATACTTGCCCAGATTATCGTGTTGCAGAGCGTGATCTGGTACAATTTGCTCTTGTTTCTGTACGAGTTCGATGCTGCAAATACCCTGTCTGCTGCTACTA
Source organism: Acacia acuminata (assembly GCA_019022655.1). Classification (NCBI taxonomy): domain Eukaryota; kingdom Viridiplantae; phylum Streptophyta; class Magnoliopsida; order Fabales; family Fabaceae; genus Acacia; species Acacia acuminata. Next base: position 2,344,007 of record JAFJYI010000019.1, on the reverse strand, counting down.
CTCCATCGTCATCACCACAAGGATCAGGTTCATTATATAGGAAATGTACAGTTTTTTGAGATTTAATTATATCCCATGTCCTTATTTTATCTCTTTAATCAATTCTTCTTTCCTGGTCAATCAAAGTGGGCCCTGAACGCATTTTAATTCCTCTGTTTTTTTTTTTTTTGGTTATGTTCCTTGGCTTTCTTTCTTTGTCTATTCAGGTAGATGCTCTTTGTTTGTTCGTATTTAATTTCTCCTGTTCCAATTAGATTCCACCAGTAACTTTTGAGACAAGTAGATTTAGCAAGTCGTGTCCATTCCGTTTCGTCTCATTCACTTCTTGCTTTCTGCTTAAAGAAGAAACAGAGCCTGCTGAGGAAGAACAATCTAAAGAAGAAGAGGAAGAAGCAGAGCGAAGAAGAGGAAAGAAAAAGAAGATCTTGCTTGTCCTGTCAACAGTGGGAAAGAACCTGATCACTAATCCTAATACCTATGGAACTTTTACAGGTTTGATTTGGGCAGCCATACACTTTAGGTAAGGTAAGAACATTAGAGATTATCATGCTTATTTCTGTTCATAAAGACAGCCATATAAATTAAAGGTCAGATTTTTTTCAGGTGGGGAATACACATGCCTTCTGTTATCAATCAATCAATAGTCATATTGTCTAATGGAGGTCTCGGTATGGCTATGTTCAGTCTGGGTAAGAAATGAAATATTCATTGATTTTTCTTGGTCCACTTATAAAACCTAATGCTTTGAAATGGATTCAACAGGTTTGTTCATGGCATCACAATCTAGCATTATAGCTTGTGGGACAAAGATGGCAGTAGTGACAGTGGGACTGAAATTCCTTGTGGGGCCTGCCCTAATGGCTGTAGCATCTTTTGCCGTAGGACTGAGACACACATTGTTGAAAGCTGCAATTGTTCAAGTGATCTTGCCTTCATTTTTTTATTGGTTGAGATGTAAATTTGTTATGATATTTTCAATAAGGAGAAATGTTGCGTCTGGAGGTTTTCTTGGGCTAAAGATTGCCTCATAAGTCTTAAAACGTAACAATGTGATCACTTACCATTATATTAACAATCAACTTCAATTTTTTAACGACCAACTTTACTTTTTTAATTGGGTTGAGTAGTACTATATTTTGAAATTTTTTGAATGACATTGAACCCAAATTTTTTTTTGGAATAACATTGCTCTTGAGTGAAATTTTAGGGCAAATTTGCACCTTCTCCCTTCTTTTTTCTATATCATTTCAGATTATGAGAAGATAGATATAATATAATGAGATTTTAAATTGTTCGAGTGCAGGCTGCTCTGCCTCAAGGAATTGTTCCCTTTGTGTTTGCCAAAGAATATCACGTGCATCCAGCTCTTTTAAGCACCGGGTATATGTATAAGCTTGATTAATATACTACTGCCCGTCCTTAATATAATGCTCACTTTAATAAATAAATTAAATATTATATCAAAGACCAGAAGTAGTAGCTATTATATAGATAGGTTGAGTAACATTTGAAGCTAAGAACGTTGTTTTGGTGACAGGGTTATTCTGGGGATGCTCATTTCCTTGCCCATTGCTCTGGCCTATTATTCCCTCTTAGACTTGTGAATTTACAAAGGCTGAACCATACCTGACTTTTCGTTTAGTGAGTTGGTGTGGAACTGCAGAATGGAATACACAAGAATGCCAAAGTTCGGAGGGTTCTCTTTTTTTTTTTTAACTTCTTTTGCTGTTTTCCTCTGTTTGTACCATGTGTCTATGTACATACCACACAGAGAATGACCTATAAATTTGCGAAAAGGAAATGAAATACATACAAGGATTTCCTCCCTCTGTCTCTCTGTAACCCAACTCAACTAAAGATTTGTGCTGTTTGTTTGCTTTGATTCTGTAGGTCATTCATTTTCTTCTTTATTTTCTAGAGGATTGTGTTTTATGAAGACATCTTGTCTCGGCACCAGCCCTCAAGCATTTTTCACGGCGGGGGAAGTATGGAAGTGTATTGCAATACACACACACACACACACATAGTACCTCATAACTTACAATTAAAGATTATGAGATTTTACCAACAGAAGAAGTTGGTCCATTGAAAGAGGTTTGGCCACTTATTTATGACGTTTTGAGTTTGAGTCCTTGTAAATTTAAAAAATTCTTTTAAAAGAGCTACTCCTGTTTAGGTTTGATAGTACTTGAACTAGATTATACAGGTGGAGATATATATAAAAAAATATTATGAATTTTTACAAAAATTTAATGATTTCAAGTGATATTATGATATCTTAGAATGTTGTGTGTCACATTAGACAATTATCCCAGTAATAAAAGAAAACAATTTATTGTTCATTGACACTGAAATTTTAAGAATACAGACATGATCAATCTCATTGTTAATTCTTGTGTTTTCATACGTTATATGTGAAATTTGAGTTAAATCACATCATTTGTATTTGATAATAAGTAATATGAACTATTATTTTATATAGGTATATTAGTTTAATGTTTATGGGGATATCATTTCTGCATTTGATGTAGATAAATATATCTGCAGTTAGCCAAAACGGCCCCTTTTTGTCTTTTTGTTTTGTTAATTAATGCTGGTGAAATCTTAAATGGACATAGGAACCGGTTAAAAAAAAAGGACAGAGGACTCCACCATGAAATAATTATCTTTGTGAAATATCATAGACAGTTTCAACGCTTCAATCCGGCCACCGACGCTCTCATCTTCTCCAACACGTCATCTGGCAATGTCTCTGCCACCCTGTATAAAACACCTTCAACTCCTTCCACCCCATCCACACCTTCTTCACATTAGGGATCTTACATTCATGCCACTTCCCGCTACACATTGTGAATTGTATATTAAATGAATAAAACAAGTATTCCGGCGAAGAATCTTACAAGAATGCTGCTTCCCACCACATCAACCACCAAACTAACAAATTTCCTTCCATCAAACCTTCACATTCTTAGCAACAAATTGCACTACCTCTAAAGCAATTAGGAACCCAAGTGCTTTTCAACTAATTTGAGCCAAGCTAACCTTAAACTTAGTTTATGACAATAAATGATTCCATTGTGGGTTATTCCTCGGTCTTCCGTCCACTAGATCCCGGCCCTAAGTGAGCCCATTACAAACTTTGCAGCCGCCACGGTGCTGCTTTATTCCAGCCATTCTCCGGCTGCCGGCCAGATTCCAGCACCGTGGGCGTCCAATTTGGAAATCCTGAAGGATTCGCAGCTTCAATAGAGATCGGCGCATTACTGGTGGATCCTCCGACGGCATTGTGCGCATTCTTCTTGTTGGGAACGGAACCTCTTCCTTTGCCCATCACGAGCTAGAAATTCCTCAATGCGGGAGGTAGGGACAGAAATACTCGAGAAAATCCCCTGCCGAATGCCAATTGTGAATTGGTGGCCGGATTGAAGCGCTGAAACTGTGTGTGATATTTCACAAAGACACAATTATTTCACGAGCGTTAATTAATAAAACAAAAAGGACAAAAACAAGATCATTTTGGCTAACTGCAGATATACTTATCTGCATCAGATGCAAAAATGATATCCCCAATGTTTATAGTAGAAATATTCCACCTCCCTATTCATATATTAATAAAAGTGATCCATATTTCCTTCCTTTTTTTTTTTTAGAAAAAAAGACAAAATGATATTAATAGAGGATTAGCTCACATCATCCTTGTACATGCATAATTGGGTTAAATCTACCCTTATAGTTTATCTTGATTTAGGATTTGGTCCTTGTAATATTAAAGGTGTGGTTTTAATGCTAGTTTGGGATAGCGGTAACATAAATAGTTTTTTTTTTTTTTAGATGGGTTTTTTCTTAAAAGTCATATTATAGATGTGATTTGTGTTTGAGATAGTTGTAACATAAGTGATTTTTTCCATATAGAATTTTGTTTGGAATAGCGTTTGAAAAGTCAGTTGAAATGAAAAATGACTGAAAAAGACATGAATCTTATTGAATATATACATACATACACACATATATATATATATATATTATTGTATATTATGTGATAATTGAAGATTAAAAAAAATTAAAAAGTAAATACTCTTTCTAGTCCCTGACAAAAAAACACAGACCCCATTTTGGTCCCTTACAAAAAAATCGACTCTTATTCGTCATTTTTATAAACTAAAAAAGACCTTTTGGAAATTTGTGAGCGATCAAAATATTAACTAATCGACCCTTATTCATCCTTTTTATGGACTAAAAAAGACTTTTTTTTTTGTAAGGGACCAAAATAGGAATAGTGTTTTTGTCAAGGACCAGAAAGGGTATTTACTCAAAATTAAATTTAAATGTATATTGGCTAAAAAAATAGTAAAAGGGCATGAAACTAATTTAAGCATCTCTCAATACTTCAAACGTACAATGGCAGTAAAACTCATCTCTTGTGCACTGTGATGATGCTGCGCTCGTGATGACAAAAGCTTAAATTTTTTGACTCCTTCTAAAGATAGCTTTTTTTTCCTTAAGTCCATCAGCTACACAAGCTTTCCCAAACACCAAGTTTCACCCATTGGAGTTTTTTTCAGACTCACTGGGCTTTTGGCTGATGCACTGGGGTTTTGGTGGGATCCCAAACAAGTTGTTAGTCCCTGTAGTTTTCCCCATCTAAAACTGCTAGTCCCTATATTATTAAAAGGATCTAAACCTATAGTTGACAATGTTTATTGAGCTTATGTGTCATAGACACCATTAATTTTGCTAAGATGGCGTGATGACTGGGCAATTGGTCTTGTCTCCTTCGTCTAAAAATGGCATGGGCTATGGGTCGTAAGAAAGTTTGGGTTGAAATAAATTCTACGGAGTGTCTTGACCTGATTTTCCATGAACATGGTTCGACTCACAAGGAGACTAATCTTCTTACGGAAGTTAAAGAGCTATTGGAAAGGTATTGAACAACGAGGATCACCTATGTGCCTCGATCATGCAATTATGCAGTGGATTACTTAGCAAAGAGAGGTTTTGGAAAGAGGACAAGGGTTCCATGAAATCTATCAGCCTTCGGAGGATCTAGAGGTGCTGCTATGTTAGGATTGTAATGTGTATAATGATTCATTAGGTATTAAATGAGGTGTCTCAATTATATTTAAAAAAAAAAAAACTATAGGGATTAATGGTTTTAGATATAGAAAATTATAGGGACCAAAACCACACTTTCAACATTGCAGGGATTAAAACTCAAATTAGGGTAAAATTATAAGGACCAAGAGTAGGTTTAACCCTGCCTAATTAATAAGAGTTGAATGACCACGAATGGGGCTAAAGAAGAGGAAATATTAAAATGTTTGATAACATTACTCTTAGTCTTGTCAAATGATTGACCGATGATGATAAAAAGATGTCGGATTAAAATTCTTGTTATTGATGCAAATGATTTCCAAGGGATTATAAGCAGTGTCATGAGGGTTCTTTTTGCAAATAGTTCAATCAAGCATCATGCAGACAAAGGAACAAGAAATTATAGGATGGGTAAGATGATTTGTTCCAGCAAACACATAATACTGACATACCTAAATTATAAATGATGACATGAAAGTGCATTTTCTGTAGACTTTGCTCTTCAGGTTAATATGGACCAATCTTTCTTCAACGAGGTAATCATGAGCAAAGCACTTGATCTGGATGAAGTTAAAATGTGAATGATTCCTCTGATAGCATAATGTGAAATTTGGATAACACCAATATGTTGATCAACAATATTCCAGGTTTCTTGCAATTTATATAACCTTTGAATAATATCATTGGAAAAATGACAGAAAAATTACACTTGAACTTTAAAATTTTGTTGACAATAACAATAATGAGATTAGCATGAACAAGAAAGTAATTGACAACTTATTTTATTGGGAAATCACTTATTTATGATTTTAAAATTCAAGTAGTATTTTTTAAAAAATTTCTATTTTTAAAATTCAGATTTTTCCAATATCATTCCGTCTATATTGATACAGATGATAATGACTTGATATTCTTTCTATCATCAATATTATATATCCTTTTACTGTTCAAGCCATCAAAGTATGCTTATTGCTTTTTCCTCCTCTTCATATTCGGATTCTAAATACTTTTGCTAAACTAGATATTTTTTGGCAGGACAAAAAAATTAAAAGACTGAATTAGAATGAGGTTTGCAGTTAAGTTGGTATCTCTCTCTTTTTTTTTACCCATTTTCGGTAACTTGTGGATTTTAAACCCAATAGACTTGAGTGGTCAAAAAGAAAAAAGACAACTAAATAAACTAGCAAATCAAGACTTAAACCAGATACAATAACGTGACAAAGTTGGCCACCCATTTTTTTGCAACAAGTTGCCAACCCCTTCGTGCCTGTTTGCATGGCGTCCAACAGCCAAAAAAAGTCCAATGGAGGGGGCTAAAAGACTAGTAGGGGAGAAAAATCACATTTCTTGGTGTTTGGGGTAGCATCATGGACAGATGGGCTTCTATACCCCAAAAACAGCTTTAAAGAAAAAGCCACAAATTTTTCATGGCAAGAAATAGCATGAAATGCAATTTGAAATTTTACCTTCTTGTCTTCCGCAATTTGTCGCCTCTTTTTGTGCATTCTTGCCTCTGTTCTCTCGCTTTTCATCAGCCATGGCCAACTTCAGATCTCAGTGTCCAGTTGTTGCATGCAAGTAGTGAAACGTTGGCATTTGTTGGTACGGTTGCGGTTTGGAGTTCTGCTTCTCTAATCTCTCCTTCACTCACTCCCATTTTCTCTCTTTATAAACCAGATGAACCCTACCTTGCTTTATCTCTTATTCATTAACGATGAGAAACGAAGGAGTAGATGGAGAAGAGGGAGATCAGTGTATACGGAATACCTGCTCAATCCAGAAGCAACAAAAAAATAAGGTTGAGGTGTATAAGTGTAAAAGTAGGAAATTCTTGGAACTTGAAAGGGCTATCCCATGAGCCCAATCTTTAGATAAGTACTACTCCCTCCGGTCCCAATTATAGAAATTATTTACTAGAATTTAAAGAGATTAAAGAGAGAAGTTAAATTAGTTAATTATAATTATTTTTCAAAAATACCCTGCTGAAAATTAAAAATTACATCAAGTAAAATTAGTTGAATCCCGCGCACAGCACGTGATTGTTTGAGTAATTTATGTTTAAACAAGCACATCAAACTGAAGATACACAGACGAATCGGATGGTTAATTGCTTTTTGATAATTGCGATGGGATCATTGCTTTTATGAAGGGCCCAATCAAAGAAATAAACAGACGAAACTGAAGGCCACATAATGCATAACCATCAAATTATGCATAACCATCAAATTGAAGGCCACAGAGGCACAGACGAATCGGATGGTTAAAAAAAATATTTTAAAAGGAATATTAAAATTATTTTATTTAAAAATAAAAAATAAAATAGAATCTCTCACTTGATAGAATATAAGCGTGTTGTTAAATTAATTATTGTGGAAGAAGTATTAGTAGGGGTGATATGGGAAAAATATGACAAAAATTGCTTAAAATTATTTTATAAAAAAAATTATAATTGAGGTGTATATAACATTAATGAGTTGCAAACATTATTTACTTTATTAAATATATAGGTGTATTATTAAATTATTATTGTCTTTGATTATTATTGAGAAAGTATAAATAGGGGTATTATAGGAAAAAATTGACAAAAGTTAAAACTTGCTCTTATGATTAGGATCAAAACTAACTCCAAAAAATGCTTTCTATAATTAGGACCTCCGGGAGTAGTATATTTGAAAAGATAATATCACTGCATTGATTTATATAGAATAATTAGAGTGCTTGATATTTATGTTCAGTTTCGAATTAAGCTTTAAAACACTAGTAGCTTTATTTACATAATATTTTCTCCTTTTCTTATTCTAAGAGGTTTCCAGAAGATCTTATCATATTTTATCCTTTTCTCATGATTTTAAAATAATGTTTTTAAATTTTGTAATAATAATTTAACTTTTTTGTCAAATTTAAATTTAAGTTTTTATCTTCACTTATCATAATATATATAATTAATATATATATATATATATATATATATATATATATATATATCTTTGTGTGTGGGTAGTATTCATAAGATCCATGCCCTTTTCAGTCATTTTTATCTCAACTGATTTTCAAATAATAATTCAAATAAGATTCCATTTGAAAAAAAATCATTTCTGCTACCGTCGTTGCAAACATAAATCACATTTATAATATGATTTTTATCCTATTACATTTAGATGCAAGATAGATGAAGACTTATGCATATGTTACGGGACTGCTCTATTGTTAGGGAGTGTAGGAAATCAGTTGTCAAACAGGAAAAATGAAATATATTCTCATCTTTACAGGGGTTGAATTGGATCCAATGAAATTGGACTCATGAGAATGGCAAATGATATATGAAGAAGGTTCCATGGCCAACCTTGTTTAGATATATTTGCTAGGATGCATGGGTATCACCCTATAAAAAAGTTGTTTGATTGTGAGACGACTCATGTGGGACTCAATGCACAACATACATTCTTTGAAGCATGTTCGGATAAAGATATTCTCAAAACAGATGATATGGTGAAGATGATTAATAGTTCTGTACAAATCGGAATCAACGTGAAAAGTAGTGCATCAAAGTTGCAATCGATAGCTTAGTCTTTGAGAATGGAATGAGCGAGTGTGGAGGTTACCTTCAGGATCAAAATGACAAATGGCTTGTAGGCTTCGGTTGTAAACTAGTTAATGTTTCTCTTATTTTTGCATAAATAATTGATTGCATTTAGGGCCTACAATTGTGTTGGTTCAAAGGGTAAGTGAAGATTAATTTAGTTACTAATTGTAGATGCTATGAATTATATGTTGAGAGGATATGATCAACATCATCCTTTTAAGGATATTGTGGATGATATTATGATACTTCTCTCTAAAGATAGACAAGTTGTGGTCACTTATAGATTTAGGGAGACCATAACTATTGTTAATCAATTAGTCAGATACTTACTTTCATAGCATAGATTCACATATTTAGGGAGACCATAACTATTGTTGATCAATTAGCCAAATACTCTCATTGCATAGACTCACAGATATAGGGAGACTAGAACTATTGTTAATCAATTAGTTAGATACTCTTATAGCATAAAAGGAGATTATTGTCTCTTTAATCAACCTCATCCTTTTATTCAAAAGACTGACGTTGATGAAGTTTATGGGTCTTTTACTGAAGTTGATGTAATGTCTCGGTTAACATTTTGATTTCAGTATTATTAAAAAACTTTACCTAATGTATAAGGGATAAGATATTGTCACTACCAATTTTTCAAGTTAGATCAGAATCTCATCTACCTTTATTATTTCTCTCTCCTATCAGATTATGATCTAACGGTGAAAAAGTGGTAGTCATAAAATTGATAGTGATAATATCTTATCTCAATGTATAATGTGTAAATTTCCCGTCAAAGATCAAATATTTTTTCCGACGGTCACAGCTCACAAGCGGCTGAAAATCGGTTAATTTTCTAGATCGAACGGTTCATGTCTTTTTTCTCCCGAACAAGTCACAATTAACGGAATAACTAAAAAAAATTCAGAAAAAATTAGGGTTTCGTTACATATCTGCCCCGGTCAGCACCGCTTGCGCTTTGGCTATTTCCTCTTGTGCTTCTTCGTCTTGGTGTGCTGAAAATTTCAGATTCCCATTTCTTGAGGTAGCCATGGGAAAGGGTCCTGGTCTCTACACTGAAATCGGCAAGAGAGCCAGAGGTACTCTCTCTTTTCTCTCCGGATTTGTTGCTCTGCTTGGTTGGGATGTTGAATCTGTGAAGTGTTCCTCTTTTCGTCTTCGTTTTGCTTTTATTGATTATGTTTTTCGGCTATAGATCTTCTGTACAAGGACTATCACAGCGACCAGAAATTCACCATCACCACCTACTCGCCCAATGGAGTTGTGAGTTTCCTTCTTACCTCATTCATGGATATTCAATCTAGGATTATACTGTTGGTCCGACTGTCTAGGTACGATTTTCAAATACGTGAGAGGCTGCCTAATTTTTCTATGGTCGTGTGAAAGAAAAGTTTGGCTAATTCTTGGCTTCCTTTGTATTTCTCTCGTTTTGTATTGGAGTCTTTTTGTTGGATTGTGATTTTGTGGTTTAAAATTTGAATTAGTACCACTTTCATCAAATATTCCTCTAGCGGTGTAGCAATTAGTTTCCGTGGACTACGACTGAACACACCAGCGTTGTGTTTTACAGGAGCATGAAAAAACCAAGGCATATGCGTTGCTGTGTTTTGGATGAAATTAAATTACGCTAAATATTATATCACATGCAGTTTAATGCTGACTAAATAATTCATACTTCGCAACCTATATGATGATATTTACATCCTAACTCAGTTTCAGTGTCATTTCTAAGTCTTTAGTAAGTTATGTTTGCTATTGCAGGTTATAACATCATCAGGAACCAAGAAAGGTGACCTGTTCTTTGCTGATGTTAATACCCAATTAAAGCACAGAAACGTCACCACTGATATTAAAGTTGATTCTGAATCTAAAGTACGTGCTTTATCTTTGTTCAGTTATTCTTGAATGGATTGCACAGCTTGACTTTTAGATCGCTCTTGTTAATTCAAGCACTTTTAACGGTACTGGAAGTTTATTACTTGCAAAGTTGGGTAATAATTTTTATTCGCCTCACATCAATTAAATAAGTTAAAAAAATCCTAAACTAAACTCATAATTTTAGATGAGCATGGCTTGAAGCTGAAGGATATTTCTCCATTTCTCTTATGGCGATGCTGGTATTTCTTTGTGCATGCAGATATCCTTGCTATTATTATCTTCTAATATTAGATTTTAATTCTTTAGTATTTTTCTCCTATTATTATTTGTTCTTTGATAATAATTATTTGATCTCTGCTTGACTACATGGGGATGTGATCATGTTGGGGAAGTGTTCTTTTAGTCCTCTCCATGTGTACTTACCTGGTCATTGAAATTCTTACTACGCCGTGCTTGCTTATCATTTAGACATAAGCGGTGGGTGAACAGAATGTAGCAGATATATTCTTAGTGGCATTTTTATCCTGTTCTCTGGATTTTTAATTTCTTAGTTGATAACCAGGGTCAATCAATGATATATATTGCTCCTTTTTTCTATCTTTTGCTCTTTACATTCCTATAAGATGGTTTGACTGAAATTCATTAATGTTGTTGCTCTTTAGCTCTTCACCACAATCACGGTTGATGAGCCGGCTCCTGGTTTGAAGAGTATCTTTAGCTTCAGAGTTCCTGACCAAAGGTCTGGAAAGGTGAGATGATCAAACATTTCTTAAAAGTACTTAACATTACATGAGGTCATGTGTCAGTAGATGGCCGTAGAAGCCAAAAACCCAACTGATATGATATTGTAATTCAATGTTTTTGAAAGTTGGTTAGTTCACTTAATTAGATGAGCGGCATGAGCCGTTGTTAGAAGCGGCCCTAGCCAAACATTGTCTTAGTCGTGTCTAATTAGCTATTAGGCGCCCTGTTTTGAACATGCCCCTGCTGCCTATATATATGGCAGTCCCCTATTGTAATCTCTCAGTTTTTGCAGTCTTAATGGAATTAAGAGAATTATTCAGCTCCTTTTCTCTCTACTTCTTCTTCAACCCTCTCTTTCTCTTCTCTTCTACCCTGATTCCCGAGTCAATAAAGAATTCATATTACAGATTGCTATCACCAACCTGATTGAAGCATTAAAATTCCTTGACACTTGTATCCTAAATTGTCAGTTAAATATGCTGCCTGATTTGTGGTTCTGGAACAGGTGGAACTTCAGTACCTGCATGACTATGCTGGGATAAGCACAAGTGTTGGGCTAACAGCAAACCCAATCGTCAACTTCTCTGGTGTTTTAGGAACTAATGACCTTGCTATTGGTACCGATCTCTCTTATGACACCAAAAGTGGTGATTTAACCAAAGTCAATGCTGGATTGAGCCTGACAAGAGCAGACTTTATTGCTTCACTGACTGTGTGAGTAACTATTGCCTCTCCTATTGTGAGACTTTCTGTCGAAAACAGTGTCACATTTATTCCTTTCCATGTTCTATGAGCGAGCCTTAGCATGTGGGGAAGCAAGGAAAGTTTAATAGAACCCAGTTAAAATGAATGTTGAGCTTGTTTTGATCATAAAAACTAGGATAGCTACATGTCAAGGCCCTATAGCTGTTGAGTGAACTTTGTGGGTCTGCGTTCTAGGGGTAATAATCTTCGTATCCTTCCTGAGAATGATTTGGAGTAAATTTTATGATATGATTTTTGCTTATGCAGGAATGAGAAAGGTGATGCTCTAAATGCTTCTTATTACCATATGGTCAACCCCTTGACCAATACAGCTGTAGGTGCTGATGTGACTCACAGATTCTCAACCAATGAGAACACCTTCACACTTGGTACCCAGCATGCCCTGGATCCGTTGACCACACTGAAAGCTCGCATCAACAACTCTGGCAGTGCCAGTGCCCTTATCCAGCATGAGTGGCGTCCCAAATCATTGGTGACAATCTCTGGGGAGGTAGACACAAGAGCCATTGAGAAGAGTGCCAAGGTTGGGTTGAGTTTGGCTCTCAAGCCCTGAGGAATTTTGAGCTGTTCTGGAAAGATTATTGAGGTAGGCATTAGGAGCATATGGTTATATGCAAGCCGATTTGTTTTCCTGAGGTTGGTTTCCTTTTTGGACACAAGTGTTCATGGTGTTCCTCGCGAATGAGTGTTGCAACGTGGTAAAAATAATTAGTAGTTGGTTTAATAAACTTAATGTTACTCAAATATAGACGAGCTCTGGAAGCCTCACTGTATTACACTGAGGATTGGTACTCTCATTAAGATTTAAATTGCAAGATATTTTGCCTGGCGATGGCTGTTCTCAGCGTTATATGTCTAGAATGAGTATTATCCTATAATATCTCTTGTTCCAGGTTGTTAGTGTAGGAAAGACCGTAGCACGTCAGCTGCCTTCTACCTTAATAAAGCAGCTACAATGAATCGCATCATCAAAAACTTCAATAGTATATATGGTCCCCTCCTTCCCCCAAACTTCTAGATACTCATCCGCTATAACATAGAAATAGTTCTGTATGCATTACTATATTGCTCAGTTCAGAGCTGTTCTTTCATTGGCAAGTGCCTCTCTTTTTCACCATCTCCACATGCTTCAAAGGTTAGCCTTGTGGGTTCCCTTTAGCGAATTCCAAATCCGAGCATAGTTCAGTTTTTTGTTTCCTTCTCGACCTATGTTAGAGAGCTAGATGAAACGGTAGATCAACGCAATTCCTTGGGATAGACATGAAGTGGCATTCTTCCTTGCTGTCCACCACGATCACTTGATCACAGAAACTGCAAGCGGAGGGAGCATGGAACCAGAAGGGGATTCAGAAGAAAAAAAGATTGTAAAGCATTATTTTCTTTTTTCAGCTTTGCCCGTGAGGGAGATAGAAGCTCCAATATGAAATCGAGGTGTAGAAAAAAAAACAAAGGAAAGTAACTCTGAGGCTACTGCAGCTGGGAAGTTCAAATTTGAAGCTCCAATATGAAATGACGATTGGGAGTTTCAAATTTCAAGTATAGAAGGAAGAACACGAGAGAGAACAAGCCATTAAACCGCATTGTTCATTCCAACAATAACATGTATCTAGTTGGCATAATTCACGAGTCATTTTAAAATTGATTCAAGTTAAAAGGAATGAACAATTCTGAAAGGGGTGTGAACAATGAGAATGGAGTCTTGAATTGTTCATCCTATATGTTGAGCTAATAAGCCGCATTGAACGCAATATAATCATCAATATCTACACCAAATTCATTTTGAACTCAATATCGTCAGAATTGTTCATCCTATACCTTCACGATCAGCTTCTGTTCTCGGAGATAATTCCTTATCCCTGTAGGAATCGGTCGCCATATTCAAATAGTCAAACAAACCTCTTACTGCTAGAATATCCCGGAGCCTCACAGAATACTTCCAAAAGAGCCTCCTCCAAAGCCATACGTTCCGCTAGAAAATCAGAATCAGCCTCTATCTTCTATGCAATAGGACTAAAACTATTCATTAAATTTATTTAGCCGACAACTATAATTTGACTCCCTGATAAATAACATTAAATTAGATCACAATTTTTTCCATAGAGATTTCTTGCCTCTATTTATATGAAATTACATTATAGACAAATAGTAATTTGTTCATATTAGGGACGCCCTTTATTTCTTTTTCTATTTGGCCAGACCCTTTATTTCATTTATTGCGCTTCAGAGAATTTGACATTCAAAGTTAGACTGAGTATTGAAAAGGAGGATGTATATGAAACTTATTATGTTTGTTATGTCTTTCTTACATTACAATATTACAAACTCAAATTATGCATGACGTGGTTGTGCAATTTTATTATGAAATACTCATTTCGGTCCTAATTATAACCTAGTTGACTTTTTCGAGACTTTAAGAAAGTTAATTAAATTACTTTAGAGTATTTTTCTTTTTATTTTTTTTTAATTTCAAACCAATTAATTTGACTAATATAAACTAATATATAATCTAAAGATACACAACATATGATATAATTAAGTAACTTATTTAGCTTCTTTAATTCCTTCAAAAAAAAATTAACTAGGTCTTATAATTAGGAGAGTATATTTTTTTGACTTTGTTATGTCTTTCTTTTATTGTGAAATTATTTTCCGACGGTCACAAGCGGTTAATTTTCGACATCGAACGGTCCTAGTTTTTTCCCATCCTTAGCGAGTCACAGTAACCACTCGAAAAAAAATCAAGACAAAACTAGGGTTTTGGTGTATCTCTATGCCCGGGTCGGTTTCACGCTCGCTTGTCCTGTATTATTAGACAGTGAGCTTCTTCTCCCACATTTGCTGAAAATTTCAGATTTCCATTTCTTGAGGTAGCCATGGGGAAGGGTCCTGGTCTCTACACTGACATAGGCAAGAGAGCCAGAGGTACTCTCGCTTTTCTCTCCGGATTTGTTGCTATGCTTGTGGTTGGGATGTTGAATCTGTGAAGTGTTCCTCTTTTCTTCTTCGTTTTGCTTTTATTGATTATGTTTTTCGGCTATAGATCTTCTGTTCAAGGACTATCACAGCGACCAGAAATTCTCCATCACCACCTACTCGCCCACTGGAGTTGTGAGTTCCTTCTTTCTTCATTCGTGGATGTACAATCTGCTCAGCAGCATTATATTCTTGGTCTGAGTCTATAGGTGCGATTTTCAAATGCATGTGAGGCCTGTCAAATTTACCTGTGTTTCGAAGGGTAGTGTGAAAGAAACAGCTTGCCTCATTCGTGGCTTCCTTTGTATTTCTATTTTTTTTTTTTCCTTTTGTTGGGAGTCTTTTTATTGCATTGTAATTTTTTGGTTTTCATGAAATGATCCTCTAGCGGTGTACCGATTAGTTTCTGTGGACTACGACTGAACACACCAGGGTTTAGTTTCTGTGGTTTATAGAAGCTTGAAGGTTGTTCTGTGCCGTGCCCAAACAGATAACCAAGGCATATGTGTTGCAGTGTTTTGGATGAAAATCAAATGACGCTAAATAATACTAGGATATCAGATGTAGTTTAATGCTGAGAATTGACGAAATAATTCGTACTTTGCAACCTATATGATGATATTTATATCCTAAGTTTTAGTGTCATTTCTACCTTTCTTTGGTAACTTATGTTCACTATGGCAGGTTATAACATCGTCAGGAACCAAGAAAGGTGACCTGTTCTTTGCTGATGTTAATACCCAATTGAGGCACAAAAACATCACTGCTGATATTAAAGTTGATTCTGATTCTAAAGTAAGTACTGCATCCTTGTTCAGTTATTCTTTTTTATCTTTCTTTGTTATTTGACGTTTCCCTCCTTGTTTTTTCATTTGCGTTTCTGGTACAAATTATTAAATCATTTGTGGTGATGGCCATGAGTTTTACCCTGTTTGATTGAATGGATTACATACCTTGACGTTTAGATCAGTCTTGTTAATTCAATCACTTCTAACAGTGTTTCAAATCTTGAGTTTGTTACTCCTAAGTTGGGTAATAATTTTTTATTCTCCACACATCAATTTACAAGTCAATTAAACAAGTTATTGGAAAAAATGTTCTACACTATACTCATGTTAAATGAGCTTGGGCTAAAGCTGAAGGATATTTCCCCATTTTCCTGTTATGGCAATGTTAGGATGTCTTTGTGCATGCAGAGATCCCTGCTGTTATCTTGAAATATTATATTTTAATTCTTTAGATTTTTTTCTTAAATAGATATCCTTGCTATTATCTTGAAATATTATATTTTAATTCTTTAGAATTTTTCTCTTATTTTTATGTTTTTTGTGATAATAGTTATTTGATCTTTGCTTGATTACATGAAGATGTTATCATGTTCGGGAAGCGTTATGTTAGTCCAATTTTTGTGTACTTACCATACCAGGTCATTGATATTCATGATACACTGAAATTTCTCTTAGAATTATGCTTTTTGACCATTTAGACATTAACTGTGGGTGAACAGAATGTAACAGATATATTCTAAGTTGCATTTTTATCTAGGTCTGTAGCCTTTTAATTTCTTAATTAATAACCAGTGTCAATTGATGCTATATAATTTTTTTGGAGAGATAACAACAGGCAATGTTTTTATATTTCTCAATTTTCTTATCTCATGCTCTTTCCTCTTTACATGTCTATGAGATGGTTTGACTGAAATTCATTAATCTTGGTGCTCTTTAGCTCTTCACCACAATCACGTTTGATGAGCCTACTCCTGGTTTGAAGAGTATCTTTAGCTACAGAGTTCCTGATCAAAGTTCTGGAAAGGTGAGATGATCAAACATATTGTAGGAGTACTTAACAGGAGGTCATGTGTCAGGAGTTCCTTGAACACTTGTATCCTCCATTGTCAGTAGAATATTGTTGTCTGATTTGTGGTTCTGGAACAGGTGGAACTTCAGTACCTGCATGACTATGCTGGGATAAGCACAAGTGTTGGGCTAACAGCAAGCCCAATCGTCAACTTCTCCGGTGTTTTAGGAAGTAATGGCCTTGCTATTGGTACCGATGTCTCTTATGACACCAAAAGTGGTGATTTAACTAAAATCAATGCTGGATTGAGCCTGACAAAAGAAGACTTTATCGCTTCACTGACTGTGTGAGTAACTGTTGCCTCTCCTATTGTGAGAATTGCTGTTGAAAACACTGTCACATTTATTCCTTTCCAACTTCTACGAGCGAGCCATAGCATGTGGGGGCAAGCAAAGCTTCATAGAGCCAAGTTAAAATGAATGTTGAGCTTGCTTTGGTCATAAAAACTAGGATAGCTATATTTTAAGGTGATCAAAGTTTTATCCAGAGCCTGTGAATGATTGGGAGTACATTTTTTGATACGATGATATTGACCTATGCAGGAATGAGAAAGGTGATGCTCTGAATGCTTCTTACTACCATATGGTCAATCCCTTGACCAATACGGCTGTTGGTGCTGATGTGACTCACAGATTATCAACCAATGAGAACACCTTCACACTTGGTACCCAGCATGCCCTGGATCCATTGACCACATTGAAAGCTCGCGTCAACAACTCTGGCATTGCCAATGCCCTTATCCAGCATGAGTGGCGTCCCAAATCGTTGGTTACCATCTCTGGGGAGGTAGACACAAGAGCCATTGAGAAGAGTGCCAAGGTTGGGTTGAGTTTGGCTCTCAAGCCCTGAGGAATTTTGAGCTATTCTGGTAAGATCATTGATGTAGGCATTAGGGGCATGTGGTTATCTGCGAGCCAATTTTTCCCCCAAGGTTGGTTTTTGTGTGTTCATGGTGTTTCTCGCGCATAGTGTTTGAACGAGGTTAAAAAAATTAGCAGATGATTTAATAAACCTAATGCTACACTCAAATTTAGACAAGCTTTGGAAGCCTCACTGTTAGACTGAGGATTGATGCTCATTGAAATTTGAACTGTAAGATATATTGCCCTGTGGTTGCTGTTCTCAGCGTCATTTATTATTTTTCTTCTTGGCAACCGTCATTTGATTCCAACGGCTTGTTACTTTGCTAGCCAGGGCTGACTTGTCCACTTCATTTCTAGGCAGAAAAATGGAAAACCCACCCCCCCCCCCCCCCCCCCCCCCCGGGAAAAAAAAAAAAATGAATAAAATTTTTAATTAAATTGTTGTTTGCTTTTTGTAAAAAAATTCATTATTTTAAATTTAATTAACTTTAATTATAATAGGTTTTTTCCCCATACCCTAACTTTAATTTTAATAGTTAAAACTTGCATTACATCCGAATAAATATTCGATACAATATGCTCTTATTTTTAAGCAAGTCATTGGAGGTCGGATTCCAATCGTTATCGATGTGGGCCATGGATCAATCTATTTGGGAGCAATCTATTTTAACTCCCACAAAAAAACTTGTTAACTCCTAGTGTGTCGTCAAAAGAGAAAATACGATATCTTGACAAAACCCTTTTACTTTTCTGCTACAAAATTTACATTAAAAATTGTACTAGTAAATATTTTGATAAAAAACATTGAGAAGGAGGATGTATACGACTCCTTTTTTTTTTTTTTTTGTCCCAATACAATACTACATTTGATATAAAATGCTTAAATCCAACGTCAAACTTTAATTGAAGGTAAAAAAAAAAAAAAAAAAAAAAAAAAAAACAAGCTTTACTTAACATATGTGACGAAATGAATTGGGAAAAGTGAAATCTGTACTTTTTATAAATGATAACCAAGTACTCATATATAATGTGTTTGCATAATACAAGTAACTAATTAACAAAATATATAACAGAAAGTGGTTTTAACTAAATACTGAAATTATTATTTTACACTTGATACTCCTCACAAGTTGGAGCATGTAAATATTTCATGCCTAACTTGGATATGAGATCATGGAATCGAGCAGGATGCAGTAGCTTAGTGAAGACATTCATAAGTTGATCACATGATCAAATAGGATGCATATCAATGACCTTGGCTTGTAACTTTTCCTTGACAAGATGACAATTGAGCTTATATGTTTTGTACGCTCGTGGAATGTGGGATTGGCAGCAATTTGGATAGTAGATTGGTTATCACAATAAAGAAGTGCCATATCCAAATGAGAAAGATTAAAGTCATTTAAAAGGTAGATGAGCCATTGTACTTCACAAGTGGTAGAAGCCAACATGCATTATTTGGCTTCAGAGGAAGATTTGGAGGCAACAGGTTGCTTCTTTGCCTTCCAAGAGATAAGGGAAGAATCAAGGAAAACAACAAAATAGCGTCTTGAATCAACACAACTAAGTTCAATTAGAATCACTAAAACATTGAAGTTTCAAATCAAAAGATGAAGATGAATATATGCCAGCACCAAGACTAATTTAATCTAGCGAAGAACTCTATATGCAGCCTGTAAATGAATATCTCTAGGATTTGGCATATATTGTCTGAGTTATTGTGTAGCAAAACTCAAATCAAGTCTTGTGGTAAGATATTGAAGGCGCCCAACCAACTTTCGATAAACTTAAGGATAAGCTAGTGGCTTGCCTTTGTCTATAGAAAGTTTTAAATAGGGATCCATAGGAGAAGAAGCCGGTTAACATGCCAAATAACCGGTATCCTCAAAAAGTTCAAGTGCAAACTCTTTGAGAGAGAAAAATACCATCTTTGGATCGTGCAAGCTCTAGACCAAGAAAATAGCGTAGCTCACAAAGATCTTTAATAGTAAAATCTCGATGTAATTGATCCTTGATAAGGTGGATTTTAGAAAGATCATTGCTGGCTAGTACAACATCATCCACATAAACTAAAATAACAGTAAAGGAAGAGGAATATGCCTTAAAAAACAAAGAGTGATAAGAGGAATATTGGTGATAGCTATATGACAACAATTCAAAAGAGAGCTTTGAATATTGCCTACTAGCTTGTTTTAAACCATAGAGTGATTTATGCAACTTACATACCATGTTTGGCCGAGGAGGTGAAAATCCAGGAGGAAGATCCATGTACACTTCTTCATTGAGGTCACCATGCAAGAAGACATTATTGACATCTAGTTGATGTAGATGTCACTTTCTGGCAGTTGCAATTAAAGTAGTCACCGAAGAGTAGTCATTTTTGTTACAAGGGAAAAAGTATCAAAGTAATCAGCCCCCTCTGTTTGAGCGTAACCTTTAGCAACTATGCGAGCTTTGTGCCTTTCTACTTCACCATTAGCTTTGAATTTGGTCCTAAAGACCCATTTGCATCCAATAGTTCTTTTACCAAGTGGTAAAGATGTAAGAACCCAAGTCTGATTTTGTTCAAGAGCTTGAATTTCTTCATGCATGGCATCTCTCGAAATAGAGTGTTTAACAGCTTGATGATATGTCTTTGGATCAGGAGCAGATGTAATAGTTAAGACAAAATTTTTGTAAGAGGGAGAAAGAGAAGAATAAGAAAGAACATAAGACAAGGGATATTTTGGACTACCTTTAGCTGATGATTGGTCAGTAGTAGAAAATAGGGAACAACGATAATCCTGCAGATATGAAGGTGGATGGTGAGATCTTGAGGAACAATGAAGGGAAGGTAAATGATTGGTGGTAAATGGCTGAGTGGTAATAGTTGGGGGTGAAGAGGTAATCAATGATAGAAGACGGTGTACTAGCCGTGGAAGGAGGGATAGGTGCTGAGAGAAAAGTGGAGGAAGAATCATCAACCAAAAAAATTGGAAAGGACTTAATAGTAGGATAAGGTGGTGGTAAGGAAGGGGAAGTGATAGTGCCACATTTAAAAGGAAACACAAGTTCATGAAATATCTCTCTAGAAAGAAATATTTGATTGGAAGCCAAATCTAGCAAGGTATAGGCTTTATAACCATATGGAATGCCTAAAAAAAATACATTTTCTAGCTCGAGGGTCAAACTTTGACCAATCATGTGATAAAGTGGAAGCAAAACATAAGCAACCAAAAACCTTCAGATTAGAATAAGATGCATTGGTGTTATGTAATTTTTCAAAAGGTGTAAAATTATGAAGAATAGGAGATGGAAGTCGATTGATTATATAAGGAGCATGCATAACAACAAAAGACCAATAAGAGATAGGTATATTGGATTGAAAAGGTATAGAGCACGAGAAACATGTAATATGTGTTGATGCTTTTGTTTTACCAAGCCATTTTGTTAAGGAGTTTTAACACAAGATTTTTTTTGCAAAATTCCTTTTAAAGCATAAAAGGGTTCGCAAAGCCTTCATTGAAGTGGAAATTTTTTCAACAAGTATGAAAAAAATTTTAAGTTGAACTCTAGCTTAAGACTTGTTATGTAGCAAAAATAACCAAGTATATCTAGAGGAATCATCAACAATTGTAAGAAAGTAACGGATGCCTTGAACAGAAAGAAAAGAGAGGGGGCCCCAAATATCAACATGTAGCAAATCAAAGATTTTATTGCATGAAGTTGTGAAAAGTATTTCATTTTTGTTTAGCAAAGTGGCAAGTATCACATGGAAGGGAGTGGGGTATAGGAAATATCATAAACTTGCTTGTGTGAAATAGAAAAAGTCAAGTCAGAAAGATGACCTAATCTAAGTGCCAAACGGTAAATGTGGAGATATTGGCCGAATGAATATGAGGAGACTGTGATGAACCAATCATATCTGCATTCGAAATGTATAGCCCTCCAAGGAGTTTAGGTGAAGCAATCATTAGAGAAGGTTTGAGTAAGTGTATCTGACAAGAATGAGAAGAAAATGTTAGAGAATAATTGAGAGAACTGGTTATACGAGAAACATACATGATATTGAAAGAAAAAATAGGTAGATAAAGAACATTACGCAAAACCAATGAGGAAGAAATAGGCATGGTTCTGAAAAACAAGCAACAACGATTGATCCTATTGGGAGGCTTACAGAAACTGGAGAAACATGATTATGGGAAGAAAATAACTCTAAAGAACAACATACATGATCAATAGCTCTAGAATCAACGATCCAGGTGGCTAGATTAGTAGAAGAAAGATAATTACATATACCTTTGACAGGAGGAGAAGTAGTGAGGTGATTAATCGATGGTGTGGACTGTGGAAGGTTGTGGCAAATTCAAGAGATGAAGGAGGCGCTGGTATTGATCCGCAGATAGTTGTGGTAAAGCATAGGCTGTTGAAGAAAATGGATTTGGGAGAGATACCTTTGCAGTAGCTGCGTCTTGAACTTTACCAGAAGCTTGGGAGGAAATTTGATTCATCGAGGCAGAAGAACCAGAGAAACAAAATTTGAATCCATGTGGGAAGCCATGTTTGCGATAGCATGTGTCCTCAGTCTGACGAGGCATTCCTAAATAAGTGCATTGCTTATTGTTAGTCTGCTTAGAACCATAGGTGTTATAACTAGAAGCAAAGGACCGAGATGTTTTTGCCATCAACACCTTAAATTCAGAGGGAATAGAGAGCTCGCGTTCTTGTTGTAGCAGAAGGGAAAACACTCGATTAATTGGAGGTAAAGGATCGAGCAACAAGATCTGCGATTTAACTGAAGCGTATTGCTTGTTCAATCCCTTCAAGAAATGTATAACATGATCTTCTTCACGATGATGAAGAGCACTCGTAGTGGAACCACTTGAACAAGCTTTTAGAGGACGAATGTTACAAAGTTCATCCTAGAAAATCCTTAATTGAGTGTAATATTCGCTAACATTCATGCTACCTTGTTTGAGACTGAAGATTTCTTCCTGGAGCTCCGCTATGCGAAACATATCAGATTGCGAAAAGCGAGAATGAAGATCAGTCCAAATCTCATATACTTGATCGAACCAGAGGATGCTTTTCGCTATGGTCAGAAAAAGCGACTTCGTGATCCAACCTTGAACAAGGTTGTTACCTCCACATAGCATGTTTAGATTTACATGCTAATACCTCTAATTAGAGGTATAAATATATATATTTTTTAATTTTTTTATATATTGTATTTGTTTAGATTTAAATTATATGCTCATTTTTGAGATTTTTTTGCATCAGATTCAGATTTCAAATTAATTAATTTCCATAATACCGGTGTTACGCATAAATGCGTAACTGAAAATTAATTAATTTGAGATATGAGGTAAAAAACATCTCGAGAAAAGAGCATATAATTTAAATCTAAACAAATACAATATATAAAAAAATTAAAAAAATGCTTATACATCTAATTAGAAATATTAGCATGTAAATCTAAGCATGCTATGTGGACTCCACCGTTCCCAAGCCAAAAACAGAGGTTCGGTGATTGGTGGAAGAGAGACCGTGCCCTCGACAAAGATGAGCTTGTTCTTCAAAGCAAAACCATTCGCATGGCCATCGGCATGTGTGATATCGATAATTGAATATTTCTTATATTTATTTGTATCTTTTGGTTGGTTGATAATTTAAGATTTTTTAGCTAATAAATAATGGGCTTTTATGCTAAAATTGGGCTTTGGGCTTTTTATTAGATTTAATTCATTTTAATGATAAAATTCCATCTATATAGTGCTTCATTATTTTCATCATAACTCTTGTCCAATTAGTTTCATTCTTATCTCATATTTTAAATGATTCGAGAGCTACAATTGATCTCAAGACTTGAAAAGCAAATTCAAACAAGAAGATGGACAAAATTGAAGCCAAAGTTAGACGCATTTTTTGGATTTTTCATTTGGCCTAAATTTTGTAATTAGAAGACTATTTGTTATTTATTTATTTCTATTTTGGGCTGGATTTGTAGCCCTAGTTTATTTTCCATTTTAGGTTAAGTTAGAATGGTGGTTAAAAACATATTGTCATAACATTTTGTATTGGATTTCAGATTGAAACATAAGTTTTTCAAATTCTTTGAAATGTTTTCACATTCTTTATCTATTCATCTGTGTTTTACTCACCACACTCGCTAAACTTCTGTGATCGACCCATGAATTGAGGGTTTCACGTTTTCATCGAGGGGACGCGTTTTAATCTATAACTAAACTCATTTCTATTTACTTTAATCAGATTCGATTTCTAGACATAGTTCGAATATAAGATTTAATATTCATATTGATATATCCCAAAGACAAAGGTTGAAACGGGTTGAAGTGATTATTGTGCTATTGTGTAGTGACATGC
Organism: Acacia acuminata; assembly: GCA_019022655.1. Taxonomy (NCBI): domain Eukaryota; kingdom Viridiplantae; phylum Streptophyta; class Magnoliopsida; order Fabales; family Fabaceae; genus Acacia; species Acacia acuminata. Next base: position 2,319,878 of record JAFJYI010000019.1, on the reverse strand, counting down.
CACGCGTTCAATCAGATTCTAAGCAATCGTCTAGTCGAGGGATTTTTTGGATGAATGCGAGAGATTTTGGTTCATCCGAATCAATTATGAGTTTAGTCAATCACAATATTTTGTCTAATTATGGAAGGGAACCTCTGAAATTCCAGTTCTGGGTTGATCAACTTCAATTTGATTAGTTTCATTGTCCTTACATTCTGTCTTATTCTTTCTTTCGTTTTTATTACATTGAAAAACTCCCCCGGTTTCATTTATTGTTACTGTTTTATTAATTGATTTTAGACTATTGCAAATTCTTTGAGAGAAACGATCCAGGTTTCATTATATTGCAAACCTTTTGTTGATCTTGGTTATGTTGCGAAAGCTTGGTAACTCTCGTCACTGTGGTAATTCAAACCATCAAGTGGCGGCATGACAAGGACTAAAGTCAGATTCTCGTTGGGATGAATGTAGAAGGGATTGGTTTGGTCTGTGATGGAATCAACGACTGTGGCTAGGGTTTCGAAAGGAGAGAAATGTCAGAAGAAAATAAGGGCTCGTTTGGAAAGATTTAAAGAGGAAAGGAATGGAAGGGAAGATTGCGAGGAAATTTAAAAGTTAAGCAATGTTTGGTAGACATGGAAGGTAACTTAAGTTGAGGGAAAATGAATGGTTTGGTATGAAGAATTGAGTGTTAGTTAAGTGGGGAATGTGAAGTGAAATACCAAAAATGCCCCTAAATTAAAAAAACAAATTCGCCCTGCGTCTTGTTCGGCGTCGTGACCCACCGCTGCGTCGCCACTCCCCCACCTTGGATGCCACTCCCACCACCGTCGACGCCGCACTGCTTAGTTGTGGACGCCGCCACCATCGTCAGCTTCGAGTGTTGTATGCGACACAATTTAATAAAAAAAAAATCAAACCTGACAATTCTTATTGAATTCTCGAGAATTGTCGGGTCTGTTCCAACTGCCTCTCTCGTTTATTAACATCACCTCACTCACCTTAACCCACAAACATGCATATTATGCGACCAACGTTCAGCTCGAAACTCACATACCCATCAATAACTCCATCGACATTGACAGAGACACATGTAAAGGAATGAACATGGGGCATCGACAACGATGGACAAAACAACAAACAACTCTCATACCCATCGAAACTCACTTGTATTTGCACCTGCGTTGAAGTTGAGTTGCGTCTCCAAATGCAAGTGTCGTTAATTTCAGGTTCGCGACCTTCGTTCAGCTAAACCCTCGAATGTCTTTTTAAATAAACACATGCACCGTATACAGGGGCTTTTTTGTCCTTAACATTGACTCTCCCGAGAACGAAAACGCTATCCTGCTAGATTTAGAGGGATTTAACTTTCCCACCATTGTGGGAAGATGGAGCCTGGCGGGAAACCCATTTTCCCTGACAATCGCATGCCAAACAGTTTTCTCCGTGGGAAGCCACTCATATTCCCTTTCCCTTTCTTTGAAATCAACATACCAAACCCTAAGGTAAAAGGAGCTAAGAAGTAAAAAGGAGCAAGATGGAAAAAAAAAAGGTTGACAATAGTGAATTAAAAATTCTCTGATACCATGTGACGAAACGAATTGGAAAAGTGGTATTTATACTTTTCATTAATGATAACCAAGTACTTGTATTCAATGTGTTTGCATAAAACAAGTAACTAATTAACAAAATATGTAACAAATTGTGGTTTCAACTAAATACTGAAATTGTTATTTTACACCTGACAACATATTTATGCAATTTTACTATGAAATATATTTTCACATTGTCACAACGAGCTAAAGAACATTTAATTTTCAAGATCGAACTATCCCTATTTTTTTGCGGTTCATTCAGTATGAATTAAGATGTGATCGGCATCCTAAAATATTTTGTGCTTTATTTAGTATCCTAAAATATTTTTTAAATGTGTTAAACACCCTAAAGTTGTTGCTAAAAAATACTTAAGCATGCTGGAACCATATTCACTTTTCACAATTAATAATTAGAATAAAATTGCTCTTAAAAAATATCACATGACTGAAATTTCCACTGAAAAAACTAATACTTTTAAAAGGTCCGAGATAAAAGAATACGTTATTTAATATCTAAACAATATAAATCATTCATCACTCATAAAATAGTTGTGGAAGTTGATGTTACCACGACAAAATGTTATTCTCTTGTACTTTTGTCTCGTGCTGCGCAGTCCTTCTGGTTAATGACAGATGTCTTATACTTATTTTACAAAAAATATATTTATAATTTAGCAAAAATAGGTATTTAATATGAAAACAAAGTTTATAATAACTAATTATGTGTTTTAGATGAGTGTCCTATAACCTTGAAGGGTTGGTTGGACCAAGATTGTTTGAGATTAAATTCCCCAAAATTGTATTGTTGATGTTTGTAATGTAGGCTCTATGCCTTTCTTTATAGCCAAAAAAAATAAAAAAAAAAAAAAAACGAGTATTTCAGGATCACTCATAAACTAGTTTTGGAAAATGCTTCACGTGCCGACACCTTTACCGAAAAAAAACTAGGACGAAGTCAGGGCTTTGGTTTCTATATGCCCGGCTCAGCTTCAGTTCACCTCCGCCTTCTTCTAGCTCTGCTGAAAATTTTAGATTTCCATCCCTTGACGTAGCCATGGTTAAGGGTCCTGGTCTCTACACTGACATCGGCAAGAGAGCCAGAGGTACACTCTCTTTTCTCTCCGGATTTGTTGCTCTGTTTGTGGTTGGGATTTTGAATCTGTATAGTGTTCCTCCTTTCGTGTTCGCGATGCTTTTATTGAATATGTTTTTCGGTCATAGATCTTCTGTTCAAGGACTATCACAGCGACAAGAAATTCTCCATCACCACCTACTCGCCCGATGGCATTGTGAGTTTCCTTCTTTCTTCACTCGTGGATATACAATCTGCTTTGCAGCAATATATTATTGGTCTGAATGTCTAGGTTCGATTTTCAAATCGTACAAGGCCTGCCCAATTTATCTGTGTTTTGAGGGGTTGTGTGAGAGAAATAGCTTGCCTAATTCTTGCCTTCTGTTTTATTTCCTTTATCTTCGGAGTCTTTTTTCTTTGAGTGAAGTAGAGATAGTCTTGCATCAATTTTGTTGCACATTCGATAAATAAATTTCTCACCTGTTTGTCATTGTTGTCTTTTGGTTTGAAGTTCATTCTCTTTGATTTTTTGTCTGTTCATATGTTTACTAATTGGATTGTAGTTTAGAATCTGAATTAACACCACTTTCATGAAATGATCCTCTAGCAGCATGCCTATTAGTTTCTGTGGACTACGACTGAACATACCAGCATATGAATACATACTACCAACCAACTATGAAGTTTTTAGAAACGTTTTAGAAGTCGAGTTGGCTTCTTTCCTAATAGTTATGTTTCTTCCTTGTTTCCCTTGGCATTAAATGGGGCCACGTGAGATTGCACCATGTGAGTAACATACACAATTCAATGTCTTTGTTACTTTTGTATGAATATGCCACATTAGATTGCATATACTAGTTTATAGAAGCATGTGATTTGTATTGTTGTGAACGGAAGTCAAACTATGCTAAATATTATATGTCAAATGCAGTTTAATGCTCACAAAATGATTTGTACTTTGCAACCTATGCAGTGATATTTACATCCTTACTCAATTTCAGATTCATTTCTACCTCTAGTAATTTATGTTTACTGTTGCAGGTTATAACATCATCTGGAACTAAGAAAGGTGACCTGTTCTTTGCTGATGTTAATACCCAATTGAAGCATAGAAATGTCACCACTGATATTAAAGTTGATGCTGATTCTAATGTAAGTTCTGCATCCCTATTCAGTTTTTCTTTTTTTCTTTTTCTTTACGATATTTGACATTTTCCCTCGCTTGTTGTGTATCTACTTGTCCTGTACAAATTATAAATCCAGTTGTGGTGGTTGATCTGAGTTTTACCACCATTGCACTGTGGTTTTCAGCTGATTCAATATGTTAGTATATCCTTCTTGTTAGGTTAAAATAGGATAATGTGTTTGATTGAATTGATTGCCCAGCCTTTACTTTTAGGTTGATGTTATTAATTCAAGCATTCTAACTGTGTTGCATTTGGTTTTAAACTGCAAGTTTATGACTCTCAAAGTTGAGTAATAAATTTTATTTGCCTCACATCAGTTTACCTGAAATAAAAATAATCTAAATCATTCTTGTATGTTAAATGAGTGTGGCCTAAAGTTAAATGTTGTTTCTCCATTTTCCTCTTGTGGAGATGTCGAGATATCTATCTGCGTGCTTGCATGCATGCACTGTTACTATTTATTATCTTGAAATATTGGATTTTAATAGTTTAGAATTTTCCTCTTATATTGATGTTTTCTGTGATATTGATTATTTGATCTCTGCTTGGCTATATGGATTGTGGAGATGTAATCATGTGAGGGAAAAATTGTTCTAGTCTTCTGCATTTGTACTTACCTGGTTACTGAAATCCAGGATATGCTGAAATTTCTAATAGACATATTCTTGCTTATTATTTATACATAAAAGATGGCTGAACGGATCATTTCATGCTTTGTAAATTCTTTCGAGAAATAATATTGGGCCATGTTTTTATATTACTCAAGGTTCTTATCTCATGCTCTTTTCATTCATATGAGATGGCTTGATTAAAATCTACAATGTGTGTTCTGTAGCTCTTCACCACAATCACCTTTGATGAGCCTGCTCCTGGTTTGAAGAGTATCTTTAGCTTCAGAGTTCCTGATCAAAGGTCTGGAAAGGTGAGATGATCAAACATTTTGTAGAAGTACTTAAAAAGTACAGGAAATAGTGTCAGTAGATGGATGTGGAAACCGAAAATCCAACCTTATTGAGTCTTTAAATTCCTTGAACACTTGCATCCTCCATTGTTAGTAGAACTTATTGTTTAATTTGTGGTTCTGGAACAGGTGGAACTCCAGTACCTGCATGACTATGCTGGGATAAGCACAAGTGTTGGGCTGACAGCAAACCCAATCGTCAACTTCTCTAGTGTTGTAGGAACTAATATCCTTGCCATTGGTACTGATGTTTCATATGACACCAAAAGTGGGGATCTAACTAAACTCAATGCTGGATTGAGCTTCACGAAAGCTGACTTTATTGCTTCACTGACTCTGTGAGTATCTGTTGCCTCTTCTATTGTGAGAAGGGCTTTTGCAAAAAACTGCCTGCATCTATTCCTTTCCAACTTCTACAAGCGAGCCTAAGCATGTGGGGGCAGGGAAAGTTTTATATAGCCAGTTAAATTGAATATTGAGCTTGTTTTGATCATAAAAATTAGAAGGTTAGCTAGAATTCTTTTAAGTTCCTATAGCTGTTGAGTGAACTTTGTGAGTTTACGTTGTAGATGTTTTTGAAATTGACCTGTGTATTGTTCCTTTTATTATGCAAATGTGTTTTTCGTGACAAGTATTGGGAGTACATATTTTGATATGACAATCTTTACTAGTGCAGGAATGATAAAGGTGATGCTCTGAATGCTTCTTACTACCATGTGGTCAACCCCTTGACCAATACGGCTGTGGGGGCTGAGTTGACTCACCGATTCTCAACCGATGAGAAGACCTTCACAATTGGTTCCCAGCATGCCCTGGATCCGTTGACCACAGTGAAAGCTCGTGTCAACAACTATGGCACTGCCAGTGCCCTTATCCAGCATGAGTGGCGTCCCAAGTCGTTGGTGACCATCTCTGGCGAGGTAGACACAAGAGCCCTTGAGAAGAGTGCTAAGGTTGGGTTGAGTCTGGCTCTCAAGCCCTGAGGAATTTTGAGCTTTATTGGCAAGATCTTCGAGGTAAACATTAGGAGCATATAGTTATATGCCAACCGATTTTTGGAAGCAAGTGTTCATGTTGTTTCTCGCGCGTGTTTCAACGTGGTAAAAATAATTAGTACATGATCTTATAAACCTACTTACTTAATGTTACTTTCAAATATAGACTCTGCAAGCCTACTGTTAAACTGGGGGTTGATGCTCGTTGAGATTTGCATTGCAAGATATTTTGCCTTCTGATGTCTGTTTCGCTTACGATTTTGAACGGTGCAGTTCTGTTCGTATGTTTATTTTTTGACACCACGTGGAGATTGGGATGGGATTCTTTTTTTTTTCCCTTCTTGACCTTGAAGGTTGAGGATTGGATTCGCCTTACAAGGAAACTCCTAATTATGCCTCGTTTGGGTTATGAATCCACTGTTCAACACCGAGTAAGAATAGTAATCCCTTGTAAAAATAATTCCATTTCCTATAGCAATTCTTTTCCCTTTAAAATGTTAGCTTTTTTATTTTTTCCCCCCTCTTTATTGCTTTTCATAAGATGGCTAAATTTTTAAAGAAAAAAATAATGTTTTTCCCCCAAAAAAGGAGAAATTAAATGTTTTTACAAATAAAAATAGTAGTGTTTTACCATTTCTGTGCAATAGATGTGTAAATAAGCTTATTTTAATTATGAACCAGTTAAAAATAACTATTTTTAAACACACCTTTATACCTAGTATACTAATTTCATTCCATCATTTTCGTCCATAGTTCCCTTTTAATCTCTCCCTCTTTTCTTTTTTTTTTTTTTTTTTTTTTTGTTAGGGAGTTCGTTTCTTAATCTCGAAAAAAAAAAAAAAAAAAAAAAAAAAAAATCTTCCTCTGTTTTTGTGGTACAATTACTATAATTTAGTATTTTTCTTAAAATTTTTACACGATTCAATTCTTAAAATAAGACATATTTACCTAATTTTGTTAGATTGAGAAAACTAGTGAAGTTAGTTAATATGACATGAATTTTTTAAATACCCTACTTATCTTCTTTAATTTCTTATTCTCTCTCCTTCTTAATTATTATTAAGGGGGATAAATGAAGAAAAAAAATGATAAATGGCAGAGGAGCGCACCTTGTGATTCGTATATCATGCCTGTTTTGCATATCGGAATCATTGAAGTCAATATTTCATATTTTCATAAATATTTGTAAATCTCACAAGGAGCCTATTGAAAAATTGTAGTTCAAAAGTGTTATGAGTCTCACATTGGGGAGTCAAGCTCTTAGGTGAGGTTTTTAAGTCATTGGGTTCTCCCTTCTTATAGGCTAGTTTTAGGGGATTGGGCTCTCTATTTGGCTTATGCTCGTCACAGTGGTGCTTTCATTGAGAGCCAGTGTTCCAGAGAAGGCTACCCACAGAGTGTTTTGACCGGTAGGAGGCCGAGCTGAGGACGTCCCCACTTGAAGGGGTGACTATGTTATAAGTCTCACATTGGGGAGCCAAGCTCTTGGGTGAGGTTTTTAAGTCTATTAGGTTCTCCCTACTTATAGGCTAGTTTTTGCAGATTAGACTCTCATTTAGCTTTGTGTTTGCCACAAAAAGTTTGAGGATTATGAAATTTACTCTTCATTTGAACTTGTAACGGTACTTGAACACAAGTTGCCACTAATTCAAAATTAAATGATTTCGTGAATTCTGATTAATCCTAAACAAAGACCGTATAATCACATATGGTGTTAAACCTGTTCCGAACCAACACAAAATATTAAACCATTATTGTCCTCAAGTTTGCGGATACAAGATAAATAGAAGGGTGCATTTGGCTAACCATTTGGACAGCTAAACTAACTTTCTACAAGCACATTTTTTATATATGCTTGTTTGGGTGACTCAACTGGCTTTTGTAAACGGAAAATTAACTCAAATCATTTTGCAAATGGAAATACAAATTGCTTTCAAAAAACTGGCTTTTGTAAACAGTTTTGTTTACCGATAGCTAAACAGGGCAGAAGTGCGAAAAAGAACCAGCAAAGGGAAGTATAACTTAGTGAAGAATAAGGTTTTTTCTAACAGCACAGAGAAAGCACAACTACTCATGTTGCATAAATCAGGACCATGAATGGAAAGGCTCTATTGACTAAGCAGTGTGCCTGGAAAATAGCACATTACGCATCGGTATCAACCTACCCTGCAATACCATAACTACACAGCCACAAGTTTTAAGACCCAATTTAACATAGAAGGTAAAAATTATCAATTAAAAAATATATTTCACACATTCACACACAACGGAAAATCTTCTGCGGATCGCTTAAACATAAGTACTACTACTAAATAAGGTAAAAGAAGCAATGCCAAATCTATTAATTACATGTAAAGCGTCAACTCAAAAGTATTCTGAAGGAGAAACTCAAGTATTCCACAAATAAATTAGGCACGCAAAGTATCTGGCTATTCACAATTGCAGAAAAGCTCTATTCATCAGTTCTGGGCAGCACTGCCCTGAAGGAGACCATCCCGAATCTGCACAGCAATATCCTTCACTGCACCAGGGCCATGTGGTATGAACACAGATGAGGACTTTGAGGATGCCCCTATCTCCTTCATGGTGTCAAAGTACTGAGTCACCAGCACCATATCCATGACATCTTTAGCTGTGGTACCAGGTACATTTTCTGAGAAAGCTAGCACGCTGTCCCTCAGCCCATCCACAATGGCTTGACGCTGGCGAGCAATTCCAAGTCCAGACAGATATTTGGACTCTGCTTCTCCCTCAGCTTTCTTTATCTGCAGTATTTTCTCCGCTTCAGCCTTTTCATTGGCTGCCAACCTCATTCTAGCAGCTGTTAAGGAAAATAGAGAAAAAGGGTCAAGATGGTAGAACAACAATCTAACAACAAAATTGAAATTTACAATACACATAGGTCTAGTAGCTTCTGTGGGCATAGTAAAAAGTGTCTATGTATCCGCATGTCACAATAATACTATAAACAACATGAAATGTTTCGAAGCACAACCAGAAATTTATCCCACATAAGCCCTGCCAAGATATAGAGAGTACAATGACATATATCAGAAATCGCCAATCCAAATATTAGAAACATAATGAAACACAACATCTGCAAATACTTAATGCAAATTAAAAGTAATCCAACAAGATAGAAACCTGAAACATTTAACAAACATCAATACAACTACCAAGTGCAGTCTTTCTTCATCAGGACCTATAAATTATTACCTGCATTGATCTCATTCATTGCTCGCTTGACATTAACATCAGGCTCTATATCAACTATAAGAGTCTGAACAATCTCATATCCATAAGTAGACATAGCCTACAACACAAAGATCACACAGACTACTTAACTAGTCCAACTGACAAGTGACAGCAACCTTCAATAATCAATACTGAACGAAATATTTATAAATATGAAGAAACGAAAAGAAAATGATTGGTTTTTTTTTTTTTTTTTTTGGAAGGGGGGGGGGGGGGGACCACACCTTTGCAAGCTCCTCTTCTACAGCCCTTGCTATTTCGTTCTTCTGCTCAAAGACCGAGTCCAACTCCAACTTTGGTACACTGGCTCTAATAACTAGAGAAACGCCAAATAGGAGAAACTTTTAGGAAATCAACCCACTTAATTACCAACTACACAATCCAACATCAGTACATAGAAAATTTAATGTGCTCCACACGTGACAGCCACTGGTGCAGAAAGAGTGGTATCCATGCTTCAAGGGCAAGAATTTAGCAACAGAAACCCATTTGACTTACCATCAAAAACATATGATTGGATCTGTTCCCTGGTGTTGGTGAGCCGATAGAAAGCATCCGATGCTTTCTCAGCCAAGGCACGATATTGCACAGATGCAACCACATTTACGAACACATTATCCTGAGAAGCCAATGACAGCAAAAAATTTCACAATGGATCATGAGAACCCACATAGGAGATAAACATCCATATAAAGAGTGAAATGAATTTTCAATATTTTTCAATATCATTGAATAAAAATTATACATTGGCAAGCAGAATGGAAATTGCCCGCAAACATGAATGTATTGATCAAAAAATATTGTGAAAATAGGGATAAATGACAGAGAAAGGATAGCATAGCCACAAAATTACAGACATGTATCCACCTCAACACCCAGCCAATGAAAACTTTTATTATTCTGTAAATTAATAGCGACCAACTAAAATATCAATAAATTCATTCATCTTAAACTCAAAATATATTACAAATAAAATTATGGACACATAATCAAGTTGCTATTGATAAATTGAGATGTTTTTCAACTATATAATATTTTTGAAGTTATGCAGACAATATTCTGAGATTTTAAATTAAGGAAATACAAGCATATCATCAAACATGTCATAATTTCAAGGCAGATGCAAATGGCATAATAATATCACAAAAAAGACAAGGAAAAATTAAGCAGCAGAAACCTTTGTTTTTGTTTCACATCGAACATCAAGTTGCTGCACTCGTAGTGATAGCTTACCAGCTATCTGGAACCCAAAACACCAAGGCAAGCAGTGACATCCAGGTTCCAACACGTCCTGGTATTTTCCAAATTGCTCCTTGATGGCCACATTTGACTGGTCTACTTGAATACAACCTAGAGCTTGACCCATTCTTCAGTCTGAAGACAAATAGTACAATTCAAAATTAAAAATTGTACAGATTTGCATTAAGCGCCACCTTGTTTTGACTTTCTTAATTTCCATGATCAGTTTTGCAAGACTTAATTACTCTTGTTTATCAAATCAGAAAAAATTGCTTTTGTTCATTACAAGAACGGTAAAAAAAACCAGCAAGACATACTGTGGAAACTAATATAGACATAAATACTTTCAACATTGAGCAAGAATGAGAGAACAGTGACTAGTGACTATGAAAGAACCCTTCCATTCAATGGTAAGGTATACACACAGATGCCAAGGCAGACACAAACAATCCAGACAAAGGGGCAAGATGCCCTTTAAGGTTGCAGAGTTGACCTTTTTAGTTTACATCCTTTTTGACATAAGTGTAGGAACAGTAGCTGTTTATTAGGGTGGCTCATAAGAGACTGTGAAAGCTCCTTTATTTTGACTATATTAACCATTAGGAGTCTTGGAGGGGGGTTATCGAATATTTTGTATGAGTTGTGTAAGGAGAGGGAATCAGGTTCTGCATTAGACCTAAGACTTTCTTGGCTGAGGGAGTAGTTTGGTCCTTTCAGATTGTTGTAACCCTTTGGGATATCAGTTGGGATAATCTGATTTATCATTATTTCCAGTGTTCTGTGCTAATTCCTATCAGACTACAAGAAACTTTCAACAAATAGAAAGAAAATGAAACATCAGGTTTTTGTTTTCAAGCCTCTATGGAAAGTCTCTGACTTGAATCAGGAAATTAATAGAAGTGAAAAAAACTGTTAAGGGCCCGCTATAAACTACTGAAATCGTAAGTCTTTTTTCAGATAAATGAAAGGAAAAAAATTCATAAACAACAATATCAGAATTAACAACTGATATCATAGATGTGGCAACTGAAATAAATGGCAGTAATTAACTGATCTAAGCAGAATTAAAGTTACTTTTCCTTAACCACAGTCCCAATTTAAATTTCGGTAAATAAAATTGGGCGTAGAAGCAGACAAAATATGTGATATTACGACTCACAAGATAGAAAAAGTAAGTAAAAGAAATGAATTCTCATTCTCCATAGCAAGCCTAATTCAAACCAAATCCTATATTTTATTTTATATTTTTAAATCATAACAGACCAAATATGAAGCTCAGACTTAATTTTCTTTTGGACCAGATAAAGCTCAGACTTTTTAAAGTTTAGAAAGACTCGAAACAAGACAAAGCTGAAACTCTCTCTAATTCTCTATCCTTTAAACCCACAAAAAAAAAAAAAAAAAAAAAAAAAAAAATTGAAATGCTCTAAGCAACAAATTGAAGAGAAAAAAAAGATAAAACGAAAGCAAAATTGAAGGGGAAAAATTGCAAGAATTTCCCTCTGCCAGGGAAAAAGTATGACACAATTACCTGTGATCATCTGTCTTAGTATCACACAGCAAAAACAAGCACGAGAAAAGTCTAACACTCAGTTTTGGCCGTAGAGAATCTTGATAGCATTAAGCCTCGGGAAAACCATGGGCTCAGCATAAACCGAAAAGTAAATTCGCGCTTTCTAAAGTGTATGTAATCTCGAAGAGTAAAGAGAGAATAAACGAATACGAACATTAAAATTCAAATTTAAAATCCAGATATAATTCAAGAACGCAAGGCAAAGCATCATGAACGGAAAGTAAAGGACGAGCAAATGATGCGATGGAAAAAGGCGACAGTCATTAATTTACCAAGAAACCAAACAGAGAGAGAGGCAAACTTGGAAGAGAAGAACGACTCTGACAAGTTGTGAGGAGCGAACAAAAGGAATGCAATTGCAGATTTTTATAGTTGAGGACTTGAGGAAGGATCTTTCAGAATTTCTAGTATTCGATTTTGTTATAATATTACTAAAATAGGAATTAATAAATTTGATTTGTTAAGATTTAATTTACACCTGTATTATAAAAAATTTAATTTACAGGATATTTTAATAATAGGTTTACGAACTATTATAGCTAAACCATCTATTTTTTTTTATTTTTTTAATAGAGGGAATTTTAATAAAGGGGAAAAAATTATATTGAGAGTTTTTTTTTTTTTTTTGCTCGAGAATATTGAGAGTATCAAATCCGCTTTTTATTGGTGGGGACCGAAGGGATAGGTGTTTGTTTTTTCCCAGAAAAGGGACAGTTTGAACTTTTCAAATGTAATTTTGGTAAAAAATAATAATAATAATAATTTGCTGAGATAATTAAGCTTTTTATCATCCCTTCATGTCTATCATCCTACAGTATCTTCTACCATTATATTTTAATATCTTCAATTAACTTATACACACACTATTCATAATTAAAAAAATTATATATATACACTACCTCCAATATTTAATATAAGAGTGAGTCGTCTTTTGTTAAGAAATTAAAAAACTAAATAAATTATTTAATTATAATATATGTTATGTGTCGTAAGATCATATATTATATATATAGTTTATAAATCAGATAAATTAGTTTAAAAAATAATAAATATAAATATTTTAAAATAATTTTTTAATTTTTTCAAACTCTCTAAATAAAGTTAACATCCTCTTGTATTAAAGACGGATGATAGTATATAATAGTAAAAGTATACTTTTGTAAGCCGTATGTATCATTTCATTAAAGGCAATCTTGTTCGATGTACTGATAAGAACTAAATATGGGCATCTATCTCATCAAAAATTCAAATATTGGTTTGATATGTTATGAGGCACTAATCATTTCCACTAATTTCGACCTCAAACAATTATATTAAACTAAGTAAACGGCACATAGTTAATTCTACCTACTACAAAATTGAAGCCTTGAAGCACACGATAGGAAAAGTGGGCCCACCTAGAAGCGTACAAATACAAATACAGACGAAGGAAGAAAATACAAGTCGTGGACAAAATAAAATAGAGTTTTTATTATTTTCAAATTGTAAACATATGAGTTAAATATATGAATTGAATTTGAATTTTTGAATTATTGTTAGTATTTGAATTTGAATTATTGTTACTAGATGAGAATAAGTTATCTAAAAAAGTGGAATATTTGAAAGGTTGTTAACTACTATTATGCTCAGATTGTTAACCTCTGCTTAAATAATTTACCTCATTTAAGAGGAAAAATATGAACAATGAAAAAGAGGAAATACTCTTCTAGATTAAATTTTAACAATATACTTAAAAATAAAAGTCAATAACATTTTCAGGTGGTATATATGAAAATGGTCTCATGTCTAACACTAAAGCTCTTTAAGAAATTTACGGTGTGAAGGGATTAGTTACCGTTAACCCATTACTGATGGTAGATACCTTGGGCCTACAAAAATTAAAGTCAGTTACATTGTAATATTAAAAATATAATAAAGTTTCACCCATTATTCCATTAATTTTATTCCTAAAAAGGGAGTTTGATTAAAACATTATTGAGCTAATATCACTATTGGAATATTAATTGATTCTTATAGTCTGATTAAATTTTAGTTCTGGTATTTATAGTTTCAAATCATTAGCTTGAATCCTTATAATTAAAATTTGAGTTGAGTTTAAGTATTAAGGTCAATCATTAAATTTAGACCAAATCTTTATGAAACTATAGAAACTAAATAAAACTATTTGAAATTATGGGAATAAAAATGAAAATTTGATTGAATTGTAAGGAGTAATAATAATATTATGCGAAATATAAACAGGACTTCTGAAGTTAAATTCATTGTAATTATATTTATATATTTATCCGAGAATAAAAAGAATAGTCTAACTAAGAATTTGCCTAGGGTAAAGGATCAATTTCCTTAGTTGGTTTTCCTATTTTGTGGTTTAGCTTTTGGGACCATCGTCCTTCGTTTCCATCGATTGAAGTTTCATTTTTGTTCGTCGTCGTCTTCTTCTTTATATTTTAAAAGGTCAAAAACTCTTTAGACGACAACTTTCCATGAACGCAAAGCTTAGCTGTAAACAGTGGCTCGCTTGTAAAACAATTAAAGTAATCCATTAATAAAATTGAAATTGTCGTTTTGGGTCTCCGTCAGCGTTCAACTGCCTGCGTAAAGTCGTGTTAATTACTTATTACTTTTACGCTATTTTTAGATAAAGGAAAAAATAGGAGAAAATGATGTTAGGAATGAGTTCCAAAAATAATAATAGGAATTACCACTTTTTGAGAGTTTTTCCCTAATTTTGTTCCATCTAAAAACATAGGTATATTGATGTCCATATATAGTCCTAGGATTTACCTATACCCAGATACACTTACATTTGTCCTTATTCCGTTTTTATTTTATTTTTTTTTTTTTGTCCTTTTTTAATGACATGCAATTAAATAAGGATGCTTCCACGAAATTGCAGTATAGAGAGATTTTTGTTGAAATGAAAAGCATCAATCAATTAACTTTGTTTGTTTATATATATATGAAATTTTGTAATATTCGCTTAAAAATCCGTTTAACAAAATATAGATTGGGTAATCATATCATTAAATTAATCCATGTATAATTAAACTATCACTCATTCAGTTAATACCAATTAAAGTAATTTCCTTTTTTGAGGAAAAACCCATTACAAATTATTCTCTAATATAGACAATTTCCCTTTACTCTATAAATTTGACATCTTCAATAATAATTGTGTGTTATGAATATATTAATTATGTGGATATCCATTGATTCTTGACCTTCCATATCACCATTTATGAATAGTTGGAAAACTAAAAAGCTACTTAATGCACATTTGGATACAAGAATGATATCATATGAAGGATCATATAATGTACATTCTTCTGTATTAATGGTACCATTTATTGTATCTTAATGGTGACTTTTGGAAACCTATCAATAGAGCCTTTTTAGAAAGCATTGTAATCATAAGAAACAGAATGAGAATTGTTCCCTAATTTCTTTCTCGAATTTTCTCTTATCTTATCTCTTGCTCTCTTATCTTAGATTTCTTTATTTTTATAACACGTTATCAACATGAAAGCTCTAAAGAATGTATGATCTTCTCACGTTTTCTTTGACGATTTCATCTACCTTCTTTTACCGTATTTTATTTTATTTATCTAGGATATTCTAAGGAACTTTATGAAATTAAAGAGATACTTTTACTGATTTTTATAAATGTCGGAGTGTATGACTAAGATTGGAGATTGCTATTTTTTTTATATATCTTTTAGAGTTAAGGAGAAATTTTACCAATAAACTATTGGCGGCTCAGGAGCATCCAACACAATAAACTCTTATCTGGATCTTAAATGCAAACTAACTTTTGAAAATGTTAAATGAGCACAATGACGTTAGCTCATGGGCAACGTCCGTCTGTAACTACTGGATTGAGGGAAATGAATTAACATGTGATACAACATGTGGCTTGGTGAGGCGTGAGTCAACCAAAACGTGGAAGGAAACAAACGATTGAAAGAAGCAAGAAGCAATTAGGGTTCAGCTGAGGGGATTTTTGTTTCTCTAGATTCAACCTTATTTTGTAGCCTTCTAGTTTATTAGTTAAACTAGAATGAATCCTAATTGCTTGGATTGGGGGATTGGAAACTCCAGGCGTGGCTGCGGCTGGGATTGAATATCAAATGCCCAAGTTTCCGGTGATTGGGCAAAGAGGGAACGACATGAACACCTTGCAGTCATCGGATCGGAGAATGCAAGCCATCAAGGAGAACTCCATCGTGTCTTTCAACGCCGCCGCCAAGTTCGCGGTTGATTTCATCGAGTTTGACGTTCAGGTGGGTATTCATCGTCACACCCCCATCGTTTTTCTGCCATCAGAGATTTGTGTGATTGCACGCTCTTGTTTATTTTGGTTTTTATTGGATCATTTCTCAGTTGTTGTGTGATGGTAAATCTTGATCATATGAACGACTCTCCTTTTTTCCCCCAAATCGAATGAACCCTAATTGCTTCTTGCTTCTTTCAATCGTTTATTTCCTTCCATGTTTTGGCTAACTCACGCCTCTCGAAGCCACATGTTGTATTAGATGTTAATTTATTTCCCTCAATCCAAATAGACAGAATCGACGTTGCCCATAGCTAACGCGTCATTGTGCTCATTTAACATTTTCAAAAGTTAGTTTGCATTTAAGGTCCGGATAAGAGTTTATTGTGTTTGATGCTCCTGGACCAATAGTTTATTGGTAACATTGCTCCTTAACCCTATCTTATATCTCATTTACAAGTTCTTTTATATTATTATTGTTATTTTAGTATAGTCAAAAAATATATGGCCTGAAAACCATATTGTTTTAATCTCTTATTTTGAAATCATATGACAAAAAAGTCATATCGCTTTGATTTCTTATTTTGATATAATATGGCCAAAAGTCATATTCCTTTGATTCTATGTTATATTAATTCCCTGTTATATGGCTACAAGGCATATATCTTTTCATCTTTTATTTTATTAAATGGCCGGAAGTCATATATCTTTTCATCTTTTATCTTATTGTATGGTCAAGTCAAATACAATTTTTATTTATTCTAAAGATAAATGGCTAGAAGCCATATAGATTTAATCTTTCATCTCGAGATTAATTGGCTTGAAGCCATGAGAATTAAATGGCCCGAAGCCATAAAGTTTAAATTGTGTTATCTTATTTTATGAATTACTTCTTGTTTTTATGAATTTCCTATTATTATCATTTGTGCATTATACAACGTTTTTATATTTATGTTTTATGAATTTCCTTTTATTGCATTAGTCTAAACTATGTAAAATCTTGTTAAATTCAAATTTGTGGCACTTGTCATTACCCAAAAAAAAAAAAAAAAAAAAAAAAAAAAATCCGATCCATGATTTTTGTAAATCATAATTTGTACTAAGGCCTTAAAATTAAGTATTTGCTTTAAAAGACCCACTTATTATTTAGAACAAATTAAAGTAAATGTATGTAAACTAGAAGATGGTTATTCTTCTAAAAGATGTTATAAACGTATGCATCCAATGTGTTCCTGAGTAATATTGTGAAAGAAGTTTTAAGAAATATGTTACCTAATATTATATCTCTACATACTATTGTAATTAAAACTTTTATGTACATTTCTCTCTCGTGTAATGGACGCAGGGGTATTCTTGTTTAGCTTTGAAGGACGGCAGTTGCTTTGTATTCTTGGCAGGTGTTGGAATTTTAAACATTTTCATGGTTCTTCAGAAAAAGTCCGCTTGCATTAACTTGTGCTGTTGTATGTCCGGATTCTCTTTGTCCTCTATCATATACTCCCTCTGGTACTAATTATAGGACATATTTAACCAACTTTGGAGAGATTAAGGAGAGAAGTTAAATTAGTTAATTTTACTCATTTTCCTAAAATGCCTTTATATAAATTTAAAATGAATTAAGTGAAAGTGAATTAACAACCCTTACTACATACCTCTCCAACTTAATATTTTCCTTTCCACATGCTTTTTAATTAAAATAATAGTCTTACTATATAAACATATATATGTGTGTGTATATGTATACGTACAGATATTAATACACACACATACATATGAATACACACACAATATATATATATATATATATACATGGACACACACATCTATATGTAAGTATATGTGTGTTTATATATGTACACACATATATACTGACAGGGGCGCGCGCGCGCACACACACATATATCTACACACACACATATATATATATATGAATACACACACACAAATATATATGTATATATATATATATATATATATATATGGACACACACATATATGTATATGTGTGTGTGTTTATATATGTACACACACATATATTGACAGGCACACACACACACATACACACACACACAAAATATATATATATATATATATATATGAACACACACACACATATATGTATATATGTGTGTTTATACATGTACACATATATATATTGACAGGCACACACACACATATACATAAATGTACACACATACTCACTCACAGATATATATGTTTGTGTGTCTTTATATAGACACATACATGTAATAACCAAAAACTAAATATACTTAAGCGAATAAAATAGGGGTATTTTAGGAAAAAAATGATAAAAGTTAGAATGTTGCCTTATAATTAGGACCAAAATCAACTCTCAAATGTTGTCTTATAATTAGGATTGGAGGGAGTACCCTATACTCCTATTTATAAAACACTTTCTAATATATTATATTTCACAGAGACAAAAAAAAAAAAAAAAAAAAAAAAATCTTAAGCCTCATTAATTATATTTTAAAATTTAATAATTTTATCCCTATTTAATATATGTTATTCATTAAAACAAAATCCATACTATGATAAATAAAAGGTAAAATTATATATTCATTTGAAAAGTTTAATGACATCCCTTATAAATAGGACAAAAAAAAATTGCTTTGAGTATTTTAATTATTTCATATACTTCATTTGTCATCCATCAAGTTTGCAATAACTTAACACTCAATAGTCTATAGATGGAATCAGATACCCTCCTCATCATCTCTCTACCCATCCCTCCTCATCCTCAGATTTGGCCGTTTGTGGTGAAATTTTGATTCAACGGTCAGTTTTTTTCCGACATACCGCATGCGGTAATTTTTACCGCATACGGTAGTTCTAAAAACATAATCCGGCCGTTGGATCAAAATTTTGACGGTCAGATCTGAGAATGAGGAGGGATGGGTAGAGAGATGATGAGGAGAGAAACCGGATGCGTCTATAGATATTAATGAAATTTATAGTGATTTTTAAATGTGAGTCTCTCCATCAATCATTTTTGTTTTGGGTATAATACGGGCATTAGTCCATTCCTGATTCAATTTATAAGTCGTGGGTATGCAACCCCCACACAATCTTTGTACAGAAAACTGTCTACAATCAGTGGAAGACTATCAAAAATTAATTTGAGTCTCGCCATCAATCTTATTCAAAAGGTCCTCCATGCTAATTATTGGCTCTTACAAGTTACAAGTCTTCACAAATATTAAATAGGAAAAACATGTTGTAGGAGAAATGTTTTCTCATATCACACACACATAAAATGGTAGGACCTACATAAATATATATATAATTAGCATTATATGTATATGTGGTCCCACTATTTTACGTGTATGTGTAGGAATTCTTCTTCTCACGCAAATGCACGGTAAAGTTCAAACCCCATATTAAATATATGCTCTGCTTTTGATTTTATTTTCAGAGAAGCAACACAAATATGTTAATTGGTTGGTTCGTTATGATCGTTTCAATGATACTTCTTTCTCCATCTTGTTATAAATATAACATACAATTGACTTTTTTAGAAAGATAAAGAAAGCTAAATATTTACTTAATCATATTATGTATTGTGTATTATTAGATTATATATCAGTTTATAAGTGAGACAAAATAGTTTGAAGGAAAAATGACAAATATAAATATTTTAAAGTAATTTACTTAGTTTTTTTAATATCTCCAAAAGAGTTAACTCAGTCTTATATTTAAGACATCGTGGAGTATAAAATTTTTCTTACACCACCCTTTGGATGTAATGACGTTTTGATTGCCTATATAACATTTTATTATAACCTTGTATTGAAAAAATAATAATGAAATATACTGCTTTGAATATCATCACGAAAAATGTATAACTCCATTGTTTCAAACGAGTTTAGAAACCTATGCATTTTGTGGGCGTAGATATTTAGGATGTGTTTGATATAAAGAATTGGTGGGGAGGGAAAGGAAGGGAAAGGAAGATTTGAAAGATGAGGGAAGATGGCTTGAGTTGTTTGGTAGGAAGAAAATGAAGAGGTAGTAGTTGGTAAAGAATTAAAAAATGTCTATTTTACCCTCAAAAGAAATTAATTCAAAATAAAAAATAAAAATATTTTTTTTTTTGCTAAAATATATTTTAAAAAATATATTCTTGTTAAATTCGAACTCGTGAAAAAAAAAATTCGCTAAATTCCGAACTTTCCCGCCAAGTTCGAACTTCCCACCAAGTTTGAATTTTAGGGGTAAATGCTTTTTTAAAAAAACACTTTTCTCGGGAAAATTGCAAACTTTCCCTCCATTTTCGGATAAAGCATCTTCTCTCAAATAAGGGAAGATGAGCACTCACCTAAGATCTTGACTTGGACTTTCGTCTACCAAACACTCAAAATCCATGGGAACTTTAGAATCTTCTCTTTCCTTCTCTAATCTTCTTTCTACCAAACGGGTCCTTACTTGAAAATTTGTTGAGTTATCATCGATTAGTGTAGAATCGGGAATCAGGGCTGGCCCGGCCCTACGGCCTGAGATAAGGAAAGCATATATTTTTCAAAGCCCGGCCCGATAGTACCAGGGCCAGGGCCGGCCCTTCAGGGCCTGGAAATTACTATTCCAAATTTTAATTATTTTTTTTGGGTTTTTTCTAAAGAAATATAATTATTAAATTGCAACCATTAAAGTTCTAATCTATCAAATAAATATTATTAACATTAATATCTAAATAATATAAATCATTCAACAAATAAACACATTCATTAATTCGTAATAAAAAAAACAAACAATTGTCCACAATTGCCTCACATAAAATGTAAGAAGCATTAAACTAACCAACATTAAATAACTCACATAAAATATAAAAGCATACCACTATCATTGTCAATTGTCACATTCTTTATCACTATCATCAATTTCATAAATATTTGATTGTCTTCAATTTGACCAAAGGCTTCACTCTTTTTGACTAATTTTTTTTTTTTTAAAAAAATGAAAATGCTTTGCTGATAATAGGGCCTAATAAATAAGTAGGGATTAGCCTAAGGCCCTACGGGGCCAATTTCAAATTTTAGGCATATTTTCCAAGCCCAACCCTACGGGGCGAGAAACGGGCCGGCCCGATTTCCCGGCTCTACATCAGTGTAAGAAGATTTAGCATTTAATTTTTATAATAGATTAAATATTTCAATTTATCATGTTCAAGTTTTTAGCTTTAGATTTTAAAGATGAAGAAGGAAGTTATGATGACATAATCGGGAGCAACAACATATCTTGGGAAGTTATCAGGTATATAAAAAGTATAATAATAATATCGCCATTGGCCATACAGCGTCAACATCTCGAAAGATGGTTTCCAATGAAGCAACATCATGTCCAGGCATCCTCTAAAGACAGACGACTTGAACGTGAATGTGAGAGTACTATTTCATGGGACTAGCAACATGCACAACATAAAACATAGCGCAAGCCATAGCAAGAGAGAGATTTGTAATTACAGGGTTAAGATAAAAGAACGAATGCAATAAAAGTAAAGAGAACGGTAAACACAGAGTTAAGAAAGCCAAATGAATACAGGAGCCTAGGTACACTCTCAACATGTCACCATTGAAGGCCAAAAACACAGGAGGTGGGAAGTGAAGTGAAAGGATTCAACGGAGACTAAGCACAATATGAAGGGTATAATAGCATCAACACGTCGTGAAGGCCAATGGCATGCATTGAGGACAACACTGGAGATATGGGAAGTGGGATAAAGATAATACGCGAGAAGCACAATCGAGACAATAAGAAAAAAAAGTATTTTATTGATTAAATAAAAATAACTTGTAATTTCTAAAAATGATTTATGGGTCAAGTTCTTGTGAAATATAAAAATAATTTCTAATTTCTAAAATAATTCATATTTTACATTTAAAAACTAAAATATACATGAAAATAATAAATTTATTTGAATCTGGAATCTTTTATTCCCAACGATTGATCAATAGGAATACAACGTGCAGGGACGGAGCTTGAAGCAAAAATTTGGGGGGTCAAACAGTGGCAAAAAAAAAATTTTTAAGGAAAGTTTTAAACGCATTAAAAAAGAAAAGAATATAAAAAAAAAATTCATGAAATCAAGTGAATACTTGATGATGTAATAAGAGAGACAATTATTTTATAAACCCGTCATTTAAAAATCAATTAACTTCATCCACAGTGTAGAATGAGTAAAAGCATAGTAAAGGATACACCACAAAAGTAAATTTCACGATAAGTGAAAATTTCGGTAATTAGAATGAAATATAGAAAAAAAAAAGCAAGATTAACATAAATCATACAAGACCCCACATGGAGCAAATATTGAATTATAAGCCTCAAAGATATAAAAAAGAGGGAAAAATGTAAAAAGAAAAAAGAAGTTGGGGGGCCAAAATTAAATTTTACATCATATTAATTTTTTAAAAAAAAAAACAAATTCTAAACAATATAGAAAAAAATTTGTTTAGAATTTTTTTTTTTTGGGCCATAATAAAAGCTCCGTCATTGACAATGTGATAAGATTTCAAAAACATTTTATTCTCATTATCTATTTATTTTTAATATATTTACTTAAAAATATTTTATTTTATATCTCAATATTTTAAAATTTGTAACTATCTCGTGGTTATCTCTCTTTATTTTTTAGCATATTTTATTTTTTTTATATTTATTACGTTGGTGGTTACAATATTATTTTTATTATTTTAGTTGTTATAATATTCTTATATTCAGTGGGGCAGAGGAGGGACTCTACTTCTTTCACATAATTAATAGATAGAAAGATTCCTACGGTATTTCTTATTTCTTATTTCTTATATTTATATTGCATTCTTTTCAACAATAGAATTCGACAAGTTTCAAGTCCTTAGTTGTTCACTCTCAGTCTCTCACCGTCGTTTCTGTAAGTTTAATCTTATCTTGTAATCTTTTCTAGACTCACAGTTGTATCTTCTCTAACCATTTATTAATGGAATTCCAATTCATTTTTTTAAAAAAAAAAAAAATTGACAAGTTTAAATTAAACTTATTATTGTGTGCGGGAATCGTTCTTTCTTTTCTGGCCACCAGCGGGAATATGAAAAATCTTATGCATGCCTCGTCATACATCATTCTAAACAGAATTGTCAAACCTTGGACTTTTCAAACCCACAGATTAAACCGAAAAGACAAAAACATCATAATCATAGAAATGAGGCACAGTTAAGCCAAAAACTCCATTCCGGATTTTCTCAGAATCCTATCTCTTCTCATTTCTCAAGATCTTTTTGTTTTAAATTTGTCAAAAATTGATCTAAGTGTTGAGAGAGATACGTCCAATTTGAAAAACCACATGTGGTAAATATAAAAATTTTAAAAGTCAACTATATGTCTCTCTCTGAACTTTTAGATCAATTTTTGATAGCTAGGATGAAAAGATATTGAGGGATGGGGAGAGAAGAGATTCTGAGATAATCTACTTTCAATTCAGTCCCCACCACTTTATCTCATTTTGAAGTCTATACTGTGTATGTTTTTAGTAAAAAAATATTTTCTTATAATTTGTATTAGAAAATCATGCACAGTTTAGTTTATTGTTGTCATCTATAAATAATATCACCTTTTTTCTTAATAAATTTTACAATATTTCATGTTATATTATATATAGATACATATATACGTGTAGAGGGGCAAATTTTCAAAAGTGTTTAATTAATAAATCTTTGGTAGGACGAAAGTTTCTATGGTTGTCCAAAGAGTTGGTCAATCTTGATAACAATGTGGAACCACTTTGCCAAATGCCAATGTGGATTCCTTGTAAACAATGTTATTGGTCAAATTGTCAAATCATTATGTCCACTACAAGGCATCGCCACTTGCCAATAAATTAAAGAAAGCCAGATTTTTTAATATTTATAAAATTATTCTCTGAATTAATTATTGATGCATGAATTATTTCAATTTAGCTATTATCACAAATAAAGTTATTATAATCAAGGTTGGTTCATCATATTTGAGAGTCTGGAGATTACGTTGAAAAGATAATTTTATTAGAGACTAAATAATAATACACTTGTACACACATACACTAAATTTTATATTAAGTTCTGGAATTAGTATATAAGATTAAAATATATTAAAAGATAAATAAAAAATTCCGGTGGACTTTTCTCTGTGTGCGCTATGTTTTAGCCAACAAGAACATGGGAATATACTAGTATTAATTATTAAACCGTATTCGTTTCGATGGTATTTTATAATTTTATTATTACTATGAAGTTCTTTCTATTTTTTTTTCCATAATAAAATCTGGTATCCGGTTTGGGGTCCGTGACTGTCCCTCCTAACACAAATGTCTCCTAAACTCAAACTTGAAACCCAAAGAGATCCAGCAGAACTTTATACCGTTAGACCAACTTTATTTTAATATGAAGTTCTTACTATTATGACACCATTAAAGCATATAATTTAAATAATTGATGATATGAAAATCTTAAACCCCTTTGGAAAATTCTACCTAAAATTCATACAGAACTGTCAATAATGATTATTTTAGGGAACCTTACAAAATCAAAATATAATGATTCTTCCAATAACATTTTTTTTTACAAGCTAAAGCTTAGGAATCTCAATTTCATGAGATTCGACTCTATCGGAAGGAACTCGTTGAAACTTTTATCTCACTCGAAAAAATAAAAAGGGAAAAAGACACATAAACATTATGTGAACTTCCAAAATCCAAAACAGCTTATTAAAAACTTGCAAAGGACAACGAGAGAATTGAGGGGAAATCTTGGTTTTTTACGTTTGTGGCAAATGACCAAAATGCCCCTAGATTAAAACTTCACCCACTTTCTCCCCCTCTCCTTCCTTGAGGCCCGTTTGGTACGCTGATTTTGGCAAAGGGAAAGGGAAGATCGTGTCTTCCCATGGGAGAAATCTGTTTGGCGTGCCATTGTCCTGGAAAATGCCTTTCCCGCCAGCCTCCATCTTCCCACATATGGGGCAAAGTTTAATCCCTCCAAATCTAGTGGGATAGTGATTTCGTTCCCGGGAGAGTGAGATTTGGGACAAAAAAGCCCCTGTACAGTGCACGTTTTTATTTTAAAAAAAGGCATTCATTGGTTTAGGTGTACGAAAACCGCGAACCCGAAATTGAAGACACTTGGAGTTGGAGACGCAGCTCAACTTGGACGCAGGTGCAAATCAGGCGAGTTTCGATGGGTATGAGAATTGTTTGTTGTTTTATCCATTGTTGCCGATGCCCCCTGTTCATTTGTTTACATTCGTCTCTTTCTGTGTTAATGGGTATGGAGTTGTCGATGGGTATGTGAGTTTGTAGGAAGGTTGGTCGAATAATATGCATGTTGTGGGTTAATGGGAGTGAGGTTTTGTTAATAAAAGAGAGGCAGCTGGTATAGGGCATCTTTGTTATAATAAATGTGATCATTAAAATGTGCTGTGTTATAAATGAAAGTAGTTTGTGTGTGGGTATGAGCATTTATTGTTGTTTTGTCCATTAGCTGTGGAGACTTGAGAATCTGAGTTTTGTTTGGTGCTTCCCCAAAATTTGTTGTGTGTCCCAGGAAGAAGCGCCGACTTAACCATTCAGAAGTGATGGCTGAGGCTCTGAGAGACACAGTAATAGCGCTTGACAAGACCATGGTGACTGTCTTTGAAAAACTGGGGAATCGAATGTCCACACAACAAAGGCAAGCAGGCCTTGATGCGAAGGGGGATGATCTGTTCATGGAGCTTCTTCAGCTTGAGGATCTCACATTTAATGAGAGGAACTTGGCTCATATGAAGATAATAGCGTGTGACAAACTCCTTAGGTCATTTTACAAGATGCCTCTTGAGTTTAAGACATCATGGGTCCGAACCTTGCTGCAAATAGACCTTGTATAGCCATATATATATAGCTCAGAATGGCCTTGAAACTGTGTTTTTTGTGTAGCCATATGCAATACAGATTGGCCTAATTTCTGTAGTGTTTTGTATAGCCATCTATGATGCAGGGGTGTCGTTCACTTTTTGGGACAAGTCTGCCTTTTGTATGTTTAGGACAGCAAAGTGTAGACCATGTTAACTTAGGAAATTTAGAATTGGAGATGGGATACACTTTGTGTCTTTCGTCAATGTAATTGAAAATGTTTTGTCTTTTATTGTGGTCTGTGAAATGTATATGCGGCAACAATGTGGAATGTAAATCATGAACAAGTTAATGAAAGTTAAAAAGACCTTTGTTACGTCCGCATTTTATGTTTCACATAATTCAGAGTTACTGTATGTCTTGTGTTGCTATGGTCTTATTTGTACAGGGTTAGGTATCTGGTTTAGCACAAATGTCGCCTATGTCATTTTTTACGTTCGAACGCGACCCATTTGTTCCCATTTACGTTCGAACGTAATTAATACGTTCGAACGTAAATGTGTCCTTCCCAGTTACTTCACAGTTACATCACAGCCTGACATGTGGGTGATTGAGTTCGAACGTAGAAGCGTCGCTCGAACGTACTCTGAGTCAGCAGTTATTTGATATGTCTTCTGAAGCATTTGAGAAGGCCAAATTTCATTATGTTCATTGATTCCATCTATCAAAAGTTTGCCTCAATTAGCCATGTGACTTGTAATGCTACATTGCCTTCCCTGTTTTTAGGCATTTGTGAATGCCAACTTTCATTATTCATCACTTCAATCAGTGTCAATTGGCCATTTGAGTTTTAATACACTATTGCATCAATCTGTCTTTGTTTTGCATTTGTGCGCATTATATTGGTTCACTCTCTGATCTTCTTCTTTAAGCTGATATTTCTCAAACAAATATGCTGATATGGTTGTGGAATCAGTCATTCTATCTTCTTCTCCATCCTCACAAGTGCACATGTTTTGTTTTTAAGTACCCGCGATGCTTTTGAGAGGTCATTATTGTTGTTCGATGTGGAATTATTTAAGTAACTTAGCCCCTAGCCGTAAAGGGTTGCCCACATGTTCTAAGTTCTGACCCTACCTCCCCGGTTTGTTTTTCAATGCGAGCTGAATTGCACCCAATTTGAGAATTATACAATGAAGTTTGGACAAGCTTTGAATCCAACGAAAATTGAATTTTTCATAGTTGTTGAGAACAGTTGAAAGAAGTCATAGTTTGTTTTTTACGTGCTTTTTGCTTACGTAGAATTGAAAGTGTCAACTTGAAATAAGTTTTAAAATGTGAGATGCCACGACATGTTCGCGGCAAGTGATGGATGAAAAGAGATTCTGCATGAAAGGGTGCACTAGCATCACACATCTATTTATTTTAATCTTATGTCCATTTTTTGTATTAAAATCTTGAAGCCAATTTACTTGTAAAATTTTATTCACATCGGTTTGCCTTTTCTTCATATCTATTTAGAGGCGTCAGTTTGAGAAAATAAAAGAAGCCATTCCTATCATTCTTGTGCTGATGAGTTAGGTAAATTAAAAGCAATCAGTTCTTTTCCTGCTTTTCATTGTGGGAATGCCAAATTTCATTATTCATCGCTTCAGTCAGTTTTCCTTAACAAAGGAACTCCAATTCTTCATGGACTTCACACTTTTCAGGGTTTTTTTCTTCGTCTTTATTTTCATTCATTGAGTAGATGCCCATTGTCTTGTCTCCTTCATGCTTGTTTTTTCTTGTTGCAATGGTAATTCACTGAGTATACGCCCATTGTCTTCTTTGATTGTTTTCAAATTTGAATTGCTTCTCAAAAAGAGTAAAAAAGAGTAATGATTTTACAAAATCAATAAGTACTGACAATATATGTAAAAAGATTGATAAAGAGTTTTCTGTTGGGACCAATAGATCAATGAGATCAAATAAATGAATAGTGGTGTTGACAAAATCCACTACTGACAAATCATGTAAAAAAATTGACAAATAATTTTGAGTTGTGACCAATTAAGTAATAAGATTAACTAAAAAAGTAATGATTTTGAAAAAATCAATAGATACTAACAAGATATGTAAAATGATTGAGTAATCAGGCTTTTTGGTCTTTTCTTCCAAACATGAAAAACTCGATTCTCACCCCATCCTCTCTATGTCCTTTACATATGTTAATAGACTTTTTTGAGTTTTGGAAGTTGAAATTGTATTTATAGATATTTTTCCAAAATAAAAAAAAAGGTAAAAAACTAAAACTTGGTGCCAAGAGTTAGCAATATTGATAGTGAAATTTTCTCCGGAGATCCAATGGAAGACTGTTATGTATTAAAAACCTTAGGCCCCGTTTGGATCAAAGAAAAGGTGGGAATGGAAAGGAATGAAAATGAAAAGAATATAATGGAAAAAATATTTTGTCTCGATGAGTTTGGTTGGTATTGGAAAAGAAAATGAATTGATGGGAAAATTTTTTGTTTGATTGGAAGAAAATAAAGTAGGTTTTGCCTCTAAAAATATCATTGTACACTCTAGTGATATTTTTTCTTCCTTCAATTGGGTAAACACCACGACTACACTGGAGTGTGTAGATGCCACACTGGAGTGTACACTTTGTTAGTTCTGATAATATGAAGGACGTTATTTGAGTAACACAAATGTGTTACTTGAGTAATATCCTAAGCTTTCAAAAATAGTAGTGGCTGGAATCAAATTACTCAAGTAACATTCTGTTACTCAAGTGATTTTGCAAGCTTAGAGAGAAATGAGAAGAGAAAACGACGCATTTTAAAATAGCAGATTCAATGTTACTCGGGTAAGTGATTTCTTACTCAAGTAATCAACTCCATCTATCTTATGATGTCATTTTATTAATTGTTCCATCTCTCAACGGATTGGTCAGATGATCAACTTGAGCTATTTTATTCACACTCTTCTTTTACAAATACTCCTCTTTACCTTTTATCATGCCTTGCCCCATCAGCATCTAAAAATATGCACAAATCAAAATGGCATAGAGGAATATGTGTGAAGCATCATCTGATTGTGATCCCTGAGATTATATTTACTGATGCAAAACACAAATACATACCCCATATTCAATTAAACTATAAAGGAAAATTAAACCACCAGTTTAACTAAATTATCCTTCGACTACGTTAAATTATACATCTACTCGTCGCTACAAAATCATCCCTCACGCTCATTGATCATACCATGGTTTTGGAACCTGGACCGGACCGGCCGGTTTGGACCGAAAACCGGCGAACCGGCTGGAAAACCGGTCCGAGTTAGGGGCAAAACCAGTCGCGAGTTGGCCCGGGGTCAACTCGGCCTAAACCGGCCGAGTTGGCCGAGTCAAAAGGATTTTTTTAAAAAAAAAACTGAACAAAGAAGGAGGAGACAGTGTTGGTGGTGCTGACGGCGGGTTCATACCTTCCGACGGTGAGAAAAGACTCAAAGGAGTGAGTGGAAGCTAAAGGAGGAGCAACAAATGGGAGATCTATGGAAGGAAGGAGAACGAGAAGGAGCCAAGCAAAGAATAGAGAGGGAGCTTTGAAGTGGTGAAGATGGTGGAAGAGATAGATCTGAAGGTCGCTGTTCGTGTGGGAGAGAGATGGGACTTTGGCACTTGATATACCGACTGAGAAGTGAGAACGAATATTGAAAGAGGGTCTGGCACTATGCGGCGGATATGGGTCTTGAAAAGCATTGTCTCCCCTGATTCAACCTAATATTCAATGCTTTAAAAAAAAACCTAATATTCAATGATTTTTCTTTTTTTCTTTTTTTTTTGTTGGGATCAAGAAGCACATGTGGGTCTTGGAAAACTTCGGATGTGACAAAATCTCATCCATGTAAAAGCTGATTGAAGACATGATGGGTGAGAAAAGAAAAAGCAAAAAACCTATTGGATATTAGGTTGAACCACTAATGGGTCACGTCATGGTTGCTTATCAATTGTGATCTGGCGTACTGGTTTCCAGGAGGGAGGAGGAGCCATTTTTTTTAAAAAAAAATTAAACATAAAAAATAAAGGATGTGAGGTAAAACAAAAAAAATGAAATTAATTTCTTACCGGTTTAGTCCCGGTTTGACTCCGATCTGACCCACTGACCCTTAACCCAGTACCCCGACCAGTTCAGTGACCGGTGCGGGTTTAAGAACCTTGGATTATACTCACATTACTGCGCATCCATTTGAATTCTCTTCACTCAGGAACGCAAAAGAATCTGACGGATGCAATTCATATGTTTCGAAATCGTGCAGCAGAGGCTCCATTCCCTTCTTGTCACTTGGATGCATATGGGCATGCAAATACGATCCTTTGGAGTTATAATACCCTGTGCGGCTGAGTATCTTGAAATGACGAAGTTACTCGACTAGTAATTTAATTACTCAAGTAATGTCGCATAACGGAATAACGCTGATCACATATATTAGTCAAGTAATAATATTGTTACTTGGGTAATTTTAGAGCAAAAGATTTATAAAATTATAAATTACCATAAATACCTCAATTTAGAGGTGTTTTGGGAGCACTTGAGTTTTTTTGAAGTGAAATTGATCCTTGTGGATTAATTTGCAAAGTCTAAAGTCATCTTATCTTAGGTGAAATCAATGTTACTCGAGCAACGTCCCATTGTTACTCGGTAATTGCATTGATGGCTCAAAGGAAGTGTTTCGCTCACGATGTTACTCGCGAGTAATGCTTACATTACTCAAGTAAGTTGTTCCTGCAACACTTAGCAACGGTGTTATATCTTGACATTACTCGGGTAACTAGAATAGCTACTCGAGTAATATGATCTAAAAACACTTATCTATTATATTGAAATACGATATTACTTGGGTAATTGGTACATTACTCAAGTAATATATCCATATTTTCAGTTAACACACCTGCTAGTGTTTTAGAACAAATTACCCAAGTAATATAGTTGTTACTCGCAAGTAACATCACAAGAAAGAAGGAAGGAAATGAAGCAAACTATGGTTACTCGAGTAACATTGTCATGCTACCCGAGTAACGTTGAGAAAGCCAACTAATGAAAGCTCAAACAAGCCTTGCTCGAGTAACTGTTGTGCCTTGCTCGAGTAATGTACCTGAGTATTGTTGAAAGCTGAGCGTGGATCTTCAAATTAAGGAACAAACACATTGACAATATCATTTCCACGACTTCACCAATTTTTTTCACATATTTTCGCTATGGCACTTGACTATGCATCATTTCACTCGAGTGTACAAGATATTATGCATAGTATATGTTTATCTATGTTTTAAGATCAATGAACAGGGGATACGAGGGAGGAAACAAAATTTAGGTACATAACTTTAGAACTTTATATATATTAAACGTAGGTTCCATACAATATATTTGTCTTTTGTTTGTTGTCAATTGCACGCTTACAGTTGCCTTTGTCTTTGACAAAATTATAACTATACGTGGGCACCCAAAAAAAACCCAGCCATAGAACTTCCAAAAATTCAAAATAAGATCTGACAGACTTTCTCAAAAAATTCAAGATAACCCATAGAAATCTATGTCCCTAACAATGCCCAAATCCATGCTCCCTTGAATGCGGTGGGAATCTTCTCAAATGAATTGAGCAGTTGTTGTGAAGAGACAATCTTGATATGGGCGGTGGTCAGCTCGTCCACGATGAGACCAAGAACTTCCAACAAATGTTGAAACAACTCACCTTCCTTGACTTCCATCTTAGCATGATGAGCATCCCGAGATAAACGTGCTCCCAGATTGCCAAAAACTTTCTTTATTGTGCCATCCAGGGAGGAAATGGTTTCCATCAAAACGTCCACAACCATATCAGGCTTCCCTGATTTCCTCCACTTCCTTGCACTACCAGAACACTCACCGCCAGCTCCTCCATGGGCATAATTACCAACAAGAGGCTGAAAGTAAACATTCATGGACTTCGCTGTCCATGGCCTAATTGAAGACAAAAACCAAGGAGGCTGAAAGTAAATGAAGAGAAAAAAGATAGAGAAGAACCAATGAACCTGTTGTGTGGGATGCACAGTCGTTGTCGTTGAAATTCCACTTGGCCTCTCTGTTGTCCACAGGTCTCTATTTTCTAGGCTCACATGTTGGCCTTTTTATAGAGCTAGCTGTGTGATTAGGGGCAAATTGGACTTTAGTCCATTCTCGAGGCGCTTTGAAAATAGCTTCCATTTTTATTTAAACGTGGGAAAATGAAGCGCGGCGGGAAAATTTGAATCAAACGGCCGCCGCCACCGGAAAATTTGAATTTTCCTTTTCCCTCCCCCAATTTCCTTTGACCCAAACGGGGCCCCAGATTTGTATTTAACCAAAAAATAAGGTGAACAAAATAAATTGATACTTGCCTAAGGTTTAATATAAGACATATTTAAAGAATTGATATTATTCTTACATATAAGATATATTTTTTATATTTATTAATATTTTTCTAAGTTGCTCTTAATGATGCTCCCTCAATAATAACCAATGAGGAGGGGGAGTTAAAGAATTAAGAAAGATAACTAAAATATTTTAAAAAATATAAGTCATATTAACTAATTTAATTAAAGAGACCCACACAATACTGTACAATCAGATTCCGGGTTGATTTTTACGGTGAAAAATATTATCCTGTTATGAGATAAGATGAGAGGACAAAAAAACCCTTCACTTTCTCTATTTTGTTTTTACTTTTCATAATTCATACACCCATGGTGCTATATACAGTGTTCAGACCTACAATCACATACTTAAAAATACTTTTAAAAAACCATCAAATACCGAGATTAATTGGTAGGGGTTGTTCCTTTTTAACCAAAAGTCTCAAGTTCAAACTTTGGGAATGCAACAATGATTGGTGGTAGAGCTATCTACAACTATAATTTAATTATATTCAACATATAATATGATTAATTAATTTATTTAGTTTCTTTAATCTCTAAAAAAAAAAAAACAATTATAATAAGATCATATTAGGCTCTAATAAAAGTATCCGATTTTTTCCTTTGTCTTTGTTTCCAAGGAGTCATACATACATACATACATACATACATACATAAAAAAAAAAAAAAAAAAAAAAAAAAAAAAAAAAAAAAGCATCCATAATAGTCATGACTCGTGAACCATGTTGGACAGCTATCTTATTTTGTCCCCCTCAACTATATTTTTAGTCCTTTAAATTTTATATGAGGTATGTTTTTAGTCTTTTAACTTATAAAATATACTTTTGGTCATATATTTCTAACACCATTAATATTATTAACAAAAAATGTTGACGTGTCAAACTCAAATGATGAATATTCAACTAACAAAACATATTTAAGTTTTAATTTTTAATGTAAAATGTAAAATGTTTAGATTATTAAAATAAAATAAACTCATAAATCGTTGCAAATGAAGAGAAATTATTGTATGAACCTGGTTTGCCACATCATTTGTGGTCTAACCAATTAAAATATAACAACTTATGAGCTGATTTAACACCTCCAAAATATTAGCTGGCATATTAATAAAATTAAAAGATTTCACAAGATTTACTTTTTCATTACTTGTGAAATCTTAATTAAGGGATTCATTTTTTTAAGAAAAAATAAAAATATGAAATACATGAGCACCAACTAGAGTTAAATTAGCAAAGTTGTTGTATTTTAACTAGTCGACCACAAATGAAGTGGCAAAACAAGTTCACGCAAGAATTGCTCACAAATGAAATCGAGGTTTTACTATTTAGATTATTAAACTAAATTTTTCTCTTAATTACAAGCACATAAACCAGCCTTATTCACACTGTGTCTATAGTGGGGTTTGAACTTTGAATTCATAAATAAAAGTGACACTTGACCCTTGAGCCATTAAAACAGAGACTCATTCTGACAAGTGACAACTAAGTTAAATTTGAAGTAATATAATAAAATAACCAATCACAATCCATATGTGGTGTGGCAAATCACTAAACTAACTAACTTTGATAATTAAATAACAGAATACGATGTTCTGGTGAAGAGTCTATCAGGTGCCGTTCATATCACAGCCAACTGGCCAAGAATACTGGAAAATGGAAATACAGTCTCAGGGTGCTGATTTTAATAATCTTGAACTTAGCCCATTGCAACAGCTGGAGGGAGTTAATTGATATGCTGAAAGATGACACCTTAGAAACCAGAGGAAGTCTCATACTCTGTCAAATCAGGAAGTTTATGGGGAAAGACTGGGTTTTAAGGATTCATTATATCTCAAGAGAGAGAAACACGGTTGCCGGCGCCCTTGCTAAGGAAGACATTTCTTCATAGACATTTTTAGATGTGTGTCCTGAGTTTTTACGAAATTTAATCTTAAAGAGAAACTGAGATTTAATTCCCCTATGTAATCTCATGATATTTTGTTATGTTAATTCTCATGTATAAAAAAAAGAGGCTATAGGGAGTGAAGATTTTTTTTTTTTTTTTTTTTTGGGTGCCTAATTTTGAGTTCTGTAAGTTATTATTTTTTCACAGTGAAGAATACTGTCTCAATTTTTTTATGTCTTATAAACAGTAATATTTTAGATTATTCAAACTGAAGCTCCTGGGCTATCTTCCTACAAATTTTGGATAATAATAATAGTGGAAAATTTTGAAGGCCTTTATTATTATAAGTTTGTAAAGTTGGCGTTTGATGGTAAGAGTTGATCGAGATTAACGGAAAATAATGATCAACAATTTTAAGTGATGATTGTGTAATTAAATCCGATCAAACACGCTTATATGTTAGTATTTTAATAAATTAATACTTAAATCCTATTAATTGAAAAATATTTAATCTTCTTTGACAAAAAAATATATATTTAATCCTCACAAACTATGAAAAACCGTATAATCTGTAAAGATTAAATATTTTTCAATTAATATGATTTAAAATATTAATTTATTAAACTATTAACATATAAACATGTTTGGTGAGCATTTAATTACACAAGGCGATCTCGTATCAATTATTGAGTCGGTATTTTCCGTTAAGCCCAAACTAACAAATGTTAACATTAATGACCATACGACTTTGGTTAAAGAGATGAGGCAAACATGTCGACCAAACCCCTCCAAAAAATTTTATTTATCAAAAAATCTTTTTATAGTTTTCTGATTAAAAGAACAACAAATTGTATGAAGAACTTGACCTAATAAATAAATGTAGTATTAAAAAACTATTACCTATTTTAGTTATATAACTTAATATTAAAGATATGCGCGACTAGACAAGCCTCTCAGAAATTTATTTATTTATTTTTATATTGCATAGTTGTATTATTGACTGGGTTCTCAAAATAAATTCATAAAAATAATAAGTTTACTTCGTGGCAAGGTCTATGGGAGAGAGTTTAGCACGACATACTTCACAATTTTTCCCAATCAAATAAAACATTAATTGTTGTTATTAATACTCGTAACTTATTTTAAATTTAAAATCCAGTTGTTCTACCATTTTATAAGTGAGATGAGTTTTGACCCCAAAAAATAAAATAACCAGAAAAAAAAAAAATTTTGTTCGCCCATGTGGTTCTTAGGGTAATAATGAAGCTAATTGAAACAAGTTTATCCGGACTAACCATTGACTTTTTCCCCCAAATCATATCTGTACTTGGGCTCTATTGGTTCATGGGTTAAAATATACATATGGTTTGGCTAAAAGAACAACAAACATTAAATACTTTTCTAGGTGTAAAAATAACTATATGATTATAAAAGTGGAGGAAAAAAATATATTCCGTTATCTAAAACTAACATCCATTAGCTTTGACAATATTATGCTAGGTGGAGTCCAACTATATACTTCAGTCTTCACAATATTGCCTATAACACTTGTTCAACTTAGCACATAAGGATGTTTTAAATTCATGTCCATCTTCTTCTTTCGTCTTGTAAAGGCCTTATATTGGTCCTTTTTATTAATGCATTTTGACCCTTAAAAAAAAAAAAAAAAAAAAAAAAAAAAAAAAAAAAAAAAAAAAGCCACCTAAGCACATAAGAAGCTCCAAAAGTCCAAATAAAAGTTGGGCAGAAATGTGACATTACTCAATAATTCTACCATTACACTGTATTTTTTGGCTGCGAACAAAGCAACACACCAAAAATAACATGGGTCCCTCGTAAAAGTATGATATTAATCACATTAATGAGTACTTCATGAGAGGTTCTTGATGAATTAGGATGTAAAAATATATGAATAACATGAGTTAACAACAACAATTTTCTTCTTTACAAAAATACATTCAGAAAAGTAGGAGACTCATGAGCTGAGCATCAAGCTTCCCAAAAGAAATCTAAATCTGTATGTCTCCCTAGAAAATCCTCCAGCATAACCCACCTTATTAAAGATTATATTAATGAGATAAGACTTTAGTGATTCCCCTCAAGTTTCAGAGACATTCCAAACTCAACCTCAACGGTTGTTGACGTTCAGCTGATGGTCTAATTTGAGGGAATTGAATGCAGAAAGCAGCAAACCAGAAAGAGTGAACCATGATTCTCACCCATTAGGCTTTGGTGACTTGGAATAATGATGATATGGAGAACCACGTGGACCGTTTGGACTTGACAAGATCCTCACAGGTTGGCCTTTCCTTGATACTGATGTTAGCTGTGTTTTTGAACCATTTTTGGGATTTGGCATGGACATAGTGCGATCTACTCGTGTGAATTGGAAGTATTGAGATGAAATAGCCATATCCTTAAGGTTTGGCAAAGGCTTAAGAACTCGAACAACTTCATTCATCATGGGTCTCGATTTTGGATCACGGCACAGGCATTGGGCAGCCAGTTGGGCAGCTTTCTGTGAACCTTTGACTGAGAAGTGACCTTCAAGACGAGGATCGATTATTCGGTAGAACATCCTCCGGTCTCCAAGTGCAGGTCTTGCCCATTCCACCAGGTTGTGTTCCCCATTTGGTCTATTTTTATCAATTGCTCTTCGACCGGTAAGCATTTCAAGAAGCACTACCCCAAAACTATAAACATCACTTTTTGTTGTCAAATGTCCTAAATCAGAATTGGTAGTATCAGGTCAGTACTGAGATTAAGGAAGCATAATGTAAGAAATAAGCTGAAATTGCAAACACTTGCTCAGACTAACCATACAAAACCTGAGGCAGCTTTCTCAGTCTCATTTTTTATTTCAACATGTTCCTTTCCCCATATAAAGAATCAAGCGTGTTCTAAGAACAAATTGCTCTATACACTCCCTTCCCCATCACCCATCCCCAATTCATTTTTTTAACATATTAAGTTCCAATAATTGATATATATATCCAATTTTCCAACGTCAAAAATTGAATGATATTTTGAAGAATTCCATCTTCTTAATATTTTGAATAAAAATATATTGTTGGTCAAAATGGGTTAAGCCTTGAGTGCTTATTAACTTCTAATTTTATATGAAGCATTGGGTGTCTTTTGTCTTTTGGTAGAGAGAGAGCAATGTAATTTTTTCACAATAAAGGGATAAGAGCAATCCATCAGAAAGGAGAACAACTTGCCTAAAATTAAATCATAGCTGATATCATCACACTTGGAAAACAAATAGTGGATCACAAGGGATGAAACTTACGCAGTTGGGCAAGGGGGCAAAGTAAATGAGAGTCACAACAGTTCCTGTGACTTGGAGGACATTAAAAAGGCACCTTTCAACTTGCCACTGACGAGTTGGAGTTCACAAACAGGGATTTGTAAAGAATTATAGCGCCAGAAAACCCTTTTCTCTATTGTCAATCTTTGTGGTTGCAATTGCTATTAATACGATTGCCATTCTTTACCTCTCACTTCCCAACATAAGCTATGTGTTTCTTAGAAAAGGTAACAGAATTTGATCCTAGCTGTTTGTATAATTAATACATACATATGAAGGCATACTTGGCTGTCATCTGAGAGCTGTATGACAACCCTCTCCCCCATGGAGAGTCCCTTCCCCCATCCCCTCCGCAGGTTTTGGAACTCCTACTTTATTATTTATGGTCATTTGATTGTTTCTTTAAGAATGAACACATACAAGCCATGGAGGATGAGGAAGTGTCAGGATTGGAAGGCAAAACTATGTATGTAATTCTCAACACTCAAAGCTAAGTTGTCTAGAGTCTAAATCACAAAATGAATCTAAAGTTCAAGCAATCCCAATCAATACTCAGATGGGAAAAATGATGTAAAGTTGGAAACTCACCAGTCATCACATACTCTGGAGCTGCGTAACCATATGTTCCCATAACTCTGGTCGATACATGGGTCTTTCCAACCTCAGGACCATCTTTGGCAAGTCCAAAATCAGAAAGTTTGGCATTGTATTCCTAACAACATTTTTTAAGAAAATGAGTGAATGAATTATAGAACATCAAATAATTAGAATCCTCTTCACTAGTTCACCACATACCGCATCTAATAGGATATTAGATGTCTTGAAATCTCGATATATTACGGGCCTCTGAGCTTCTTCATGAAGAAAGGCAAGACCTTTTGCAGCTCCAAGTGCAATTTTCATTCTGATAGACCAAGGAAGAGGCAAGGGCCCTTCTGCATAAATCATGGTTGTTACCAGAAAACAATAAATAACTTTATTTAATCTCTGAAAGCATAGCATTAAGCAGGAAAATCAGTGACATTGAAAACAAATTTTATTCTGGATTTTGCTTTTTCATAGGCCCAAAAGTTTCTAGATAATACATAATATTTTATTTTAAAAAAAAAAAAAAAAAAAATTTAAAAAACGCGCAAATAATGATTCAACTATGCATTTTATGAAGTTAATCATGAAGGCATATCTAAGTTAAGCTCTTCCAGGTTTGATTTTGTAGAAGTCATAGTTATTATTTGTTCAACCTGATCATCAACTCTTAAAGGATAGATTATATAAGAGACATTAAGGCATATCGCACAAGGGTCAAATTTTAGTTTCGTAGACCTCATGGGTCAGTAAGCTATCCTAGAAGCTACTTTAATATTTACTCAATTAAATTGCAGCATCTATTAATTCAACACCAAAGAAACAACATTCCAGGGAAATAGAAGCAATAACGAGCAATCTACTGCTCAGCCAAATTTTGATTTCATTATAGCTGAACTGAAAATTTTTATTTTATTTGACTTTTTGTGTCAAGAACATCCAAATTTTGCAGCAACCACATGGTATTAGCCAGAGACAAACAAGTAACAGTGTAAACATGCAACAGAAACTGAATGAGTTAGTAGTGTACTTCTAAAGAGATGGTTCTCCAAACTTCCGCGGGGCATAAATTCATAAACCAATAATCTTTGGTCATCTTCAATACAGAAACCAATCAATTTAACCAGATTAGCGTGGACAAGATCACCGAGATAATTCAGCTCAGCCTGAAAAAAAAAGAAAATGAAAGTGTTAACAAAACAAATAATTATATAACTGAAAGTTAGTAGTCTCAGCAGATCATAGAAGGATCATAATTGAGGAAGGATATGTATAAAATACTTACAAGCCACTCTTTGTGACCCTGAAGTCCATCATGGTTGAGGGTCTTCACTGCAACAGTAAGCCCAGTACCTGGTTTGACAGGTGCAGTTCCATTCTCTTCAATCCAACCCTTGAAGACACAACCAAACCCACCTTCACCAAGAAGACTCTCTGGTCTGAAATTCCGAGTTGCCATTTTGAGTTCATTGAATGTGAATTTTCTCAAACGAGAAGAAACCTTCAACTCCTCGCTGAATTTTGGAGTTGAGGGTATACTTCCTGCATTGCTAGTGGTACTGGAGGACTCTGGAGGAGCAGAAGTTCGATCTTTGGTATTTTCATTCGTACATCTGTTTTCCACTGATTACACAAAGATCACAACTTAAATTGAATGATCACAAACTATTACATGAATGATGCTGGCGTGCTTGGCTTCAGGCAGCTTAGTTGCAAGATTATTTTACTAGTATATTAACTAAATTGAAGTACAATCCAGCTGAGCGATACAAAAGATCAAAGCATCACAAATTGTCCACGGCAGTATTAACAGCAAAATTTGAGGTTGAGCAAGTAGCACAGATTCTCCTATGATACATTACTGACATCTCGACGCCTTTACTTAGTCGTGTATATAAATGTTTCCATCGATAATGCGAAAAAAATATTCTTTAGCATCTTCAATTGCTTGGTAATTGGTAATAGAGAAGTTGGAGGCTCAACATTCTCTCGGAATACAAAGACACCAAAGAAAAATTATACAACTTACTATCCACGGTTCATGAGAACTCATTCCGTTTCTTGAAACTTAAATTGACAGCTCAAACTAAAAAAACGGGTAGATATTTAAAAAAGAAAGATATGAATTAATTTCTCTCTGCATCTAAAATTGACACAAAATAGAAATGTTTCATAATATGTACAGAGCGGAAAAGACAGAAAACTACCATTATGTGCGCTTGGACCACCACTTAAGGAGTTATCAATCTTTGATCTAGAAGGTATGCAGCTTCTGATGCAATTGAATTTAGCCCAACAACCACTATGCTTCTCTGCGCCATCTTTCTTCTTCCTTCCATTTGACTTGCCCACGTCCAAACTTCCAGCTTGAATTGCATTATTCCCAAATCCCATCTTTCAGAACCTCTTATATAGGAGCTTCCATACCCAAAAATTACAGAGATTTCCGAAAAGGAAAGGAGACTTGAAGGCACCCTAACCCCAATAATTGAAGGCTATGAGACCTACCAATTGAACAAAACAAAAAGAGAATGGAACCTCGATAACCAATGAAAGCAAGGATCGATGATTAACACTTGCAGACCGGAAAGTGACTGAAATGAATGACAGACTCAATACTGAAATTGAGTCCAAAGGCTCTAGGAGGGGAAGGGAAAGGCGTTGAAGAGGAAAGCGGGAGACTGCTTGAGAAAGAGAGAAAGTTTTTCAACAGCGGGCCGGTCGGGCAGGCTAGAAGCAAGAAAGTAGGCATACGGGCTGGTCGGGCAGGAGAGAGAAAGGGACAGCCATTTCCTTTTCTTTTTGGGAGGGTCACTAGGTGGATATTGTCATGGCTAATTACAAGATTTTTTTCTGCTCAATTGTTTGACTTTCCTTTAGCTCCGATCCTCCTTTTTTGAAAAAATTACGCCCACAATTCATAATATAAATCATTTTAATTAATTCTTTAAATTAAGTCGTTAAATTTAATCTAAATTAAAATAAATTTATAATTTTACTCCTATTTACACTTATCACGTGTTGTATGAGAAGATGAAGATTCCTACACACACACGAAATGGTGGACTCACATCTTTTTTATTAAAAAAAAAAAAATTCAAGCGTGAAAATAGTGGGGCCCCACAACTTTTTTGTATCTATAATATGAAGATACACTTCTCACACAACATGGAAGTGTTTTCCATTAAATAATATTTTAAATGAGACAGAAAAGTCCACTGAATCATATTTAAACATTAGTGATAAAAGTAAAATTGACAAAAAAGCCTTAGTTCTTCAAGTTTTTTATATTGTAGACCAAATATTCTTTTAAGGAGTGACTTGTGGAATGAATGGAGGATATAATTGGTCTTTTGTTCAATAGTAATACAAACCTCTTCTTTTTTTTTTTTTTTAATCAAGGAGTCTCTTAATATGATATATTTTTGTTGTTGATTACCGAGGAGATGATCAAAGTAATTAACACTAATCACTAACAATTAATATTTATATAATAATATTATTGGTTTAACATGACATTTTATAATCTTACAGATCGATATTTTTTTAGTACATCGGATATCATATCAATATTTTAATTCAAGTCTTAAAAAAACTCAAAACTCAAAACTCAAAATAAAAATGATTACAAATATATTTTTGGTACTAAACGATTATATCACACCAATAGGGAGTTCTAATTTATTGTCACAACTTCCTCTAATAAAAAAAGAAAAAAATGCATTTTAGCATTTAAAAATATATGACACTTACACGTCGGGATAAACTTGAGGTTGTAAAGCTTCTTGAACCATAAATTGGTGGTTTATGGCAGGACGGTGAGCATTGAAGTGAAGCTGACCAAATATAAGTTTAAATTTACTCTTAAAAAAAAAAAATAAAGCGTTGAAATAAAAAATAATTAAAAATGCATTTTGTTATGAGAGCTATAGTTGAATTATGTGTCACAGAGTAGACCCGATACCAAGAATGTATTTTAGTATTAAAAAATATATGTCATGTCATCATCAACTCTTAATGTAAAATAATTAGAGGGATTAAAGAAACTAAATAAATCAGTTAATCATAATATATATCGTGTACCATTTGATTATATATAAGTTTATAAATCGATAAGTTAATTTAGCATAAAAAAAGATAAATATTACTATAATATCTTAAAGTAATTTATTTAACTTCCTTAATCTCTCCAAAAAAGGTCAACTATATTTTATACTACCTCCCGTCCTAATTATAAGAGCTAGTTGGCTTTCTTTGGAGACATAAAGGAAGCTAAATAAGTTACTTAATCATTTCATATGTTAAATATTATTAGATTATATACTAGTGTATTAGTCAAACTAATAAATTTGAAGAAAAATATAAAAATAAAAATACTTTAAAGTAATTTAATTAGCTTCCTTAATCTCTTTTAAAAAGTCAACTAACTCTTATAATTAGGACCAAATGGAGTATCAATTATCAGAGAAGTATTATTTAATATTATAAATATTAACCAATATTATTGCGATATTTAAATGTACTAACTTATACATCTATTTTAATATTGAAAAAATGAAGATGCTTATTATTTTCTAGGACTAAGGGATAACTATTGTGTCACTAAAAAAAGGGTGTTGTGTATTCTGGTTGGTGTTCATGCACCACGTTTTATTATCTTTCTTGTTTTTAGTCAACAGCAATACATCTCAAAGTATGCCACGTAAAGCACATGATATTGTGTTTTTTATTTATTTTTTCCTATTATATGTAAGCTTTTTAATATTTGGCACTTGTTGGTAGCCTAACTTTAGAACCTTAATAATTGTACATACGAGCATGCCGTCAGTGCACTCAAATATTCTATCTACTTTTTTATATTATCTTCA
This sequence comes from Acacia acuminata, assembly GCA_019022655.1. Taxonomy (NCBI): domain Eukaryota; kingdom Viridiplantae; phylum Streptophyta; class Magnoliopsida; order Fabales; family Fabaceae; genus Acacia; species Acacia acuminata. The sequence goes on along the minus strand of JAFJYI010000019.1, from coordinate 2,276,816 downwards.
TCTGTACAATTTCAGTTCATACATGGATTATAAGTAACAACATATCACCCAAAAAATCAACTATAACAACCACGACAAAAATGAACTGTCATATAACAGCCTGAATCCTCTTAAAGAATAAAATATTTATTAAAAAATAAGATCATTTGCTACTTTCAAGAACTATTAAGCCCAATATAGACATATTGTCACTTATATATGTAGAAGTATGTGCATATCATAGATATATGTTCATGTTGTGAAAATTGAGAAAACTATTATTTGATTCAATAAAACTTAGAATTTTGTATTAGTTTTAAAAATAGAATGGGGAAAGGAATGTAATAGGGAACACATAAAATTTTATTATGGGCATTTTAGTAATGTTAATGATATATTTTTATATTTGGTCATTCTAAATAATTACAATTTTTATAGTCTTTCTCCATAAATATCTAGATCCTTCATTCTAATATTCTCAAAATTAATTAAAAAAAAAGCGAGAGAGATCCCCTCCTCTAGTGTTTTGGGTATGCGGGCATAAAAACATGCTCAATCTCTTATCTTCCTCAGGAATCTCTACTACCACTTGTTTTAATACTATAACATGCCAAGTGTTTATGGGGCACCAAATTGCCGAAGGAAGATTTACATAGAGAATGATAATGGTTAGCTGGGGCCAGTGGCGGACCCAGAAAATTATAGAAGGGGGGCACCATTAGTGGAGGGACTCGGGGGTTCGGGGGCAGCGCCCCCGAAAATTTTTTTTTGGAGCAAAATTTTAAATGCATTAAAAAAAATAAAAGAATATAAAGGGAAAAACAAGGCTAAATATATTACAATAAAAATAATTACAATGTCATCCTTCTAGGCCTTATTTTTTGAAATTTTATCATAATTGCCTCATTATTAATGCTATCAAATACATCTTTTTCAATATAAGGCACTAGGCAATCATTCAACCATTCATCTCCTATCCGATTAGAAAGTTTAGTCTTAATGTATTTCATAGCCGAAAATGCTCTTTCCACAGAATCGATTCTTCTGAGGCAAAGTTAATGCTAACTTTACAAGTAAAACAATAGTAATACGGTGTAAAAGATACTATCATACATTCATACTATTCGAAAAGATAAAGATTTGATTTAGGGAAAATGTGATTCTGGATTTTACCCTAAATTTTTTTTTTAAAAAAAATTATTCCAACGACGTCATTTAATTGGGGGCACTTGCCCCCAACCTATAACCTCGATCCGCCTCACTGGGGCCTGGGAAGGAGCTCCAAAAACGCATTACGTAGAAAACGACAATAGTTAGCCAGCCAAAAGCTAATAATAAAATGATACATGCCCTAACTAAGAAGATGAGTACAATAGAAAGTTAGTTAGAGTATTTTACTCTTTCAAAAAGTTAATAGATTAATTAGTCTCAATAAATTAAAGGGAAAATCTCATATAAAGCTACTTAAAATAGAAAAATTATAAATCAGGTTGGTAAATTTAAAAAATCATTAATTAAGTCATTAACCCAATTTAGAATTTTAAAATCTGTATAAAATGAGTTTGATGCCCTTCTTCTCTTTTCTACCAGCTTTTCTTCTCTCCCCTCTTAAAAGAGTATTATTGCTTTATGACTTTATATCTCTATATATCAATATTAATCTATGCTAAATCAAATGATTTTTTTCCTAAAAGGATAATCAAGAATAATTTAAGTATATCACGCCATAATAGTATCATTGATATCAATAAATAATTTTTAATTGAAAATCAATTAATTGTATTAATGATAAAAAAAAATGTGAGGTTTTTTTTTTTTTTAAAGAAAGTTTTTATTTTTATCGGGTGAGATAAAACGCCAAAAAAAAAAAAAAAAAAGCATATTCCATATCAACTTCACCCTTTGCAAAATTGAATTGAAATAAAAGTCATTTTTACCAATATTAACCTAAACTAAAATAATTTTCCTTAACACATAATGTGAGATTTTAGATAGTAATTTAGTTAAATATTTCAATTTTAATTTTTTAATTATTTAAAATAAATCAATAATATTATTTATCCTTTTTAACAAGCGGCGTTTAAATTTTATGTACTTCTAATGGATATTTCAGAAAAAAGATGTAAAATGCACTTAAAATTTCATAAAACGGTTTATATCAATATAAAAATTTCAACAAAAAAAAAACTATATATATGTGTGTGTGAAAAATATAGTAAAATTTATACTTAATTAATATATTTATCAAAATATGTCCTTTTTATAGTGACATATATTATAATTTTTCTTTAAAAAAAGTGTTCATGCTAATAAAATGAACTCTTTACTTATTACCCAAAAAAAAAAAAAAACTCTTTACTGAAAATATTGTAGGTTTTTATACTTATGATAATACTTAATATATTTGAACGAAAGATATTTTGTTGTATTGAAATTAATTTTGACATATACATGGAAAACATAAGTTAGGAGTAATAAAACTCATTAATGAGGAGAGAGGAGAAAGTATTAACGTTCTTTTAATACATATTTTAAAATTCTAAATTGGAGTAATGACTCAATTAAAGAGATTTATTGAATTTAATAACCCGATTTAGAATTTTTCTATTTTAAGTAGTTTTATATGAGATGTTTCCTAAATTAAAACATATTTGATTCCAATTAGTTTCTTTGTTTAATTGATATCGGAAGTATTTCAAATTTCAAATTTGAAATGGTAAAATAAGGAAGCATTTAACTAGGGAATTTTTTATTTAGAAGAAGGAAAATTACATATGTAGAGAACATCAAATATAATAAGCGAAAGGGAAAAATCAGGCAACAAATGAATAAACATCAAAGAGCATACATGAAGAGATATAAATAAAAAAACACATAACATAATCATAGTATAATATCTATATAATTTCCAACACATATAGTGTGTAATTTTTTTTTATCTTTTTCAATATCAAAATAATAAAGAATAATGAATATCAGTCAAACGAGGAAGAAAAAGAGGATCAAAATAGATGATTAGATGTTTATAGCCCAAAAAATTTGATAGCTTGATTATACCATTAGATGATTAGATACCAAAAATTTGATAGCTTGATGATACGATTAGATGATTAGATACCAAAAATTTGATAGCTTGATCATACGATTAGATGATTAGATACCAAAAATTTGATAGCTTGATTCAAAACACATATATAATTTGATAGCTTGATTATAAAAAAAAATAGATGAATTGATGTTTATGGCTCAAAAAATATACACTGTTTCGTTATTTCTAGCCGAAAAAGGATCAAATATTCGATTCTATAGTATAAACAAAAGAAAACAACTAACAATATGAATTGAATGAGTTGTATTTAGTTATCTGTATTTAGAAAAACCGCAAGATATAACTAAATACAAATAAACAAGAAAAAGTAAAAATTAATTGAAAAAAAGAGAGAGATCCCCTCAGCTAGTGTTTTGGGTATGTGGGCATAATCACGTGCTCTATTTATCATTTTCCTTAGGAATCTCTATTACCACCTTTTTTAATACTGTAATATGGGTGTTTCTGGGGCACCAAATTGTTGAAGGAAGATTTACATTCTTCGACGAATTCTCCAACTGACCAAATGTAGGTAGCGATGTGGTTCTCGGATTGATGACCTCTCTGCATAGTGGGCAACGAGTCTTACGTTTGTGGATCCACGTATAGATGCAATAGTGGTGAAAGAAGTGGTTACAGTTTGGGAGCAGTCGTCCTACGTCACCTTCTTTGAACCCTTTCAAGCAGACGGCACACAAAGCTGCGGTGGAGGAGGAGGTGTAGGTAAAGCTGGGAAGAAGCTTCAAAAACTCATTACGTAGAGAACGATAATAATTAGCTAGCCAAAAGTAATAGCAGCCAATAATTAACAAACAGATACATCCCTCAACGAAGAGCATGAGTACAACATATACATACTCAGGAATAGCCATAATAAGTAAATTGCTTGGGGTAAGCCAGTGAATGTGAATGTGGCCTTCTTCAAGAATATATAAGGATTGAGGGAAAGAGATTAGAGAGATTTTAGATTTTTTAATTAGGATAAATATATTATTTTAATTTTAAGTAATAATATAGATTTTTTTAAAGATGTGACAAAAGGTTTTCACCTAGAGTGTTTTAGAAAAACTTAGATTATCAAAATAAAAATAAAATTTAATTAAAAAAAAAACCTAATACACACACGTGTATGCCTCTAGAGAGATTTTAGATTTTTAATTAGGATAAATATATCATTTGAATTTTTAAGTAATAATATACATTTCTTGAAGATGATAGATTATTTATTTATTTATTTATTTCATGAGGCAGCATTTATATCGAATGATAATGATTTGATTATGGACCTACGCCCGCGGATCCTAGGTTCCTATAAATTATTGCTTTTTAACGACAATTGCAAAAGACTTAATTTTGTACATGATAACGATTTGATTAAAAATGTTGTATATATAAAATAATTAATTAGTTTGAGATGTTGAGTGCTAATAAAAAAATCCAAAAATATTTTAGGACGCAAGATATAACTAAATAAAAATAAACAAGAAAAATTTAAAATTAATGAGAAAATTTAAAATAATTAAAGGGCTAAGAGAAAATAATATTTATTATAAAGGACTATAAAAATTGTAATTACCAACATCATAATATAAATTTAAAATTACTAAATTTTCACTTAATCAATCCTCATGTATTATCTTTTGTATTCATAATTTAAAAAACATAACTAAAATTAAAACTAAAAACTGACCATCATGATATGACCATATTTTTTAAAGGTTTAATGTTTTTGTAGTTGCTTTGTAAGTGAGTAGGTTCCATTGTAGAGAGATGAGAGAGAAAATATTAGTGGGACTCACTCACTTTTCTTCACTTTTATGACCTTTACCGCAAAGGCGCAGAGGGATGTCTGAACTCATCCTAAGTTCTGGGAAATAGCCTAAGATCCCGTTTGGTACGGAGAAAATTTGAAGAGAAAAAGGAATTTAGAGGAAGAAAAAGAAGGGAAGAAAAGATTTTGAAAGATGAGGGAAGATAACTTAAGGGTAACTTGAGGGAAGATGAGTTGTTTAATAGGAAGAAAATGAAAAGGTAGTAGTTGGTAAAGAATCAAGAAATGTGCATTTTACCCTCAAAAGTAATTAATTCAAAATAAAAAAGGAAAATAACTTTTTTGCTATAATATATTTTAAAGAAATATGCTCTTGTCAAATTCAAACTCATGTAAAAAAATTTCCACCAAATTTGAAATTTCCCGCCAAATTTGAAGGTAAATTTGTTAAAAAATGCGAGCAATGACGTGAGAATTTGAGATCCTCCCAATTTTGGTGGGATTTGATCTTCCCCTAAGGGAAGATTGGTGAACCCAAGAACTTGGGTTCTCAAGAAGATTGGTCCAAAATGCGTACCAAACAAAGGAACTTGCTAATGTTCCTTTCTCTTCCCACCGAATACGTGTACCAAATGGGGCCTAAGCTTCTATTTGAGCTGGCATTAGAAAAACACGTTCAAACAAATCAAGATAAAACTCATCACAAACATTTATTTATAAACCGTAAATCAAGTAGTTTTTTCAACTACTAACCCAAATGGACACTAATTAGTAATTACACACTAGATAAAAATTTAAAATTGTTAATTACCAACCAAAAAAGAAAAAAGCTGCTACGCAAAAATAGTATACCAAACCAAACCAATTAAACTGACAAAAATAGAATTCGCTACCCTAACTGTGATTTGGACTGAAGGTTAAGATCAGTATCAAACTGACAAACCAGAATTGAGTTAAAAAAAAAAAAAAAAGAGTTTACATTTCTGAACCCACAGAACTGATTGGGACCAGCTAATACACAACATAAATTATGTGAGGTTGTAGGTTGTAATCTTTTCTCATCCGAGGCTAAAGTGTAGGAGCTCTAATATTATAGGCTCATTTGATCATGTTTCAAGCCAAGTCAAGGATCCTGCTATCAGATATTTGCCGGGAAGATCTCCAGCAGAAGGTGCCATGTAAGTTATTTTCTTTCTGTACAGCACAAATACAGTTAGATGCATGGTGATATAATGAACATACATACATACAATCAGATAACAGGGGCAAAACAAGAGAAAAATCCAGTCCATACCTCTGAATGTCAACGTCCGTCACATAAATAAAGCCAGCAACATTGCTGCATCAAATAGATGTAAAGCACTTACTGCTGTGATCCTTAATAGGAAGAGGAAGGGAGTATATAATCATCATGTTTTAACATCATTTTTTGGCTGTCTTGGGATGTATTTTGCTCTAAATTTCAATGTTCAGCCGCGGTATGAGATGAATCTCAGAAATGATTTTCAATAATTAAGTTCTTTGAGCAAAATACGAATTGAGGTTTAAATTAGAGGAATTTGATATTCCAAGGAATTGTTACCTTGAAATGATCTCTTCAGGATCCTTGGCAAATGAGACAGCAAGGACTGAGTGAAGCAAATCACCGTTTATATTCACAGCAACAATTCTGGTGGGATCTGCTGCGGGTTCCGCACCAATCGGCAATGCTGAACGTGGGGCCTGTGGCCCACCACCAATCCGATAGACAAACAAATCGCTAAAGCTTGCAACATTGGAGTGTGGAGAGAGATCATTTGTGAGGCCATAAAAGTATTCCTAGATCAAAATCAGAAAATACCAATTTGCATTAGAACCCACAAAGCATAGACTTCTCATGGAAAAAGAACCATCGAGTCCTAAACTCACAAACCATTAATTATTAATTAATATTAGATCTTAACCTATTGCTTAAATCTTTTTTTTTTTATTTTTTTTTTAAAAGCCTTGAACAAGTCCATTCCTGTTATCCTAACTTAAATTGTGTATGCTAAACTCCTAAAAATAATACTCCTCAGATTCAATATAACAAACTCAGCGGCATGAAGTCCTAAAGGCATCTGATCCCGCTATTAAATTGTGAATTGTGTGTATTTAAAACTAAATAATTATCGAATGGAAGAAATAGGTTAAGATAAATCAATATATGCAGAAGATAACAATAATTGGACAAGCGTGCTTACTCTTATCCTATAACTTCTGGACCTCTGACGGTATTTTGCATTTCTATTTACAACTCCACCAGACTTTTGAAGTTTCACAACATCCACAGCGGGCTCTCTCTTTGACACCTCTTTTTTTAGCATGCTCCAGAGTTTTTCCTGGAAGCATAATTGTAAGAGAATGATGCGGACATAAGAAAACATAAGGGAATTAGAGTTCCTAGATCATAGCAATCAGTTATCAAAGCAAAGCTGACAATATAAGTAACAAGCTATAACATCAAACAAAAGCAACTTATCTACCTGACCCAAAACCAGCACAACATTGGCCTTGAAAGTATGAATTGCATGCAAGAGCAGCTGAAAGAAAATTGAAAACATGATATGAACAAGGCAATAAAATTTTTCATATTCGGAAGGAGTGCATTAAAATGTTGAAGGTATTAATCAATTATCAATAAGGTTAAGTTCATAGGTTAATTACATCATAGCCTACTCCCTCAATCCATCCCATTGTATTTATCACCATGCCAGAAGCTCGAGACTCAGCATTTCCAGCAAATTGTCTATCCAGCATCCCAGCGAGCTCCTTGACAAGGACTTTATACAGTTCCACATTGTTACTGCAAGGCAAAACTAACATTTAGTACTTGCTTTCTCTATTAATTTAATGCAAAGGCAACTGTCCTGTTGTAATGGAAAAATCCAGACAATTCACTTGGTACCTAGGGGTTGTGTGGCCAAAAAAGTATACAAGAGGTATTTCAAGAGGAATTCCTTCGACAGGATCAATGGGCATTTCAATTGGAGTAGCAGCAATACATCCAGGATTTGTTATAGACCCTTGGCCAATATCCAAGTCAACAAAGGTAGGTTTCCAGCCTTGTTTAGCTGCCCAACTAAGAAGCATCCTTGACAAGGTGCTTTTTCCACAATCTGTAGGTCCTACGACAATCACCCTAGGTCCCTGAATAACCAAGTCTGTCAAATGACCGCTAAAAGTCATATGTATAAAAGGAATGATGTGATCATAGAATTATGATCTTTGGAGCCAAAACAACGCAATTTGACGCACTATTACAGTCTATGAAAATAGAAAAGGATAAATTAGAAACATGACTTTTAGTCTTTTAGCATAAATTATATAGAAGAATCACAAGTTTCAAGAATTCCTGGTGCATAGACAGTAATAACAGTCGATAGACACCAATCCAGTATAGCACATTAAGATCCAATCCAATAATCATAATAGTGAGTGAGATATAATTACCTGAGAAGCTTCAGAATCATTTGATGAAGCCTTAGCACGATTCCTTCTTCCATCAAGTACAGCATGTACATTGACATAACTAATCATTGGGGTCTGAAATCAAACGTTATGACATCTCCAACAATCATTCTCAAATTGTTCTCCCCCCCCCCAAAAAAAAAAAAAAAAAAAAAAAAAAAACAAAATTACCAAAGTAAGAATAAATGGTAAAGAAAAAAGAATGAGACCAAATGATGTTGCTTTACCTCATCTGCAACATAATCAGTCTCAGTAGTACCATCCATCTCAATTGTTGCACCATACCAAGAAAATACCTGATACGTAAACAAAATATGTGCGTCAAAACTTAGCCATTCATGTGTATTTCAACACCAAGAAGAAACCTAGAGATCAAGATATGAACTAGAAATGCCCTTTTTGGTACCATTAACCACCCTTTCTCCTATGGTTTACTGATTAGCAATAAGCCAATAGCACGATAAACACAAGACCAAGGTTTCAAGAGCGAATGCTACAAACTTATAAAAGTCTCGAGATAAACTTGTAGTTGAAATTTTGTTAAAATTATTATATGAACAAGAGGCAGCTTAGACCAAAATTCGCCAAAACAAATTGAGCCTAAAGCCCTCAGCCCCTAAGTGGCGTAATGGGATGCATGACATTACAGAATCAGTAACAACTCAAATGGCAATAAACAACTAAATGCAGCTCAGGGAATCATTCTGTTGCCTTCAAATAGAATTCACCCAAACAAATAAAATAAACAAAGATACTGCCAATCTTGAGGATCCAGAAGAGAAATTCATTTAATCGAAACTCACAGCAAACTTGAGCCTGGGAGGGAAAGTGAGCCAGATTCCTGGTGGAAGCTCTGAACCAAAAATCTCGGCATTGCCATTCAGAAGCCGAAGCCGAAGAGGTGAGTCGTTCGCCACTTCGATTCTGAGCTCGCTTTCTTTGTCCAATTTTACCTGCTTAATTGTTGATGACGATGCAGAGGCACCCGCAGAAAGTGAGCCCATGGCCGGGCCGCTATACGCCATTGACGGCAATAATTTTGCAATACCCGAGAAACAAACGTTGAGAAGGTCGCGGCTTGGATAGTAATTCCTTCTAAGTACCTTAGAAATTCGAACAAGCACAAAAGGGCACTGTTTGAAGAAAAGGTTAAAAAGGCTTCGAAACACTGAAGTAACTATAAAGCATTGTAGAGAAGACAAGAAATGGATTTTCACCTTCTTATGGTTTAGAGGAATTCCATAGAGGGACTGGGCAATTTAAAGTGACCTCAATCTTGCCGCTGCGGATTAAATATGCGGGGTGCTTCGGGAAGAGCAGTCACGGCGAACGTCTGCTCCAATTACCGGCGACGCTGCGCCTGCCTCCGTTCTTACTTCATTGGACTGTTTAGCTGGTTTTGGCCCTTTTATTTAACGAGATGTAATTTTAGATTTTATTATTTAGTTCATCATCAATCAAACAAAATTTAATTTTCAAAGAACACTTATGTAATTTTTATCTTGTTTCTTATTTTTTAATGAATTTCTTGTAAATAAAAAAGTAAAAAGTTTATATAATTTAAAAAATATAAGGGAGATTTGTCTAATTTTTAAGAGTTTAGTATAAAATTTAAAAGTTGAAGATAAAAAATAATAAAGTTCATCCCATAAATATAGCCAGACTAAAAATGTAATAATCTATTCAATAATATATATATATAGAATATATATATAAATTCATATAAAAATTAAAAATATAATGCAATTTTTTATATTTTGGTAAAAAATAATTATAAACACATTTACCTTAAATTTTTGTCTAATTAAGTGCCTAGTATAGAAACTCTTCTATAAGAAAATTTTGTTTTAAAATATAAGAGGTTGACATTATAATGAATGATTGTTTTTCAATATAGAAGAGAATAAAAATTGACCAAAATTAGATAAATGTTTGAAAATCATATTTTTAATAAGGATAAAATAGATAAATCTTATCAATTTTAAGTCATAATAAATAACTTCACTAATAACATGAATTAGTTAACAATATCTTAGAAAAGTATGATTGGTCCGTCTCTTACTCTCATATATATTTTATATGAATAATCCTAATTGATTTTCTTCAATAGGCCAGTTTATTTAAATAAGTTTGTCTTACTAAATAGACATAAGTTTTTGTTATATAACAAACGAGGCCGGAGCCAAATTAAGCTACTAATCCAAGTGGGGATTGACTCCCAAAACATCGTTCTGCCCCACAGTCAGGAAATTAGAAGGAATGGAATCAAAGAGCCGAGGTTAACATATCCACCAAAGTCTTGACTTCCAAAACTAGGGTGTTCATGGTAGTAAAAGCGTAGTTTTTACGTAAAAAAGAAGGAGAATGAAAAATCGTAAAACGTAAAATCGTAAAATAAAACGGAGTTTTTACTTGCATATGTATATAAGGTACGTAGCCCCGCCATATACACATATACTGATCAACGCAATATCAATCAAAATGCCTAACATCAAATTGATCAAACCATATTTTTTATATGATTTTACATGATTAAATTGGGATTTTTAATGCATTTTCTGGGCCATTATTGTATGATTAAGTACTAAGTTGAGTTAGGAAAATTTGTATTGAATTAAGTGTAATTAGGGGTAAAATGATCTTTATTTATTAATTACAGAAAAGGACCCAAATGTTTTTGAAATTTCAGTTCTGCCCCAAAATAGTTTGAAAATTCTCACTTTAGTCCCTCTCCAGAACTTTTAAAACTTTCACTTAAGTCCCTTAGTAAACTCGGAATTTTTGCAAAAACGTTGCGTTTTTTCGCTTTAAAGCTGCGCTTTTTCGCTTTTGGGATGGTGCGTTTTTTTTCTACCACGTAACACGTTTTGCCTTAAAAAAAGAGTAAAAGCGGCGTTTTTCCTCGTACAAAAAGGATCCGAGGTTAACATATCCACCAAAGTCTTGCCGTCAGTTTTCACTAATACTTTCTTGAATCCAAACTCCCATGCTAAGTGTAAACAATAGGATAGGAACTTTTTACATATTGACTTCGAGAGAAAAATCTATTTTTATTTGTGAAGAATGTATTTTGATACACATAAATAATGAATATACCATATATATATATATATATATAAAAGAGGAACAAACTTCATCATATCTACTAACCATAACAAACAGATTACTAAAATAACCCTCAGCAATAACTATTTTACACTCCCCTCAAGTTGAAAATTGAAACATATTCACAACAGACAACTTGAATAATAGTCGTTGTTGAATCTCTTTTCCCATAGCCTTGGTCGGTAGATTTTCTTCTTGATCTTCAAACTTAACATGCTTTAGATCAATTAAACCTTTCTTCAACTTTTATCTCACAAAGTGACAATCCACTTCAATATGCTTGGTTGTTTCATGAAATACAAGATTAGTTGCAATGTGAATTGTCGCCATATTATCACAGTAAACTTACAGATGGCTAATGTTTAAATCTTTGATCATTCCAAATGTCCATACAATTTTTGGTACAATTATACTCAAAGCCCTATGTTTTGCTTCTGCTGAAGATTTTGAAAGTGTAGGTTGCTTCTTAGTTTTCCATAGTACCAAAGATCCCCCAAACTCTATCAAATAACCACCAACGGACCTTCTTGTGGTAGTGCATCCTGTCCAATCAAAATCATATAATCATTCAAGAAGAAGGTCTCCTGCTAAACTCAGCAACACTCCAAGTCCAGGTGTTGCTTTTAGATATCTCAGCACACTCAAAGCAGCAGCCATGAACTCCTTTGTTGGCATTTGCATGAATTGGCTTAGAAGCTGCATAGAAAAGGATATATCAGGACGTGTCATAATTAAATAGATCAACTTACCAATCGATTTTCTATAACGTTCTGGATTCGACAGCAAATCATCTATAGTATTCTTTCCTTTATCATATGGCATTAGTTTCTGATTTTGTGCCAAGGGAACTCCAAGTGGTTTGTAGCCACTCATCCCTATTTTAGCCAGAATCTCCAAAACATACTTTCTTCGACATAAAACAATCCGTTTTTGTGATCTACAAACTTCTATTCCTAGAAAATATTTCATAAAACTAAGATTCTTGATGAATGGCTCTAATACCATGTAAAGTGATAGGATAGGGACCCTGTACACATTGACTTCGAGAGAAAAATATATTTTTATTTATGAAGAATATATTCTGATACACATAGATAATGAATATACCGTACATATATATAAGATGAATAACTTCATCACTAACTATAATAGTCAAATTACTAAAATAACCCTCAAGAATAATTGTTTTACACTAAGCGTAATCCTTTGAGCTTTGCTTTGATATAATCACACTGCATTGACCAAGAGGCTGAGAGTATCCAAAACCGGTTTCCCAACTCGTCATCGTACGGATGAGCTCCTGGCCCCAGATCCCCAGATCTTTTTTTTTAAAAAAAAAATCTTAATAATTTTTTTTTACATGAAAAAAATCATTTTTTGAAAAAATGTTAATTGATAGATTATCTTTATTTTAGATTATCTACCTATTAAAATTATTTTTTTATAAAAAATAAAAAATAAAAAAAAAAAAAAAATGATCGATCTAGGCCGCATCCTCGTCTTCCGAGAGTATCCAACTAGTGGTCACGAACAATACTGCCACATCCTGCTTTACTTCCTGAAGCTGAGACAACTCCATCTGTATTGACCTTTACCCATCCAAATGGAGGTGGTTGCCAACTAGAGGTGCGAGTTGGTGTGGTCTTGTTGATGACAAGTTTATCATCATTTGGCTGCACAAAGTTCTTCCGAGAACTACCCATGATCTCATGTTCTGGGTTAGGAGGTTTTATAAAATCTGCAGGTGCGAACACAAACTTATTCCTCCACAACCTTGGTTTCCAAACAGTAACACCCAAAGGAGACTCCAATTAATGTTCCAACATAGACTTGCCTAGTCCTCTGTTTAAGTTCCAGGCAAACCAGTTACGTAGATCAGCAGAAAAAAACTGATTAAAAGGGCAATCCCTGAGAATGTGGAGGACATCCTCTGCACCCCTATCGCAGTAAGGGCAATTCAGAGAGCTTGACTTGTTACTGAAAGATTTGGAGGTGCAGCTTCCAGCATATAATAAGCACTCTTCACTCTCTCTCTCTCTCTCTTTTTTTTTTGGTAGAACTCTCTCTCTCTTTTTTTCAATATATATAAGCACTCTTCACTCTTAGGCCTGTACTGTTTTTTTGAGCCGGAATTATTTGAGCCCAATGAAATGCATAAAACATATATATTTTCTAATTCAGTCTGAGAATACTTAAATTTAATGTATCCAAACGGTTATATAAACAACAATAAAGTATTTAAAAAAAGCCCTTTATACCCTCAAGTTCTATAATCAAATGTGGTAGTGTATTGTATTTTTAAAATATTATCATTTAACTACAAATTCATATTTTTTTTAAAAAAAAAAAAAAATATGTAATCACGTGTAATGGAAGAATTTGACGCAGTGAATATAAATTTTTTTTGCCCCACAAGTTACTTAAAGTGATAAAAGATAAATCATTTAAGATGTCTTTACATTTACTTGCCACATCTCAACTTTTATATTGTAATATTTATAACAGTTGCAATGTATTAAATCTCAAAAATTGGAAGTTGGTCAATGTTAGAGATTATGAAACAGGGAGGAAGGTAAGCAAAGATATTCTTCTCCCCACTTCTTAACCCTTGAGTGGATCGTTCAAAAAAATCAGAACAGTTCAGTCGTCCTTTCTTTTATAAATGAGGCACTAGTTTCTAGTTCAGTTCATTCTTATCCATGTTTCTTTCCCAATACTGCTAATCGTCCCTTCAAGGACGACTGACCATTGGGCATACTTAACTCACACTGCATTGACCAAACACACGCCCTTCTTGACCCGAGTGTTTGGCACTAGTTTCAAGTTTACTTCATTCTTTTTCAAGTTTGTTAGAATTAAATAAGTATAGTTTTTAAATTTTATTAGATAAAACACGTAGATATTTTATATCTATTTGATTTATTTTATATAGTTTCTCCCTAAATCGAATTTTGAGGATAAAATATAATATTTTTATAAAACTTATTCATATATATTTTAAAAAATAATAACTTAAAATTCGGTTATTAAACAAACCGAACCAAAATACTTGGATTAATTCGGTTTCGGTTAATATGGTTAATCGGTTGGAACAAAAAACCGAATATTCACCCATGATCCATTTCACGTTACACACAACCTCAACGATTGATCACTTCTTTTCCGTCAACCCCCCTCTCTCTTTTTACTAATTCAAAACTGAAGAAATTTGTGTGGAAGTTGCCACGCATAAGACTAACTTTAGTCATTACTCCTCCTACCCCAAACACGCACTGGCCATACTTTAACTCACATTGCCAAACTTAAGTCTTCCATGTTAAAATATCAGCAGTAACTTTACATTTCATTAATTAATGCTTTCATTTACATTGATTGAGCAATACCCATCAATGTATAATAATGAGCACTAGGCATAGTGTTGAGTTCCACAAGTACGGTGAATTTTTTTTTTTAGGCTTAGCTACTCCTTTTGGTCCACAATACAAGTCAATTTAACTAATCTATGGGAATCAAAAAATGATAGTTAACTTATTAAATATTTTAAATTGAAATAAATTTTCAACTTTATACATATTAAATGATGTATCGAAGGAGAGAGAAAAATACAAGGGAGCCATATTTGTAATATCCTGAATTTCGAGCATGGAAACTTGAGAATAAGTCTAAGTTAGGCAGACTACTAAGCCCGGTTCATGAAGTATGACATTTCCTGAACAGATAAGGATCCTCTGCGTCTTAGAGGAAAATAGGAAGAGAAGGAGACACTGGAAGGTCATATGTTAAAAGCAAGAGTCGGTGTAATGATTACATTGGGACACGTGTTCAGGGGTAAAAGAGGAAAAGTAAGGGCAAACTAGTCAATTCTTTGTCCTTTTAATGTTGAATTTCATCCCTCATGAGAAAGAGGAGAAAACCAGGTGATTTAAGTCATATTCAGACCCAAACTTGAAATGCGGATCCCACAGGCGATTAACCGATTGAAACAGGGCCGACTAGGACCAATTAGGGGTTCCTTTGGACTGAGTAGGACAAGTGTGGGGCCGCTCCATGAAGTTTGGAGAGTGTCCTCTAGGAGTGTCTATTCAAGAAGGAAAAGTTTGAAAAAGATAAAGAAAAGTGCAAAGGGAACCACCCTGTTGGCCGGCGGGACCCACACGGATCGGTAGATCAGGAACTAGACAAATAAGTGAGGAAAAAGGGAATTAAATACCAGAGACCGGATGTGTGGGGCCCCTTAGGCGTCACACATCCCCTTTAGTCATTAAAAATATTTACTTGGAGGAAAAGGAAGAAAAGTTAGTGTAAAAGTCAAACCGCGGGTCTCACATTCAGAGAAAAGGGCAAAAAGGGAATAAATGGACAAAAATTAATTTGAGAAAAATTGTGGGCCCCAAATGGCACATAAAGGATCCTTTTGGGCAGGTGAAATGATGGGGAAAATTTGGTAATTATTTAAAAGTTCTGAGCCACAATTGCAATTTTTGAAAGTTTCGGGCCAAAACAGGTAATTTGCCCCCAAAAGCAGAAAATATCTAGATATTTTGAAGAGGATTTTGACACTTGGCAGCAGCTGGACATGAAACGTCCCCATTTTAAATAACATAATACTATATAATATTTTGATCAATGACTTAGTAATGCTTTATCATTTACCAAAATATACAAAATAAATCAGAGTATGCAGAATGAGCCCTAACATGACAATATACAATTATCCCACATATACCAAAAGACAGAAGCACTACTGTCAGAAGAAGTAGCCTAAGCTTCAAAGTCTTCCCGATGGACCCGCACGGAGCTATCACACCGAAAAATGTAGGTAACCATCAATCCAACTTATTACGAATACTAATATGTGCTAGTGAGGTGCCAAGTGGAACAATCTATATAACAAGGTATAAAATATATATATATATATATATATCACCGTTATCCACATCACAAAATTTCATATCATAAATTAGGATATTACGATTTTCATTAACATAATCCCCAAGGTACCTCCCATCAATCCAACCGAACCGCCTTATTTCCTCCGACCAGACCCATGTGCTAAGTTACATCCATGTTACTGGTTACTCAAAAGTTCACTGGTCATTTGATAAGGACCGGCCAAAATCCCCAGAGCACATGTCCCAGACCATGGGTCTTTTCCCCTCATTAAATCGGTGGGGTGTCGTAAGCCCTCATTGAACTAGTGGGCCAGTCCCTCATTGAACAGGTGAGACAATAAAAAGCCAACCATCGTGCATCAATGGAGGTCTCACCACGTGATGGAATAAACTACTCCATTCCCTCCCAATTCAACCATTTTCATAATTATCACAATAAATAAATAACTCAATAGGGATTTTCAAAGATTTTCCCGTTCATATCATGTAATAAAAACCATTCTCATATATATGTTATAATATCTCAATTCTCAATTCTTATACATAATAAATAAATAAATAAATATGTATATATTCACAATACAAATCGTAAGGTTCTGCAAGGCAATTTCTATTAAGATACTCATAATCATTTCACAAAATACTCACAAACAACATACTAATACGCATAATAAGTGGAAAGTTGTTACCTTTTGCCGAAGCTAACTATTATTACCACTCGCTTCTAGTTTAAGAGCTCAAACACGCGCCAAAAATCAATCTACCACAACCAATTTACTAACCATTATTAACTTTTTCAAACTCTCACACAATTAAAATTGTAATTTATAATTTAATAAAAATATACAAAATTTAATAATGAATATTATTAAAATAAAAACTGAAAATAACAGTTTGGCGTATACATTTTTTTTTTTAAAAAAATGATCGTCTAGTCCCACGGATTTTAGAACTGACATAACATTGCTTCAAATTTAAAAACTAAAATAATTAAAATTTCAATAATATCTTTAATAAACCAAAGGCTATTCCAATATGTGATCAATACTTTAAATTAGAAGTTTAATAAATACCAGTTATCCTATAAATTATGCTTTATTGCATTACATATAATGTTTCTAAAAATTCTAACATGTATATATGTATCTTGACTCTTTACATAGGATTTTTTCCAGAATTTTCTGATTAAACTTTGAAAATTCGTAATTAATTCTACAAAAATATAAATGAGGTGCTTCCAAAAGCTACGTTTTCCTAAGTATGTCTACTTTCACAGAAAAATAATACCAATAGCCATAAAATATTATATTATTCCCAGCTTTTTAAAATGCAAACATTGTTCAGAAAACTCCAAAATTGTGACTCAACTTTCAAAAATCATATCTTGAGTTACAAACCTCTATTCAAGGTGATCAAAGCTATTTTTAAATATTAATATGTGTACTATCAATACAAAAAATTTCATGAAATAAATAAAAGGTTTCATATTCCAAAACCATGCCAGAAAATGATCACCATTCCTAGAACATAAAATTCGTCCAGATTTTTGGTTAAACTTTGGAAAATCATATATCCCTTTCTACACGTCTGATTTAGGTGTTCTTTGGCTTTTTGGAAAGGTTAAGATGTCTACTATTTACTGTAAAAATATCAAGGAAAAAAAATTCATTTAAAAAAGAGCCCGAAATTTACTGTTCACTTCTGAAAATGACATTTTCTAGTTTTCAGTGTCTAACTTTGAAAAAATCATAACTCTCAATATAGACGTCTGTTTGGGCTGGGTTTTGGCGCATTTTAAAGGTTGATATGTCTACTATTTACTGTTAAAATTTCAAGGAAAAACTCAAATGTTTGCCATTCCAAAACCAAGCTCGAAGTTACTATTCACCGAATATGCAGAAAACGTTCCAGATTTTGGCTGAACTTTAGAAAATCATATCTCTCAATATACATGTCCGTTTTGGCTGGGTTTTGGCTTATTTTAAATTTCAAGATGTCTACTGTCTTCCATAAAAATTTCGTGCAAAAACTTGAACATTTTCCATAGAAACAAACCAACACAAGATGCCCTGTTCACAGCCCAAAAAACAGAGTAGCATCATGTTTTGCATCCTAACTATCCCTTGTAGCTGATTAAAACCATGAAAAATAGAAAACATAAGGCTTAAGGAACTTACCTAGGTTGATTCCTCAAGTTTGCACAATGAGTTCCTTTGTTTTCTCCGCCTTGCTCTCATTACAACTCTCGTCTCTCCCTCTCTACGTTTTTCTATTTCTGTTGTGTTTCTTTCTTGGTTGTTGCAATAATGCAACTTTGTTTATAATGAGAGGGGAGGGTGGCGTTTGGCTCAAGAGGCATGGGAGAGTTGTTGCTGACTTGATCTAGTTTGCTTTCCGCTGATTCTGTATTTACGTGTTGCAGTTGGTGTGGGGCTGTGATTTGATTCTTGTAACGTGTTGGGTCAAAGCTGAGAGTGAATGATGCATATGGGTTAAATGGATTTAATGGGTTGGTTTTAATTCCTAGGTTGTATATTTCATTGAGTGTATGGGCCAATAGGTTTTGTTGGATAAAAGAAGGAGTATTTGGGTTGCTTCACGTGTTGGGCTTGAGAATTTATTGAATAAAAAGAAGAAGGATTTATTGAATAATTGAGGAGGCTGCATGTTTGGCCCAATAATTCATGGATTCATTGTGCATAGGAGAGCCACGTGAATACATGAGAAATGGGTATATTTTGTGAGTATATGTGGTTTGACTTTTGATGAAAAAGAAAAAGGAATGGTAGTGTTAAAGTTGATGCCTTAATTTTTTTTTTCCAAAAATTTATTTCTCGCAAAAATTTTCTTGGTTTTATTTACAAGAAAATAAATTCCTAATTTTCTAAATAATTAATTTAATCATTTGGTCAAATTCCATCGTTTAATCCTCATATATTATTCCTAAAATTTTAGGCATAAAATATTCCTTATTTAAATTATTCTTTTCCCAAAATCAATTAAGGGGAAAAAGCTTAAATTCCCAATAATTATTCTCATAATTATTTTAAGCCAAATTCCATAATTTAATTTACATAAAATATTTCAAATTTCAAATTCTGAAATTTAGGATGTTACAGGACACCTCTGGAATTCTCTAGATTTTCTTGGGGAGAAAGTCAAGAAAAGCCAGATGAAATCTATTAATTACTAGACATGATTTTAGATATTTTAAAAGAGATAAACTCTTCTCTTTCCTCTCAAAGTGGCATGTTCTTGGCTGAAGAAGGAGAGTGGTTCAGCAAGCTTCCATACTCAAGATCAAGGACACAATCACTTAGACCATTAAGCCAAAGATCCGAAATAGGTAACTACCGACAACTTGAACCTCTAAAGCTTTAACTTGGGATTTTCGTGCAACTGATTAGGGCTTGGTGTTAGGGTTGGATTTTTGCATTTTTAAGGTCACCAATGGCTCTGAAATGAGATTTTGTATGGGGTATGGTCATGGGTTAAGTTGCCAAAGTCGAAAACACCGAAAACACTAAGTTTGGGTTGCTGCCAGTTTCAGAGGAATCTGGGCAGCGAAGCTTCTAACGTGTTTTTGAGGGTGTAAATGAAATTTTTTTGAGCTGAAATTTTATATGTGCAAACTAGACATCTGGGGCATGAATCTAAATATATAATATGATAAATTTGGATAATATTTACTGAGTGAAATAAATGGTTGAAAAAGGGGCTAAAACTAGTGACGCGAATCTAGACCAGAGGAGAGAAAATAAGAAACATGTCAAAATATTTGTACTTTCAGGATCTGAGTATATTTTTATTGAAAAATAGACTTCTCAATGGTTCAAATGGAGATGGTTTCATGTAAAAATTATTTTTTTGGAATTTTTTAAAAATCTTGGAAATTGGGTCGATTCACAGATTTTCTGGAAATCACTGTTTGGGCTCGGTTTTGACAAAATATTTGTAAGGGTATTTTTGGAAATACTAAAAATGGTGTATTGTGGTGTTTTTAGGTCAAGGGTTTTTTTGGAAAGGTTGCTGGACATAATAATAATAAGGGCCGTGTAAAGTATACCAGGTAGTAACCACTTTACTCTGGCACTTTTATGTGTTTGATGTATGTGTTGCTTGCCATATGTATTGTTTTTGCATTGTATTGCCAAATATGCATACAGAACATGTTTGTGATTTGTCCCTAACGCTGAGGGTGCCTGTCAGGGTCTACTTATGTGGCGACTCAACGGAAACAGGTGGTGCCTGCCGGGGTCGGCCTATGTGGCGGCTCAACAGGACTGACATGTGATTCTGATAATTCTGGGGCCTGCCTTGGTAAGGCGGCTCGACAGTGCGAAGACATGTATCTGTGTATGTTTCTGTTTGCATATTGTGGTATATTTGGCATACTTATCTGTGTTCATATACATACATGGTTGCATGCATACGCATTACACATTAAGTGCATGAGTATTGATGGTTACTCTGGGGGACATTTTCGGACCCTAGAAGCTTTTGGTGACACAGGGGAGCGTGCCTGAGTTATAAAGGCCTTTTTGCAGAGATAGGGCTTGACGGTGCAGTGAAGAATAGGGAATGCCCTATCAAATTTTGTACTTTACATTTGGATAACTGTACCCTTAACCCTTCAGGGGCTTTTATTTTTCTGCTTATTTTATTTTTACCAGTACAGTAGATTGTCCAAACTAGTTAAATGCTATGTTGCGCTTACTCTGATACAAGTTAAATGGACCTAATAACAAAGGAAAGGTAACTAAGTAAAGGAATTCCTCCAACCTACCACCCGAAAGGGCGAGGCCAGTGGGGGTGTAACAATATTCAAACATTAATTATTGGGAAAAAATTGACAAATAAGCATTAGTTGCTCTCCAAGTTATTTATATTGTGGAGTGTGGGCCAAGTCATTTTTCTAGAAACAACTTGTATTGTGAATCGAAGGGAGTACCACTCAGTGCCCATTTCATAAGTCACTTGAATCCAAAAAGTTTTGTTCAAAATATAAGTCACTTGTAGGGTATTAAATGAAGTTTTGTTGGACCACCTTATAAGCCCTGAGCAGTATAGTTTTATTGCTAATAGATCAAGTTGTGATAACATTATTATTGCCCAAGAAATTATTCACTCTATGAGAATGAAGGGTAGGAAGAAAGGTTTTGTTGCTATTAAGATTGATATGGAGAAAGCTTTTGATAGACTTGACTGGGGTTTCATCAAGAATACTCTCAGGTGCTTGAATCTAGAGAACAACCTTGTTGACCTCATTATGGCTTGCATTTCTACTACTTCCATGTCTATTCCCTGGAATGGCGATGAAAGCTCGAGTTTCACTCCTTCTAGAGGTGTTAGACAAGGAGATCCTCTAAGCCCGTATATTTTTGTACTTTGCATGGAACGTCTGGGTCACCTTATTAAAGCTGAGTGTGAAGGCCGAAGGTGGAAACCATTTACTTTTAAAAGAGGTGGCCCTCATATCTCCCATCTATTCTTTGCTGATGATCTCATTCTTTTTACGGAAGCTTCTTGTAGTCAAATGGTTAAGGTCCACAAAGTGATGCAAAGCTTTTGTGAAGTCTCGAGGCACAGAATCAACTTGAACAAATCCCGGATGTTTTGCTCTGCCAATGTTAATTTTAATAGAGCCCTTGAGCTAAGTCAGTTGCTTGGGATTGGAATAACTTCAGATCTTGGGAAGTATTTGGGGGTGCCGATTATCCATAAGAGAGTTACGAAAGCCACATACCACAAGGCTCAGAAAAAACTTTCTATGTGGAAAAGTAAACTTCTGAATATTGATGGTTGCTCGGTCCTTATTAAATATGTGCTATCCTCTTTACCCAGCTATTATATGCAGTCAACTCTTCTTCCCATTTGTACTATTAACGAAATTGATAAAATCTCAAGGAAATTTCTTTGGTCTCAAGAAGAAGATACGAAAAAAAATGCACCTTATTGCTTGGGATAAAATCACTCATGCTAAGAAGCAAGGAGGTCTTGCGTTCAAAAATCTCCGTCGCCAAAATAAAGCGTTTATTATGAAGCTCTGTTGGAGCCTCCTATCTAAGAAGCAAGCTTTGTGGGTTCAGTGCCTTTGGTCTAAGTACAATTGCGGTGACTTATATGTTCCCAATGTCTCTAGAAAGAAGAATTCATCCTCTACTTGGAAAGCTATTATAGAGGTTTGGGATAAATTTCTTAGTGGAGTTGGGAAAAAGGTTAACAACAGGGCGGGGACCAAGTTCTAGTCTGATCTTTGGCTTCCTTTCTATTGCCCCCTTGTTGCCTTTGCTCTGAATCCATCCTTAATAAATGAAAATGAGACTGTGAGGGACCACCTTTCATCGAATGGAAGATGGGACACTAACATGTGGCAAGGCATTCTTCCCTCTGATATCATAAATACTATCTCCAAAATGCACCCACCTTGTAATAGTTCCCCTGACCATTTTACTTGGAGAGCTTCAAAAGATGGTTGTTTTTCTGTTAAATCTGCTTATCTTTATCTCTCAGGTCGAGCAGGAGCTACTATTAATACTTTTTGGTCTTTGATGTGGAAATAGGAGCTTCTTGAGAAGGTTAAATATTTCATGTGGCAGGTTGGCCATGAGAGACTTGTCACTAACTCTCTCATAGTGAAAAGAGGCCTTACAAACGAAAGCCTCTGTCCTTTCTAATGCAATAGTGAAGAGAATGTGATTCATGTAATATGAGATTGTGAGAAAGCAAGGAGCTTGTGGAAAGAAATTTTAAAACCTAACTATATATACCATTTTTTTTACAGGTACCTTGCAGGTTTGGCTCAACTAGAACACCAATCACAATCCGGGGAAAGGAAGGTTCTAGAACTTCTCTTGGCTAAGAGTCTTTAGCCTTGGGTGCTGGATCCTTTGGACATCTAGATGCAAATTCCTCTTTCAAGGCAAAAGCAAGGATACCATGGAGATGCTTCACTTGTGTAACTATCTTCTCATGGAAAGTACTGCTAATCAAAATCTATCTCTCCAAGTTTTCCATCTTCACAGCTTTGAGGAGAAGTCTTGGACCCCACCCCCTACAAATGTGGTTCACATCGATGTGGATGGATCTGTGTGTCATCAACATCAAGCCGCTTGTGGTGGAGTTATCAGGAATTCTCAAGGTCATTTGTTGATGGGGTTTTATAAGTCCCTCGGTCTTCATACTGTTATTGAGGCAGAAATATATGCCATCATGCTGGGATTAAAAATGGGCCAACACAGATGGGTATACAGAGAATTCTTCTCTATTCTGATTCTCTTGATGCCGTTAATATCATCATGAGAGACTGTTGTTATGTTGATCACCCACTCAGAGATATTATCAGGGAGACTAGAGACCTCCTTTTCCGAGATTGGAATGTGGAGCTTCACTATACTCCAAGAGACAATATCTTATGTGCCGACTATATGGCCAAGCAAGGCCATGATGCTCCTGCTGACGCTGACGTGGTTCTAATTCCAACAGTTCCTAGAGGATGCCTGGTGGCATGTCGCAACTAGTTTCTCTATCTAGCTTGATGTATTAGGGATTAGTCTTTTTTGTCTAGTCCTCATCTCAACTTGCCAAGCTTCGGCTTGCTTGTATTCAACAACAAAAAAAAAAAAAATGAAGTTCTCATCAATTTTACCATATTTACTATATTAATAAATTAATAAAATAGAGAGAGATGTCAATGTAAAGAGATAAACGGATGTGAGAAAAAATGTGTAATCTTTTATAAACAAGGGCAAATTTGAAAAAATGTATCCATTTAATATTTTTCTTGGATTGCCGGAATGGGATACAAATGAATTTTAAAAAGACAATGAGTGGTATATAGTAAATTTTAATGGGGAAAAAAAGTTCAAGGTTTAATGGAACTGGTTATTGAAAGCTTAGTTCTAGCTATAAAAGTGATTGATTATTGATAAGTTCGATTTTGCTAATTTCCGCACACAAGTTGATAATCCTTCAATTCCATTCGTAACGCTGCAAAGGAGGCCTGAGAATGCTTGTTTTTGTTGTGTTAAAAATAGCAACTATGTCTAATAGCCTCAAATTATAGTGGCATGCAAATGCAAGCTCTTCTTATAAATGTGATGTATGTTGCGGGTGGGTTCCATCCGCTTGACAGAGCTTTAAAAAATATACCCTGTGAACATATATAGCTTAATAATGACCAAAAAAAATTTCACTAATTTTTTCTTCACAGTCTAATTTCGCTATGTTTGATAAGATGAAAAAAAACCAAACATTTATATGGATAGTCATCCGAATACTATAAGATAATGTTCTTTCATACGACTTGAATACTCGTGTCCTTTCTTGTTCATAACTTGATGGGTGCGAGTGTTCATGACTACTGAGGCCTTTGTGAGGAGATGGGGAGAGGTATAAATTAAATATCTGGATTGAAGCTGAGGCCTGATATAACGCTGCTGTTAGTGCTGTGGACTGTGGTGGTGGGGTGAGCAAGAGGAACTTCATGTTTGGTTCCGACTTGATGAAGGATTCTCTGACTGCTGTGGCGTTTTGTTGCAAGTGATGGTTTGAACCATGTTGACTATCCTTTGAAGGAATTCATGGGTCTTTTATTCTGTAGGTTGTAATTGTAGGTACTACCTGTCTTTTCTCAACCTTTGCAATATTTCCTGAAACAATCTTGACAAAAGATTAGAACATATACCGCATAGCATCACTTCCTTTACTTTGCTATAGCTTCGGAGATGCTTTGCATTGCACTTCGATATGCTGTCAGAATGCTATAGCATAGTATCTGCTTTGCTTATATGTATATATTTGGATGATTAGTGAGTGTGATTGATTTTGAGGATTGGGCAAGTTTTCCCAATTGTCAAAATAAATCACACTCAACCAACAACATGTGTTTGTTTTAGTGTAAGAGGTTTAGTCGCTTAACAACAAAGTTTTGAATTTGTATGAATGAGGCAAAAAACACTTTTTTGTTTTTGTTTTGTAGAATGACGGACTAATTCTCTCAAAATGTAGAAATCATCAAAGTGGGTTTGAA
This sequence comes from Acacia acuminata, assembly GCA_019022655.1. NCBI lineage: Eukaryota > Viridiplantae > Streptophyta > Magnoliopsida > Fabales > Fabaceae > Acacia > Acacia acuminata. The sequence continues at coordinate 2,251,461 of JAFJYI010000019.1, read as the reverse complement.
CTCCCCCAACAAAGCTTTTTCCATACACATTATATTATTTGTACTAAGAACACTATATTTAACAGATCCAACCATTTAAAAGATCCTTATGTGGGATAAATGGTCCTTTAGGAACCCTCAATATAATTGGCCCAATAATCTTTTTATTTTTCGGGTATCAAAAATAAATATTAGGCCCAAGAAAACCAGAAATATATAGTATTTAAATAATGTTGCAATATATTTTGGGGGCTTTCTCCGGAGTTTCTAGGAGAGGGGTCACTAGAAAACACCCTTGTACCAAAAAGGGGGGGGCCAAGGATGGGAGATGGGATACTAACAAGTGGCGGGGATTCTCCCTCTAGGGGTCATTAACTCAATTTCTAAAGTGTTTCCCCCCCGTAATAATCTTCCTGATCAGTTCACCTGGAGACTCGCTAAGGATGGAGGTTTTTCTGATAAATCTGCTTATGGTTATCTATCTGGCCAAGGGGTTGTTAATACCAATAAATTTTGGTCCTTGATGTGGAAATGGGAGCTGCCTGAAAAAATTAAACACTTCATGTGGCAAGTCGGTCATGAAAGACTTGTTACGAATTCCCTCAGAGCGAGAAGAGGCATTACCAGTGACAGTCGCTGTCCTTTCCAATGCAATAGTGAGGAGAATGTGCTCCATGTAATCAGAGATTGCGAGAGGGCAAGAAACTTGTGGAAAGAGATTTTAAAACCTAACTATTTATCCCAGTTTTTTGCAGGTTCCTTGCAGGTCTGGCTCAATTGGAATACAAGGCACAAGCCAGGGAAAGGAGGAATTCAGAACTACTCTTGGCCGCGAGTATTCAGTTTGGGATGCTGGATCTTGTGGACATCCAGATGCAGATTTCTTTTCCAAGGAGAGAACAAGGATACCAGGGAGTTGCTTCATTTGTGCAAATACCTTCTTATGGAAAACATTACAAATAAAAGCCTATCTCACCGAATTTTCCATTTCTGCAGGTTTGAGGAGAACTCGTGGACCCCACCACCCGCAGATGCTGCCCGTATTGATGTTGATGGATCTGTGCGAGATCAATACCAAGCCGCCTGTGGAGGTGTTATTCGGAATTCCCAAGGACATTGGTTGATGGGGTTTTATAAATCCCTGGGCCTTCGGACTGTAGTTGAGGCAGAAATTTACGCCATCATGTCAGGATTGATCATGGGTCGTCGGATGGGTATGCAGAGAATCCTTCTTTACTCTGACTCTCTTGATGCCATTACTATCCTTATGAGGGATTCTTGCCACGCTAATCACCCGCTCAGAGATATTATTAAGGAGACCAGAGACCTTCTCTTCAGTGACTGGAATGTTGAGGTACGCTATACCCCAAGAGACAACATCGCTTGTGCAGATTATATGGCAAAGGAAGGGCATGACGCTCCCGCTGATGCTGATATGGTTTTTGTTCCTGACGTTCCTAGAGGATGCCTCCATATGGTGCAGAGAGATCAGATGGCCTATAGTAGCTAGTGTTTTTTAGCTTCATCTCTTAGGATTAGGCTCTTTAGTTTAGTCCTTTTCCATCCTTTCAAGCTTTGACTTGCCTGTTCTATCTAAAAAAAGAGAGGGGGGGCTCTGCCCCATGCACTCTGCTCAGACGAGCATATGCATCCCGTGCAATGTACGGGTTGAATGTCCTTCTGAACTAAGTTGAACATAATCACCACGCTACAGTACTTTGCTTCTCCAGTTGACAAACACTCTCATAAATCACATGTATGCACATGTACATTCAACCAACAAAAGCAAATTTGGTAATGGAGTCTATCATAATAAAAGCGATAAAAAATTGTATTTTCATTGTCAAAGCATAATAAGACTTCGTTCCCAATTGTGGTCACTTCTGAATATCTAACCATCCATATTTCTAAATATTTCCTTATAAACAATCTTGGTAGTTTTAGCTGTCCCATATGCATCTTCACCAACAACAGTCTTAAGTCGATCAACGCTTCTCACTCTAGATAATGCAACTTATAATTGGCTATGTGTGAAAATTGGTTTTGAAAGATATAGTCCAACATGATGGAAAGATTGTCCTTGATTTTTGTTGGTTGTCATGGGGAATGGAAGTCAAGTGTAATTGGGAATTGTCTACGTTGCATGTGAAACGACCATCTAGATCTGAAAGGATTCATGTCCATTTTATATATCAACATCTTTTGATTTGGTCTTGAACCATTTAGTGTGATTGCCTCAATAGCCTTCTTCCTATCAAAGATACACGTAGACGTGTTCCATTGCACAAACATGATGCTTGACCAATATATCTCAGCAGCATTATAGGTGACCCAGCTTTCAATATAAGTTTATGTGGTGGCAAACCTAAAGAAATGATTGTGTTGAGAAATTATGTTGTGTATGGGTTGTCAAAAATGTTAGAGTCTTCAATTGACTTCCAAACTTTGTCACAACTCAAAAACTCATATTGCTCACCTGGTAGCATTGGGCACATGTAATCATTGATCTTAGCAAGCATTTCAATGGTCGGTGCTGGTATTGCTCTGCCATTGAAGTACTCATTCACTGCTAGGTTGTCCAAAAGGTCTTCATAAGTTGCTTGAACAATTGCATTCAGTGGATTATGGTAGTTTGCTATCAAGACTTCATTTGAAATTTTTATATCAGCAACACCATATATGGAGTCTCCTAAATTACCATCACCGACATCCAGTAACCATCTTGAGAACCACTCTATTTTTTGGTTGACACTGCTATGATTGGATGAACTTAGTCGTATGATTTTTGTCAAGCGAAAAACTCGCCATAAGTGTGAGGAGGTAATGCAAGCGTTAACTATTGTTGCCAGCTTGAGAGAGAGGTTTCATTTTGACCAAAGTGAAGTCCGGTCAGAGATTAGATTGCTTGAAGGGCGCACCAAGCCAATAGATATCCTAACCAAACACCTGATACTTGCTATATAAGACTAAGGATGTGACAACAACTAAGGGAAATAAATTTGAAGATTACTTTTTGAAGCGCGAACTGCTTATGGGAATACATGAGGAGGGTTTTGAAAGGCCTTCTCCTATTCAGGAAGCAAGTATCCCAATTGCTCTTACTAGTAGTGATATTCTTGCCAGGGGAAAAAATGGAATAGGAAAAACAGCTGCGTTTCGCATTCCTACTCTAGAAAAAAAATTGATCAAGATAACAATATTATTCAGCTACTTTTCTTGTTATTGTAAAGGACTTCGAGATAGATTTCTTCATTTTGTTTGAAAAAAAGCTTTTAAAGAAGGTGATTTGCCTTGCAACATGTTCGATCTTATAAAGTTAGGAGCTATGGACTTGTTTAGCCCCCAACTAAGGGGTGTTGAGATTAGTGTAGTTAATATTTGAGTCTTGTATATTGAGCCAGTTTAAGTATGGATGTTTGTCTGTAAATACTCTCAGTTGTATTGATTGGTTTAGTTGATTGAATATGAATGTATTTTGTTCAACTCAACAAGTTTTTGCACATATAGCCACATATCCAACTCTCCTTTCCTACTCGTTCTTCCTCATCACTTTGTACCCCTCTTTCTCATGCCCCACCACCTATGAGTTGTATTTTTTACATGTTTATTGTTTTCAACCAATTTTAATTAATATTTTGATATACAAAATTCAGTTATTTGTATCTTATTAAAAAAACGCGTGAGGGTATTTATACAGGTTAATGAAAAAAGGTATATGGTAATTTGGTAATTTAACCCGGACTCTCCCTTCAGTTTCTTCGATGCTTCCAGGAAAGATCATTAGAAACCCTCGAATACGATTCTCAGTTTCCAAGAAGCTCCAAGCTTCAAACTCTTTATTTAAGATTCACGAGCCCCTTCTTCTTCCTCATCCTCAATATAACTCCAGCTCGCTTCGCTACTTCTTATTCACAGAGCAAGCCCTTCTTCTTCCTCATCCTCAATATAACTCCAGCTCGCTTCGCTCCTTCTTATTCACAGAGCAAACCATGGCAATCAATGGAAGGACTTCATCACAAACTCACGTCGTCGTCAATTGCAACCTGGATAGTCTTGTTCGCCATATCCTCCCCATCTTCAGTATCATGAGCTTGGTTACGAGCAGCAGCGTCCGAATTTACAGATCATACTCCAATGACGAAATTACAACCCTATCCTTCGTCACCTTCCTTTGCTTTGCTGCCTCATTGTTGTGCTACTGCTTCGAATTGAATCAGCAGATACCTCCGTGGAAGAAATCTCCAAAGAAGCATAATTTCCTAATCGGAATCTGGTTGTTGATGAATGTCCTAATGGTTCAATTTTGCTTTAGGTTTGCAAAATTAACAAGATCATCTGCTTCCATGTCTTTCTTTTTTGTTTTACTTGGTGGGAACATGCTCGTCATCCATCTTTACTCGATTTGGGGAGACTATAATTTAAGAAATCGCTCGGGGAAATTTAGCCGGGCTATAAGTGTTAGGGTAAATGAGAGAACCGATGAGATGGAAAGGGGAGAGTCAGAATTCGTATAGGAAAGAGTCTAGCAAGTATTTGTTAAAATGACTGAGATTTAGAGTGAGACTGAACGCTTCTGGTGACATAATATATTTTATTTACTATCTTTTTCTCAATTCTTATGTCAATATTGAATTCTCGATGATCTAAGGGGAAATAACTCTGGAACTGGAACTGGAACTGGTCCGATACTGCCTCGACAATTCTAGCTTATTATAATAAAAACCCAATATTTATATGGTTGTTGTCCGCATGATTTATGATAGGATAGTTGTAGAATTATCTTTTTAACTCTTTTTCTACACCTTACATATCAATTTACAGGGTGTTTATTTTCTCATCTATAAACATTAATTAAATAAAAAGAAGGAAAACCGCAGGATGCATAAAGACTTTGTCATAGAGAAGCCTGCCTAAGACATGATCCTCTCTATTCTTTCATACAAATTAATGCCCATTTAATTTCCTCTCTTGTTCGTAACTTAAGGGACAAGTGAGTGGAGTAATTTGAAGGAAAATGAGAATGGGGGGTTTTGGAAGGCTTTCTGTCGCAATCCAAGGTATAAGCAGTTTCTGCATCTTTGGCAGTGTTGAAGGCTTTAAATTAAGTTGGTTAACTGATGGAGAGAGGAATGAATATATGTGAGTGTGCTATCTGATTGAAAGTGGTAGAGGAGGAGGAGGTGAGGATGGGTGTGTAAGATTGCTTTTGCTTGGAGGCAACACCTCTGCCTGACTCTTTGGACATGGCATTTAGTATGGCAGGCCGTGCTTCAGCAAGTTCTTCCATTACTTCTGCCCTGGCTGGTTCAATCTCCTCACCTCCCTCCATTACATTACGCTCAACTTTGTTCTTTGCTAATTCAGGTTCGTAGAAACCATCAGATCCTTGTTTTTCACTAGAATTAGAGTCTAGCAGCATATGGGAGGCATTGAAAAAACTACTGCTTCCATCACCAAGAAGTTCTCTCCATGAAGATTTCTGAGACCATGAAACTTTAGTTGGTTCGCTATAACCACGGCCTAATTCAGTGCTATGCACCTGTGAGCTCATCTCATCCGGCTGTTTGTGCATGCGTCTCTTGCCTTCAGAGGTAGCATCTTATGATGGATAGCAGCCTCATCTCATAATTGACATCTTTTGATTTTGTCATTATATTGCACCTTATGAAATAAATTATGTGTATTATTGAAGTCCTTTATCAAGCTTTATAACGAGAATCTCAAGATATTTCAAATGTTTTACATCTGATTTCAACTATAAAAGAGTTATTTTAGAAATTAAGAGAGACATGTTGTGATGCTTTATTGGTTCATATTTCAGAATTTTACATAAAACATAACATTGACATTCTAGATAAGAGTGCAAAATATATTGAAATGAGAGGTTATGCTTGAAATGAATAAGGTGATTTTTCTACTAAAATTTTTTATAGGGTCAATATCTTTTGTACTACAACTGATTATCAATTTTAAGTATTTTTATTTATGATATGATGTTTTTATTTTCGGCCATTGTTATTAAAATTCCTTTGTTCGCCATGGGCGATAAGGTTGAAAGTCACGGGTTCAAATCTTAAAAACAACCTCTCCAATTATAAGAGTAAGGTTCTGTATATCTATCCCTCTTAGACCTTACTTGGTGGGAGTTTTGTACATCGGATAGCCCTTTTTTAATCTAGTTTTTGATAGAGTATAATGTCATCATACGATTCATGTAGCTGACCCCACTTGATGAGATAACATTTTGTTGTTGTGGTGGGTTGTAGTGATGCTTACTTTCGTTCTATAGGTTGTAATTGAGATGATTAGGGAGCGTGATTGATTTTAATTATTATTAAAGTTGCCTTGTTTTGGGGAAAATGGAGGCTTATCTATCGTGCTCGTGGCGCTTTCTCTTTACCCTCTAGGAACCCAATAGATTATATACTAGGCCTAAGAAGACAAAAAGCGGCTCCAAAATATATCCAACATTGAATAATGTTGAAATATATCGGAAAAATTACTATATAGTCTTAAAGAAAGGAATATAATTATATATTTAAAAAAAAGTTATGATAATAAGTAAACCATATCAATCTATAATAAGCGCCCTTCTTAGAGTGATTTTCACAAATATATTTTAGTGCAAGATGCAAATTTACTCTAAAAGTATTTTTAGATTTAATGTCATCATGAAATTTTAAAGCATAGTAATGTAGTCATACTCTGTCAAAAAATTAACATTGATTATTAAAAAGTTGGTGTTTAACTTTAACATTTTTTTCTAGTGATAAAGAAGCATTACTTTATTTTTACATTTTTTAGAGCAACTTTGAATCCAAAAACATTTATAGGATAATATTGCTTTTTTGGGTGAAAACTTTCCCAACAAATTCACACCTTAACCAGTAGTATTATACTATTATATATCAGTCTATGTAAAATAGGCGTGCGGATCCTCTCCTCATCAACTCTCTCATTATCTCTTACAGGCGGATCCTTGCCATCGAGATTTTGATCCAAGAGCCCAGATGATTTTTAGAAAAACCGCGGCGCGGTAAAAAAACCGTGCGTGGTTTTGCTAAAAATTATTTTGGGCCCTCAATCAAGATTTCGACGGCCGATTTGGCAATGATGATGAGGATGAGCGGACAAATGATGAGGAGAGTATCTTCTTCCGTAAAATATACTCTTTCAATTTTAATATAAGATAAAGTTTATAATTATTTTATATTTAAGACCGAAAGAGGTATTATGTGTACTAATTATATCAAAGATCCGTAGTATTTCAATTTGTTTCTCCTAGGGCGGAAAGTTCCCTAGCAATACCCTGTAGGTACATTTCCGCGTTCCGCTCATAATCTTGTTTATAATTTCCTAGCAACTCCAAAATCAGATTATTTTCGTATTTAAGAACCACAAATCCCTCTTTTTTTAATTGCAGTCATTTTTCTTCCTCATTCCTCAATCAAACAATGGAAAGAATGACCGCATCTGGGCCTCAAGTACAACGTTGTCAACCTCAACGTTTTATTCTGAGTAGCAGCGCTCTAATTTACAACGCATACTACAACCACAAAATTCCCTTGTAATATTCATTCCTTTGCCACCTTCGTATGCTATTATTCCTTCTTCTTCTTCTACTATTGTTGCCATTTGGCTCAGTACGTACCTCTGCGTGAGAAATCTCCAAAGAAGCATGAAGTCCTACTCGCAATATGGATCTTCTCGAGTGCCCTTATGCTTCAATTTTCCTCCCCATGTTTGGATGGAGAGAAAACTCACAAAAATAGTAAATAATTTCTTCATATAAGAAAGTGTTGAAGATAGGAAGTGAATTTGAATTATTATTTGGATTATTTGAATTTGAATTATTGTTAGTATTTGAATTTGAATTATTGTTATTATATTAGAATAAGTTATTTTGAAAAGGGGAATATTTGAAAGGTTGTTACCTACTATTATGCTCAGGTTGTTAACCTCTACTCGTATAAATTTACCTCATTCAAGAGGAAAATTATGAATGAATGAATGAATGAAAAAGAGGAAATACTTCTCTGGATTGAATTTTAACATGGTATTAAAGCGTTTCGATCCAGGAAACTTAAAGTCCTATATTCTTTTTCTTATTACCCCACCAAATCCCTAATTTCCCATGGAGCATCCCGACTCTACTATTAATTCTACCACTCCACCGTCCTACGCCTCAGTCCACCTTCCAATATCATCATCATCCCGTAAGATAATTCCTCCTTTCCTGTCCTCGTTATCCTTGATTACTCGAAATATCCCTTTGGTCCTAGTTAATGGACATGCGTATCGGTGCTCAGAAAAAAAATCTGGGTACCTAACTGGTGCAACGAAGAAGCACAAACGAATGAAAACGAATGAAAAGTAGGCTTATTGAATCCATAAGCCACCCATTAATGTAGCGGTTCATCCGCTTGATTTGCCCACAAAATCTGTGATGCAGCACTCTGTAATGGCTAAAAGCCACTGAATCCCTTCTTTCGCTTATTCTTATTATTATATATCATCTATTGATGAATGTACTCGAATATGTATCTTTTGTTGATGAATGTACTCGAATGCTTTGAATCTCATTACTCAAGACCTTTGCAGAAGAAGAACTCTGGTTGTTTATCTCTATGCCTCCTGTTCCAGCATCTTCTCAAGAAAAGTGTTTGAAGAAGTGATTGGCAAGTTGGTCATGAACGACATCCATGCACCAACTTGAGGGGAGTGTTGAAGATAGGAATTGAATTTGAATTATTATTTGGATTATTTGAATTTGAATTATTGTTATTAGATTAGAATAAGTTATCTTGAAAAGGGAAATATTTGAAAGGTTGTTACCTACTATTATGCTCAGGTTGTTAACCTCTGCTTGTATAAATTTACCTCATTTAAGAGGAAAATTATGAATAAATGAATGAACGAATGAATGAAAAAGAGGAAATACTCATCTGAATTGAATTTTATCAGAAAGTTTTCACACCTAACTACTATTGCATTTCCCTTATTTTCTCCTCACTTTTCTTCCCATCCAAACACATATGGTATGCGGCTTTATTGGGTATGAGCCGGGTCTTTCTCCATCTCCATACGCCCAGCGATAGTTCACTAGGGACTCCTTATTAGCAATAGTAGAGGGGAGCGTCTGTAGATGTAAGAAATCTGAGCCTAATAAAATCCTCGTATTTGTCAATACCATGAGTGTGAGGAGCACACAACAATTTTGTTCATTGAATTAATAAATGGTTTACAGGATTATGGGCTTATATAACCCATCATCATAGTACAAAATAACAAAATGAATGAAGTTATGGACTTATGATGCGAAGAATATCAAGACTGGATGGTTGGTTGAAAAAAAAAAAAAGGGGTTAAAGACTGGATATTCACTAACAAATCTGAGAGTGAAGAGATCAAAACAAGGGAAAATTCTATTAAAAGACAGTTAAATTATCTAAATTATAAAACGAGATATTGAACTTAACAAATTATAGATAAGGTTATGTGGGATCATTAGGAATTTTAAAATCTTATGAAATGTCTAGAATGCCCCAATGTAAATGGGAAGAAAATAGAATTAATTTGAATTTCAAAATTTTCCTATGTAACATCCTGAATTTTTATTTGAAACTATAATATTATAGGATAGATTAATTTATGATAATTGATTCATCACGTATTCAAGATAAGTAAATTTTCTAAAGTAAGAATTTAAATGTTTATACATACATACATACATACATATATATATATATAGGCGGTGCAGAACAGAAGGAAGGAAGTCAGAGGAAAAGAAATAAAGAAAAGAAAGAAGAAAAAGGAAAAGCGAGCGGGGCTCACATTTGAAAAAAAAAAAAAAAAAAAAAGAGGATGGGGGCACCTACCCTTTTGAAAATTAAGGAGGGGGGGAGCCTCCTATTTGACATCAGGGGAAGCGATGCCACAAATTGCGGGGCGCCGTTTCGCCTAATGTAAAACCGGTGAGAGATTTTTCCTATAAATACCCCCACCCCAATACACAAACACACACATACACACTTTCATCGTTCGTAGAGGAGAGTGTGAAAGAAAGAGAAGAGAGAGAAGGAAAGTAAGGTGGTAATTATTTAGGAGCCTTGTAGTAGCTTTTTGGTGATTATTTGAGAATTATCGGGTAATAAATAACTCTGAATATTATTCTATATATTTATGAATTGTGTATGATTGTAAATTTTTATATACCTTGAATTATGTGTATATGTAGTATAATATTATTATAACAAAAGCTGAATATATCACAGTTTTGTATCCACGAAAATTAAATTTTTGTGCCCATGAAAATTACAGTTTTGTGCCCAAGAAAATTATGGTTTTGCCCACGAATTTCAAAAATGACAGTTTGATCCGATGAGGTTTTATGAGATGTTTGGTTTACCTTGTGATGATATTGGATATAAATGGAAACATGTTTTAATATACTTTATTTTATTGATATAATTATCATGGCGGTTGTATATGTGATGGGCTAGAGTAAAGAGGAATTTGAATGATAAGATTTCTTTATACCATCACTCGGTGCACGTGGATGGTACTATCGGGCCCCATCTTCCATGTTTTCTTCCTGGTCGGGATTGCATTGGAGTTGTGGGACATGTGACACCTCCTTAATTGTTATTTTTAAGGAAGGGAGCCATAATCCAGACTTAAGCTCTATACCTTTAGCCGGGTGTATCTTAAGTTTTGGTGAGCTTGGAACCATCCAGTCAAATGAATGAATTTCGATTGGACTATGTGTTAGCATATGGCTCCAGTCAGCGGTACAAGGTTGGACGGTGATATAAGGGAGGCTGCATATTGCATATTGTATAATTGTATAGTTCACAATTCGACATAATAATGATTACTTTTACAAAATAATTTTGTATGAGAAAATATGGTATATACAGATATATTTGAAATCAGACCCTACTTTTTGTCATATGTAATTTACTTATGTACGGTAGAAGCTTTCAATAGTTACAAACGTGAAATCTCATCCTATATTGACATTTTTCAGGTGAATATTCTAGTGGCGAGCAAGGGAAGACACTTATGGAGTGAGTTTTGAAGGCTTTTTTATACTCATGTAGCTTATGTTATGTTATTTTTATTTGCCATGATCCTAGGACTTCCGCATTAAATTTGACTTTGATATATTTTGGGAATTTATTATGACTTTGTAATATTAATTTCATTTGAAATAGTTATATAATTTGATAATTTGGATGCTAAGCATCACATTTGAGGTATACCAAATATTTTGACTAAATTTTCGGGTGTTGAAATTGGAGTATTACATCCCGCTTAATTTTTCTTTTAACACTTCCCCATACGAACTTCAATTTTCAAATATAACTGATATTTTCACCCATTCCACAATTGATAGGGGCCATCTGGTTACAGATTTATTTTTTTATTTTTTTATTTTTAAGGAAACAAAAATTAGGTTCTAACTACTTAAATCCAATCTAAGAATAATCGACAAAAAAGGAGGGGAGTGGAAAAACACAACCTCCTGGGAAACAGACCTGAGAAATCCTCCAAGAATGGCCAACTCTGTGGTTGACCATTTGTCAAATTAATCCTCTTTTCTTTCCATGTACATAGCGGCAGTCTGGACATTTCATAAAATGTTAAAATCCTTAATTATGACACATAATCTTATCTATAATTTATTAACTTCAGTGAACCATTTTATAATTTAAGTAATTCAACAATCTTTTTAATAAGATTTCCCCCCAAACAATTTCATTGATTGAGTTGATAAATATTTTACTCAATTATGGGCTTACATTAATGAATCATGATATGACATATGAGGCAAAGGATATCAAGGCTGGATACCTAATGACAAACTTGGCCCAATCCCAACAAACACGGTAATATTCTCCACAACACTATTCCTAAAATCTTGAAGATATTTTTGAGTTAAGACCATTTTTGGTCCATCAAGTTTATTGTCATTTTGGTTTTGGTTTTCTAAGTTTTAAACCATTAGTTTTGGTCCTTCTATAGACAAAATAATCCAGTTTTATTAAGTTGCATGACCATTCTTTTAAATGAAATGAAACTTAATAATTAAAACCTTGAGAGACTTTAAAATTAGGTTTATTATACTAATCTATATTTCTTAAAAAAAAATGAGTTGCATATAGCTAATTATAGACAAAAATTTGCTTTTGAAATTGATGTAATTCATTAATTAAATGATTAATTTTTCATTTCATTTTCATTTAACAACGCAGTGGTGGAATCATAAGTTAAAATCATTCAGCTTTTCAACGGTTTCTTTCTTCTATTAAAAAAAAAAAATCATTGTTAGGCAAATCAACTCTCTTATAAATACAAACTCTTCTTATCCTTTGAACGATTCCTAAGGTAGTATTCTGATAAATATTTCTTACTTTAAACCATTAGTTTTGGTCCTTCTATAGACAAAATAATCCAGACTTTTATTAAGTTGCATGACCATTCTTTTAAATGAAATGAAACTTAATAATTAAAACCTTGAGAGACTAAAATTAAAATTAGGGCAAATTTGAGAGACCAAATATTATATTAATCTACATTTCTTAAAAAATGAGTTGCATATAATAACTAATTATAGACAAAAATTTGCTTTCAAAATTGATGTAATTCATTAATTAAATGATTAATTTGTCTTTTCATTTTCATTTAACAACGCAGTGGTGGAATCATAAGTTAAAATCATTCAGCTTTTCAACGGTTTCTTTCTTCTATTAAAAAAAAAAAAAAATCATTGTTAGGCAAATCAACTCTCTTATAAATACAAACTCTTCTTATCCTTTGAACGATTCCTAAGGTAGTATTCTGATAAATATTTCTTACTATATAGAATTTCAGTAACCCCCTTGATGGAGAAACCAGAAATAATCTAAAAAGATAAGCATAATCCTCTTCAAGAACCATGCTGACCAATCTACCCACAGAAAGAAAGAACAATCGAATTGTTTTGGCCAACAGTTAAAATATCATCTTTTAGATTGGAATATGATACAATTTCCATAATACTAATAAATACTAAATATGACATTTTTTAAAATACGGTTGGCAATAAGAAAGGCAACTGGAGATTAAAAAAAGAAGATTCCAAAGTAAATTCACAAGGCAGAAGATTTGCTATGAAGTACTATGAACTTTGGGCCGTTCAATGCAGTGCAATGCAATGCAATTGTAATGAAATGCCAAGTTAATTACAGAGCTAGTGTTTGGTTTGATTTTTAAACAAGGTGTAATGAGTTATTTTTTTAATAATTATTTAAAATTAAAATATCACACAATGCTTATTTTGCCCTTAATAGTTAAGAGTCATCACATTGCCTCATCATAATTATCACGTGACCTCATCGAGAATCATATGACCACAATGGTTTTGATGGTAGAGGTGATAATGAGAATGGTGTGGTCGTGGCAAGTGGTGACAACGACAATGGATGAGGAGATAGTGGTGGCAATGACGACATGACAACATGTAATGGTGGCCGCCACAATGTTCATAGGGGCAGCTACAACAACGATGGAGTGGCCATGGCAACAGGTGGTGGTGGAGGAGGAGGTAGTGGTTGTGGTAGTGTCGGTGGAGGAGGAGGTAGGGGTGGCAATAGCAAGTGGTGGTAGTGAAAATAGTGGAGGAGGAGTTGTGACAGTGGTAGCGGCAGTGACAACAACGGTCTTAATGGCGTCTTGGGGGTGACTACGGCGAGAACGGGCCAATGGCAGTGGTGGTGGAGGAGGAGGAGGTAGCGGTGGCGAGGGCACATGATGACAACGACAATAGTGGAGGAGGAGGTAGTGGTAGTGGTGGTAGCAACGTTGGGGGTGACGATGGCGGCAGTGGAGGAGGAAGAGGTAATGGTGGCGATGGCAGGTGGTGACAGCAACAACGGTGGAGGAAGAGGTAGTGGCAGTGGTGGCAAAGGTCTTCGTGGTGGAGACGACAACAATGGGGGTGGCAGTGGAGGAGGGAGAGTTAGTGGTGGCGATAGCAGGTGATGAAAAGAAAAACGGTGAAGGAGGAGGTAGTGATCGGGGTAGTAGCTGCCATGGCTATGGCTATGGCTGTAACAGTATAGGTACCGGCGACGGCGATAGAGGAGGAGATAGTGTTGGCGGCAGTTGTGGCGTGACGTGATAGGGTGAAATGATATAAGTGAAATGATGAAAAATGAGACTAAAAGGTAAATTGAACCTTTTCAACCATGCAATGTGATAATAATTAGTATTCATAGAGGAGTTACAAATGAGGATTACTAATTTTTTGGTAATCATTATTACCACGATAAACTCTGTTACCATGCAAAGGAGTAATCAAACACTCTTTTCTTGGTTATCCAATCATGATTATTATTGCAAGCATATTAGAGCCGGGAATACGGGTCAGTCTATGTGACCTAGACTTTCACATATTGGGAAATTGCCAATCGTAGCCCTCATGTGTGTGTTCGTGGGCCAGCCTGTAGCTCACATAATTTTTTTTTTTAAAATCTTTTCCCTCTATTTTTTTTATATAGACCAAGTTTCTGAAACCTAGACCGGTGATCAATCTGGTCGGTCTTGGGTTAAGGGGTAGTGGGTCGATCGAGTCAACCCGGCTAAACCTATGAGGTATAAAAAAATGGAAAATAATTAATTTCTCATCACACCAACATAAATTTCACATACTATATATCATTTCAATACTTTAGATCGGTAGTAAAATAATCATATGTTGCTTCAAATAATCAAATCGATTGCCTTTTTAAAATCTTAAAAAAAAAAAAAAAAAAAGAACCGGGTTGACCCTTGTAACCCGTTCGTTACCTTTTGGGTTGGCTTGGTTCGCCAGACGTTCACGGGTCGACCGGTTTGCCCTAAACCGGACCGGTTTCACGGCGGTTGGCCGGTTCTGGCCCAACCGGCCGGGCCTGGCGGGTTTCACAAACCATGATATAGATTTCCTCCTGTTTTTTCTATTATGCTGGAACTGCTTTGTACACTACATTCTCACACATATAATATAACTTACATGTAAGTCATCAAGGTTGGTTACAAAAAGTCCTAAAATTTACCAAACAAAACATAGTGAATTTTTACACTTTAGGTTAATAGGTTTCAACACCAGACCAGAGATTATTTCTCAAGTTCACCTTATTATTTATAAATCAAAAGTAACAATTTTTGTGGGCCAACTGCAGCAACCCGTGGTTAGACGGTGTGGGCCCGTGTAAGTAAAAAATTTACCCTAACCTTGTTATAACGTGTGGGTTACAGGTTGAGCCACGTTGTTTGAATCCGTTTTACCTGCTCTAAGGCATATATTCGCTTGAACCAAACGCTAAAATAATAATAATAATTAAAAAAAAAAGTAGAGGCCCAACTGCCCAAGGGTATAAATGAATAGCAGAGAGAGATATCTTATTTGCATTCAGTCGTGGCGTCATTTTCAGCACATCGAAGGAGGCTTGGCTTGATTTCAGAGACCGAAGGCAGACCATGGGATCATTTATCTCTAGGATTTTGGGAGGCGCCGAAGCTCCAGCTGCCGCTCCGGAGAATTCTCGGGTCGTGCCGTTTCACTCTTCCGCGCGATGGCAGCTCCATTTCAATGAAGTCAAAGCTTCCAATAAACTCGTATTGAATTCTATATCTCTTGTCCTGTGTGTTTTTTTTTTTTTTGAAATCTCATATCTATTCCACCATTGCTTTCTGTTTTCTTTCACCGGAATAATAATATGTGATATAGAGATCTGAATTATTACCCCGGTCCGCTGAATCTCTCTGGATTTGGTTATTGATTGAGGTAAGATCGTGATAGATTTCTCAGCATCATGGTGCGGGCCATGTAGGTTCATAGAGCCGGCCATCCACGCCATGGCCGACAAGTTCTCCGACGTTGAATTCGTCAAGATCGATGTGGACGAGCTCTCTGTAAGTTTACTCGCTTCCCTGAACTCAGTAAATAACCTCAATATTGTTCCTAGATCCTCACTAATTTCTGTTTGTTTTTGAATTATTCCTCAGGATGTGGCGCGGGAATTCCAGGTGCAGGCGATGCCGACGTTTGTGTTGTGGAAGAAGGGGAAGGAGATGGACAGGGTAATTGGTGCCAAGAAGGATGAGCTTGAGAAGAAGGTCGAAAAACTCAGAGCTGCTTGAACTCCGCTTGGTTGCTATAAAGCTGTGTAATGTTTTCAATTAAAGTATGAATTTGATAGAATGTTTGAATCTGGTGATGTGATGACGATCACGGCAGAGGATTGAATCCCGTGATTGCTCTTGCTTTACAGAATGCTGTTTGTCCCTGTTTATTTAATGCAATCGGATTCCTTTAGCTGATTTAACTGTTTTATAATTATATTTCGATTACGACTCGAGATATCACATTTCTGCCCCAATTTGGTGGACGCTTCAAAGGAAAATAGGATGCGATCCCTTTTATTTTACAACACGATGCCCTGTTGAAACTAACTTTTCTCAGAAAATAAGTACTAGCATGTTCTTTTATGTGGATTATTTTTTATTTTATAAACATATTAATTTATTAATAATTGATCCATCATTGAATAACGTCGGAAGATCTGAGCGAAAAAAAGAAAAAGAAAAAAAGAATGACGTTGGAAGTTTTCATAACATTAAACAACAGCTTAAACAAAATGGTCAGAAGTATATCACCAAAAGAAAAGTGACAGAAGTCATTCAGAAAATGTCACTTTGGTATTTTTAACCATAAAATGTCACTCTTGCTCGAGCTTGTTTTTAGATCGTTTATTGACTCCATTTATTTGATCGATATGGGTCAAGTTTTTTGATCCGAACCGCTCAAAAACTTAAAATCAAGAGGGCCGCACTCAAAAGGACGGAAAGAAAAGCTACATTTTTCAGTTCTCTCTGTAAGATCAGTAAATTCAAAAATAAAGCAGGGTAATAATCCTGAGGACAATTTCAATTTAATTTATTGTTTTTATCAAAGCTGAGCATGATAATTTTATGTACCACAAGTAAATGAAGCCTTCTTTTTAGGAGGTAAAAAGGAGGCTTCATTGCTAAAAAAATTTACATGAGAGACTTGGTAGCCAAAAAAATGAAACGAAGGTTCAAATGTCAATTAATTAAACAATGATAATGATTTGAATGGCATGAGTCAGATCGATGTTTTTGTCTTTTTGTTGTTGTTGTTGGGGGTGGGGTGATTAAGGAGATGATGCCTACTTTAATTTCTGATTTTCTACTGATGCTTTCAGCTAATTCCAAAATTTTTCTTCCCAAAGGACAGGAGCCAAGGCTCGCACAAACATGGTTTCCATCACCTTAAAAAGCACGATAAGAGCAGATATAAACAGAGGAAAGAAATGTAGTTTCCCAGCTTGCTACTGGCCATTAGGCTGATGGGCGGCTTACCTAAAGGGCCAAAAATTTACCAGCCGGTCAAATACAGTTCTAGGGAAATAGTCCGGGACTCCTGCAGGTGTTGCTGAGGGAGGAAAGTCTTCTGCTGGCATAGCAAATGGGCGAATCATCTCCTCCATCCTTTTAAACGTGAGGTATGATCCTATTTCTTGCAGCCTTTCTGGACCCATAATAGGAAGCGTGTGCTCTTGATGTAACGAAACAGCCTCACTGTCCTTCTTCTGCAACCATAAAACCCACAACATATTAGCTGTTGAAAAATAAGCTTGCCGCGTAAAATTCGATTGTGCATTGGTTATTGATGTTCCTCTCATCATGAGAAGTTAGGGAGAGTTTTATCATATCAGTGGATTGAATTTAGATGAAATGGGTAGTAAGTTTACAAACCACTGAAAAATTCAAAAATTGGAACTATTTGTAATTTGAACAGTTGTTTCGAACAAAAATAGAAAGAAAACAGTTCTTCTGGTTAAGGTAGTATTAAGAAACTGCAAGTTTCATAAGAAGCTTCAGAGCAAATGGCAGCATAAGCACCCTGAAGCTCAGTGGAAAGCACAAAAGAAATGGTTTTTAAAGCCTTTTTCCGCAAGCCGAAATAAAACTTCTATCATATACTCATCTTGAATGCCATAAAAGCACTTCTAAAAAAGCTAAAACAAATAGGTGAGATGGACAAATCTAAAGTCTTTCCTACTGTAGATCTCTCAACAAACTACAATATTTGTTATCATTACCTCAAATGGGGACAAGTCAGCACCACGGCTGAAGGTCAGCTCAATGCGAAACCTTTTTGGATCTTCTAAAGCCATCTGCAGTTTGGGAGTCAAAAAATGGTATAATGTCGAGATTAACATATATATGTACACAAAGCATAACTCCTGACAAATATATAAAGTTCACGTATCATAAAAAGATCTCACAAAAAAGATTATTGCTTTTAATTGGATAATCAATCACATTATAAGTCTACAATAATTCATACAATACATGCATTCCAGTTTCCGCACAGGACATGGGACTTTAATTAGTCTCCTTTCAAAGTCGAATAGAACTTCAACCACTTTCACACAGGCAAATAAAACTTTAACAAGTCTCCTTGTTCCAATATCAATAATCTCAAATTTCATAGCATGTATTTCAAAGTCAAATCTAAAAATAAAACGGGAGAACACACAGCCATCCATCCAAAAAATTATCCTTGCATGCTTAAACCATAAGATCTCTTGAACCTATATTTGTGTTATCATCCCTTTCTTCTCTAATAAAATTTATTTCAGCTTAAAATAGAACAAAAAAGGATCAAAAGGCTTCAAAAAACTTTAAACATTTCCTTTTGCTATGTTTTCCGCTTCTCTTCTATGATAATATGTATTAGGAGGGGAACGTTCTTGTAGTATTGAAGAGATCAAACCGTACTTTTATTCTGACAGTGATAAATTGGGACTAGTGAGTGGGAACCGCATATAATGAATTACCTCAGCGTTCTCAAACATCCTTAGCACAACGTAGCTCATATAGTCCAGCTCCTTTGTTTTATATAAGCGCTGAAGAGCATTATGGCAAACAAGACTCTCTTCTCCTTGAAGAGATTCATCCAAGTTACAATAACGAAGAACATTCATCAGAGAATGGATATGTGATTCCTGTCACGAGAAATAACATAAAAACAAAAAGAGGTTGAAAGTTGATTAAAGAGAGAAATCACATCCACAAAGCCCTATTTATAAGAGTCCAATAATCAAATTACGCATTTTAAGAAAATGGTTAAAATTAGTTAAAAATAATAATCATGTCTTGAAATGATTTTTTTTTTTTTTCAAAGTATGCCCTTATTTATAAGGGTCAAGTGAGAGAGAAGTATAGTAAATATAAGTATCACCAACCCTTTAATTAATGCAACATATATAATTAATGAGGAGCAAAACTAAACAAAACTTATTAAATGTTGAGACAACTTTTGTCAAGCTCTTATAAAAACGACTGAGCCAATTTAGATTTTGGGCTCTTATGAAAAGGACCGGAGGGAGTAGGAAACAAAAACGTTGTATAAGTCAAAGTGCTTGGATGCATGCACTAAGGAAAAGGTATTTGTACATGGGTGTTCAATAAAATTTACTTAGTTGACACTTGTTCTGAAATATAGGCCTGTAGAAAGAAACCCTCAGAAGCCAAGTATACATAATAAACTTGCCAGAAATTCATAATGGAACTTAAGAGGTCTTTGACAAATAAGTGCGTCAAATGTAATGTATAATAAAAAAGGCAGAATTACAAGTGAAACTTCACTAAGCAAGCATGTATATATTATGTCTGGTTATGATTGATTACATTTTAAATTTTGTGTGCTCTTTTCATCTTGAAGAAGTTAGAATACCAAAATCTTCATTCATATTGATTGAATTTGGACAAGAGGCTAAAGCCAAGATAATTAAGCTATTTGTTTTAAGTTACTCAACAGATGAAAATAATTTTATTTTTTCAAGAACCCAGTCCCCAGCCAATATTCAAAGATAAATTTAAAATTATCTGTTTAGTTACATCCATATGCATAAGGGGGAAACGTAAATTCTCTTACGAAGGGATCATGACTCACCGAAGTAAAGTATAGCCGTGTCCGCACATGGCGGTCAGGTGTCTTGACATTCGCATACCTGGTGGAAAATAGAAAAGATGAACAAGATAGGACACAATAATCTACAAAATCAAATAAGGCGAAGATAATCACTTTGGATCCAATCGATATTGGGTCTCTTTATCATCATCATCCTCATCACCATCTTGATCCATTGATAAATCATTCAAAGTGCTGGACTTTTTTGTGTCACCATTCTTATGGAGAAGTTTAAACTTAGCCTCTGCATCTTCCCTTCTAGTTATCATTGAAGGCAAATGGTCATGGCTATTCTTCAATTCAGCAACACTGATGGCTTCTTCCCGAGTGTTCCCCAGATCAATTAAAATTTTACCTAATAAACGACGAGCAATCTGAATTGCAACAACACAAATCAAAGTAATCAGATATGAGAGTTTGAAGTATCGATGCAGTATCTCAATGATTTTAGGATACTGAACATTTTGTTTTTCTAGCAATATCAAGCATAAGAATCTGAAGATAAAATGCTATAGAAAGTCCATCCACAGCATTTAGCATTCGCTCTCAGATTTCTCTTTTTCCTATTTTCTCCTTCTCTTTTGGGTTAAGGAGTAGCAATTGTTAAACTTGAATATAAATATTAGTGTCTTGCTGATTGCACCCAAGTGGGGCAAAAAACCTATCACAAAAAACCAGCTATTGAGATAAAAGTATCAACCCATTTAAGTATCCTATAGATCAACTTACACCAATTAATGGGACTAAACATAAAATATTATATTGGTCCCCCTCATTTGGCTATCTTTGGAGAGTTGACATCGCATTGATTATGTTAGGACCCTCTCCCACACACAACTAAAGACTGTAACTAGAAATAAAGCTTGAAACTGATAATAATATTGCTTCCAAAACTAAACCAGATTACCGGGGATAAGTTGACTTAATACAAGTATACAACACTAACACTGAGTTAAATGAACAACAATTAAAGCAAACTAAAAGAAACTGAAAATATGTGAACCAAAGCTACAAAACACACATAAAGATACAACTCTCACTGCAGGACATACTCTAGCACAAACACAAGAAGTTGCCAATCTTTCGAGAGGAATGGCACTCTCCACCCAAAGGGTCAAGACCAATTTCAAATTCTTGTCTGCCTCACTTTCTGGATCGGTATGTATATTTAAAGACCACAAAAAGTGACTCTCCCACCTCCCTCCTCATAGACTTTTACTGCGGGAGTCCTATAGCCAACCTACTCCTCTATTTCTTTCTCCTCTTTCTCCAAAGAGTCAAACTCCTAACCCACAAAAAGAGCCTTTCCTTTATCATGTATTTTCCAACGTTTTCAGAAGTAGTCCTAACAGATTACATTCTATGACACTTCATATGGATTTCTCACCTATCAAAATCCATTAGTTATCAGTGTCACATATTAGCTGTAGTTTAGTTGTTTCCTCATTTTTTATTGCACTGAAGCCATAAACGGCCTTGATATTGTTGAGTAGATCCAGACATCAGGACTCATTACTTAGATCTCCTAACAACATTACTTTCTCTCCATGAAATCGTAACCAATAATGTGTTTTATTAATTATAATGAGCCAAAGAAATACTTATAAAGATCCAATATGTTCTTGAATCTCCATCTCTCTATCCTTCTTACTTGATAAACTATTCTCTTTTTTAAATAATCATTAATATATTATTCAATAGAAACTGATGATGGTAATTTTAGTTTAACATGGCAACTTGGTGCAGCTATAGCCCTTGTTGGACAATGAAGTTGGAAGGCTTAGTTATCGTACTTTTGCTGTTTACACAACTTTTATTTTGGGATTCAATATAAATGATTTCCACATGAGCATGATGATTTCTCATACAATTTCTACAAATAATGAGCTAGTGTCAAGAAAATAGAAGACAATATGATAAAATTATCTCCTGTCTTTTATCTATAAGGTTAGAATATTATTTTTGCATTGAGTCCCATATCAATCCCTCATCATTTTTCCGGAAGCTGTCATCCTCTTTAAGGATTATCTTTTTGTATTCAGATTTATCCAGTTCAGATAAACATGAGAGGAGAGGGATGCTACTATGTAAGGGTACATGATATTGAGCATTCTTGTTCCACATACCATATTTTATTCACATTTTCAATCAAGAGGGTCTTATCATCTAAGCCTACATCTAAGAAAAGCTCTTGGTAAACTACGACTCAGCATCAGAAGCATCATAAAAAAAATTTGTGCATGAGGCAATTTACGAGAGGAGGTGTTTACCTTTGATCCAATTTTCAGCTTCTGCTTTGGATTAATCCCATATTCATTGGGAATTACACCATCAGCAAGTTCCTACAAATGCAATGGGAGAAACAGTTAAGCAAGCAAAGTAGAGGAACTCATCAGCCTAGGTTGATCTTCATACAGGTGAAATGTAACAATGTTTCGTTTGCCTCATGATGAATTCTCAGATTTGGCAGTTGCACAAGTTGGAAGTGAGACTTCCGAAGGTATACAAGTTCAGTACAATAAAGGGAAAAAATTCATATGGGTGATGAATTCTTTAAACCACAAAACTCACAAAGGAAGCAAGCTGATGCAAAGATATACTTTAATCCGTTTACATACCTGAGCAACTTTAAAGAGCTCATCCAGTCCGTCTAGATTGAGATGTGCATTGTGCAAAAGATCATATCTGAAAGGTATGACTCAGCCTTAACTTTCACATAAAAGAAGAGCCGAAAATTGAAACAAAACTGTAAATCCTTTCTCCAAATCCAAATAAATGCAGATTAACTTCCCCATGTATCATACACAGCAAGAAAAAAGTTAAAAACTCAAGATAAAATACTGTTTGATCAAATTTTAATATACAAAAGATTATCACATTTAATCAAGTTTATTGTTTAATGTAGAAAATTTTACACTTTCATACCTAATTTTTTATTTTTGTTAATTTTAAATTCTTCAATATTTGTTTGTACAAAAGTGGTTTAACTAAATTGGAAGGAACTAAGGATGTATTGGACATTGCTTGGTCATGGGAATTCCTAAAGGGTCTGAAGTTCTGAATCGTTTCTTATAACAATTTTCTTCAATACTTTGCCTATATAGATGGCTAAAAAGCATTTGACTCACCCTGAGCCAAGTAGGCTTCCTAAAGAGGCAGTCCAACATTTGATGTAAGAATAACAGACTGGACTAGGGCCAATTCACCAATTTTTTGGTCTGGTAGGCCAATCTAGCCTAGTTCCAACAACGAAGTGAAGTCAGGCTGGGGATTGTTCACTGTAAGCCATAACACCTTATCCACTAGTTATCAAGTTACCTATTTGAGTTCTACCAATTAATATAAACTTAAAAAAGCTTGGTCATAAAACCAAAAACAAAGCCGTTAGACTTAGGAAATATTCTTTCATTTGTTATAGATATGGTAATCATAATTGCATAATAATAAGGATCTGGATAATAATGAGCCATATTGATAAAGGCTCCTACTATGTGTATATATTGACTTCCTCCCATGAATGAAGTAGTTCCGCCATTGCTTTCTACATATTTAGCATAATTATACGATTTGCATTTTTCTTGTCTGCTAGTAAGTTTTTTTATTAATTAAATTCAAAGAAAAAAATAAGGGCAGATAAAAAATTAAGACTTCAAGCATAATATGCTCCTTAGAATATAATAGGTTCTGCATCACTTAATTTTCCCTTAAAATCTTCGAACAAGCTTCCTGGATCTGATATACAGGCAAGAACTTTTTATTCAGATTATGTTTAGACCATATGCTATGGCAAAGAACCATCAATTGTTTTCATGGTTGATACACCGAAAAGGTAAAAATGAACTACAAGACTAGCATGAAAACTTAAGGTTAAACGAAAAGGCTTACTTGCATGAATCATAAACATCAGGAATTTGGGTGATATCAAAGCGCCTGCAAGCAAAAACAATACAAGGGAGTCAGTCAACTCTTTATGCACATTTTACTGAAGCCTTTCAGCTTCCGTTGGAAAATTTTCATCATAGTTTGGAAAAATAAACTGTAATTGGAACATGTAAAATAAAAAGCAAAGGAACTTATGAAATTTGTATGACAGTTGTAATTTCTGACAGCCACAATACATCTTGGTTGTTTAGGTTGTTGTTTTTTTTTTTTTTTTTTAACTAAAGCATATTGTGAACAAGGAAGATGAAAGTAATTTATATAATTATGGGCAATGGATTCAATAGTACATGTAGGCAAAAATGCAAATAACGTACAAACTATAGATGTGAAAGGTTTTGATGACATTCAAAATCATAACATTTGTGAATTCCTAAAGATTAGAAAAGCAACAAGATTGAACCTAAAATGGGAATTACTTACTCCTTGCGTTCATTATACAAGTCTCTCTCAAGCTTCTTCCAGCGAGCGTACATCAAAAGGAAACCCTCACTGCCACAAGGTAATCCAGCAGCTATACGATCAACATCAATATTTGTCTTTCCAAGAGCCCTTGCTTGGTCATAAGGAGGAATTGCATCATATGAGTTTGTTTCTTTAAGTTTCTCATCTTCATCCATGGCAAGTAGTCTTACTTGTTCAGTAACCTTTTTCGTCAATGTTACCTGATGATATGATATGCAAGGAAAAGTCAGAAGGAAAATTATTTTATTATTGAGCTATTTTTGCTACATTAGAGCAGCGTAGATGTCCACAAGAATAGCCAAACAAACATCTACTAGCTGTGATAAATGATAACCTATGAGAAGAAATCAAGAAGCAATGATTTTAAAAAGGAAAGCATTATAACGCTGTCAATATTACAGATTTGCCAAATTTGCACATTACCAATTTAATTGAACCCTGTTATGCATTATTCAAGCTTGGTTCTATCATTTCTTACACAGATATTACATATTTATATATTCATTATAGTCTACCATGACTAAATCTTTATAGAACATCATTGACTGTCTTAAATGTGTTATTATGCATTTTAGTAATGATAGATTTGTCTTCATTTTTCTTTAGACCTCTTTTACACTCAACCTATGTCTTTGTAGTAAATGACACAACATAAGACACTAATACCAAGTCTTATTGCCTAGTTACACCTCTCCTTTAGTGCAAGGGAATCACATTACTTGTTGAGGTTTGTGGAAATCACCATATTAATTAGTAACAATAACAAGAAGCCTCATCTCATTAGGTGAGGTTAACTACATGGATCATACGGCGCCACTGTGCTCTATAACATCCAAAGCTTTGGATAAAGTGTTAGCCAAGAGGTCCGGCTGAATAACTTGACCGAGTGTTCTTTTCAGTCTTCTTCTACTTTTTTTAAAGGACTCCGTATTGCTAGATCTACCCTCCCTACTGCTCAATAACATCACTCCAACTCTACCCATAGCCATCTCAACATCCTCGTCTCACTATCTTTGCATAATGGACTCTACTACCTTTTTGTTCCTCCTAGAGTAAACCTTGTCATAATATTTGTCTCCCCTGTTTGTGATGGCATGGTGAGTGAATCGGGTGTGGAGGATATGATCACAGATAGGAAGGTGGTATAGGTTCGTATAGTAGGCCGAGAGTCACTCCAATTCTCCCCCGACTCGAAGGGTGTGGATAGAAAGGTATGGCTTCAAAGAAATGTGACATCTCGATCGACAAAGATTCGTTGGGATTTGGGGTCATAACAACGGTAGCCTTTTTGGCAATTGGAATAGCCAAGGAAGATGCAAGGAAGGGACCTAGGATCAAATTTGGAAGGAGGATGATGAATATGGACATATACGGTACATCCAAAGACACGGAGAGGAAGAGAGTGATCAAGGTGGGAAATCACATGAGTCTCACGGAGTTTATCAAGGGGACATATGGGTAAGGACACGAGTAGGTAGTCGATTGATAAGGTGAGTGGCAGTAAGGATTGCATCTCCCCAAAAATACTTGGGAACATTGCAGGTGTACATAAGGGCACGGGCAATGTCAAGAAGATGGCGATTTTTACGTTCGGCAACACCATTTTGCTGAGGTGTGTTAGGACAACTACTCTTATGAATGATGCCGTGAGACTTTAGAAAGTGATCAAGGTATGATTGAAATATTCGGTGCCATTGTCGAGTGTAAGACTTGAATGGTCGAATTAAATTGTGTTTGAACATAGTGGAAGAATTCAACAAAGATATTGAACACATCAGATTTTTCTTTTAGGAGGTACACCCAACACATGCGAGAGTGATCGTCTATGAAAGTGACAAAGTATTTCGAACATGTCCGGTTAGGTACTGCAGGGGACCCCATACATCACTATGGATGATGGAGAAGGACGAGTAGAGTGATAGATGGTGGGAGGAAAGGTAGTGCGATGATGTTTTGCTAGTTCACACGTTTCACAATGGGAATTGACATCTTTATTGAATGAAAATTGAGGAAACAATTTTTGTAAATTACTGAAAACTAGGATGACCCATCCTTCTATGCCATAACATCAACTTATTGTCCGAAATAGGGGAAACGAGGTCTTTATTTGTGATGACAAGGCACTTGCAGAGGAATCATCAAGGTAGTAAAGGCCGTCATGCTCCTTAGTCAGTGCCAATCGTCTTCCCCGAGGAGAGATCCTGAAATATACAATGAGTGGCAAAAAAGCGAAAGAAACAGTTTGTATGTTTTGTCAACTTGCTGATTGAAAGGAGATTGTATGCCAAATGAGGAACATGAAGAACAGAATCAAGTTTTAAGTCTCTTGTAAGAGGTACGGTACCGGTACCAGCAATGGGCGCACTAGAGTTATTCGCTGTACGAATTCGATTATTACCAACCAACGGAGAGTAGGAAGTAAAGTTTCTTGATTCTGAGGTCATATGATCAGAGGCGCCGGTGTCTACTATCCATTTCGGCAGAGAGGATGAGGATATAAGAGTAAGATGATCATTACCTTGTTGCTCTAGTAATTCTATGTTCTGATTTATTTCCTTCTCTTTCCTTATGTAAATAGTCAGCCTGGGATTTTTTTCTTTCTTCCCTGATTTCTACTTAAAGTGCGATCCTGTCATTAATGTAACAGCTATATATGTTGTTATATTCTCATATCAATGAAATCAGAGTATTTGCTAGCCAAAAAAAAAAAAAAAAAAAGATGAAATGGGTAACATATTCAGTTTGTTAATGACAATGATAAAAACTAATTAAATACATGAAACCCTAAAAAGGAATCTCCTTTAAAAGAGTCAAATTCATTTCTTTGAAAAGCTAACGCTAGCCTTCCCTCTAAATTATGTGTAAATCATTACCAACTTGGGAAGTAATTCTGATGCATTCGGTGGCAATCCAACTCCATCAATCATCCAAGGAAATTCAGGTGATCCATTGTCATGAACCGTCTTGGCACCAGAAGTTATAATCTCATTCAACCGAGCCTGTGAAGAATTCAATCAAGACAACCAAAAAGAAGGGGGGGGGGGGGGGGAAAGAATAGTAAAAGTGTTCCTGTGATACACAAAAATTACTTGAGAGAATTTTAATGTATATAAGCACTATTTGCCTAACTTCCAACATTCAGTAACGTGGCAAGATCACACAAAGATCCGACAAGCTGTTTTTTTTTTTTTTTTTTTTTTGACATGAAGCTAGCTAGTTACTTGAAGCAAAAATACAATATTTAGATAAGGTAGATATGCCAAAAAAAAAAGCGTAGAGAGAGTGGTTCAGTCCATCAACAATGAAGTAGCATGAAGCAAAAAAGACATCTTAGAAAACTGGAAGTGAAAGAAGTTGTCAATTAATACAGTACAATACAAAAATAGAAACATATAGAAACCTGAGAACTAGACTCATCGCTAATGCAAACTTTTACATAAATTATTATTTATTATTACCATATAACTACTACAACTGGACAATAGTGTAGCATGTAAATATAATCAACTATTTATGTCTGACTTTTCATTAATTAAATTATATAATAAGTTTGAATGACTAATTGTTTTAAATTTTCTTCAATTATATGCAGCAGCTCTCTTTGTTCTTGAAGAGTTTTTAATTCAATAAAGGGATCTCAACCCTGAGAGTGTCTCCTCTTAAAATATTTAAGAATATTTCATTGGCATGCTCACCGTATCACATCTCATTTTGGCTGTTTTCTTGTTTATGTTTTTTTTTCTTAGAACCAAAATGGATTTGGCGAGAACTTTTTCCATGATGTACCTGCAGACATCCTATTTCTTTTCTTTTCTTTTCTCTTTTCATTTCTCATAACTTGCTGGATTTAGAACCTCTTTGGATGGGCTTTTAGAAAAAGGACTTTTTTTACATTGCTTTTTTAAAAGTAATTTAATTAAAAGTTAAAGCTATTTTACGTTTGGATCTATCATTTAAGAAGCATTTTTAAATTAAAAAAACTATTTGGATATTAAAATGGAGAAGTACTTTTTTATTAGTAAAATTACTGAATTGAGCATAACAAAATCATTCTTTGAGATTGTGTTCTTCAAACAATTTGCAAAATCAAACCCTTGGATTTTCTCAACTTCTCAACTAGAGGCGAAATCAAACTTTGGGGATAGGGTTGTCATTTTATTGAAGATCAAGGGTAATTGGTGTCAAAACAAATCAAAAGAAGAGTCAGTCTTTTTTTTTTTTTTTTTTTCATTCTCTCTTTTTTCGCACATGCTTTGTTTTAAGCTTCAAATTGAAGTTAAAAAAAAAAAAGCAGAATTTTGGCTTTTTTTGTTACTCTTGCTTTTTTTAAAAGCTCTCATCTAAAAGCATTTATTAATAAATAAATAAATAAAAAGCACTTTATTTTTGAAAAAAAAGCCTATCCAAACGAGCTCTTATACCTGAATTTTATTTTGGCATATCAGTTAAGCATAACCTTCATCAGCATAATAACTCTCAAATCTCAACATTCAGCAGCATTAGTGAGCTTTAGCCAATATGTGATATTTTTTATATTTTAAAACTTCTGGTACAAATTACTGATAAATTCAATTAATAACTATACTGTGTATTGCAAAGTATAAATTAAACTCTTGAGCTAAAGTTTAAAAGTTTGGCCATATGCTTGCCAGACACAATTATTCTTATATATAGACGCTAAAACCCATTATCCCCAAAATTGTTTACTGCATGATTCTGTACCAGAACAGGAAGAGAACCCAGCAGAGAAATTGAATGGACTTCCTGTATCCATCCATCTCTAAAATGATAAGCAACAAATTAACGATCTTAACCCAGTTTCATCAGCATTAAAACACATTAAATATAAAACAAATACTACCAACCTTGGCTTCTTCCATTTCATTACTAGCATTTTCAAGGCCGTCCAACATGGAGGAGTCCTTGCTAACAAGGGAAACCTTTAAGAAAAATACTATTTCAGTCAAACAATTTCAAATCAAGGTTCAAAATTTTCTTCAAAAGTAGAAAACAAACCAGGATTGGTGTTAGCTGCCCCTCGAGGTCAAGAAGACCTTTGGCAAATGCAGCTGCAGACATCTGTTATACAGGCCTCATTAAAATGACTAACTTATGAAACCAAATACAGAGGGTAGGCTAGGCATATGAACAACCAAGTCTAGACATTCAACGTCAGGACATAAAGAAAAAGAATATAAAATAATCGTTAACTAAAACCACTTAGGCCTGTGAAAGTGCATACAACAAGGACATACCTGCACCCGACCCTCATCAGAGCTGTAAATCTTAAGATCATGACGGTATGTACTATGAAGGCGAAGCAGCCCTGTACCTTCTCCTGTAATTTTATAGAATACATAAAGATTGGCCCACGTTATAAATTGCAGATTCACTGTATAAACTAATTACATGATACAAGAGGTAAGAACCAAACATCATGTATGGAAATATACAAATGCCAGTTAAAATGTTTCTTAAAACAAGTAAAAACCAGCAAATCCTAACACCAAACCAAACTTCCTGTGTTTTTTTGGGTCAAAGCATGATGTTACAACAACTGGCAGTGAACCTGTGGAAATATCCTATTATTTGCTTTGTTTACAGTGTTTTATTTATTAGGTTAGTTAGTAGTTAGTAATATCATTCATGAAATTTTATTCTCTTTTCTCTCTCTCTGATGTTTATATTGGGATGTAATCTACATTAGAAATATAAGATAGAAATATTTTTCCCTAAGATTCAACATAGTATTAGAGCTAGGTTAGCCCTAGCTTCTAATTTTTTTTATCATTCTATCCTCTAAAAAAAAACCCTATTTTCCTTCAGTCACTGCCTTTAACAGATGACCACTATCCGGACTATACCTCGAGACACATGCCCCACCAAGGTGTTCAGAGGCCGCTGATCGGCCAAACCCCGGTCGCCAGAGTGTTTTCTGGCCAGCCACGCGCAGATCGTCTTTTCTGGCTCTGTTTCACGTGCAGGTGCGAGTGCGAGAGCACGTCCAGCTGTTTTCTGGCACCGGTCAAGCTTGTTTTGCTTGGAATCTTTTTCTCTCTCTTTTCTGAGCACGTGCACAATTTTTTTCCCAGATGCAATGATTTTTTCCAGAGACAACACCATGATTCTGGTAAGATCCTTGCTATTTCAAAGCCTTAAGTACTAAATGTCTGAAGTTCCCTAGTCAGAACAGAAAGTGGTGTGACATTCTGTATAATGTTTGGATTGTGAGGTGAATGATTTGTTTGTATTTTGGGAGTGTTTTCTTATTTGAAGATTCACTAATGAGATTTTGGTGGTCAAAAGTCTTAATGCTACAACATACATTCTTCTAACAGTTGTAGCAAATCGGATGGCCCATTCATCTACTGAGACAGTAGTTGTTGTGGGATACATTTCACAGTCAGTATCTCTAGTGTTGTTAGCAAAAAGGGGTAACTTTCTCCAAGCCCTAAGGACTTCACAAAATAAACCTATGTGGATTGTTAGATTCAAGAGCATCCGACCATATGACTAGTTGTCATCAGCTCTTCCTTACATACACTGCTTGCGCAGGGAATTTTAAAGTAACGATTGTAGGTGGTTCACTAGCACTGGTTGCTGACAAAGGGAGCATTTGTATCTCAGATTCTATAGTTTTAGAATCAGTTCTTCATGTGCCCAAGTAACCTGATTTCCGTTAGTCAGTTGACAAAGCAGTCAAATTGGTTTGCTAAATTTCTCCATTCTCATTGTGTTTTTCAGGACCCATCCTCTAGTGCGACAATTGGAAGTGCCAAAGAGTATGAGGGGCTATACTATTTTGAAGTCAACCAAGTGAGTAGTTCACATGCATCAATTGTGAGTCATTATGCATCTTCATCAAGATCTAATGATGCTATGTTATGGCATAAGAGGATGGGTCACTCTAATGTCCATTTCCTTCAGCAAGTGTTCCCCAATCTATGTGCAAACCAGAATATCATTAAAATCCCAGTGTGAGCTACGTGAACTTGCTAAACACCACCAAACTTCCTTCCCTAGAACCAAATATACACCCACAAAACCTTTCACAACCATGCATATTGACTTGTGGGGACCAGTTCGTGTTTCCAATCGCACAAATAATGTGGTTCATTACCTTCATAGATAACCATACTCGCCTTTGTTGGCTTTACCTTTTAAAGGACAAGGCTGAGGTTTCATTTGTGTTCCCCAAATTCTATGCTATGATAAAAAACCAGTTTCATTCCAGTATTCAGATTTTACACACCAATAAAGGTACTAAGTACTTTAATCGCTCTTTGAGTATGTTTCTCCAGGAACACGGCATCATCCACAAAAGCACTTGTATTCATACCCCTCAACAAAATGGGATAGCTGGGAGGGAAAAAAAAAAGGCATATTCTACAGGTAGCAAGATCCCTCATGATTACTTCCAATGTTCCAAAATACTTTTGGGGGATGCTGTTCTTACTGCAACATATCTCATAAATAGGCCAAGTCGAGTATTGGACTTTGAATCACCTCTCAAGACGCTCTAGACCATATACCTTACTTCCCATATTTCAACCAACTTTCCTCTTCGTGTCTTTGGTTCCACAACTTTTGTTCATCTTCACCATAGTCTTAAACCTCATACTACTAAATGTATCTTCCTAGGGTACTCACCAACAGAAAAAGGTTACAAGTTCTATGACCCCTATTTCTAAATGCCTCTTTGTGAGCCTTGATGTTACCTTCTTTAAGGATACCCCCTTTTATCCTAAGCCTTCAATTCAGGGGGAGAATACAGGTGAATCTCAGACTTGGGAAAGCAGTAAGGAACCCAACCACGACGACCTCACCCCACATATTTTAACATTTCTTGAACCAGCCTCTACTCTTATGCTAGAAAATGAGGATAACAAGAAAACAAGGGGAGATGAAGAACAACCACAAAAGGGAGAGTTGCCAATTTACTCTCGAAGGAAGAAATCATAAAATAGTAAGCAACTTGTACTTGAGCACCAAGAGAGTTGGGACTAGGGGTAGCTCCTGAAACTAGGGCGACATGCGAATCACAATCTGTCGCACCAAATGTGGATTCTTCAAATGAACCAGGTGTTCTAGTTAGTGAAAGGAATGATCTTGGTCTTCCTATTGCTCTTAGAAAACAACCTTGTTCATGCACTCATCATCCTATAGAAAGATTTGTATCTTACAAGGCTCTTGCTCTGAGGTTTCGTTCTTTCACTTCTAACCTTAACAGGCTAAGAATTCCTAGCAACATCCATGAAGCCCTTGAAATCCCAGAATGGAGGAATGTTGTTATCAAAGAGACGGGAGCTCTAGAGAAAAATGATACCTGGGAAGTGGTTGATTTACCATGAGGAAAGAAAACTCTAGGATGCAAATGGGTATTTACACCGAAGTATAAGGCTGACGGTTCATTGGACAAATACAAGGCTCGACTAGTGGCTAAGGGGTTCACACAAACCTATGGCATAGATTACATTGAAACATTTGCCCCAGTTGCAAAGCTCAATACAGTCAGGGTGCTATTGTCATTAGCAGCAAATCTTGATTGGCCACTTTATCAACTGGACATCAAGAATGCATTTCTCAATGGTGACTTAGAAGAAGTTTACATGACCCTACTTCCTGGTTTTGAATACACAAGAAAAGGTGGCAAAGTTTGCAAACTAAAGAAATCCCTTTATGGATTCAAGCAATCTCCTAGAGCATGTTTTGATAGATTCTCAAAGGTGCTGAAGAAGGAGCACTATCTGTAGGGACAATTTGATCAAGCACTCTTCGTTAAACATCATGAAGGAAAGAGGGCCACACTAATTGTCTATGTGGATGATATGGTCCTAACTGGAGATGACATTGAGGAAATAGAGAGACTAAAGAAATTCCTAGCCCCCGAATTCGAAGTTAAAGATCTAGGCCAAATGCGCTATTTCCCTAGCATGGAAGTTGCTAGGTCAAGGAAAGGGATATGCATCTCACAAAGGAAATATATCCTTGATCTTTTGACAGAATTGGAATGCTTGCAAGCCAATTGATACTCCCATTGTAGTAAAGAAGAAGAAGAAGGGACAGGAAAGCAAAGATGATGAAGAAGAAGTAGAGGATGAGGGAGAAGAAGGCACACTTGTTGACAAGGAAAGATATCAGAGTTTGGTAGGAAAACTAATTTACATGTCACATACAAGACCGGACATTGCTTTGCTGTGAGTTTTGTAAGCCAACATATGCACTCACCAAAAGAAATTCACTTACGAGCTATGTACAGAATTTTGAATTACTTGAAGGGTACCCCAGGAAAGGGCATATTCTTTAAAAGAAGGGGAACAACCTAAGATTGAGATATAAATTGACGCCAATCATGGGGGAGACCCTGAGGATAAAAGATCTACATCTGGGTATTGTAACTTCGTATGGGGTAACCTAGTAACTTAGAGGAGCATGAAACAAAATGTGGTGTCTAGAAGTGCATCAGAAGCTGAGCTCAGAGCCATAGCACATGGAATTTGTGAGGGGTTGTGATTGCAAAAACTCCTCAAGGATTTATAGGTTGAGGTGGAATTGTCCATCAAGCTCTTTTCAGATAGCAACGCAGCCATAAGTATGTCTCACAATCCAATTTAGCATGATAAAACCAAACATGTTGAAATAGACAGACACTTCATCAAGGAAAAGATTGCAAATGGAGTAGTATGCCTAATATATGTTCCATCAAAGAAGCAAGTTGCATATGTTCTTACTAAGGGACTTCCAAGAGATTTTTTTATGAATGCGTAAGCAAGTTGAACATGATCAATATCTATGATCCAACTTGAGGAGGAGTGTGGAAATATCCTTATTATTTGCTTTGTTTACAGTGTTTTATTTATTAGGTTAGTTAGTTAGTAGTAGTTAGACAGTAATATCATTTATGAGACTTTATTCTCTTGTCTCCCTTTTTGATGTATATATTGGGATGTAATCTACATTAGAAATATAAGAAATATTTTTCCTAAGATTCAACAGAACCTTAGAGGCTGTGATCTAACTGAAATGTGCAATAACATTCACCCTATTTGCGACAGAGTTAAAGCATGTGACCAAGTCAGCATCTCATGACTATGATTCAATCATAATCAGATAAACTTCCACAGGTTACAAAACAATAAGAAATTTTTTTCGGACTAAAAAAATAGCATGGTTAACTGCATGAAAAAATGGGAAGAGTTTTCAAACACAGGAAGACTTGACATCTGAACTTAAGAAAGCAAAGCTGTCAAAACTGATCTAAAAGAAAATCATCCATACTGGAGAAAGTATTTTTTTGGTAATTCTTAGATGTCATTTGCAAAACAATCAAATTAATTTTGAAGAGATGCTATACATGCAGCTTTTGGGACACATCTGGAAAAGAAAAGGCGCATTGTATAAAGCACCATTTATACAAGAATATCTTAGAAGTTAGAAATAATCCACATTCTGATTTAGTAAAGATATGGTCCAACTTCCTCACAGTCACACATCCCAAGAGTAAGCTCCTGATCGTCAAACAACTATGCAAACCTTTACAGAAACCGCAGAACTATATTGTTGGTGATCACATTATGAAAAGAGGAGGACACAATTTCTAACATCAAGATAAGTCATTTAACGAACCTGGATATATATTATTTCGGAAATATCTTCCCAGTTCTTCAGCCTGCAAGGGGGAAATGAAAATTATTGACTTATTTAGTCTCAGATAACATAAAAAGCAGTGCAAGCAAACTGCATCCAAGTAGCATGTGTTTGTCTATCTGAACCTGCTTTCTGCCGGCATGTGTAAGAACGCCACCATATTTGAGAACCATCAGAGCCTCAACTGGCCGTTCTTCCTCACCTTCACCATCGTTTTTTGCAACTTTGTCCCACTTGAGAGGCTTTAGTTGAACCTTCCTATATATGCCAGAGAAATGCCCACCCTGATTGATATTGTGGAGAAAAAAATTAGCACGTGGCATATGACACAAGTGAAGAATGCAGCAATGCAAACTGCAGAAGTACATACAGCAGTATAATCTTAATCTTCTGTTAGAAAAATGCCATAAGACTAGTAATATCACAGATAATAAACAAGGTATGAGAAATCTCATTGTCATTTTTGCTGGTTGCAAGTGCATGTTGGTAATCACATATCAAACATGAGACTCTTGAATCTCATACCCAAATACCTTGTATGAAGTTTTCCAAATAATTGAAAGTAAAGATAGCCACTTAAGAAATGCCACCTTAAAAATTTTGAATTTAATATTGAACTTCCTCACTTATATGTTAAAGAATGGCAATACTGTACTACAACTTTATCTATTAGCACCACATAAGATTTTGCCACCTCAATCGACATTAAGAGATAGAGGAATTTGACTGTAATTTTGATCCTTTCAACTTAACCATTTCTGGTTATCACACGGACGTGGGGTTGTGCACAAGCAGGGGAACTTAAATCATGCTTGGACACCACTGGACTTGGGCCTAGCATCTTACTCAAATGGCTAGGGATTCTCAAGAAAAAGAATTTTCAAGAGTCATATTGAAAACTAATATAGAAAAGATATTCCATGCAACACCTAAAATTCAAACTCAACAAAAGGGATTACAGATCAATGCAGAAAAAATGTAAGAAGAACTAATCCATGTTCCATAGAAATTTATATTCATAAATCAACCACATTTGACTTGCAAGAAGAAAGAGCCCATGGCTCAATAGAAAAAACTCTGTCAAGAGAACTAATAACCTCCTCAAGAACTGCTTTAACTTGACGGAGCTTCTCAGCATGCTCAGCGCCTTCAGCCTCACTATCACTTCCTCGATCTGGCCTATAAAGTAGAGGTAGATGTAATCAACTCATAATCCTTGCTTAGCCAGCGCACACATAATACAAACTGAGCATGTGTATCAGACTATCAGTTACAAATATAATTGACAGAAGCATAAATGCAATGGCCAAAGGGTAATTCTTTGGACTTAAGAATTCTGATAAAGATACAGAATGTCTTGAAAAAAGAAAAACTTTCTGAATTTTTGAAATTTAGGGTCAACGAAATACTGCCACAAGGAAAGCAAGTAAAATAGGAGAGGAGAAAACAGAGTTGTATAAAGTCATGGTGAAGATGCCTAAAACCAAGACCCTCTCCACAAACTGGGGTGAGGAAGAAAGAAATTATGGGAATATTGTGTATATATTTTAAATATTTTCTATTTATTACTAGTTATTAGCTAATTAGTAATTATTAGTATTTATTAGCTTTCATTAGTCTTTACTATTACGTCCCTCTCTTTTGTATATAAATAGGTGATTGTATCACAACATTTTATAAAATGAGAATATATTTTCTCTCAAAAATTGTCCATATGGTATCAGAGCTATAGACTCAAGCTTCTTAAAAACAATGAGCCACAATAATAGTACCGTAGGGTATTCGTGTGTGTGATTTTGTCGGCCATATGGGATCTCATCGCCAACCTTATGAGGAAGACGAGGCTTTGATCGCCACCCCCAAAAAATCCACGGCGAACGGCGATGCGTGAGCCACACACGCCTCTCGATGGAAACACTACAAATGTGGAGACTCCGATTAGGTCACAGATTTCTTCTCTAATGCCGAGAACCTTTTCAGGTCAAACCCATGTCACATCTTGGTCTGGGTACTCATATTCTAAGGTTATTAGGTCAAGGCAGTAAGTGCTATAAGACTTGAGACGTTGTGGCTGCCAATTTCTGTGTACTTTGGATACTGTCTCTCATCTGAAGTTTCAGGAATGGTGTTTTTGGTAGCCATGTGTTTTATACTTAATCTTTTAATACCTATTCTTTACACATCTTTCACAAGGAGAACTAGAGCTGAAGCAGTTGTAGGATTCATGTTAGAGACTGTAGCTTCGATATTACTAGCTAGAAAGGGTAACTTTCTTTAAGCCCTCAAAACCTCACTGGATAAACAAGTATGGATAGTTGATTCTAGAGTATTAGATCACATGATTGATTGCCATCAATTGTTCACAACTTATGTCCCATGTGCCGATAGCCACAAGGTTAAGATTGCTTATGGTTTTCTTGATCCTATCGCTGGTAAAGTAAGTATTCGGATTTTTGAGTTTATCACTCTTGAATTTGTTCTCCATGTACCAAAATTAGCATGCAATATGTTATTTGTTAACCAATGACAAAACAAGCTAAGTGTTGTGCTAAATTTTTGCCATCTCATTGTGTTTTTTAGGATCTATCATCGGGAATGACGATTGGCCGTGGTAAATTGAGGGGCTCTACTTTCTTGACGACGTTGAAGTGAGTCACAAACATCTGATTAGGGTATGCAATTTTGTATTGACCTCTAAAACTGATGACGTTATGTTGTGGCAAAAGAGAATAAGCCATCCTAATTTTCATTATCTATCTCATATGTTTCCATCTCTCTGTCCAAATACTAGCATTAATATGAGATATGAGATATGAGATAGGTGAATTAGCTAAAAACACCACCACTCATCATATCCTAGAGCTCCATAAACACCATTCAAGCCTTTCAATACCATTCATGGTGATCTGTGGGGACCTTCTCACATTCTGAACTGTACTAAAACCAAATGGTTCATCTCTTTCATAGATGACCACACTCGCCTTTGTTGAGTCCATCTCTTAAAAGACAAGTTTGAAGCTCCCTCAGCATTCATGAAATTCTTCACTATGGTCAAAAACCAATTCGATATAATCAAAGTATCGCATAGTGACAATGGCACGAAGTACTTCAACCAAACCTTGAGTGTCTTCCTCTAAACACATGATATTATCCATAAAACTCATGTACTAATACTCCCCAACAGAATGGGATCATTGAGCGTAAAAATCGACATATCCTAGATATCGCTCGAGCACTAATGCTAACTTGCAATGTGCCAAAGTTCTATTGGGGGGATGCTTAAAGAATTTTGAGGTATCTAAAGTGTACTTCTAGCAAAGGGTTGTTCTTCCAAAAACAAGAACGGAGAATTGTAGAAGTATACACTAATGCAAATTGGGGAGATCAACCTCTGGTTATTGCTCCTTCGTATAGGGAAACCTGGTTACCTAGAAAAGCCAGAAACAAAGGGTTGTATCTAGAAGCGGTGCTGAAGCTGAGTTGAGGGTACTAGCTCAAAGGATAATGGAGGAACTGTGGTTGAAACTGCTCCTAGGTAAGATACAAGTCAACATGGATTTACCACTGAAACTCTATTACGATAATAAGCTCGCCATGAGCATGGCCTTAAATCCTATTCAGCATGAACGATCAAAACGTGGAGATAGATAGACACTTCATCAGGGAAAAAGTAGAAGGGGTCATATGTCTCACTTATCTACCGACAAATCTTCAAACTGATGATGTGTCGACAAAAGGGTTATTCAAACCTACATTTGAAAGTTGCATACACAAGTTGGACATGATTAACATTTATGACCCAACTTGAGGGGGAGTGTGGGAATATTGTGTATTTATTGTAAATATTCTCTATTTATTAGTAGTTGTTAGCTAATTAGTATTTATTAGTTTTCATTAATCTTTACTATTATGTCCCTCTCTTTTATATATAAATAGGCAATTGTATCACAACATTATATGCAATGAGAACATATTTTCTCTCGACAAATTGTCCACAGAAATAGAGACTCACAGTATTAGTATTTTCATTTAAGTTGTTGTTTGTTCACTTTTAGAGTTTAAGATAAGCTTAAATTGTAGTGGCCTTCATTATCATCTGAATTGCAACCATTGTGCTTGAAATGTGTGAGAATATTATGCATTTATGATTATTATCTTGTTATTATGATTAGATATAGGTATATTATATCTTAGGATATTTCT
Organism: Acacia acuminata; assembly: GCA_019022655.1. Classification (NCBI taxonomy): domain Eukaryota; kingdom Viridiplantae; phylum Streptophyta; class Magnoliopsida; order Fabales; family Fabaceae; genus Acacia; species Acacia acuminata. The sequence continues at coordinate 2,212,199 of JAFJYI010000019.1, read as the reverse complement.
TATTATATTTGATTAGATTTAATGAGATTCTAGGGTTAAGTCTAGGTTTGCCTATATAAAGGCCTTTGTGTATTCTTTCTAATTAAGAGATTAAGAATTATATTTCTCTCTCAAAGTCCACATGGTATCAGAGCTAGGGTTTCCGCCCCTGGTTCCCTGAGTTTGCGTCTGGGTTTGATTTTCTGGCTGAGTGCTCATTTGAAACAGAAACAGTGAGAGAGAGAGGAGATATTTCGCATTCTGCCACGTTCCGTTTCTCGATACACGCGCCAGCCCATCGTTCTCTCCGTCCTCCGATCTACATCCGACATTAATTTGGTGGCCGTCCGACCCCTCTGTGACGACGTGTGGTGTACACGCGCTTCGCCGGCAGTGACGCTGTGACGACATGTGGAGGTGCGTGGAAAGTTCGTTTCGCCTTAAAGTTCTTGTTCCGGGCTCCTCTTCTCAGTTCTGGCGATTTCCGGTGATTGTTGCATCTTCCGGTGAAGGTTTGAATTTTCCGGCGAGATCTCCAGTGAGAATTTCCAAATTCCGGCGACATCATCATTTTCTGATTATGGAGCACAACTAATATTCAACCCTAGTAATGTTTGCGGCACAGTTCTTCATCAACATCATCGTTGGTGGTAGTTCCTCTGTCATCGTGCCTCTTATCTCGTCCGACGACTGGTCCCGTCGTCGTTTCCGGCATAGTTCTTCATCAACATCATCATTGGTGGTAGTTCCTCTGTCATCGTGCCTCTTATCTCGTCTGACGACGGGTCCCATCGTCCTCAACTTTTCCGGCACAGTTCTTCATCAACATCATCGTTGGTGGTAGTTTCTTTGTCATCGTGCTCCTCAACTTGTCAGACGACTTGTCGCAGCCGCTGCTGTCTAACTTGTCGCAGTCGCTGCCCTTATCTGCTGCTCTCTAAATAGGCCTCTAAGACTCAAGAAGTACAAGCTTAAGGGGGAATGTCAGTAGTATAAAGTTGTATAAGCAAGTTGAACATGATTAACATCCATGATCCAACTTAAGGGGGAGTGTGAGAATATTATGCATTTATGATTATTATCTTGTTATTATGATTAGATATAGGTATATTATATCTTAAGATATTTCCTATTATATTTAATTGATTTTGATTTGATTTGATTTAATGAGATTCTAGGGTTAAGTCTAGGTTTGCCTATATAAAGGCCTTTGTGTATTCTTTCTAATTAAGAGATTAAGAATTATATTTCTCTCTCAAAGTCCACAAAATGAAACAAAAATTCCAAAAAGAAATACTTCAAGACTGAAGATAATCAAATGAGAGAATAATTTGTTGTATTATTCAGATGAGATGGCGATTACGTTTATACACAAGAGAGAATCAGATCTGTTAATGAACCTAGATTTGAAATTTGAAAATAATATCCTAATTATTATCTCCTATAATCTATAGATTTAATTAATCCCTATAATCATGGGATTCCTAATAATATATGAGATTCTACAAATACATTTATAGTTAGCATGAGAAAACTATACTTTGGTGGCAATCACGTGAATTCCCTAACCAAAACTCACAGCAAGGTGAGGTAAGAAAGATTAAGAAGCGGAAAACATTCTGCAGATTCCGCTGCAAGGAGTAATGACAAAAATTGAATCAAACCAGATTTTTTTAATTGTCAATGAAGAAACAGATTGGCAATGTTTGCTACAACTTCTTCCCTGAGTTGAGAGGAGGGTTGAAATTTGACAATGATCTCCTCATTTAGATTTGAAATTCAAATATGATATTTTCCAAACATGAAGCTGACATTTTATAATTCGCTTCAACATTTTAGGATCTCCTGCTTCTCTGCTTGGAATAATTCTGGGAAACATGTGAAAGTCTTTAGGAGATGATGGTTTCTATGAATATAATATAATTGTGTTCATTGCACACTGATTAGCAGAAAAGGTAATAGTGAATAGCACCAACAGTTTCAGAGAGTTTCAACATAGAAATTAATCGTTTTTTATCACCAAATTCTACACATTACTTATTTGTTATATTGAGCCCTAGCAATCTCATTGTCTTACCCACGGGACAAAGTTGTCCCCTTAGCAATCAGCATCTTTACTGAGCTCACTGTTAGGAACTAACAAATTAGCATCCCAAAATACCACTGAATCAGCTATATAATGCTGATATGGAGGTTACAACAGTCTGCTAGGAGGAAAAAATGCCCCTTCACAGCCAAGCAATAGTCTCAGGTTTGAGCAAAAAAACCTGTTACTCCACTCCTCTTACAACTCACAAAATATTCCATACCCCCGATAACACTCCTAACGGCTAATATAGGCAAAACAAACAACTTTCACAGTACCCAAAAAGCCACCCTACATGACAGCTAGTATCCTACTTTTACTCCAAAATAGAAGGTCAACTTCTGCCACCTTAAAAGCATCTTACTCCCTTGTTTGTGCTATTTGTGTCTACCCAGGTCTCCTTGCATAGATCTAGGAACCATTGAATAGGGTCCTTTCACTCACCAAACATAATTTCAAAAGGAAACTATTCTTCTGCTAAACAGATAGATGAGTGGGCTTGATTCTGTTCTTTGTTTTCTTTCTTATCTCTTTCCAAGAGAATATCTTGTACTCTGCCTTGTATTTCTCTTCTTTTTTCCAATGAAATTTCTTATATCATGAATGAAGTAATTTCTTCTTATCGTTGACTCTTTTCCAGTGGCATTTAATTCAGAGTATGCATCATGACAACTATGTGAGGGAAAAAAAAAATTGAAAGGTGCAAAAAATATCTCAAAGCCTGGGTCAGAAAGAGGGAAAGGGGTAACATTGGAGGAAATCTTGACAATAGTATATCAGACAAGCAACAGCCATCTTAAATTTCATTATATGGAGGAATTGATGGCAAGCGAGTTGTGATGCTAATGCTTCAAAAAATACTAACTGATGTTTATGTTAGTGCAATACCTTGTACGAGGCACTAGCATCCGAGTGGCATCTAACAGATCTTGCAACTGAACGGCACTTTTTAATTTAGTCTGCATTTGAGGCACCCATAGATCAAGCATAACACAGGTTAAAGAATCCAGCATCTTCAAAAAAGAAAAATAATAAAGAAATAAAAATATTATTACCTCAGCTCTAGGTCGCCCTCCATTGTATTTCAACATTATGTTAAGTAGCTTTTCCTCGGTAACCCTCAGCTTCACTTTCTGTTTAGGAGTTCTATCACCACTGCCAAAACGGAAGATTCATCAAGGAAGACACAAAATTTGAGAAGTGCAAGAGAAATAAGTAGAACATACTGGCGAATAACGGCAATTACACAACGCAGTTCCTCAGATTGCCCAAAAGTGCCATTTATGCCACTACCCTGACGAGTTAGTCCCTCTGAAGGTTGGACCGGTTCATTAACTTTCCATGGTAAAGTTGGTGGGATTGCTGAAGAAAGATGAGGTGCTTTGGCATCTAAGAACAACTTCCGCAACACACATGCTGCATCATCATAGTACCTTCAGTAGCAGAACAGGAAAAGATGAAATTTTTTACCCCAAAAAACCCAGCTATTCAGAAGAAATATCAAAAGAATGGATAGCTTGTCCAACAAGTTCAGTGATCATGAAGTGCAAGAAATTTCACATTTCTAATTCACGTCACAACAGAAATTAACAAGTTAAGGGAGCAGTTTACTTGAAGTCTGGGAGTAGATTATCTGTCCTTTGCTGACTATATCAAAGACAACTAGATACTACGGTTAACATGGAGCTTAGGGAGCAAGCCTATGGTATATAATATTAGTCTTGACTAAAATGCAACAAATGAGACATAACTCTCGAGCAAGATTGAGTTCTATCTCAAGATCCAATTCACCAAGACACCTATGTTATTCTTTTCCCTCGAGATTTATGCCAAGCTTCCTTTAAGCTTATAAGATTTTGAATATGAAATAATTCAGTTTTCTTTACTCATTTTTCATTCCATACCCATCTTATGTGATGTTATGAAATCAGTTTACATTTAGTGAGTGTTCTTTTGGTCAAACAAGGATTAATCATAAGCTGCCAAATACACCCAAAAAAATTGGGGGATATCCAATTTGTTTTGTAGTGAAGCAAAATAAAGAGAAACTAATTATATATGGGAAAACTCGATCATTTTCAATTATGCTGAATTTCAGCTTCAAGTCAGTACTGTAACCACGCAAACACCTGTACCCTTTCCTTTGGATGCTATACTGGAAACTCATAAATAATAAAAGTTACTTCTACTTTGCATTATGCTTCCAATTTACCACTCTGGTCCTATTTATAAGTCCCTTTTTGACCAAATCACAAATACCAAGGAGAGGTAGTTAGCTCAATGATTATAAGGTGAATTTTCAACTTTACCCTCATTTATAATTAGGTACCTTCAACTTTTTCTTCTCTCTCTATTTTCATTGGTACAATTAATATGGATAAAATTGTCACAATCTCATTTATTTGGTCAAAAGGGACTTATAAATAGGACCAAATTTTTTTTGGTCAAAAGGGATTTATAAATAGGACCAGAGTGGTAAAATCAAACACCATAAAGAGTATGTAATTTCTTACTTGTGTGAGTTTTTGACAAAACTCCATCCATTTACATCACAAACATATGAGCGCCCTTCACATCTCAAGAGATCAAACCCACAAACCTGCAAGGATATGAAGTGGAGGGGCACAATTTATTCAAATTACTGCAACTGGGGGGATGAGGAATAAAGTATCCTGCAATATAAAGAATATAGACGAAAACAAAGGCCAATAGTGCATTTAATTAAAAATAAGGTATCAAACTTTATACTTCCCAGAAAGAAAATTGGAGATCAGCAGTACATTCAATTAAAACACATTGCAATGATCACAGTCTTTTTTTCTTAATCATGAAATATGTTCTGATTGGACAAGTCAAGATAGTTAGGTATCTCTAGGAGAATTTGCACTATAATAGTTAAATTACTGAATACAGATATAACTGCAGGGAGAAGGCAAAGGTTCTACAAAAGGAACCAAGAGCCAGCAGCAATTGAACCTCAAGCACCTTGAGGAGGAGAGGGACATATAATTAGAGACAGGCAAGAATTAATAGTAGCCCAAGATTCTAGCATCCGACATAATTACTTCACTAGCTCCAATAACAAGGATCACTGATCAACATAGAACTTCAATAAAAACATTTCTATCATTACAAGAGAACCAGTTTGGTTAACTGTTTTGGCTGAATAGGACAAGCCATATTGTCTCAATGAAAAAAATGCGCAGATACCACATTGGCACAGCTTACCGCTTGCCTAAATGCAATGCAAACATCTCTTGCCATCTGCTTCTCAGAAGGCGTCAATAATACAGGATACCTTATCTGCCAAATAAAATCATAGACCAGATTTAACAAGAAAGCTAATTGATGTCACAAGCCAGAAAGTCAAACTTGCTCTGAAATATACTTATTCATCTATAACTAAAAGATTTTTTATGCTTACCAGATGAATATATAGATTACCGAAAGAAAAAACCATATTGTAACTTATGAATCCGGCAACAAGACATATGTAATGAACAGAGAAATACCAAATTAACTATTCAAAGACAATCCCCAATAATTTAAGCTATGTACAAACTTCTGAAAAGACCATGCCTCATAATTAGATATATTTTATGAAAGACATAAAGAACTCGTTAATCCAAATTTTCATATGTTAAATGCATTGAAAATTTGATGGCCTTCACCAGTACTGATCTCAAGCCCCCTTTATGAGGGAAATGACTCGCTTTCTATATGACAATTTATATGAAAATCTTCAACCAATGTACAACATGCATTATAGTAGCACTACCCTTGGAACAACAATGGCCTATTTAGATGGGGAGAAAAGTTGGAAGGAAAGTGTTAGGAAGTATATTAATGTAAATATGTTAGAATGAATTAGTATTGCATATGATCACGGACTATGATTATGATTTGGAAATCAATCATTATAATGAGCCATTAATTCTGAGGCTCCTCTCTTTTGTATAACTACCCCTCTTGTATACATGAATAAGTAAGTAACTGAGAATACATTTTCTGGCATTACATGGTATCAAAGCCATAGGGTTCGTTTGTTCTTTTTCTGTTGATTGTTCTGGTGTAGTTTGGTACTATTCCATGAACAGTGACAGTGAGAGAAAGCTCCGGCTCAAACGAGACTCCCACAATGTCCGGCGAGTGTCACCACCTGGCCCAACTTGCTTCACCATCAGCAGCGTCTTCTCTCTCAGCAAGTGTAAGCGTGTTGCCACTCCGTTTAGGCTGCTGTTTTGTTCTTCGGCATCGACTTCTTTTTCGAGCAAAACCGTGGTGTTTTCAGGTTCATTCACATGAGTTTGGTAATTAGGTTAGTTGGTTTCTTGATTCCAGCACTGTATCGAGTGCATTTTTGGTTGTAACAAGCTCCTCCAGCGTCGACTTCCTGAATCCAACATATGTGTTACGTGACTAGGTCTGCTTGCTCATCTTCGTTCCAGTGCCGTTTCACTTGTTTTTTGATCAGTTAGCTTCTGGTTCAGTGGTTATTTGCTTTCTGGTTGTGAGAGTGTGTTATTTGGTCGCTGGGATGATTGTTGCTTCTATTTGGTCACTAATGTGACCTTTGCTGTCGAGGATCTTGGAGCCTTGTTTGGTGTATTTCCTTTTCTGGTTTGCTGATCTGCTAGTTTTTAGATTGTTGTGTTGCAATCTGGTTGTGTGGCTGCCTTCTGTGGTTCCTATTGTGATTTTTGCTATTGTATCTTGAGGATTTTGAAGCCTTTGCAGTATTTTTTTTTTTTTTTTTTTTTTTTGGGGTTCGGATCTGTTTTGACAGGTTTGTTGGTGAAACCTGGTCATTTGTGAGACCTTTAGGTAGTGTGACTTGACATCTTTGTGTTATGTTCACATTTGTTTTGATGGCTGATTCTAGGACTGGTGTCACTAGTGAAATTGTTCCTCTTGATAATCAAATCACTGATCATGGGTTTGCTCCGTTCACATCAAGGCTCTTACTATAGGTAATTGTGATTCCTGTCTTGCCACTTCGTTCACATCAATCAGGCCCTATCCACCATCCTATCCGCCAATGGCATTGTTCACAAAAGCACTTGTCCCAATAAACCCTAGCAAAATGGCATTGCCAAACGAAAGAATTGTCATACTCTAGAAACTGCCAGAGCCATTATGTCCAGTAGCAATGTTCCTAAATATCATTAGAATGATGTTGTCCTTACTGCAACCATTCTCATTAACCGAATACTAAGTCAACCATTGTCTTATAAAACACTACTCTAACTCCTACATACATACTTTAAACTTCCGTACCTTGAAAACACTATGCCATTTGGGGTGTTTGGATGCACATCATATGTCCACCTTCATTACACCAACAAACATGACCCTAGAGCCCTCTGGTGCATTTTTCTTGGCTACTCTCACTACCAAAAAGGTTACAAATGTTACGACCCGGTCTCCAAATGTCTTTTTGTGACTTGCAATGTTAGCTTCCATGAAAATACTACCTATTACTCCCAGTTTGCAATTCAGGGGGAGAGTGATGGTGAATTCCAGACAAAAGAGACACCAGAAGATGACCACACCGTTGCAGTTTATATACCTAGTCCTACTCTTAATACCTCTGATACTCCTGATAATCCTGATAACCCTGATACTCTTGATAATGTGCCAGTTCCAGGAGGAGACACAAACAAGTGGGGTAATTCCTAAATACGACAGCACAAGAGGCAATGAGCCACAAGTTATTGGCACTCACCAGGAGTCAGAGCCGGAGGCAGGTCCAGGAGAAACGGTGATAACAGAGAGTTCTCTCCTTGACCTTCCCATTGCAATAAGGAAGAAACCCAGATCGTGTACTCAACATCCTATTGAAAGATTTGTTTCCTATAAGGCCCTTTCCTCTAAATATACGGCATTTATCTCTCATTTTGGCAGCATAAGGGTACCAAATACAATTTATGAAGCCATAGCTATACCTGAGTGGAGGCAACTGTCTTGGAAGAGATGGAGACCCTCAAGCGAAATAAGAAATGAGATGTAGTTGATATACCTCAAGGAAAGAAGCTTGTTGGGTGCAAATAGGTATTCACTCTTAAGTATAGAGTAGATGGAACACTTGCGAAATACAAAGCTAGACTGGTTGCAAAAGGTTTCACACAAATATATGGGGAAGATTACACAGAAACGTTTGCACCAGTAGCCAAGCTTAACACAATTAGAATCCTGTTGTCTATTGCAGTAAATCTAGAATGGGGTCTGCACCAACTTGATGTAAAGAATGCCTTCCTCAACGGAGAACTCAAGGAAGAGGTGTATATGAAGTTACCTCCAGTGTTCTCAGGAAAAAAGGCTAACCAAGTTTGCAAGCTAAAGATGTCACTATACGGGTTGAAGCAATCTCCACATGCTTGGTTTGACACATTCACTCGAGTCTTGAAAAGACACATACTCGAGGGTAGAGCAACCATACTTTTTTCGTTCAACATCATAAGGGCAAGTGGGCATTCTAGCTGTGTATGTGATGATATAATCCTTACAAGAGATGATGAGGTAAAAATCAATCAAATCAAGGCCGCCCTGGTACAAGAATTCCATATCAAAGATCTTGGATAAATGAAGTATTTTTTTGGGATGGAAGTTGCTCAATCAAAAGGACGAATCTATATCTCACAAAGAAAGTATATACTAGACCTTCTAAAAGAAACAAGGATGACAGGTTGCAAACCCAGTGACACACCTATACGAGTTGATAAAATACATGAAGCGGATCTCAATAAAGCTGTGGACATAGGGAACTATCAACAGATGGTAGGCAAATTGATATACCTATCTCATACCAGATCAAACATTCCATTTGCAATCAGTGGGGTCAGCCAGCATTCCCATGACCCTAAACTGAAACATTTAAATGAAGTCTACAAGATCCTTCGTTATTTGAAGGGATCTCTAGGACGTGGCTTGTTGTTCAAGAAAACTGACAAACTGAATGTAAAGTTATTTACAGATGCTGATTGGGCAGGTGAACAAAATGACAGGAAATCCACATCTAGATAGTATACTTATGTGTAGGGTAACTTGGTCACATAGAGAAGTAAAAAGCAAAGTGTAGTTGTAAAAAGCAGTGCTGAAGCTGAATACAAGGTTGTAGCACTGGGAATCTGTAAAGGTATATGGATAAAGTGGGTCCTTGAAGACTTAAGAAAGTGCATAAATCTTCCAATCAAAGTCTATTATGATAACATAGCTGTGATTAATATTGCACATAATCCGGTTCAGCATGATAGAACCAAGCATGTCGAGATAGACAAACATTTTAGAAGAGAAAAAGTTGAAGAGGGTATCATTGATCTAAGGTATATACCCTCTAAAGAACAGACCACAAACATCCTCACTAAAGGACTGCCCAAGGACAGGTTCGAGTACCTGATTGGCAAGTGGTATCTACAGTCCAACTTGAGGGGGAGTGTAGAATCCCAAAACTTAAGGCAAGATCAAAAGCTTAGAGAGCAAGTTCTGATCCAAAATTATAGGGAGTGATTAAGATGATTAATCTTGATTATTTCCTGGTTTGTATAGTGCCATATCGAGACCTAATTAATGTTGATTCTATCATATGTGTATATATATGTGTAATATGCCAGTGTGAATAAAACATCGATCAATTCAGTCCAATTATTCTCTTCACTTCCAATACCTCTGAATATACACAAAGGGATACTCTCCAAATAAACCATTTGCAAAAATCCACAAAGACATATTTCTAATCAATGATATCATATTTGAATGTGTTGACGTCAAGCATCATGCGTTTACAACAAAATGATTGGTCCAGTTAAAAACTAATTCTTGCTTATATTATGCCATAATATATTAAATAAAAAGTAACCAAATAGGATGGAAATTTTCTCAACATTTCATTAAAATTTCAAACCAAAAGATTTGACTGCAAATGATATGCCAACACCTCCATAGACAAAAATCTCCCCTGGACTAGAAGCAAGGATTCTTATCGCTAATTCAAAGAATTAAATTATGGTAACACCTGATGAAAAACAAGGTGCAGAACAATGAGGGAGAAGAGACTACAATCATTGACATGCTACTTACCTCTTTCCCATCTGGGTTCCTCATAACAACACCATCAACAACAGGAGACTTCCTTGCCTCAGCATGAGCGTATTCAGGGCCTACTGTGTACACCTAGTATTTTTCTATCATATTATCACTTCACAATTCTAACATTACAAGTTAAGAAGAAAACTTGAACAAGTAAAAAAATTTAAAGACAACGTCTTGATGTTGAAAACAAAATAACGATAACAACAACATTAGTCTCAAAATGCCAAACCTTTACATCAGTCCCTCCCGTTGAAATGAACTCTTCATATAAGTAGGACCCTGCACGCCTCACTCTCCTCACCTCGGGGTGGAACTCACTTGATCGATTTCCAACCTAAGATCATAATATATCAAACACAAAGACCAAAAATTGTGTAATTATTCATTCATAGGACTTAGTGAAAGTAACAAAAAAAGAGGTGAAAAGTAACAAAAAAGGAGGTGAAGGAAGTGAATATTTCCAGAACTTAAGCTACTAAGAGCAAAGCTTAGGAATGGTTTGGAATAATATCACAAACAAATATGCAGATTTACTGCATTATGATTTTATGAGATGGAAAATACTGTGTATATATTGCAAAGTACTCCACCTTAATAAAATTGGTCGTTGTTTACTAAAAGCATTAAATATGATAAAATTTAAATTTCCCTTGCAAAAAAAAAAAAAAAAAAAAAAAAAAAAAAAAAAAGTTGTCTTAACCATTTTAAGTTAATAGTACATTAGCAAACCTAATGTAGAAAAGGGAATTTATCAGCCTAAAAATTACCTTCCTAAATAATTCCTTCATACCACCACCTGCAGAACTGGGATAGTATATCATTATCCTATGATCATCAGCTTCAGAAAAGCACAAAGATAAGAGTTATTCCCAAATTTAAGAGAACATATTTACAAGTTTGTAGATATATCCAAAAATTAAAAAAAAAAAAAAAAAAAAAAAAAAAAAAACCCTTATTGCTACTAAAAACTTCATTACACATGGAATAATTTGCATATAATCCTAAAATAATATGAAAATTAAACTTCCATTCACCAGCACAAAATCTGCGGCATGCATTATTGTATTCAGAGTTATGAAAATGGTTTCAACCAACATTTAATCTGATTTCAGAGACGTGATTGACAGTTCAGCTTCTGTGCCAAAGATCATGCTAAGGTGTTAAAGAAGAATATTGATATTTTACCCCCATAAGTTACTTTTCTTTTTCATAGCCAATGAGTTTTTATTTGAGCAGAAAAAGGAGAGAGAAAGGAAAAACCCTAACATGCCAAAGGAATATGAATAAGTCAAATTAGCATCGCACTTCATACTGAAAATGCAGATTTTTGTTTTGTTTTATTTTATATTTTATATTTTTTTTTCCAAAATCCATCTACTTCATAAAATGAAACAATTTTTTGTTTCAAAACACAGCACAAACAAATACATAATTCAGGGCATAGTAAAATCATTTTATCATCTAAGAATCTCTAGTCTCAAATAAGGAATATATGGAAGAGAAAGAAGTGATAAAGTATAGGAACTCTCTTTTGGTAGCATGTAGTGTTGGAAACGGTGCAGGATGGAGATTCATGTAAAAAATAAATTGACATGCTTGTTTACCTACACAACCATTTGCATCAGAACATATAACATTTAATTCATATTATGAAACTCAAAAAACCAGAGATTTCTCTAAAATATAAAAAATTCTTGAGCAGACCAGGTAGAACATCAATGCGTTTTATAACAACACAAATACACATGAAAATAATATGATTCTTTTCCAATAAGTGGGACCTAAAACTGAACAAAACTTCAATTGATTACTTATTCGAGAAAGATATATTCGATTTTATGATATGTTTAATTATAAGAAATCATAGGCTTTCCTAACTAAAAGAATGTCTACATGAAAGTTTAATTAATAACCAAGGAGAAGTTATTGTCCATACTATGTATGAATATTTCTACTTCTTGAACAATGATTTAGAAATTGATAAAAACCTCTATATGTTGCACACGTTGCCTTGTGCAGTATGAGATGGAAACTTTGCTAACTAAAAGCAAGTACATCATTTTAAGTCTGTCTTCGAAAGTTTAGGTTGTGCAATTTAGAGGGAATGACAAATTTTAGAAGTTTTGGCACCAATTTCTGTTGCCCTAGGGGAGCAAAATAAATCTGACGTTTGATCTACAACATAACAAGATCACTATTCCTCACAGTTTTTAGCAATTGGTTTTTCCCCCTCAAGGAGCTTATTTCATTCCTTATGATAAAATTTCTTCTTTCATTAATAAAAATATTATTCACCCTTTCCAATTGTTTGTTAAAGATATTCACTTTGAACAAGTTTATTTTTTATTTTGTCCATATTAGGCTACACAGACATATTTATGCATTCTTTTTTTATCATTGGCTTATTGTGTTCACATGGATAATTTCTGCATTTGTGATTCATAAGAAAAGAGATACTTTGTCTTCAAACTTCATCTTTAAGCAACCCAACGCAATGTCCATGGCATTATCCGTTGCTCTGTCAAGCATACTTTCAGATATACAACTAGATTAACTTCACTAGTTTCTTAATCAAATAAATGAAGGAAACACATCTGCTTATTTTGAACAAGTTGATCTTTCATCCATATATAAGCCCATATTGGCCAATAAAGGGATGCCTAATCTATTATTTGTTCAATCCATCATCTGCACATTTTGTGATGCAAGTCTCATGTCTACATCTGTGATTCCTGGGGGCCGAAGATAAAGAAAGAAAAAGAGAAACCTTCTAATGAGAAATTTAATTACACTTATTTAATGTTTTTTGTAACTTTTTTGGTTTTTTCCCAACCTTCATGTTTTTAGGAAAGTACTTTCTTTTGCTTTAAGTTTAATTTTTAAGTTACTGACTTACTGTGTTTGGGGATCTCTATAAATAGCCCTGTGTTTTTCTCATTGTTAGACTTTTGATGAATTGTTCCTCCCTTTCACTCTTATCTCTCTATTTCTCCCTCTTTCTCTTACCCCAAAACTTCTCCTTTTTCCTCCCTGTTATACATCATCATCATTTTCAAAATTCAAACTGAAATTAGCCTGAAAGCAAACAGTCTAACACAACATCCACGCCCCCAATCAGTTGCTTTGCAGGTTCAAATGATACAAATATACCTTTGCCAATTATTTAATCAAACAAAAGGAGCGTAGGAATCAATAAAGAATAATGTATATTTATAAGCACAAAAATGAACAAGTATTAAGTTAAATGATTTTGACTCTTCAATCCAAGAAAGAAGCTCACCATCAATAGGTTTCTCCACAAATGGCTTCCAGAAACGCCTACCACGAATCTCAACAAAATCATCCTCCTCGATAAAATAATCCAACTCTTGGCATGGGGATTCCCTATGTACAAGGGCATATTCTGGAACCGGAATTCCAAACATCTCAAGACGCTTGAATCCCAAAATTGAAAGTTAGTTAATCCATTTTGAATTGTAAGAGGAATATCATGAAGCATTTTGGTTGTGACCGTCACACATAATGTGTAATGAGCATACATTCTGCTAATATGTAGGAGAAACATTCATATAGATATCACAAACCAACCAATTCTTAGACAACAACAACTCCAACTAAATTTTTCACGGATGGAGTTTGAGTTACACTACGAATAATATCTAAAGATCAGACTTCATATGAACCTGGAAACGGCATATGGGTCAGACCTTATTTGTAAAGCCAAGCAAGACCCCTAAAGAAAACTCAGAATAGAATTGGTGTATCCTATTACCATATATTTTTCTTTATTTTTCATAAACATAATTTGTGAAATTAAATTTAAACCAGATCCCTAAATACAGATCCAGAAAATAATCAAATGAGTAGGTATCTATAATCATTTATTTTATCTTATTTTCCCTCCTAACTTTTTATGTGGACTCAAGTTATCAGCTAACACAGACATTTCAAAGCATTTCAAGCAATGGAAGCTTGTTCATCCTTAATTTATCTCTAGTATGCCACAATAGAATGAAATCATAAAAGTTATTTAACAAAACCATATAGGGGGGGGGGGGGGGGGGGGAATGTTCTAATTTACCTCATATACCATCCTTCGATCATGAAGAAGGTGCTGTGGATCAAGCTCATTTACTAAGTAAGGTCTGGATCACAGTGAATAAGAATTTTTAGCTCCACAAAACCAGTTTTCCTAAAAGATGGTACTGCTATAACCACTGGAGGAAAACAACAATATAGTAAAAAAAAAACAACATAAATTAAGAATCTGTTCCTATATGCATAAATATTCAGTCAGTTAGGACTTAGGAGCATCGTATTAAAATAAACAGAGCAGATTAAGAATAAAGTTGAGCAAAACACTAATGATTCACAAACTTCGTAGTTACAATCTAAGTTCCATGACCATCAATCTTGAATATCCACACAAAGCAGCCTAATACAAAGCTCATAGACAAGATTAACAAGATGAGTTAGCAATGGCGCACACATTTCACATAAACGAATCTGCATGGGAAGCCACAGCACATAAGTTTCTTATCACCTTCCAACAAGAATTTTGCAGTAAGAGAAGCTATACATTAGAATCATCATATCAACATGTAGAAATCCAAAATCCTTGTGCTTCCATAAGAACAGATTACACAATTATGCACCATGATGACAACTGACCAGACACCCACATAAAACCAGAATTGCAGGTCTTTAACAACAATTACCCTGTGAAGTATGCTGTCTTTGCTTCTCTAACTTTCATCACCATTCTTCAAGTGATGCTATCCTTGTTACCACAAAGTCATTATTCTAATTGTCACAGATTCTTATGAGTATTCCTCTACTGAGATACGATCATGAACAAAGGGATGATATCAGAATTTCAGAGAACAAAATAATTCTTCAAAGAACAGTACCTAAACCCATATGTGATTTTATGCCATACAAGTGAATATGATACGGTTCAACTTTAAAGCACCTGCTCATAGCTTAATTTTGATGTCCCAAATTCCTTTTACACATGCTAAACTTAATGCCACATTTTTGGGAAGGTTTCCTGTGGTGAGTTAATTGTCAAGCAGATAGCACAAAAATAAGCATGTCAAATCATATTAGCATTTTATGACCAAACAAATAATTTCTAAGTCTAAAAAGTATGGCCAAAAACCTAAAGTTGCATGTCCCAACGCTTTGAAAAGCATAAACTATGAAGGAACAGAAGAATTGTGATAGATAAACAACAGATAACACAATGCAGAGTTGCAAGCTTACTTCCTTAGAGCAGCATAAGCTTCAGCCTTTTCTAGGGGATATCCAGAGGAATAGAAAGCAATCAAACAATCACATACTGGCCAGCTGAAATAATAAAATATTTTAAAATTAGCTTCATAAAATGCAACCCTGGAGACCTGTAAGTGACTGGCAACAAATTTTTTGCCTAAAAGTCATATGATCAAAGGGCATAAGGTTAATGTTGTCACGACTCTTAAGTCACAAAATCCAAAGCCTATTATGGAACTTTTAAGGTAATGAATTTAGAAACCTGAGTTAAAATTTCTAAACTGAAGCTATAACAGTAACGCATCATTGGCACTCATTATCACTTCATTTCATAATCTGGAAGATGAAAGATTCTTACTGGAACACGTCACTAGTATCAAAATATTAAAAAAACCAAGGCTATCATGAGTAGACAATGAAAATAACTTCATGGATATGTTATTTACTTATTTATACAAAAATATCCCATTATTTCCTCTGAATCAGAACTGCAAATATAATATTTAGATTGCCATGAGAAAATATTCTCCAGGCCCTCAAAGCTTATTTGGATAAAAAAGGGGAAAAGGAAGACAATGTAGGAAGCAATCAATAGTTCAATACCTTGCTGAAAGGCACTAAAATATAAAAGACATTGGAATAGTATATTTTCTATCCTCATTCCCTTATAATGTTGGCAGAAAGCAAAAGAAATGGAAAAGTATTCACCACCATTTTATGAACTTGTATTTTATCTTCGACAATAAACGGAAAGTTAACAATCAGTTAATTTTATAAATTTCCATATTTCCATTCTACCCAATGTCTTTCACATATAAGAAAGTTATTTTCTCCTTTCATAATGGTAAAAAACTGGCAGTCAAACGATTATGATTTCCTTTTTTATACATTTAATTAAATCCATACAAAGTGTAAAAGCTCCTTTTGATCACCATAAAATGGCTTCCATCAATGATGTGATCATATGATCAAAAAAGAGTTATAAGTCATAGTTTTACTTTTCTTTTCATTATAATTTTCCTTAATTTAAAATAACCAATACTTCATGTCAGCACAAATGTCTGAACGTTCTGAGAGGCGTGAGAAATGAGGATGACCACTTTCTGTTTGCCGATAAAGTATGAGCATCATTTTACAACTAAATGGTCTCCGAACAGAGTTAAAAACAAGGTCATGGAAAGACGAACGGCTGATTGATTAAACAGATGCCGCATTCAGATTTGAAAAGAATTACAAGAAGCAAAAAAATGACCACTGTTGCACGGCAAGTTGTCCAGTTTAAAAACTTTCCAGCCATTGATATTTAATATACCTCTCTATTGGATCTTCAAGGATGACTTTGTCCCCAAAAACTTTGATCTACAAATATTACAAAAAACGAATGAATATAGAGAAAAGATAACAAGACTATGCCAAAAAAAATTGATAGAACAACCGACACTGATGATCTGTCATACAGGAACAGAGTTTGAGAGAAGAAACATAAGCTCCCAAAAAAATAACATCAGAATGAAACTTTTTTTTTTTTTTAACTGTTTTTCAGTAGATTCATTTACAAGCAAATTGGCCACAACAAAAAGAGTCATGTCCAAACGAAATCCAAATAAGTGGTAAAGACGAGAACTCCAACGTTCACTTCGCCTACCTCGAATTCGCCAAATGCCTGTAACCTGTCCAGAATCTGTCCCATAGTCGCTGAGAAAACCTGTAATCCAAAATAGGACCATCAGCGAGGATCGCAACCGGGCCATAGAATGATATGCATTCATTGAACTCATTGCAGGCTCAGTTTTCGACAATGAAGTAAAAAAAGAAGAAAAGCGGAATTGAGCGTAAACAGAGATTCCCTGAGCCACATTTCACCTTCTTTTCCATAACGCAAACTCCAATCTTTATCCTCTTCCTTCCAACTCCATCCTCGTCCCTGTCTACTACCGTCGCTCCCATCTCACACGCTTCAAAAGAAATGCCGACGAAACTCTCTGCGGTTCACGCCTCCAACCTCGACTACACAATTCAAATCCAAATGCGAGAAAAACACAAACGCGAAATACATCAACACGCCATCGCCACAACCGAAGAAGCTCTAAAGCATTGCGAGGGGGAGAGAGAGAAATGTACACAGACGTAGAGCAATACGAATCCTGAAGATACGGAGCAAAAAAGGCGGTAAAGCAAGCAAGGTTCACATGAAAGAAGCGAGAAAATGACGACAACCGACTCAGATTTATAGCGGAAGCAGAGCATGAAAAAGTGAGGAAAGAGAGCAACAAACAAACCGCTGAGGGACTCGTGAGGCACAAGGAAGAGAGAGAAATTTGGCGAAAGTAGCTAAAAGCGTTACAATAGCCACTGAACCAGAGATATGCAGACAAATGATAAAATTCAGGGTTTGCCCATGTGGCGTGTTTGGATATAGACATTTTGAGATCCTGGAATATGCAATCGAAAGGAAGTGCTGAGCCTTTTCCTGGAACAAGAGGGAGAAAAAGGTCGCAAGTTTTTTAACGGATTGGTGGATTTCCAAAATCTTGAAGCAGAAAAGATCCAACTTTAGGTTGCTCTGTTGCTGTCTGGGTCGCTATCTTAAGACTGAGAATGTGATGATATATTTTATAGGTAATGGTCCTTGTGGGCAATCTCAGAACCTTAGGATTAGTTAATATAATAATGTTGGGGACAAGTGGAATGCGATAATGGTGAGCACCTACCTAAAACAATGAGAGCATGGGTCCCACAAATGACCTCATTGACCATGTATTTTACTATTTTTCCCAGTGCTTTCTATCCTATTCTCTTTCTCTTGTTATTTTATATATCTACACTGATTTTTGTTCGTCGCATATTGGAATATTGAACTTTACTATTCGGATGAAATTCCTTGGCGTTTGCCTAATCTCTTTGAGATTATTATATTACAGTGAAATTCCCTTCTGTTTCAATTTGTTTAGTAATTAAAAAATGCAAATGGTATTGTTAGTCAACAGCACATGGTATTGGATGACAGAATCAAGAAACCCGATACTGACATGTTGCATTGGCATCCTTTATCAATTTTTGTCCACGTATGTTTTGAAATAATGCTACTGGTTCAGTTCTCTAAATATAAGATAGAGTTAACATTTTTTTTAAAGACTAAGGAAGCTAAATAGTTTAGAGTATTACTGTTTAGTCTGTACTCATTAATCATTTTGGCGATCATGAATTGTATAAGACGACCACATATAACTCTACAGCATTGTTAACTGTTAGCAAGTGTTAGAGAGTACAAGTATGTATGTATGTATTGAACTAATTTAGTAAAATTTAGCATTTCAATTGTTTTTATTGTAGGGCCAGTGCATATTAGCAATAAACATGAAACATACAGTTTTAAATTGTGTTCTAGATAATTATGAACTCAGACAACTAATCTAAATTTGAAACATGATAAGACCGTTTTTTTAGATAACACCCCTTATCACCTAGGGCCGATGCATTTCCAAGTCTCAAACTTGAGACAGTTAGTTACGTTAAGAGTGGAACAATCCTTACAAGTTTATTTAAACGTTTGGTGGTTAGGCAGGCATTAAATATAAGCATTTCTATGTTATTTTCCCCAATGACATTAAGAATCCAAACTCCATTAGGTTGACTTACACACCTATAAAGTTTTTCATGAGAGTTCATTAAATAAGTTTTTTCATAATGTGGAATTATGCCAAAAGGCTTTTGACAATGAGTAGTAGATTAAAAGTTTCAAACTTTAACATGCAAAAATGGATTAATGCCTCGCATTGGATCCCAGGACAGGTGCTGCATGCCTTGTGCTATTATTGGTGATAATTCGCCCCTGGGTGCGCATTACTTTCGTACATTTATTCGAATATTTAATGACTAAATCAATGGTTCCATATCATGAAAAGGAAATGCTTGTTTGGCTTCAAGAACAAAAAACAAAATTGAATTAATGAATGATTTTGTTGTGAAGAGAAACGAGAATCTCAATTAAATCCAGAATCAAGTTTTCATTTTTAGCAAATGTTTAACTAAGCCAAGAGGCATTATGAGGGATTTATGAATGTAATTAAAAAACCATAATATTTAGAAGGGTGAAGGTGCAGATTTGCCAACCAACTATTACCCGAGGAGCGCCTGGCACAAATAACTATTGAGGGGACCAAAATGGCAATCAACAATTAAAAAGTGAAAAAAAAAAAAAAAAAACACCAAATAACTATTAAAAGTGAAAAAAAAAAACCAAACAACTATTTTTTTAAAAAAAAACCAAATAATTAAGTTAAAATATGAGGCACCGACATAGACGGTGGCGGAAACGCTAGAGAAAAGAGCGGGAGTTAAGCCTTCTTGTTGGAAAAAGAAAACACCAACGAGAGATGGGAGCGAGCATTATGGCGGCAGCGGTTCTTCTGTCGCCACGACATCGAAGGGATGGAACCAGGGTGCAAGTGCGTCTTGGTCGAACGCCGTGAACTACGGATGAGTTCAAGAGGGTGAGTGGAACACCCATCAATAATAGAAGCTTTAGAAATGCCGACGTCGCCGACATTGCGACAGTCAATGGAAGACAGAGACACCAAGACAGTGACAGGGTAATAGTTCGTTGGTAAATCTGCTCCAAATTATGTTTTTTGTCACTTTTCAATTGTTGATTGGACATTTTGGTCCTCTCAATAGTTATTTGTGTCAGGCGCTCCTTGAGTAATAGTTGGTTGGCAAATTTGCACCTTGACCCTATTTAGAATGAGGACCAAGCATCCATCTTATGTCATGAATCACTGGGAAAAAATAAAAGGACAAGTTGAATTGGAGTTTTCATCCACACAAAAATACAAGAGAAGAAATCGAGTATATCCCTGACCTATCAAGAAAATCATTGGGAGGCAGATGGAGTGGACCATGAGGATAAAATTTAGGATCTAGATTCCCTCCTATGCTCTTCTCATTTTGTTTGCCTCTCCCTTGCCCAAAATTACGCCAGTGTAAAATGTGAGGGGTGATCCACTTTTTGTTTTGTGCAAAATAACATTCAGGGCGCTCAAATATTTTTTTCAGTAGCACCCAATATTCTAAAATAATTTTTTGTGCATTATATAGCATAAATAATTTTTTAATAGCATAAGTATCTGGCAAGCTACACCTTAAAGTATTTTTTTCAATAATATTTCATATCTTAAACTAAATTTGAGCGCATCCCACACTCACTATTCTAAATTTAGAGTGCTCATTGCAACTAGAAAAATGTTTTAGAGGCTTCTTGTTGCAGCTAGAAAAATAATTCAGTGTGCCGATTGCGATTTAGAGGTTGCTTGTTGCAACTAAAATAGTTCAGGGTACAACTTGCCAAATACTAGGTGCTACTAAAAAATTATTGTATGCTACATAGTGCACAAAAATTTATTTTGGAATATTGAATATTACTAAAAAGAAATACTTCAAGACCCTAAATATTATTTTGCAAAAAGAAAAAAGTGGATCACCCCTCCCATTTTACATCCAAAACAGTGTAGTTTTAAGTAAGGAAGAGGATAAGGACAAGAAGAGTGTGGGAGAGAAGTTGGATCCTAAAATTTAGGCTTGCTTATCTTAAAGCCGGTAAAGCGAGCTCAACTCATAGACCATGGGTTTCGCTAGGGTTAGGGTTGGGGATTTTCTAGCCTACATGACCAGTTTGGCCTACGGGTTGGTGCAAACCAGCCAGTGGATTGGTGGGTTGGCCCGCACATTTTTTTAATATGAATAATCTTATAAAACTCATAAGCCACAAACTCTCACTTTGGTACTTTCCAATCCCAAAGAGGAAAAGTCTTAGCATCATTCTTCATTTAAACCAAATTATTATATCTTGATTGCTTGAGAATGATTTGATTTTTTTGTTTGTAAACTCTAGCAAATTTAATAACTTTATCTCTTGAATTGTGAATTATGTTTTTGGATTTTTATATGTGAAACGGTTGATGCCAGAAAGGCAAATTTGATTATTCATATATATATATATATATATCTATCTCGGACTTTCAATAGTCTTAAGAAAATAAGATTTTTTTTTTTAAAAAAAAAAAAACAAGCCTATGACCGGCCTCGCCAACCCACAACTGCGAGTTAGGGTTGACATTTTTCCAGCCCGCAAAAGTATAGGCCGCACAGGCCCACACATCTGACCTGTAAGTTGGTAGTGAATGGCCTGTATTCCCAACTCTAACTCATCATCTCATCTATTGTAATTGTAAGGGAAAGCAAATTCTTCTTTTGACCCAAATCTGCAGTTGCACATTTTATTAAACGTGTAAATGCTCTCAATCATTATATATAAATTGTGCGATACTAACCAAAATTTAGGGTTTATAGAGAAATTGCCATAATTCACCGCTTGATTTTCTTTCTCGCCAATAACAACACGATTTCTTCTATAGTGTTGCCTCTCAAAAGCACTAACTGACATAACTCTTTTCTTTTTTCCCAAATAGGTGAATGCTCAATCATCATTTTAATTAAAATGGCCTTATAGTCTTTTAATTATATTGAGAAATTCCTAATCAGCCCTCTTAACCTTATTAAGTATTTACTCAAAATACAGACCTAAATCTGGATTTAGGTATTTCAGAAGAATTTAATTGAAATTCTCCATGAAGAAAAAGATACATATAAAATATGAGAAAGGGTAAGCCACTTTACGCCTTTTTTCTTGGTTTTATTTACTCAATAGGGACAATAATAATAAAAATGTAAAACAAAATTCAGCCTTCCGACCCATTAGGACATGAATAGTACCAAAATTCACACCATTTAATGTACTCAAAATAGTCGGATGAATATAATTGGAACTAAAGCAATAAGCTTACTAATTTTTCTTTCCCTATGAGATCAAGCAAGCAAACCAGAGTGAATTATTAAAGGTGACAAATTTTGAACAGTATTCAAATTTGTGAATATCTTCACTGCAAAATGCTGCAATATGATCAGGCACACAAATAATAATAATGGGTTTGTAAGTCAAATTTGTAAGCCTAGAAGGTTCCGATCTCTTGGGAAATTTCAAATCAAGTCATGGCCATCATTGTTTTTTTTTTTTTTGTGTGTGGTCAAAGTCAATGCCTATCAGACGAAAACGTGGGGATATTCCATTTTAATTAACTAGTCTTGGTATATGCGCTATTGGATACTTGCTTGCACAACCATTAAGGTCAATAATTTGACGGGACATGTACTCTTCCCAGATTATACTCCATTTAAAACTAATTAATTAACAAGAATTTCAAATATACAATCACACTAACTTTTTCTTCGTCCTCTCCCATAGGCCAATTTTCAATCCAAAACCAAAAAACAATCGTTGTAATCAATTTGCAAGTTGAATTACTATAAGCTTTAAAGAAAAATTGTAATCACTTAAAAATTACAGTAATTAAGCAACATGTAATGACTTGTTTTATTAAGAGTTGAAACATCAGAGTAATTCTTGACCCAAATAATCAAGATATTGTCAAAAAAGACCAAAAAAAGTCATGTATCACAAAAGACCTTAGTTGTTAACGTGTGTTAATTTAGTTGTTAATATTCTACTATTTAATTGTTAAAGTGTACTAATTTAGTTATTAACGTTTCTGAAATAATACCTAAAAAGGCCCTAGAGCCTTTTTTGACATGTGATTTTTTGGGTTTTTTTTGATAATATCTTGGTTACTTGGGTCCAAAAGAAGATTTTCCCTTTTTAAGATAAGAGCTCAACATGCAGGTTCTATCAGTTCAACGAACTTGCACAAAAGTCGCTTGAATTTGTCAAAAACCTCGGTCAAAACCATGTATGTTTCTTTGAAATCAGGGAGCACAGATGGGTTGTTTTCAGCACCTTTTAAAAAACGTCTAGGAAAGTAAGACGTAGAAATGGGATAGTTGACCACAAGACTTCAGTTTTTTTTTTTTTGGCCAACAGACAACACTTCAGAATTTGGATATTCTGCCAAATAAACTATACGTAAGTAAAGTATCAAAAAAGGAAGGAACGGGAAAAGAACAGTACAAATTAAACCAGCAAGAACGAAACGCATCAGAACAAAATAGAATAATAAATCAACTTGTTCCAAAAAGCATGCAGCCATCATCATACCATAAAGGCTTACAACTAGCCGTTGCTCTCAGTATCGATGCTCTGATATTCCCTCGCCGTGCAAGTCATAGTCCACTAATAGTGGTTCCTGAAATATATCCTTCCGACCAGGCATTTTACACAAGAAAAAAAATGTGTGAAGCTTATTAATGAGTATACAAATCCAACAAATTAAAGTAGTGTTCTTCGTTTGAAAGAGCGAGTGGTTCCTGAGAGCCGTGCCCAAATTTACATCTTACTATTAACAATAAGAATTTCACCTACTGTCCACTCAAAATGACAGCAACATGATATCAAAAGGAAATTATTAACTGATGTTGAGATAAAAAGTAAGAGCACTATACAAGCAAAGTCTCAAACCAAAAAAGCCCTTGCCAGGGTTCAACACTTGAAGGGTTGGACAAGCTCACTAAAAGGCACCAATTCAATCCTTAAGACCGTTGTAGCGCTAGGGAGGCATCCCATACCCAGTAAAGCATGGAATTTGGAACTAATTCCCATCTTTTTAATGTGCTACCCCAGCTAATGACTTAGGCACACCGAGGTTATCCAAAGGGCAATGTGTGACTGACAAATGACTGAGTTATGTGTGACTAAGTAAATGCCCTACCCTTAATTTGTGAGTGAGTTTAACCCCGTGCCTAATATTTATTCATCCAAAGGAAAATCAACGTTTCAAACATGTCATACTTTAATCTTGTTTGAGAGGATGGAATGACTTGAAGCAAGACGGAGTTAGTGTTGATTGGGGGTAAAATTCAAGCCATCACTTGTTTGGATGGATCGAGTAACTACTAATTCTTCATTTACTCTTTTACCCTTTTAGCATCTATTTATCTTCTCAGCAGGGTAAAGTTAATAAAAGGTTCACCCTTAAAATCTACCTTACAACATTAGTGACATTATACTATATCTTCCAAACGAAAAGAATTCCCTTTCTTTCATTGAACTTCAAAAAATGGAGTCTGCGAGTGAGTACCTGCAATGAGCTACCTTTCCCAAAGAACAGATATGAAACAATTTTGGTTTTTATTGTATCTAATGAGGTCTTTCCACATAAAAGGAGGAGGATTAGAAGAGGAAAAAAAGAGTAAGTGAATTATATATTTCTAGCAAAGGGAAGGACTTGAGGGAGGATGAGGAGTGAGAGTAAAAGGCAGAACAAATTCATCTTTGCAATGGCTCTTCATTAAGAAAGTGCAAATATTAAATCAAGAAAACATGACAAGGTTAATAACTTAATTTTATGGAAATTATATGAAATAAGGTGCCAATTTCCCTACTCATCTAAAGGATGCCTTCCAAGTTGATGTGGGACTTCACAATGGAAGGCGAACGAAGCATGCCTTATAAGGGTCTTTAATACCCCATTTAAAATCATTTAATTCTCTAAAATTCTGTTAATTGTATATTTAAAATTATTTTGTGACTTGTTATATGATTATTATTAACATGTGAATTTTATCTCAGTTTCGAGGACGAAACTTATTTTAAGGAGGGTAGATTGTAATACCCCAAATTATTATTAATAACAATGATATTAATATTAATAGTAATAACCTTTTTTAATAGAGCCAATTACTCCTAATCCTAATTGCCTTAGGAATTTCCAACTTATGCACTACTTGTCAACCAAGTCATATTAAATTCACATAATAGTTGATTGATTGAATTTAATATACCTTATTAATGACATTAAATTCACATAATGATTGATTGATTGGATTTAATCTATATATATATATATATATATCTCCTATTAATGACATTAATTGATTGATTGAATTTAATATACCCTATTAATGATATTGAATTCACATAATGATTGATTGATTGAATTTAATATACCATATTAATGAGTTGGCAATAGTAAAGAGTCCAACCCATAGCTAACCCTAATTTTAAGTTATAAATAGAGGTCTAGCCTAACCCCGAACACTCCTATTCTCTTCTACTATTCTATTCTCCTATTCTCCTACTACTCTCTTCTATTATTCTCTTCTACTATTTCCTCTATTCTTTCTCTATTCTTCTAAGAGGCTAGCAAAACGGAGCCCAGGTAATCCGAATCCCCAGAACAATAGGAGTTAGTTGTTGCATGTCGATCTCGATCTTTGTGAAAAACCCTTAAATGTGTTGCTGCATTTGTTTATGTATAAATATGTTTTCCTTTTCGGTTAGCGTGAATCACTTTATGAAAGCAAAACTCCTCACCTCCTTGTATACATATATTTCTCCTTCTTGCTTTGCATTTAACTATTTTGCAAAACCCTTTATCATTGAATATACATGTACACTTTGGGTGCCTCGGTTTTCGTGATTGAAACACATATTTATGTCCCTTGATTATTATACATAATATATATACGTCTTGTCTTCTTCTTTTTGAAATCTATAAATACATTTCCTTAATATATATATATATATATATATATAGTGAGAAATCCATTTTATTATGGGTGTATTTTGAAATAATTAGACTTTACTCAGATAGGTATTTGAGTAATAATATGAGTTGGACCTTATATCGAATATTTGAATTATTATACTCTTGAAGAGTTTGGAAAGTTATGATGCCCTTGAACAACAGATATATGCAATAAAGGAGTTTTTAAATAAGATAATTGTAACAAGATTGATTGAATTTTCTGTTTGTGTGTAATTGTAATGAATTAATGGTGGGAGGATAGCTTGGGACGGTATCTCCCAAGTGATGAACACAACCTTTAGGCTTTATGCCTCCGATATATTATTTGATGTGAACCGATTATATCCGTTCTTCTCAAAGTGGTATCTGGCAGGGTAACTCGGGATACTAGTAGCAACTTTGGGAAGAGGTGTGCACATTAGGACGAAAATGTTTTATGGCCAATTTGATTATTTGTGGCGGGGTTTCCGGTCACGGGGTAGACCGGCAGGTTTAGGGTCTACCATGGTTCTCTTCCCACTAAATTAAATGGGCCGCGGGTTTCCTAGGTCCAAACGAAATTAATAAAGATAATGAATAATATTTGATTCGATGTGAATGTATAGATATGATAAGTATTGGAATTGATATTTTAGATTATATGTACATACGTAAATGATATTTTTATCATCATGTAAATATTTTATTTATTTATTTAATATTATTATTATCATCATCATCATCATTATTATTATTATTCTATAATATTGGGCCCGATAGTTGATTCAATCACTATGTGATTATATTTTTGATTTAATTAATATATATGAGTTGTATAAATTGTGTTTTGATTAGGATTACCGACTTTTTTCGATGTTTGTGTTTTGGGGTCGTGACGATCCTTCTAGACAGAGTTTTTCGGTGAAACGGGTTTCAAAGTTGGGGTTGTTGGGGCCGGCGGTGAGAAGTGAGGAAGAACAATTAGCAATTCTAGCTAGTTTTTATTTTATGCTTGAATGAGACATTTTTATTTAAGTTTGAATTTATGTTAATGTAATAAGGTAGCCTTGCACTTGTCCCAATACAAGTGCGGCGGTAACACTTCCCAAATTTGGTTATTTTCAATTTCGTATTTATTCATAAAGAAATTATTGCGGTTTATGTTATTATAACTGTTAGAAATTTGGGGTGTTACAGGTGCGGAGACCTTTCCCTTGTGGACGCGTTTTGATGGGCTAGGCCCAGCCAAAAACAAAATCGTGAGGCCTTGTGTGTGCCAAAGCGGACAATATCCACAAGCGAGCGCCTGGGATGTTACAGATAATATCAGAGCCAGGGCTCGGGTCAATGTGCCAGCGAGGACGCTGGGCCCCAAGGGGGTGGATTGTGAAGTCCCACATCGACTGGGAAGGTGAACGAAGCATGCCTTATAAGGGTGCGGAGACCTTTCCCCTGTGGACGCGTTTTGATGGGCTAGGCCCAGCCAAAAACAAAACCGTGCGGCCTTGTGTGTGCCAAAGCGGACAATATTCACAAGCGAGCGCCTGGGATGTTACAAACATATTTTCAAAAAAAATGATTTTTTTGCTTCATTTAAAAATTGACAGTTAAAAAAATAAATATGGGCCATTCAGATCTCATCTAAACAGTCCAGATAGAAAGAGCTTTCCCTAATCATCTTTTTGATGAGTGGGAAAACTGGTTCCAATGAAATAATGTCTTGCCTTTAATTTCCAATGTATGGTTTTGTAAGTTTTTTTTTTGTAAAATTTAAAATGGTGACAAGTGTGCAACCACTCCGGGTTCTACAGTGGCAAAGATGACCCTCCCAATAGTGATAGCTCCATATAAGGTGGATTACGAGTGGTTTTACCGCAGCTCAAACCCTAGACTTCTTAAGAGAATCTAGCGCCACATTCTGCTAGACCAACCACATGTTAATAAATGGTTTTGTAAGTTGTAACAGAGAAGCCATGGAAATAAATGAATTACTTAAAGCAAAAGCCCACAAGAAATCTTAATAAATGAATTACTTGAAGCAAAAGCCCACAAGAAATCTCAGCCCAGATCCGGAATTCAAGTAAAGCTTATAAACTTCAATTATTGGTAATATAAAACGAAAACCACGAGAAAATAGCCAAATGCTCTTATGTTCCAAAACCTTTTTGATAAAAAAAATTTTAGGTGAAAAGATAATAATCTCATAAAAAATGATGGATTATAGTTCAATTTGCAGTCAACGGCGGATTTTTTTCTTTTTTTTGGGGGGGGGGGGGGGGGGGGGGTTTAATATATGGGAAAATTATTTATCCTATCAGAGGAAATAAGATTGTGTCCAGTGAATAGGTACGACGTCGTTTGGTCTGATTTATCCAAGGAAGCTCTGATTACGACACTGCTGATAGGGCAAAAGTTTATAGCCTATAAACTCCCAAGTGCACGGGCCGTATCAAGTAATAAAGTGATAAGAAAAGTATCGTTCTCACGAGTACTTAGTACCTACAACTTCGTTAAGCATTAATTTCACAATTTCGTTTAAGTTGAGCAAAACAAATTGAATTTAATTAAGATAAAGGAAAAGAAAATCAAAACTAAAATAAAAATAAAAATAAAAATAAGAAAACTACCACAATAATCAAATGAACAACCCAATGTCACTAATCCCTTATTAGCTTCATAAACCTTGCTTCTACTAATTTAATCAGCGTTAATATCAATTTTGTTAATCTCGAGTATGAATAGTTGTAAATGCCTGTCGGTCCACTTACAACCCTCTCTTGAGTATAACTTGTTATGTCTAACATAGTTACTCAAAAGGTAACAAAGATCGAACATACTCTTCAATAATTATATGGGGCCATTAGGTATATGTCTATCCTAATCGCAAATTAAATCGTAATCTAATCTCATATTACTTATCTCAGAGCCTAATTAAGACCCCATTCGTCAAGGTAAATCCTAATGCTCAAAATCATATTCAATGACGGCTAATCACTAAATAGATAAAACTAAACAAGATTAAGTAACCAAAATTAATATCAAATTCAACTAAATAATGAAAACAAAATCCAATTCACCCACAAGTTCATAGGTCCTCTAGGTTGTAAAACCAAGTAGCCAAACATGGCTCTAATAAAACTAATAACAAAGAGATAAAAATCCAGGTTCAAAGAATAAAGAGAAAGCGAGAAAAGAAAATCTCATCACCTCCACGATCCTTAGTCCTTAGTAGAGATGATGAAGAGAACCAAAACGCTTTCGCTACTCCTCTGCTTCTTTGTTCCTTATTGTTCTACGCCTCTCTCGATCTGCTCCTTCTTGTCTACCGCCTCCTATTTATAATTTAGGTCTCATCTCCTGCACAATAAAAATATGATATGATTAGATTTTATGCTGATTTATTCTTTGATCCTAAGTTTGATTCATTGATGAAAAAGTTTATAAAAAATAATTAAATAGGTATATAATATCAATATTTCCAACTAATTCTCATAAAATATACACCTATTTAATCATAAAATATACACTTATCAACTGCACAATACAAGGAAGACATGAAAAATTCAGGAAAACGACTTTGGGAACCTAGGAGCTTGGCGTCAGCAATGATTATAGTGCACCTACGAGTGACAACAACTTATACCCATCTGGCTCAAGAATGAAATACATGAAAACTGCATTCTCAACTTCAACCTCCGGCTTGTATTATGCGTTCTCAGATGAAACCTGACTTCCCTGTTTTTATCTGGTTAATTTCACAGCAACCACAAGATTCCACGACAAGAAGCTATGATTGCGTCAGCGTAAATCACGAGAATCGGTGGCAAAGGGATTGACTTGTTGAGCGTGTTTCTTTCATTAGAAGAAGCAAATAGAATACCAAAAGCTCTGA
The DNA here is from genome assembly GCA_019022655.1 of Acacia acuminata. NCBI lineage: Eukaryota > Viridiplantae > Streptophyta > Magnoliopsida > Fabales > Fabaceae > Acacia > Acacia acuminata. Next base: position 2,182,366 of record JAFJYI010000019.1, on the reverse strand, counting down.
TCACCTAAAGGTTCGTGATTTCTGTTTGAAGGGCCAGAAGCTCCGATCGCTAAAGGCTCTTGATTTCTGATTGAAGGCTAGAAGATCCAATCAGTGAAGGGTTGCTGTTCCCTAGAGGAAGCGACAAGAATCGGAATACTGAAAGGAAGATTTTATTGAATTCACATGCAAACCATTTTCTGGAACTAATCCAACTGGTTGAGGGTTGCTGTTCGCCATGCCTGTTTGCTCGATCTGTCATTGATTTCTATTGCATTTTTTTTTATTGTTCACTAGACCAAACTGCATCAAATGAGAACGACGTAGTTTGTTATTCACTGGGAAAAAAAACCTATATCCAGTCACTGGATATATCATTAGCCTATATATATATATAAAGGAGATATCTTTATTTGTCTGTGGCTTATTTTAATATTTCGATTACACACAAATAAAGTCACGCGCAAAAGAAACTTATTATATATAACTTGCTTATCTTTTGATCTCAATATATAGTAGTTTCACATAATCTTGCTTGTGTTTGGTCCTTAACTTTTGAGTTTGAAATTGCCGTACATTAACTAAATATAAGGAAATATCTACATGTCTATACAAGCTTAATAAGCTAATCTTGTTTGATTCTATTGTATTTCGTTATTCGTATTTTAAAAATATAGTTAATACTCCTCTAGTTCTAAATATAAGATGTATTTACCTAATTTAGATAGATTAAGAAAGTTGATTGAGTAAGTTAATTTGACATATATTTTCTAAAATAACCTAGTCATTATCTTCCCTAATTTTTTTCATTCACTATCTTCCTTGATTATTGTTAACGAATATTAAAACTGTCTTATATTTAGGAAATTCTCTAAATATGTTTTACATTATGGATTTAAGGGAGTAATTTGTTAGAATATACATAGTCCATTCTTAATGAATTAGGGCCACCCAAGCCCAATGCAAGAGGGGATATTAGATATAACATTTTTTATTTCCCCGATCATTAAAATTCCTGACTTCACCGTTACAAATAAACAAGTTTCTTGAGGCCCCTGCCCAAACTGCTAAGGTTATAGTGATATAGCAATGCTAGTATTTTAGCATAAGCAATACGTTGCAAAGGAACAATCTAGAGCATGCCAAAGGAACGCATGATTGCTAAATTGTTGATATAAGGTTATGCTAAAAAAACATAGAAAACATCTGCAGGTAAAGTTTATGCAGTCGCATTTTGTACACTTAAATCAGGCATTTCTAATGATTAATTTAGGCCAAAATTATGACCCTAAATATATCCAAATGTCAAAACACTTAAATTTATTACCACATTACTCCACCTGAGCAACATAGAGCAAATAGCATAAATCAAGTCCTGTTTCAACATACTACACCAAATTGAATTTGCATGCAATAGATCCATTCTGTGACAAGAAGGACAGAATTCAAATAATGAAAATCAGGAGCAGGATCTACAATAAGTCCCCCAACACCTAAAAACGATACCAATGTCCTTCAAAAGGAAAATAAATGCTTCAAGGAGAAAAAGCTTTTCTTTCCCTTCATAGCCTGAGCTGACTGGAACACGAATGGAAAAAAGGCCCACTTGAGTCCCTGATATGTGACTAGTAGAAACTTTAAGGTTTTTAACGGAGGGGCATATTCTTCGCTTAAACTTCAGGCAACATTGTTATCTTGAAACTTCGCAAAATTGCTTTCTTGGGCACATATTTTTAGGGTAAAAATGGACCTTAACCCTTATTTTTTATAATAAAATTAATCTTTGTATCCCCAATTTTTTTTCCATCCAAACATAAAGTTAATGATCCCTTATATCGTTTTGAGCCAAAATCCGTAAATTTGATCGTCATTACCCACACCACCTAAATATTAGGATGAGCTTAATAAGTCATCATTTGTTTGGATGGGTCGAGTTCCAACTAATTCTTCATTTACTCTTTTACCCTTTAACATCTATTTATCTCCACTTTATTTTTCTTCTATGTAAGGGTAAAGTTAAAATTTCTCCCTTGAAACCCACCTTACACAACACATCAGTGACTTTACATCTACCAAACAACGAGAAATCCCTTTCTTTCATTGAACTTCACAAAATGGGGTCTGAGAGTGAGTTCCCTTACCACTCATTCCACACTACTTCATACACGACCACTCTACCACACTATTATAGCAAATGGAAGTACTTGAAGGAGGATGAGAAGGAGTAACAATGGAAGACAGCATCAACAGATTCATCCTTGCATTGACTCTTCATTTAAGAGAGAAAGAAAACATGACAAGGTGTCGGTCCCAACCTTTCCCACAAAACTGTAGTCAAGTGGGTGCTTAGTGTCCCGCTATTTATGCCCCAGGCCAATCGATGTGGGACTTGCCAGGGTCGTGACATTGCGCTGCATGCAGATGCCAGAGTGTAAGGTGCTCAGATTCTTGCATTTTGCCTCCCTATTTTCCGGCAGACAACCTGAAAAATATGCAATGGCTCATAAAAAAAATTTGGTTATGCCAGGGTCCTGCGTATTCTGAATAAGGTCCGTTTTGAACAAAGAAACCGAGCGATGGATTTTGTTATAAAAGAATCCCTCTGGAGATCAGAATTTCCTGCGCGAGGGTGTTTGGGTGCGATTGACTATTTCAACGGGTTAATTGTTTGGGATGACGCTGAATTAAGGCATGTTAATATGAGGCTCTCCGCTTTATGATCATTGCAACCCCGAGATGAATTGGAACACCAAGATAATCAACCTTGAGATTAGATTCTGATTGTTTTTTGAAGCTGTGCATCGTAGAGGTTGATTTTTTCTTTCTTGAGGTTCGAATCTGAATGTACATATAGAGTTTCAGTCTGAAATTAGATTTTAGCATTCTTGAGGTTAGATTTTAGCGTTCTTGAGGTTCGAATCTAAGTGTACATAAAGAGCTTCAGTCTGATTGTTTTTGACGAGTTCATATTCTTGATGATATCCAAGATTCTTATTGCATTTCAACTTTATGGCTTTGAGTTTGTGAAATTGTACTTAGTGAATCCAGTTACCATTTTCAGCTACATGTTTGTATTGGAACGATATAGATGATCAAATCTAAACTAACAATAAGCTTAAAAAAACAGATAAAATAACGCCATACTGTTACTGTTGTTATAATATTATAACATGATATTATAATTGATATGAGCGGGAGAATATCATAGTCAATTCTTGCTCATGGGTTTGGGTTGACATCTCAATTAGCAAAATAGCTCCTCATCAAATCTATATACCTAATCTGTACAATGAACATAAACAGTATTACATAAACTGAAAGTAATCATGGGTTTCTACATGTGGGTCTACATGACCCTCTTGTTTTCATATCTAAATTGGGGGAGAGAGGAATCAGCAATTGGTCAGATAAACCAGAACCACAACGCTCTTTAATTTCTAAAACCAGCTTGTAACTTGTGAGCGGCTTATAATCAAACATTATTCTGTATAGGGGTTAGCAAATCAGCTTGTAAGGAAGCGACACAATTGATGTTGTAAATGTATAGGCACACATACACACAATCTACAATAAGTAGAAGCTCTAAATTCTCAACATAGTTTAGTGGGAAGAAACAATCTAAAAAGCGCCAGCATTATTCTGCACAAGGATTTTTTAATAACAAAGATTCAAAATTTCAAAGAGTAACCCATTCATCAGCCACAAAAAGAATAGTTTTCCCTCTTTTAATTTCAGAAATTCTCGGGTACTTATCTACAGAAGTTTCACAGATCAAACTCATCTTCATAAACACAAAGCATGTTAAACAGAGCCACCCTATAGGCAGACCTCCAGCATTCCATAAGGGCCTCTTAGAACCCTGAAATCATTACCCAGATAAGTACGCATCAGAAATCATTGCATCACAATTCAGATATGGATTTGGATGAACACTTGAAAAGGAAAAAGAATATTTATGTTGGTCGAGTTAACATGTACGCCCCCAATCTATAAAAAGGAATATGAGCATGAGCCTAGTGACATTGCTGACCAGAAATTTAACCAAAACTCTCCGGAGATAAAGAACCAGCACTTGTTTACCGACAGAAAAAAAAGAAAAGAAAAAGAGAACCAGCATTTGGAAATAACAGATCTGGCTAGAGGAGGAACGTCAGATACTTGACTCCAGAAAATAGCCTTACAGTGAGGTATTAATTCACAACAGAAGTAAAACTACTTGCCTAACCATTCGTGTAGCAGAAAAAAAATGTTGGCTCAGGCTGATTCAATTCAACTTCAAGGAAAAACCACTTCATTAAATTATCTAGAAATGTCAGCATCTAGAAATGTCAGCCCTGGACTTCTTCATTCATTCCTAAACCCAGACTGAAAATTTAAGAGATATAAATGCAGCATACATTGGATGCCATGTTAATGCTGCAAGGGGAGAAAAAACTTGAAGCACACTACAAAATTGACATTTCTTGTTTTTTTCCCATACCATTTCCAAGTATTTGTGATAGACAGAAGTTGAATCCAGGCTCCTCCACTGTTGCAAATCAAACAAGTTCATCCCAGATGCCCATGTGCATGGATTGCCATCAAACCTCTCTGCAATAGAAGGATCTGAGAAGTTGATGAGCTTATTGATCCTGTAAAATAAATTATCACCTTCTTGACAAATCCCCACTGCTCCATTTACTTTTTTTCTTCATATTGAGATTCCATAGGGCTTAGATCTTGTTGCACCACCACATTATGATCAAGGAGAAAAATCTTCTTGAGAGCAGGGAAGATGTCTGGTAGCTAGAAGCGAAGGTAGTTGAGTTCAGAACTATATCTTGGATCACTGAAATTTTGTTTCTTGAAGCCACTGTACTTGGACATCCATTTAAAGTTGTATATATTTTGTATGTGGAGCGTGGCTTTGCCTGGTGGGTGTTATATGCTAATACTTGAGTAAGGAACGGTGACAGGAATGCATCTAGAATCAGTTAGAAGAGAGATAATATGGTCATGACCTGTCCAGGCTAGGCAGAAGAGAATATATGTGTTGTACTAACCAATTGCCATTTTCGTGAATAAAATTATCCCTATTCTCTCTTCTAGATAACAGTGGGTTTAAACCACATTGAGATTGCTGGAAAGTTGAGTGAATTGGTCACCAAATGGAAAACAAGTTTCTCAGGTTTCTGCACGGTAAAAGGCATAGTCAGAGACTTAAGTGGTCCTACCGCCACATGCAGAATCAGATTCAGGCATAACCCCAAGTTTTTGCCCAGTCAGATTAAAGACGGTTTGAAGCAGCTTACATTCTAATGAAGAACTGTTCATTTATCATGGGTACTCATATTCCCCCTCCCCATCGTTCTCTCCTTGTATTTGTTGAAAGTCAGACACTTCCATACAAAACAACTCTTTATTGATGAGGTAGAAAGACTTCTTCCTTGCTGGATAATCAAAGTTTCATTCAATGTAATTAAATTAGATTCAATTAAATTAGATTTAACTTCCATGTTCACTAGTTGTTTCATATAGATAAATAATGATGAAATGAATTCTTCTAGAAATACATACTGTAAAGAAAAATGCGTTGAACATCAATATATCAATGTCAACATTCAATCTACAAAAGAAGCCATGGATGGTGCAATGTATACTTTAGACTTCGCACAACACAAAAAACACGTCTAATTGAAATAAGGGAGCTTTTTATCTATGACATAAGTATTATGTAATTACCATACAAGGTAATAAAATGAAGACATGCTCTCTTGACTCACGAGGAGGAAACTAGAGAAACATCAGCTATGCAAAATAATAGCTGAGGTACCAACACAAAAATAACTTGATACTTTCAATAAAATAAAAATAAAACACCAGAGGGTACGAATTGGGAGGGCGATCCTCCCGGTGAAAACTGAACAAGTAGAGTATACGTTACCCCAAACCGACACAGATATTTTTTAAATGAAAAAATGATTTTTTGAAAAAGTGTCACAAGTTATCTTTATTTTATACTAAAAAATTAATTTTTTTTTTAAAAAATAAAAAGGGCGCTCAAATGAGAGAACCATGTCGGATAGGAAGTGGTTCCAGTATACAAAGAACCATGTCGAAGGAACTCCCCCATAACTTCGGGAGAAGGGGTGCTCTCCTATCTTTTGATTAGGAAAGCGGCACATACCAGGGGGTAGCGACTGTTTATTAAAAACACAGGACTCTCTGATCATTGGTTATGGTATTCTATCCATGCTGGCACGTACGACGGTAGAATTGAGGATGTTTGGTCTCCCCTGCCCGCCGGGGGGGCTTGATTCTGGATAGCTAAGCTCACTATTCAATTGGCCATATTAATTTTCCATTCCAGCAATGGTGGATGGTCGGTGACTTATTGGCTCAAGGTAAAATTAAAGAATGATGTCATTAGAAGGGAAAAGGAAAAAGAAAAAGCTGATCCATTTAACAAAAAACATTTACCTTAACAGTAGAAACAGTAGAGTTAACAACCACTGCACACGCCAGGACATTGTCAGAGAAGACAGCATAATGATAAAGCGTAGGATCATTGATCTTATTTTCATTTGGAAACTTCCTCTCCTCAGGCCTCAGAGCATAGTATTCTGCAGTCAGCCGGATATAAAGACAACTGAGGCCTTTAGTGGTGAACTGGTGGTCCTTGCAGCAAGATGAACAAGATATGACGCCTGAGCTTGCTGAGTCCGAACTTGCTCTTCGGCGTTATAGTTCATTGCACGAAGCTTTGGCCTTTGAAGCCATAAGATGGCAGTGTGGGTAAGCACGATCACCTTTGGACAATGCACCATCCATGTGTTTCATTTTCTGCAAAGCACTGTGAACTGAACTTGTTTTTTATTGAAATGAAAATCACTTGACTTTGATTGTTGAAACTTGAAATCAGAGCAAAGCATTAATATCATTATATAAATGTTTTCGTTATTTTTGAACAGCAATTCAAACCGTCAGAGTTCTAAGCCATAGTTTTTTTTTTTTTTTTTTTGGGCCAAAGAAATCAATTGTATTAATAACAAACAAGAATTACAAACACTAATAGCCCAAACCCAAGAAAATACTCAATAAAATTCTAAGCATACAACCTAAACACACTTCTTACCAAAAAATGAAAATCTAAAAGAAACCAAACATCCTATCAGTATCTATACCACGTATCTGTACCATGTATCTATCCCACTCCTTCCCTACTTTTGACATCAGTTATATCATCAGAACTATTCCTGGCTACCACTAAGTCATGAAGCAAAATATGCTTACAGAAGATGGTATACAATCCAACCAAACATGTTGGTACATCTTCTTTGCAGCCTCACTTGCTATACAATCAGTAGCTTTATTACCCTATCTCGAAACCAGGGATATCATCACCCCATCCATAGACTCCAGCAAGCCAAATATCTGTCAGAATATCCCAACACCTCCATTCACAGCCAGCTAAAGTTCTCCATTTAATCAACCTATACAAGAATTTACAATCTGTTTCTACTATTAATTTCGAATCAGTAAACTTATTTCTATACAGCAAGGCTTCTTTCAAAGCTAGGCATTCCACCATGAATGGGGAGGTTGCATTCAGTTTTAAGCCATAGTTGAAGTTAGAGATTTCTACATCATACTTAATACAGACTGGGAATGGCAATTAATTGGGAAATGAATGCAAGTAGGGAACATCAGAGAAGAATATATACCTCCTTGGTCAATCTGAGTCCTTAGTGGCTTCTCCAACTACATGTTCCAACTCTTTAATTCGCAGCTTCAACTCCTTCACCAAGCGTGAGGTGCTACTTGGTGGTGCAAACAGCAAGCATGCTTTGGCTCTAATAATCTGGTCTCTAACGTCCATTACCCTCTCATTTGATGCTTTATGTGACTGAGAGTGCAAAGTCGGATGATTTTGTGATGCTTTTCGATCAGATTGCTCAATTCTCCCTTCAATATTTTCATGTTTTGTTCTTGGTGATTGAGTGTTCATTCTCTGGTATTGTGAAACTGTTTCATTAAATTTCTTCTGCAAATACAACCACATTAAACAGTGATGTAAGACTGTAAGAATGTAAGTTCTTCTCCATTATTTTTAAATAATTCAGCTGTAACGATAGATTGCAGCCCACCATCCAAGTTATGATTATGTATTTACTCAATAAAACTGGAAAAATAGGACAGAACATTTTCCCACCGTGAACCACTGCTTTTTCATTGTCCTCATATATTATTTTCCATCCAAGACCAGCTACAAAACATTGGCAGCAAACTTGGTCTACCTGATAAAATAAAATTAGGAAAATTTTATTGTACGACTATTCTATGAATATTGCTTTATGGTGGTGAATGTCGGCTATGAAGGGGCTTTGTGAGTATAAAATGGGTAGTTAAAATGAAGATGTTAAGATGGATGAGTAATGATAAGATCCCTAATAAATTTTACGAAAAAGGATGGAGTGACACATATTGAACACGTAAAAAGACGGTCATTGGATATACTAATAAGATTCCCAATAAACTTATACAAAGAAAGGATGGAGCAACACCCACGTATTGAACACATAAAGAGAAGGTTGTTGGATACACTAATGAGGAGGGTTAATCAATCTGTTTGGAGCTTAGTTAAGAAGGTAGAGGAAGAGCGAAGAAAATGTTCAATATCTCTTAGTTAACTATTTATCCCGACATTTAGTTTTTAACCGAGCTCAACAGCATGGGTTGTTCCATATAGCCGACCCACTTAATAGATGATGAGTCAGAAATTTCAAACGGCGGCTGCATCAGTTTCGTTCAAGGAAAGAAATAAAAGAAAGACGCACGGATCATATTTCTCTCCTCGTTTATTTTCTCATTAATCTTTATAATCTCTAAATCATGTTCATCCCATTAATCTAAAAGCTGACATCATTGAAGTTATACTTCTTAAATTTTTCTCACATCTTCCAAATCAATAGCCCATATGGGCTCATGAAAAAATGAATGACGAGAGAATTCTTCCTTCTTCTTCTTCGATTCTATTTGGTCTCCCGCACACATCAAACGTGCTGAAGAAATTGACAGGGAATTGATAGGGCATTTACATTATTAAAAACCCATTTACTCCCCAGAACTCTGAATTTAATGACGGCCGGTAACCTCCTCCACCACGCGAAAACACCGGAACTTCTAGCCGCGACAATATTATTATGGATATGCCTTTTTTTTTTTCGGGGATCCCCAGATAGAGGGAACTAAGGCCCCGTTTGGTTTAAAGAATTTGGGGGGGAGGGAAAGGAACTTTGAGGAGGGAAGGGAACTTAAAGGGAGGGAAAGGAAGATTTAAAAGATGAGGGAAGATAGAGCTTGAGTTGTTTGGTTGGAAGAAAATGAATGGGTGATAGTTGGTAAAGAATTAAGAAATGTCTATTTTATCCTCAAAAGAAATTAATTCAAAATAAAAAAGAAAAATATTTTTTTTGCCAAAATATATATTTTTTTAAAAATGTCCCTGTTAAGTTCGAACGTCGACCTAAAAAATTTTCGCAAAGTTTGAACTTTCCCCGCCAAGTTCGAACTTCCCGTCAAATTTGAATTTCGGGGATAAATCATCAAAAAATGTGAATAGTGACCAAGGAACTTGAAAACCCACCAATTTTGGTGGGATCTCAAGTTCCCACATATGAGGAAGAGTGGTGGGCCCAGTGTGGGCCCGGGAAGTTAGGTTCCCTAACTTGGCGCACCAAACTAATCATTTTGCATGGGAACTTAATTAAGCTTCCTTCCTCCTCCAAATTCTTTAAACCAAACGGGGCCTAAGAGAAAGTGTTAGTTTAAAAAATCTCAAGGAAATAAATATGAATAATAATTAAAAAGCAAAATAAAGGAAGTGATTTTTTTTTTTAAAAAAAAAAAAATCCAAGCACTGCTAGTAACTGATTAACCCCGTCTGTGGGAATGTAGGCCTCAATAGAGGAACTTTCCTACCATAAAGGGAGTGATTTTTTTAAGAAATCTGAGGAGAAAATTTTTGGCTAGTAACAGAAAAAGTAACGGAAAAAATGGATATCCCCATTATTTAATTTAAATTAATCCAAAAATCCATAGAATTGCACATATTTAATGTTAATTTAGATAAATCATTTTAGTTTGTTAACGAGATATCAATGCAGTGATATGCACAGATAAGATGATTAAAAAATGGGTAAAGGATTTCTCCAATATCTCCAGTGACCCCAAAACTACGTCGTTTTGGATTAATGAATAATGTTTTTGTAATTTTGTTTATTTTTTAATCATTTACATTTTACCTAAATACCCTTCATTAATTCACCTAAAATTACTAACAAACCTTTCATTAATTCAAAACGACGTAGTTTTAGGGTCACTGGAGATAAGTTTATCTCTAGTGATTGGAGAAATACTTTTCTCTTAAAAAATTACTTTGATATCTGCAATGAATATTTAAGGCGCTTAAAAATAGGAAAATACATTTATTAACTAAACCACAAAATTTAAAATAATTTGAATTTAAATTACATTGATATCATGAGATACTTATCTTTTTAAGGCGCTTAAAAATAGGAAAATACATTTATTAACTAAACCACAAAATTTAAAATAATTTGAATTTAAATTTTAAAATGATTTCTTTAAGCTTTAATATTGATTTTCTTCATTTTGTTAAAAAGTAAAAATGTACTTAGCCAAAAAAAAAAAAAAAAAACGTAAAGCAAAAAATTGTATAACATGATTTTGTAACAGACTATAGATTAAATATAAAACTATTAGAGGATAAATGATACGGAAGTCCTCTTCAAAGGAAAGATTAGACTTTAGAGATATATTACATGACGAAGAGCTCGCTTATTTCTTTGAAAGTAAAATGTTTGTCTTTATAATAAGCATGTTTTTTAATTAAAAAAAAATCAATATAGCTAATGATATCTTTAGTAACAAAAAATTGATGCTATAGTGATTAAAAAAATAAAATAAAATAATTAATTTATGAACAGATAAAATATACTAAACAAGTTTTATGTTTATCGCCGAAAATATTTATCTATACAAAATATATCGACTCCCTTTTTTTTTTTTTGCATGTCATTAATAGATAAAATAGAGGGAAAATTCTATATAAAGCTACCTAAAATAGAAAATTTCTAAATTAGGTTAGTGAATTTAATAAATTCTTAATTGAGTCATTAACCTAATTTCAAAATATAGGTAAAATGACTTTAATGTCATCTCCCCCTTCTCTCCCCTATTAATTAGTTTCATTAACTTATATATAATATGAAAAGGTATGTGAAATCCATAGTCTATCCATATTTACTACTATGGGATTTTATATGCAAAAAAATCCACAATATGTTAAGTTTAATAAGGAGGTCTTCCTAGAGAAGAAGGTAGGGGAATGGTGAGAATTTGAGCCTGGAAGCTAGGCAAACATTAATTTAAATGCATCTCAAAAATTCTCAAGCAAAGTAATGATTGGGGCAAATGATCTTATGTGATTGAGACATGTTTTTTATTTTTGAATGAAGGTGATTGGAACATGTGTTTAAATTCATACATTTTTTTTTTTTTTTTTTTTTTTTGTGATCATACATCTATAGGTGCTTTTAATAAATAAAATCCAAATACAATAAAAATGCTCAAAATCACTTGTAAAAATAACATCCAAATAGAAACCATGATTAATCAACACTACTTTTCAAATGAACTCTTTGTTGTACGTTTTTCTCTTACTATTATAGTTAATATATTTAAAATATAGATGAATCATATTTTATTTTATTAAATATTAATGTTTATATATATATATATGGACGAATATAAGTTATAAAGTGAATAAAACTCTTTAATAAGAGGAGAGGAGAGAGGAGGGGGCATTAAAGTAATTTTAACTATATTTTGAAATCTTAAATTGGATTATTGACTTAATTAATAATTTGTTGAATTTACCAATCCGATATAGAAATTTCCTATTTTAAGTGGCTTGAGATTTTCCCCAAAATATATAATTTTTATGTTTATCGCCGAAAATATCCATCAAATTCAAAGTAACTCTGTGTAATCCCAAAACATCGATCTCATCATCCCAAATCCCAGACGCTTCGCTCCTCCCCATCAATCTCAGAAACTATCAATATTATACGCTTATCTAGTCTTTTAATGTATCGAGGGCTATAAATAGAGACCATGCATATGATTTTGATACACCAATGAAACAAAGCCAATAAGATAGATCATTCTCTTCTCTCTCATTTTATTGTCTTATTATTTCTTCTCTCTTCTACTACTCTCTAGTCCTCTTATTTTTTCTAATTTTTTTTTTCTTTCCTCACAGCTTTCATGGAGCCAAATCTGAATGGTAACATTATTTCTTCTATCCCTACCCACATTTTTGAAGAAATTTTAGTCAGATTAGACATCCAAACCCTAGTTAAATGCGCCAGCGTTTGTAAAGATTGGAATGCCCTTATTACTAGTTTCCAATTTGTATCCCACCCCTCAGGCCAAACTTCTGATTCCAAAAACCAAATCTTATTTTTTAAAACTCGTCATTGTCGCTGGCAAGAAACTTATTCATTGCATTGGGATAATGATCGATTCGATTTGTTTCGTGGAATAAAAAGTCCTCCTATCAATGATTTCAGAGGCACAGAAGTTATAGGGGTAAGTAATGGTTTAGTATGTCTTGCCAGTGATGAACTACCTTTCAAACTCATTCTTTGGAACCCAACTATTCAAAAATATGCATGTCTTCCCTGCCCTATCAATTCAAGCCGCCTATGTGTCGGCTTTGGTTTTGATCAAGGTAGCAATAACTTTAAGGTTGTAAATATTGTTTATCGTTATATTAATGGGTTTAAGGGTGATATTGAGCTTGATTCAGTTTGGGTTTTTTCATATGCCACATGGTCATGGAAACGTCTCACATTCACTATCCCTTCTTCATTGTTCATTCCCGATCGCTTTGGACAAGTACTCTTCAATGGTGTGCTTCATTGGATTGCTTTTCACAGACTAGATGATTGGCATGGGTCGTGTGAATTCATACTTACATTTGATTTAGCAAATGAAGTGTTTGGACAAATATTATTTCCCAGTGGCGCGCGTTCGTATGGTAGGAATACTATTGTGACAACCGGGAACTCACTTCTCTTTATACAAGAGACCCGTGATGATGAATATGAGGATTATGATGATGATGATGAAGATGATGAAGCAGTAGTACCTTACACTTTATCTATTTGGATTATGAAACAATACGGTTACCATGAGTCATGGACAAACATCTCCTCAAAGACAATAGAGATAGACTCTGATCGCATATTAGGTGCGAGGAAGAATGGCGATCTCATACTAGACATGCACATGGATGAGGAGATTTGTAGGTACGATCCAATAACCTCAACCTCTGTCCTAATGGAAGCGGCGAAAGGAAGTACTTTTTTTGATTGTCACTCAGAGAGCTTGTATTTACTTGAAAAGGGTGAAGATGTTAATTCTTACTGATGTTTAAATTGTTGCAGCAGGGAGGATGAAATGTTTGACTATTTGCCTAATTATTTAAACTTATAATTTGAATAGAGTGCTGGCTCTTTTATTGTCGATCTTATTTGCTCATTTGAGTATGATAACTTTATCCGCCATGATGTGCAGTATGAGTATTTAAGCTAGCATGTTCAAAGATTAATTTTCAGCCTAATCATCGTGGTTCTCTATTTTCTTCCAAGTTTGATTTACATTTTTGGTACTTTTTTATTGTTTCCTTTTTCACATAAAAGAAATTTTATTATTGATCAGCCATTTATCATTCTTGCTAATCACATAAAAGAAGGGACCTTGTAGATATAAGATTAGAAGTTTGGCTTGCATGTGAATAAGTCTTAATCTTGAATATAACTTCTGCTCTTTTACATCCTCGAAAAAGAAAATAATAAAAATATTTTTCATTAACATGGCTTCTTTGTTAAGATGCATAATTAGCTATTTTCTGATTATTTGAACTCTATATATAACCACCTCTTCTTCACGTTTACCAGTTCGAAGCCAGATTCAATGTCTGCTGCTCAGGATTATAGTAATTTATTACTTGTAGCAGGCTTGATAGCAACTATACTATTACAAAATAGGAATTTAATGTCCCTCAATTAACTCCGTTTTTAATAAAACGTAGGTGGTGGCACTGTTGTAATTTTCTCCTTACTTTTAACATCTATATCTTAAACACTATTTATTTTATTTTGAGACACCATTCAATTTTATTTTGCAAAAAAAATTATTGCTACTTACTTTTAGAATAAAAGCTTTATGATTATATGACGATTATGATTATATGACGATTGTGATTTTATTCCATATTTATAGCTATTTCCTAGTATGTAACCTAGAATTTCGATGGTCAAAAGAAGAAATCTGACCGTATTTTCATTTAGTTAGTTCCTAATAATTAAATTTATTAAATTAAACAATATATCTCTTATACACACACTCCCTCTTGTCCTTATTATAAGGCACCAACTAACAATTCTCACAAACTAATAAACATAGTTTTAGTCCTCTTACTAATTGCACTAAACTCTAATATTATATTAATTATTACTCTCACCCGAGTCACTACCCTTATTTACTAGGGGCATACATGTAAAAAAATAATTAATGCTCCTTGGGAATAAGCAAATGTCTTATAAAAAGGACCAAATAAACTTGTTAGTTAAGTCCTTATAATAAGGACTAGAGGAAGTGTGTGTGTATATATATATATATATGATTTTATCCCATATTTATAGCTATTATTTCCTAGTATGTAGCCAAGAATTTCGATAGTTAAAAGAAGAAATCTAATCATATTTTCATTTAGTTAATTCTTAATTAAATTTAATAAATTAAACAATATGGAGTATCTCTTTTACACACCACTGCATTCTCATTTTGTTAGTTCCTAATTAAATTTAATAAATTAAGCAATATATATCTTTTATATATATCTGTAAAAAATATATTAATATCATTTAGTTCAAGCCTCTCTCATGCCATTTATATATATATATATATATATATATTGAGTTACAAGGTACAACGTGAAACTCGAATTTTTTAGATATTTCAACCTCAATCTCGTGCTTTCAACGTTTTATTGTTCCCTATCTTCCATAAAAACATAAATTTTCACTACTACAAAAAGTGAATATTACTTCCCTAAAAGATATCCTTATTTTAAAAAAGGAAGTAAAAAATATAGGCGGTGACAATTTCGTAATTATTTGGCTAAATTTTGAGACTTAAGCGTCCTAAATATAATTTTAGGATGACTAAAATTAATTTAGGTGTCCTAAAATATATTTAGGCCGCCTAAAATTAATTTTTTGGCGTAAGGAAATTTTTTGGCGTCCTGAAAATAAAATCAGAACGCCAATATTGAATTTTAGGTGTCCTAAAATATATTTAGGACGCTTAAAATTAATTTTTTGGTGCCAAAATTTTTTTTGCACATTCTAATGAATTTTTTTATGGTAGGAAATCCTTTGGCGTCCCAAAATTTAAATCCGGACTCTAAAATTAAAGTTTACTCAAACCAAATCAAAGAAATTGAAACTTTTACTAATCAAATCAAAGAAATTAAAAATAATATTAATCAAATCAAAGAAATCGAAACTTTTACTAAACAAGTCAAAGAAATTGAAAATAATCAAATCAAATCAAAGAAATCGAAAATAATACTAATCAAATCAAAGAAATCGAAACTTTTACTAATCAAATGAAAGAAATTGAAAATAATATTAATCAAATCAAAGAAATCGAAACTTTTACTAAACAAGTCAAAGAAATTAAAAATAATCAAATCAAATCAAAGAAATTGAAACTTTTACTAATCAAATCAAAGAAATCGAAAATAATATTAATCAAATCAAAGAAATAGAAAATAATACTAATCGATCAAAGAAATCGAAAATAATACTAATCATATCAAAGAAATCGAAAATAATACTAATTAAATCAAAAAAATTGAAAATAATACTAATCAAATCAAAGAAATAAAAAATATATATATTTAAGATGCCTAAAAGGGAAATTTTTTGGCGCCTAGGTAATTTTAAAAAAAAATTTGGCGCTAGGGTATTTTTTGGCGTCCCGAAATTTGTTTCAGACTCCAAAAATATTTTTTTGGCGTCCCGAATCAAATTTCGGACTCCAAAAATATTTTTTTGGCGTTTATCATCGGACTAGCTATTCGATCTCTCACGTTGGGCTACACAATCGATCTCCCACACACAGCGCTAAAACTCCTCTCCTCTTCCACTAATCTCATGCCTCGTCCTCTCCTCTCCTCTTTCTACACAATCGATCTCCCACACGCACGCCACCTCTGCCAACTGTTGCAATCTTCTCAGCCACCGTCAATTCTCTGTGTTCAGGTTCGGATCTGCCCCTCTTATTTTTATTTTTATTTTTTTCCGAGCTAATCGATCTTCCTTACGGCTCTTCCTTCTCTGAACCTCTTAATCTGCACATTACCTAATCACGCGCCTATTGCCATAGCTGTAGATATCGGTATTTTGAGAATATGCCTTAACGGCAAATGGGTAACGATGGCTCTGATGGGCGGTTTTGCTAGAATAGGCAATAATGAGATCACTGTTTTAGTAAATGATGCGGAGAACGGTAGTGACATTGATCCACAAGAAGCTCGGCAAACTCTTGAAATAGCGAAGCTAACTTGAGTAAAGTCAAAGGCAAGAGACAAACAATTGAGGCAAATCTAGCTCTCAGACGAGCTAGAACACGAGTAGAGGCTATCAATATGATTTCGTAACAAGTTGGTGCGTATGAATAAAATAATTTTTAATCCAAATAGGTGACGGCCACAGATCTGTTTTGTTGTTCTAGATCTGTTGTTTTATTGTTCCAGATCTACTGTTTTGTTGTTCCAGATCTGTTGTTTTGTTATTTTGTTGTTCCAGATCTGTTGTTGTGTTGTTCCAGATCATATTTACGGCACATAAAACCTCTTAATCTGCATCGTCTCTGTCCCTCTGTTTTTTGTTCTAGTTTCGTGAGTCCTTTGCAGTTCTTCTCCCACGCACGGCAAGCCTTCGGGTTTGGGTTTTTTTTTTTTTTAAAAAAAAAAAAGCAATAAGGCGTCCTAAATTAACCATAGGACGCCTTTTTTAAGGCGTCCTAAATTAATCATAGGACGCCTTATATCTTATTTTTACAACTACCCCTGATCAGACGTCATTCTGAAACAGGACATTAATTGCCTCTAATTTAGGACGTTAATATGCATTTTTGTAGTAGTGTTTTCTCTTCAAAACCCAACAGTGTCGAACGTCTTCCTCAACGCAACCTTTCAATGAGAGTCTTGAGACCCACCCATCTCTGTTGCCGCACCCAACGGCCCCACCCTTGCTGCCAAGGATTTTTGCTATCACGGTCTGTCTGAACTATAAGTGTGTTACATAGCCTCCAAAACTGTCGTTTGCCGCCGATTTCAGATCTCGGTTGTAGATCTGCGTCTTTCTCTCTCTCTCTCCCCTCACTAAACAATATATTGAGCAACGATCCCAAGCACCGTGAAGAGGAGAAAGCCCCCCACAGGCGATGATGAAGATGTCAGAGCTCTATTTCCCAGTGCTTTCTTATATTGAAAATTCTGAATGGATAGTTCCATTGTAGTGTTTTTCTACTCTATTTCTTGGTGCTTTCTTTTATTTGTCTTCAATTAAGACTTGAGATGTTTTTTTTCCCCTTCTTATTTTTGTGCTTCATTGGACTTGAAATACTCTATTTCCTACGTCGAATCTTGAATGGTGCTGTTTATCGTCTATTTTCAATCTATTCTTTTTCTCACGAGGCTTTAGCTTGTTCAAGTTGTACCTTATATTATGTTTTAAATGGTTCTATGAACCACCTAGCATTTGTGCGGTTGTGGATTTGTAGACATATAACGAATGTTATTTAAATAACAATCGTTTAAAACAGTTGTTGTAAGTCATAAACTTTCAACAACACTTTTTTTTACGACCCCTGAAAACTGTTGTCTAATAGTTTTAAAAACAGACATTAAGTCATTAGCCATTTTCTGATTATTAACTTGAACTCTATATATAACCACCTCTTCTGCACGTTTACCAGTTCCAAGCCAGATTCAATGTCTGCTGCTCAGGATTAGTAATTTATTACTTGTAGCAGGCTTGATAGCAACTATCAGAAAATATAGTTGATTGAAAAAAGATTAAAGTCTTAATTTTTCACACGATGACATGCATAATATATATAGTTGCGTGCATTCATGCATCATAAATAATTGAATAGATGCCTTGCTTTTCAATGTTGGTTTGGATATTCGCTTTCAAGTACTTAAACCCTAACCAAAGCAATACATGTTTCAGTTCCCGCATCCCTAAAAGAATATTAACTTGCCCAAAAAAAAAAAAAAAAAAAAAAAAACTATATAAAAGGGGAATGCCCTGACTAAAGTTGAATTTTAGATCTTCTATAATATTATTTATAAATAAAAAGCAGACGTATTCAGTTTATTCAGACAAGGGTCACATGGATAACTAATCTGATCCATTTAGTAGTAATTAACTATAAGAGATCTAATAATTTGTCAAAATAAAATTTATAAGTCATGGAATAATTAATTAATTAATTAATTAATAGCTAATTGATATGACTTGGCAGTAATTCCTATATATGTTGAGGGGCAATCAAGTTGAAAGCTGATCCTTTTCGATATATGTGTAGTTTTGCGGTTTTTACAAGTAAAGTGAGTCTATTAATTTAATTATTAAGAAATAATCATAATTGAACTCAATCAAAAGCTTAGATTAAAAGACTGTTATTAAATTATAGATCTGATTCGTTCCAAATTAAAAAAGAAAAAAAGTATACTTCCAAGTGCCAATCGTATGATTTTTCTAAGGATCCATGGAAAATACACAAGGTCAAATCAAATATAGCATGCAAGCCATGGAATTATTAGTTTTTTTTTTTTTTGACTAAATTAATTGCGTGTACACATTATATTGGACAAAATCCATTTTCACATGTACAATTCCATACACGTGTAAGGTAATCTTGTCCATGGGCAGAGAATTATATTTCAATCCTATAAATGTTTTAATATTTTTATTTCAGTCCCTTTACGAAACTTTTAATGAGGACTAACATAAAAATATTAAATTTTTATGAGGCTAAAATATATTTTTATGAATATCTTAACTCTATTCCTTAATTTTAGACCATGAGGGTTGATCATGAGGGATGAGTGATGACAATGATTCTTTGAACAGATGTAATGTGGAATAAAACTTACCAATATTTTTTCATATATCATCATCATCTGTTATCTGGTTCGAGATTTGTGACTACCCATTTTAATATACACAAATGTTTTCTTTGGGGACTCGACTCAAAACCTCCTCTACCGCTAAACCCATGGGCGGACCCACTTGTATGACAAGGGGGGCAATTCTATTCTAAAGTGAGTAAAAATACAAAAGAAATTAAAAAAGAAAAGAAAATTAACTGAAATTTCACAATAATTAGTACAATAATAAGTTGATGTGAAAAAATTCCTGATTACCGTTAAAATCAAAAGACACAAAATCAATCAAGTAACTTATATATATAATTAAATTACAAAAAAATATATGGTGTAATTGAATCATATACCGCATTTCTAACCGTGAGGCTTTTCTAAATAATAAAAGAACTCCTATTACAGGTGAAAGATCATAAATATTTTTTTTCTTATTTATATTCGGGTTTAAAACTTTCTTTGGTCAAACATAAAAAAAATCTGGGTCCAGATGTTGGTAAATTACCATAAAAATTAACTGAACACACAACAAACGTGACACGAGATTTTTCTCTTATCGGGAAAGAAAATGCTGCCGTAAATTGGGGAGACTTTTAACGTGACACGAGATTTTCCTTTATATAACCAGATTTTAGCCCAGTTCTTGTAAGAAAATATAATTTTTTTAGGCAAGCAGGATGTAAACAACAGAATTTAATAAACATTGATTGATATGATTATCTGCTTTCGTACCCAATTCTCTCTCTCTCTCTCTCTATATATATATATATATGTATGTATATTAAAATCATATAAAAATTCTAAAAATATTATAAGCAATCAATCATTTTTCAAAACATTCATCATTTTTCAAAACATTCATCATGGTAAATTTTCATCATTTAAAAAAACTGTATTTAGTACATGAGTACATCACATTCATTTTCCAAATCCAACTGTCGGCGAGTTCTGTTCAATTTTAAATATATAAAATATAGTTTATAGTACAAATTATTTTAAAAATTAGTCATATATTTAGGATGGATTAGAGGTAGTACTTAATAGCCATATCCATTTAACCATGTACCCCACCATATTACATGATCCCTTCAGATGCTTAATGTAGCACATACTTGCCATACTTGCCGAGTTAATATAGATTTTAAATTTAAGACCTCTTTTTTTATATTTATTATTATTTTTTAATTTATATCATTAAGACTCTCAACAATAATTAAATAAGAGTTTGTGTTTAAAAAACATATAATATAATATGGTTAAGTAGCAAATTTATCCCGAAAGTATAGGCCTAGGAACAATGTTATTTGAAATTTTTTGTCTCAATATTGTCTTGAAAATTTCAAAACTTAGTAATATTACACTATTCGTTAAAAAACTAACGTTGACAGTTAAAAAATTAACATTGGCCATTAAGTTTTTTTAAAAAAATTGGGTAACATTGCTAGTTTTTAAATTTTTGAAGCAATACAAAAAAAAAAAAAACAATTTTAAAACTTTTTAGGCAACATTGAGACAAGAAAAAAAAAAAATAACATTGCTTTTAAGCGAAAATTTCCAAGGGCAAATTTGTCATTTAACCCAATATAATATTACATTAAAAGACAGAAAGGACTATTTTTTTTTTTTTTTGGAATTAATGGGGAAGATAATCATGACATGAAATTATAAATGAGATAAAACCTCTAACCTTACATATATGGGAGATTTCATAAAACTAAGCTGTAAAGCCATGGTCAGTACTTAGTTGCCATTATATATACGTTGATATATGAAAACAGGACCTAATAAATAAATTATTGTGAGAAAATTTGGAAAAAAATCCACCGTTAATAATTTTAATATTTTATTGGTGTGATGTGAATAACATAGATTGAAGTGCTAGTATTTTATGTGTACAAAATTTTCATAATACCAATATTTGTAGGGACAATTTTAAAAAATACTACGTGAATTTCAAAATCTTAAATTGATAATTTTCAATAAAATAGGTTGTCAATTGTTTTACTTGTTCTTGTTAATCTCATTATTGTTATTGTCAATTGGATTTTGAAGTTTAAGTGGTATTTTCTTATCATTTTTCCATATTTTTATGCAATAAAATTTTTCAATCATTTCAACCCAAAAATTTTTAGGGAAAAAAATATACCATTTGAACTTCAAAATCTCAAATCAATCTTGTTGCTGACAAGAGTATAGGGATTAACTAAAGAGTATTCAATTAACAACTTATTTTAATAAGAAATCATTTATTTTTTTGAATTTGAAATGGTATGTTTTATTTTATTTTTTGTTCAAAATTTTTAAAACAATACTTTTCCCAAATTTTCTTTTATATTTAGTGTGTTTTTGGAGTAGCTTTTGAAGAATAACTTTTACGATTTATAAGGTAAGTATATGTGGAGAGTTTTGTTTTGGCTTATAAGAAAAAGACTTTTAAAACTACAGTTTCAGAGTTATTCAAACTCTAACTAAATAATGTGAGGTTTTGCATGATGATTTGATCCTATCTGAGGGAGGGGGAAGAGGAATATACAAAGAGAGAATTTTAGTTAGGAGTTGACATAACTTTAGTTAACTCCTAAAATTTTCTAAAACTTTATTTTAGTTACTTGGATTAAAATGAAATTAAGTTTTGAGAGTGAAAAGATAATAATGCCCTTATTTTATTTGTCTTGTAGATACACATATTTACCTTGTAAATTTTTATATTTGTCTTGTAAGTAACCAAAAATATTTTAAATTCCGTCGATCATTTCGAATCCTTTTATTTGTCTTATAAATATCTTTTTATTTAAATGTCTTCTAAATTCTCATCTTAAAAAAATGAAAGAAATTGTATTTTCACCCACTACTTAATTTCATTTTAGCTTTGTAAATTTTTAAAAAATTTCTTTGACATCTAAAAAAGAAAGAAAGAAATTGTATTTTCACCCACAACTTAATTTCATTTTAGCCTTTGAGAGTACAATAAAGTTTTAAAAAATTTCAGGGTTTGACTGAAATTATATAACAAAATTTAAAATCGAGTGCTCAATCAAATTTTCAATGAACCAAACCTGAAATGAATTAAAAATTTTAAAAAATTATTTGACAGTTAGGATTGTTTGGATTTTAACTTATTTATTATTGCCTTGTTGGTAGACCAAACAAAGTAGGAAGTAGGGGCAGTGGCACGGGAAATGATTCCGGGTCGAACGGGGTCCACGTTTGGATGTTTGCTTCTTATCGCCATTGTGTAGGATTGTCTCCATCTGATAACTTATGAGAATTTGACAATTTGGCACTCAGGCCATGTGATTTTTTAAATTTAAATTTTCATTTTCATTTTCTGAATTTTTTGGGTCAAAGTCATTTTTCATTATATAACTAATTAATTAATTAAAACGATATAAGGTTTGTGATAGACATTCATACTAAATTTTTCTAATAAAGTTTAATAAGTGTTTTATCTCTCAAGTTTGCCCTATTTTAATTTTGTTTCATTAAATTTCAAACCATGGATTTTGATCCCTCAATAAGTAAAATAGTCCAAGTTTTCATTAATTTATAGAGACTAATGTTTTAAACAAAATGTAACTTAACTTAAGGAACCAGAACCTATTATTTAAAGCCTGGGAAACTATAACTAAAATAATGACAAAATTAAAGCCATAAAGAATCAAAATATTATATTAGCCCAAATTTGCCCCTGGCCCATTATTATAGTTGTCTTTTCATTCTTTTGCATGTACTGAATTTTTTGATTATTTATTCATAATTTAAGTAAAAAATAAAAAGGTTATAAAGTATGTTTACTCTGTGGTACAATTTAACATAAGATTGATTTTTACATATATCAAGCAAGCATAAAATGTTTATAAGGCCTTATAATCCAACTAACATCAAACATATCTCTTGAAACCTTTTTAAAACGTGAGATTCTAAGTTTAAAATTCAAACTCTCTATAAAAAAAAAAAAAAATAATAATTGAATTGAGAGAATCAATATGAGTGACACATCACTTGAAGTTGCAACCGCATGCCAGATCATTAGGATAAAACAAACCCTTCCTTCTAATAAGAAGTGTGACTATAGGAATAAAGTAGCAACAACCTTAATAAAACAGGGGAGAGAGGGGTCCGGATTCTCTCATAATCGGATCCCTTAGTATCCCTCAGTATCATGTCATCCAGGTCATCTAAAAGTTGATCTAAGGATCCAGAATCATTGTGTCAAAAACCGCGGTAAAAACTACCACGCGTGGTTTTTATAAAAAATTTAAAAATCTCTCTATGCCGTTAGATTCATTTTTGGATGGCTCAGATCTGCTTCTGAGGGATACTGAGGCTCTGCTTCTGAGAATATCCACTCTTAGGGAGAGAGTAGTTCTTAGACTTGTCTAAATTAGGACTCGCACGGTGAATTACACAGTTCTAAATACAAAAACCATATTCATTCTCTTTTTTTTTTTAATCCCGGGCAATAGTAGTAACACACTGTTCTTTTGACTTTCTTACTAATTGATGTGAAGTTTTTATTTCCCTTTCATTCAGAAAACCATATTCTTTCTCCTACAAGTCTCTATAAATTGAATCAATCACTTTGTATTTACTGAACTAATTGTTGAACCAGGTATTTCATGAATGATAATGAGAAGTTAAAACATGGGAAACAATGAATTTGATCTTTTCGAAGTACTAACTATTCTTAATTCCGCATCATGTTCTCCCCTTGGATCTAATCTTTGGATATACACAAACACGCAACGATGATGAGTCTGCTTGAGTTAACGATAAAAGTTGCTTTTACAATATGATTTGCAATGTACGTGATAAGTATATGAGAAGAGTTTTATCTTGATTTGCGTTAACATGCTCCTAAAACATTAACCTAAAGAGGCAAACAAAAACGTAATGATATTATATAATTTTGAGCAAACGATAGCTACCATAAGTACCAAGAAAATAGTGTAAAAATAAAAGAATTTCAATGACAAGCTAGTACTTTTCTCGATCTTTATTATAAAGCATCAACTATTATTTCTCATGGACTAAAGAATGTAAGTTAAATCCTTAAATTGGTCCAAAATTAATAAATGTTCCAACTTTACCCCTATTTTAGTGATGTGAATTTAAAAAAATTAGTTAAAAATGAGGGCATAATGAGAAAATAATAATAAATGAGTTAGTTAGAGGCAATTAATGGTTTATAATAAGGACAAAAAACTGCTAATAATTGCTCTATTATAATAAAGATTAGAGGGAGTAATATAAAATTGTTGTTATTTCCTATATTATAGCTTATTATTACACAGAACTACTATATTATTGTGAGACTTCTTGGTTATTATATATTCATTTTCAGATATTTAAAGTAATTCTCATGTAATCAGTAATTTCTTTGTCCTCACTTGGATGTTTTTATTGTGTGTTTGGTTTGAAGGGAGAGGAGGGAGGGGAGGGGAGGGAGAAATTATTTTGATTAAATTGTCCATGGAAAATTTTCAAAATTACATAGTTTTTTGCATCGTTTTTCACATATTCTCTGATGGAAGTATTTCACATCATGGTCATATCTAACTGTTCACACCAAAAATTTTCTCTCCCCTCAAACCAAACACACTGTAATACATCGTACTATGATTTGATGCAACCATAAAACATGAAAACCAGGTCTAATTTAAATATATAAGCCTTTTCTGTTTAATTTCTGACATTATTTGAATTTTAGGAAACAACACACAAGTGAATGGCCAATGAGACCATGACAATTTTATCAAATCCAAATGAATAAATGGGTTAAGATGCAATTTCACTAACAAAGTTTTTTCAAGGGCCTATGGTATAAATAAGTTTTGGAAGGGGAAAAATACCAATAAATAATTTAAAATGGTGCAAATTTATCAAAACCGTTAAATTTCACTAAATGCTATTAGAGTTTTCTTCTCTTATAATAACTTAACAACCGTTTGGTTAAATTTAATGGTTTTAGTGAAGTGAATGGCCAATGAGACCATGACAATTTTATCAAATCCAAATGAATAAACGGGTTAAGATGCAACTAACAAAGTTTTTTTCAAGGGCCTATGGTATAAATAAGTTTTGGAAGAGGAAAAATACCAATAAATAATTTAAAATGGTGCAAATTTATCAAAACCGTTAAATTTCACTAAATGCTATTAGAGTTTTCTTCTCTTATAATAACTTAACAACCGTTTGGTTAAATTTAATGGTTTTAGTGAATTTGCACCTTTTAGATTTTTTATTTATATTTTTTCTTCTTCCAAAACTTATTTGTACTAAATAGTCGACACCTTTCGAAAAAAAATTTGTTGGTAAAATTACACCTTAACACTAAATAAATTATTCCAAGAAAATTTAAAATATTATATTATCATGCCTATTTGTAAATTATCCTAATATTTTCATTTTTAATTTGACTTACAAATAATATCTCCCAACCTTAATAAAAAGTTTGTTTCTAGGAAAATTGAATGAAAGTAATGCTTAAACTATTAATATATCATAGCTAGATCTCATTAATTAATGTTGACATGTTGTGATCTTTGCCATATAGCTGGGACATAGGAACAAAGGAAAGAGGTGTGAGCACATTGTCTTTCTTCTGCTTCCGAAAAATGTGGTGATTTTACGGTAACTTCAAAAGATGCATTAATTGACTAGGATTATTTTCATTTTTATAGTGGTTTGTGGAATTGATTTATTCAATTCATCAAAACATGTTTTCAATATAACTTCCTTTACACGCAAGTGTGACTTGTTATTAAAGAAACACCAAATGAATTATTAATTTCTCTATGCCTCCGTAATCAAGATCTATTAATTAAATTTATATGTAACATTAAAATGTTTGTTTGAAATAATATTTTTAATTATATTCACTAAGATATAAGCCTTTAAACATAGAAAGTAATGAATTTTTCCATATCTCATTTATTTGAATTTTAGTAAACTAGCCAAAAAATGAATGAACAATTAATAATGGCAATATTAATTATGATTCACAGAATATAGAAATTGCTAAACATGAAAACTAATGAATGAGTAGAAGCTTTCCATATCTCATTTATTTGAATTTTAGTAAACTAGCCAAAAAAATGAATGAACAATTAATAATGGCAATACTGATTATTTACATTTTTTGACACCCCTGATTTTTTTTTAAAATATAAATTTTACTGGTCGCACTGATTTTTTTTTTAAATTTTATTTCTATACAAATTAATCACGCAAAGTATGCTATTGCATAGTTCCAGTAGTGATAAAAGATGCAATATTGCAGTTGCCCCACACATGAATGTGCATATATAGTTAATTAATGTTGAACGTACATTTATAGTGCTGATTTTTCAAAACAAATATTAATAATACAAGTGACTTTATAGCTGCTCATCGACCCCAAACCTACCCCTACCACAGGCCCGAGATAACGTCGTCTCGCCAGGTCAACCCACAACATGTTACATTAAAGTTAACGAAAAGTTAGAAATTAGGTAAAAACATATTACATTATTAAATACTTCCACCAGTTTTGATTATAAAGTGTTAACCAACAATTATATTTGGTTTTTTTATAAAGCATTTGTTTATTTTCAAAGTGCATTAATTATTATTATTATTTTTCCATGTATGCCCATAATTAACAAGGATATTGGGTTAGGTAATAATTAATATAATATTAAAGTTTAGTGTAATTAGTATGAGTAATATTGAAAGTTATTTAAATTGTAGAATAACTTAATTAACTTTAACTATTTTTATGGTCTGTGATAAATGTTAGTTAGTCTTTTATAATAAGGACCAGGAGGAGTATGTTTTTGGATTAGCTTTTAAAAAGAAAAAGTGAAAAAGCTAATCCAAACACGCTTAGGCAAAAAAATTCCCCCTTCTTCTCTCCTGTATTATTTCACAAACGTTAATAACTATATCAATATAATATTAATAACTAAATCAAGTATATGTTAACAACAATATCCTAACAATTATATCAATATAACGTTTTTGAAATAATATCAGAAATACTTTTCTTTATATATTTTTTAACAATATTTTGATAAGTTGAGGAGGATTTTCTCAATAAACTATGTTTATATCTAGGAGTGAAGATAGATTAATTGTCAAGCACCTAACTTGAATGGATAATTTTTATTTTAGGGCAGGAAAATAAAAAAGATGACGGTAGGAGGACATGGTAAAAAAAGTAAAGAAGGAAACACCAGAGATTTTAATAAGGTGGCCGGCAAACCGTCTCTCTGAATTAAATGCGATCCCTACTTGGGAGCCATTCTGATTCTCAGCCATCTGATCGCAAGGCAACAAGAGTCTCTCTGTACTGTACGACCAAACCGTAGCGACCAACAATAGTGAAGCAACCGCCTACCAAATTTCTCCTTCAGTCACGGCGTGACAAAGAGTGACAAACTCATCGCTAAAGCCTCTTCTCACCCAACTTCCCATCCAAAGTCTCTCAACATTTCATCAATTTCCACTTTCTGCTGCGCAATGACTTCCTGACATTCCCTCTTTAAACCCCTTCTTACTCTGTCCTACTTTGCCCAACACAGAGGGAGACTCAGACGACCTTGCTGCAAATGAAGAAATTGAAGAACTACTACGTGCACTTGAGGCACCAGCCAAAATTTGAGCGGAAGTGGATTTTCCCTCTCGCTATTGGCTCTATTGTTTCCCTCTTCCTTCTCTGCCTCGCCACTCTTTCATCACCCGATGGTACTTCTATCTTTCCCATTTATCGCTCTGTAACCGCTTCTTATTCTGTTTTTGTTGAATCTAAGCTTCACCCTATACCCGTTTCTTCTCTACCTCCCCCACCAAGTTTTGCATACCTCATATCTGGGTCTGTCGGTGACGGCAGTGCGCTCAAACGCACGCTATTAGCACTTTACCATCCTCGCAACTCCTATATCGTGCATTTGGACCTTGAATCGCCGCCTGAGGAGCGGGCTGATCTGCACAAGTTTGTGAAGAATCATCCAATTTTCCGAAAATTTGGTAATGTAAAGGTAATCAAGAAGGCGAATCTGATTACTTACCGGGGACCTACAATGGTCGCGAACACCCTTCACGCCGCCGCGATCCTGCTGAGGGAGGGTGGTGACTGGGACTGGTTCATAAATCTAAGTGCCTCTGACTATCCACTCGTTACCCAGGATGGTTAGTGATTTATTTCCTATTTTGGCAATAGTGATTTACTTTAATGTGGTATCACGGACTGATTAGCGTGTTTTGCGTCGTCAGATCTGCTGCATACATTTTCATACCTGCCTCGCGAGCTTAATTTCATTGATCATACCAGTGACATTGGATGGAAAGAGTGAGTGGGGTTTGTTATTTGCTTTACAATTTCCCCTTTTCTGTTCTTTGATGAAGATGATTTGACTGGTTCTGTGCTTGTGCACAGTCATCAAAGGGCAAGGCCGATAATAATTGATCCGGGGTTGTATTTGTCCAAAAAACAAGATGTGTTCTGGGTTACTCAGAAAAGGAGTAGACCAACTGCCTTCAAACTTTTCACAGGTAAATAATGTTATCTAGTCTTTTTTCCCTCTCCCTTCTAAGTTTTTACTGTTGATTGCCATTCCTATGTTGCACATAGGTTTTGTAAATACGCACTAATGATTCCCCATCTGTTAACTAAAATAAAATAAGAAACAAGTTCCGGGTTGCTCAGGACTTCTGTGGCGAAGGAAGTTTCTTTGAACATGTGATGAAATATGATATTCTTTTTTGATGGATTGGAATGATATTAAAAGATCAAATCTTCAGAAATAATTCACACATGTCGTGGTGGCATATCTTCAGATCTTAAGTTTATGTCCACAGAAGTAAGCTTTGCTGTTTTTTCTCTGTCCTGTATCATGTTGTGATTCTAAAGGAATATAATAATCTTTTAAAGTTTGGACCTGAATTATATCTCAGCTTCTGTTTTGTTTATTCTAACTCTTTTTTGACGTGTCCCAATTTGCACAATTCTCTCTTCGCTCCATATCTCTAGTTGAATTGTGTATGATATCAAAGTGTTTGGCCACGCAGCCTTGACTTCATCAATATATTCGTTAAAGAGAATTGAAGACATGGAAAATGGTTTTCCTTAATTTGAAAGGAAAAACTTTTGACAGGTTTTTATATACTTTGCTGTGAGTAAAAACAAATTGAGTGAGACATTGAGTCTATCTTTTGATCACATTAAATGTCATAAATTGAAATCTGACTTGCAGTTTTGAAACATATGTTGAAACTGGATGTTAATTTCTCTCTAGTTTCCTAGGGCCTTTGTAGACTTTTCCTTGCTCCTTCCCTTGGGCTTGACCAACTTATTTTAGTGTTTGTTTTAATTAGGCATGACAAATTGACTATATACTAGTATTATTGATGGCTGTTAGCTATATAGTTACGCATGCACTACATATTTCAAATCTGGTTTCTTAAGTAATATGTAGTTACACATGCACTACATATTTCAAATCTGGTTTCTTAAGTAATATTTAGTTACGCATGCACTACATATTTCATATCTGGCTTCTTAGGTTATAGCTAATCTGGTTGGCCCAAAGAGAAAAGTAATAATTAATCTGCATTGAAGTTATTGTTATTTTAATTCTTGGTAGTGTAGGCTAAATAATCTCAT
This sequence comes from Acacia acuminata, assembly GCA_019022655.1. Lineage (NCBI taxonomy): Eukaryota > Viridiplantae > Streptophyta > Magnoliopsida > Fabales > Fabaceae > Acacia > Acacia acuminata. Next base: position 2,152,430 of record JAFJYI010000019.1, on the reverse strand, counting down.
ATGGTCCTATCGTATGTCCATCTCAATGTTATAATTCTTGTCAAGGCTGTGTGGTCAAACTATTGTGCAAGATAAACTTTCAGGTATATTTTAATAATACTGTATATGGCTGTAATTCAAGGAAGTTTTATTTCATCGGATTGGGTCATTCTCGAAGCAGGCTCGGTCTTGCTGATGTTTATCTCCATTATAATGTGGCAAAAAACAAATTAATAAACTGCATTCTTAGTTCTACGGATACCGACTTTGTAAGGAAAAAGGGTTATGGGATAATGTGTGACTCCACTGGAAATATTACTTTGGCTGGCTTCATGTGAGCCAGAGTTTACAAGGTTGTTTGAAAAGGAAATATCTTGGTTTTGCAGACACCAAAACAAGAAAAAAAAGGGCCTGGAAAACAACCGCTTTACTTCATTTATATTCCCCATTAAACTATTCTTGTACCTGCTTAATATTTTTCATGTACATCCAATCATGTTTTTTTCCTGCCAGTATGATGGGTAGAAAACACATACCATGTGGATTTATAGCTCTTTGCTCCCTTGCAATTATATTTCATGTTTTTGTCATGTAAGCTTTTTTATATTTTGGAGTTCATTTATTCCCAATAGAGAGGAATAAAGCGGGCATGAATCGTTGACTTCTTTCAGTTTGCACTTTATTTAATATGATTGCTGAAGGACAACAATCCGCTCATGGTCCTAGTTGGGATTAAATTCCTTAGAAACAGCCAATTCAACTGAAATTTGATTGTAAGTTGAGCTACAGATCCAAGTTCAGTGCTTCGGGATTCTTTTATTGGTTATAAGTTCTAACTATATTAATATTTATCTTTCTCCTAAGACCTTGATGTATGGTCTTCATGTTCCTTTGACCATGTACTTTGAGTACAACAAGGGAGTTTGCACTCTGTTCTTATTATCTGGGCTACCTCTTGGTGGTTGTGCATGAGATCTTTTTCCTGGAGATAACTGCATTTGTCTTGAAGTCAAGTATTGTATAAGCTTGAATTTCCCTCATTCCTGGAAAACAAAACACTAAAACTGCAGAATCTTTAGAATTTGAAATTCAGGCAAATGCACCTTAGAACGTTATATGAATGGTTGCCATAATCTTCTCTCTTGTTTCAGGTTCAGCTTGGATGGTACTTACTCGATCTTTCATTGACTACTGCATATGGGGATGGGATAATCTACCTCGGACTGTTTTAATGTACTATGCAAATTTCATATCTTCTCCTGAAGGATACTTCCACACTGTCATTTGTAATGCCCAGGAATTCAGTAACACAACTGTGAATAGCGACCTCCATTTCATTTCTTGGGACAATCCACCCAAGCAACATCCTCACTACCTTAGGGTTGAGGACATGGATCGGATGATCAATAGCAATGCTCCCTTTGCAAGGAAATTCCCTAGAGTTGATCCGGTATTGGACAGAGTTGATGCTGAACTTCTATCCAGAGGTCCTGGCATGGTTGTTCCTGGAGGCTGGTGCATTGGCAGCCGGGAGAATGGATCTGATCCCTGCTCTGTTATCGGTAATATTACTGCCCTGAGGCCTGGTCCGGGCGCCAAAAGGCTGGAAACTCTGATTAGCTCATTGTTGTCGAACGAAAGTTTCCGACCAAGACAGTGCAAATGACCATGAACTGGCAGCTGTGTTTGTTCTGCTGCTTGTCGGCCTTATTTTATACGTGCAAATTTAGTTAGCATGAATGCATACTCATTGGATTAATGTTTTTTTCTTCTAGTGAAAAAATGTGAAATTATACGCATCATCTCTACTAGGGAGAAGGCAAGGGAGTCACTGGCGAAGATTGAAGATTTGGTTTCCTTGCAGTAATGGTATTGTATACACACCTATACTTGACACTATCACAGAACTGAATGTAGCCCTTAGTGAAGTAGTCACCGCTTGCTTCCTGTGTTATCTTTTTCATCAAAGGACTAACGGTCAAAAATGGGTGACTGATTTTAGCTTTTATTGCTCCCTTTCACATGTGGAACAAGTTTGAGGCGAAAGTGAGAGAAAAGGGATTAGTTGTACCCTCCCCCAGGCCAAAAAATGGGAGAATTCGAGTAAGACGCCAAAAGAAAAATAGAAGAGAGCAAAAATGATGTAATGAAATAAAATTATGTTAATTGTGCAATTGTGTCATTTCTGTTTTGGCTGTTCATAGATTATGGCTTTCTTCTGACTCATCTCCTAGGCGATGCCCACCTTTGCAATGAGTCCAAATGCCAATCAAATTGGCATTTGAGTTTTGTTAAAGTTGTTTTGTCATAATAAAAAAAAAAAAGTTGTTTTGTCCGCCGATATGGCATGGACATGTAATGACAGAACGAGTTCTAGAACATGTCGAATGGACCATCTCTGACCAGGCCAGTCTACCTACGGAGCTCCTATCTTTCATCGGACACGTGTATTTGCATCCATGTGACTTGGTCTTGGATGATGGGTCCTTTAGAAACGTGAGATTTACTGAACTTATTTATTGTGTACAGGTCTTCAACAGATGACCTCATTTGAGGCCCACTCATTTGGATGCTGTTTGCTTATTGTGGGATTTTACAATGATTTTCCCATTACCTAACGAAGAAGAATTGAAAACAAAAATGCAGCGAATTCATCATTCGCTCTTGGGATCTTGAGGTCAAATTGGACTCCCAATTACAACAAATCCTTTTTGGATTTGACTAAGCCTCCAACCGCAAATCTTGACTTGAGACTATCAGATGGAATCAAGTTAGCTGTTCAGACATTAAGCAAATGCTATTTAATTCTTAGTAGGGATAATAATTCAGAAGGATAAAGAAGTAATTTCATCATTTCATTTTTTGAAAAATGCAGTGCACAAATAAATAATGCCCTCCTTTCACTAGCGACGGTGACCTTGAGGCTTTTATACAACAAAAACATTATTAAATAACCTAAAATCACTATACAATTTAATGATATTTTTGCTAAAATATTGATTTTTCCTCAACACTCTAGCTAATGCACTATTGAAATAATTTGAATTATTAATGAAGGTAAAATACAGTAATAAAATTAATATTTTCTTAAAATTTTAAAACAGATATTTTGAAAACTAAAAAAATTCCAAAGTAATACTCCTTCTGTTTTAAATGCAGGAATATGAATCAAATTGGCTATTTAAAAAAGAAAAAAATATGTGTTGATTTTTCTAGAATACACCTCCTTTTAATTATTTACATTGAAATCACTTGAACTCCGTTCACAAAAAAAAAAAAAAAAAAAAAACTTGAAATCTTAAAAAAAAAAAATGCCGCCAATAGTGTAATTTAGAAAAAAAATTATAAATGTGCGAGAAAAACATTGATGTTTTATATTTAAAATAAAACAATGAATTATTAAGGTTCTACATTTAGGATAGACGATAGTAATTATTTTAAAATATAGGGAATATTTAAAAGTAAACATTAAAATTTTAGGCTATTTATAAGGACATTTCAGTAAATTAATATAAAAATCAAATTCACAACTTCTCATTTAAGCTGGGTCTGTTTGGATCAAAGAAGAGGTATAAATGGAGAGGAACGAAAAATATTTTGCCTCCGATGCATTTGGTTTGCGCTAGAAAAGAAAATAAGTTGATAATAAAAAATTTGTTTGGTTGGAAAAAAATGAGCTAGGAAAATGAGGTAAAATTTTTCCCATGTATAATGATAGAGGAATTGTATTAATGAGGTGTAGAGCTCTACAAGTTTGACGAGGTAAACAAAGCAGAGGTGGAGGAAGGAGGAGGAGGAGCCGCCCAAGAACAACGAGGTATTGTGAAAGAACGACGAGGAGCCTCCGTCAACCTCTTCGCATCATCACCATTGTCGACTTCCTCCTCCTCCTCCGTCACTGATAGATGGATCTGCAGTGATGGCGGTAAAGAGGATATCGTCGGCTTCTTCTTCCTCCTCCATCACCCTCTCTCGCATTGTCATCATTGTCGACTTCTTCTTCCACCTCCATTACCCTCTTTGCATCACCACCACCGTCGATTTCCTCCTCCTCCTCTAGCAGTGATAGATCTGCAGCGGCTATGGCAAAGAGGCCATTGTTAGCTTCTTCCTCCTCCTCCTTCACCCTTCTCTACATCGTCACCATCGTTGACTTCCTCCTTGGGACTAAAGAGAGGTAAGTTGGTATTTTTCCATTTTCTTGATCTGCCGAAAAATGGGTTCCCACTTCCCATGTATAAGCGAAAATGTTGCTACCGACAGAAAATACTTTCCTGGGAAAATGTGAACCAAACAGCAACCGCTGATGGAAAATGCCCATTTTCCATTTCCGTCCTTTGATTTGCATTGAACTAAACGGGTTTGGATCCTCTCATTGGCGTTTTCTCATTGTCCCTCATCGGCTTTAAATTTGGATCATAGATTTGATATAATTACCCACACCAACAACTTCATTAAGTCAAATCAACAGTTGAGATTAGATGATGAGAGATAAGGAGAAAGTTAGCTAATGAGAAAATCCTCTTCCGAACTAAACAGACCCTAAGACTTAAGGAAGTTTTTGGGATCTCCTATAGAAAAAATGAAATATTAAATTAAGTTTATTTGCTTGTAGCCAGGAGATAGTTTCACGGGATATAAAGCACCCCATGCTAGGCATTTAACATAAAGGAAAGCCCCACTGTGGATAAGAACTGTATGCAAGTTGATCATTCTTAATTTCACACTAGACAGATAGAAGAACTAAATTATTAAGAAGCTGCAGAGATTGTTATATGAAGAATTTTTCCTCAGAGTTCACGTGCCAGGGTTTTACTTTGTGCCTTACAGCTCAGAGCACGGTAAGAAGCTGCAATATAACAACACTAGAATAACTCCCCTCAGATTTGTAAGATGGTGGTGGGTCTATAAAAAAAACAAAGCTGAAAGCACAAAATCCTATGTAAATAGTTTAGAAACAATCCTAGGATTCTAATTTAATGTTGAAACAATCAACAGCCAACTTGAAATATAATACTGAGTAGAGCAGCTCCTTTTCATTCTATCATCAGAGAGCATTGAAAAAAGTTTATTATTGGATAAGAAAACAGTAGCTAGCAGCCTAGCACGCAATTACAACAACAATGGTTCAAATAAAGTTATTTAATGGCCATATGTGCACTGGGTTGGATAAAAATCAATTGAGACTTGAGCATATCGTTGGTCCCTGGGTTCCGTTTCAGTACTAGAAAAAATATTAATACTCTACACAATTCTGCGTTATAGCCGGAGAGATCCGAATCAATCAGTTTTTTTATTCGTAAACATAAAATATTAAATGGCAAATATAACACCTCTTGTACCCGCAAGTTTTTTGCTTGTTTTTGATTTGGCGACCGCGAAAGTGATTTTCACATCAAAATAAAACTCTTCTTATATACTTACCTCGTATATCACAAATAATAATTGATAAGCTGCTTTTAAAGGCTCTACTCGCCATTCCAAACAAGCACCAATTTATCACTTTGTAGACGAGATTGATTGTTTTCCATGATGAAGATCTTACGTATAACTAACCTGTGTACTAACAAATTAAAGTTATCATCTAAAACAAATTAAAGGAGAGGAATTAACTTGGCATCATCTACAAAAACATTCGTGAAACAATAATAAAACCGTGTTTCTTCTTCCGGCCCAGCCAGAGGCTTACGTCTCCAGAACAGGGGTAAAAACTCAAGAATTATTACCCACACACACACACACACATATATGGAAAGCACATAATTTCCCGTCATGCTAGCTAGAGTTGAGAATCAGGATTGGCCCGTTAAGAGCCAGGGCCTAACAGGGCCGGCCCTCCGGACCCGGGTTAAGAAAAAAAATCTGTTTTTTAAAGTTCGGCCCGAACACCAGGGCTAGGGCCGGGCCCTCTAGGGCAAAGTTACTATTATAAATTTTAATTATTTTTCCTCCATTTTTTTTTCAAAGAAATATAATTAGTAAATTACAACAATTAAAGTTCTATTTATGAAATAAATTTTATCAACATTAATATCAAAACAACATGAATCATCCAATAAATAAGTACAAATCACTAATTCATATATGTTCACAAATAATTTACATAAAACATAATAAGCATACCACTAAGTAACATTAGTATGATGACTATTATTATTGTCATCTTTGCCACTATCATCAATTTCAACGACATTTGGTTGTGTTTCGCTTTGAGTAGGCTCTGGTTCATGAGTAAGAATATCATGAATTTCTTCTTCCGCATCATGAACACATCCATAATCTTTATTTGCAACAAATAATAAACCAAATCATAAAATTAGAGTATAGTTATCATATATATGTGTATCTATACTTAAATGGATAAATAACTCTATAACAAATACAAAATACATATAAATTAGTAAATTGCTATCATATGTGAATCCATGCATCCAAAAAATAATAATAATAAATTAAAAGGGTCTGCAGGGCCGGCCCTTTTAAGCTTGAGGCCTTATAGGGCTAGCCCTATGTTAACTCTTAGAAATTGACTACATTCCAGCACATTTTCTCTCTCTTTTTACCTATTTTTAGTTCAAAATTAGCATAGGAAATGAAGTGTATAGAAGAAAATGTGCATATCAAAGTATTAAGCAAAAATCAAAGAAATTCTTATTATATCCTATAGAGTTTGTGATTCAATTGAGAATTGATAATTGCTTCCTCTTTTTTAGGAAGATGGAGACAAGTTTTGAAGCTTTATAAGAACCAAGAAACAAGGAAATAATTAAAGGAGGTGAAGCAATGCAAAGTTAGAAGGAATCTGTACAACTAGCCGTAGCAAGTTGACAAACTGGCCGCAGCAAGTAGCTCTCTGTGTCACTGGCCGCGGCAAGTCGACAAACTGGTCGCAGCCAGTTGTGAAAAAGTGCAGAAAGTATAGCTGCACGTTTTTCATTTCAGAAACAGAAAAACCCCTATTTAACCTAAAGGGAAGGGCCGAAATGTGTGATTCTTTACACAAAGGAACAAGTGGGCACATAAGGGAAGAGATTGGGAGAGAGATTTGGACAATCTTGGAGGGTTGGGTGCTCAACCTAAGAGAGATTTTGGGGATTTCACCTTGGTTCTTCCTCTTTTCTTTTCTTTTCCACTTAGCTTCTTCATGTATCCAGTAGCTTTGCTTAGACTCTCTTTGTATTTGAACATGAGTAGCTAAATCTTTCATTCTAGGGTTCTTCTTAACCTTTGTATGGATTAATACTTGAATATTCCTCTCTTTTGGTAGATAAATATATAAATATATATATGTGTGTTGTGTGTGTGTGTGTGTGTGTGTGTGTGTTTTGATTTCAATCTTGGCTTAATGCTTCTAAGTGATTGGCCTCCATTTAGATGATTTATTCACTTGGGTTTGACTTGAGAGAGCTAATCTAGGTGTAGAACTTGATTGAAATCATGCTTGTCTTGAAGTTTGCTTGATAAATGGATGATTTGTTGGTAAAATAGAGATATATTTACTAACCTTGCATTGTCACATTAGGGTTGTTGCTTAAAGATTGATTCTCATTAATTGTAGCAAGAGATTGTGCATTTTAATGAGAAGAGAAACTTGATTTTGACTTGAGAGAGCGTGTCAAGTATTCGTGAACCTTAGACTAACATATGTATGTATTGAAATGCTACTAGAGAGGTAATTAACCAATTTTTATGAAATGCAAAAGGGGAAGAAGAATCCTAGGCTTCATTATCCTTGAAGTCAAAGAATCATTTGCCTTTATCAATTTTTAGTTTTAGAAAAAGTCTTTAAAAATTCTCATTCCAACTCAAAACTTTGTTTTTAGCTCAACTTGATGAAATTCACTAAGCCTCTTGCTTGACCAATTTGTTAAACAAATCTTCGTGGGAACAATACTTTACTTATCACTTTATTACTTGCGAAACTCGTGCACTTGAGAGGCGAACAAGTTTTTGTGCAAGGCTTATTTCATTAAGCTCCTTTAATTTTCAAGCTAAGGGCCGGCATTTCCTAGCTTTAATGCTAGCTATAACTCACATGTTATCTGCATACAACCCAGAGAAAAAGAAGAAGAAAAGAGATATTGGAGGAGGAAATAAGAGGGGCTTTAGTGGCGGAGAGATGGCAACTACTAGAAATAGTAGGCGTCATCTCTCTTGCTACCGAAGTCCTTAACACCTCTCTTGTTGTATTATACATATGATCTATATGCACTTTTTTCTTTACAATTCTCATAGATATCTCTCGCTCTTTGGTTTTGACAGTTCCACAATTTTATAAAGGAAGCAATCTTCTCTCTCTACCTCTAAAAACTTGAGTACTATATCCATATATCAATATTAAAATATATATCGGTCGGGGATGGTGATATTTCATGATGGCATCCACTCAATGATCGAGGCAGCTCCTTCCTGATGCCCTATACACACATGATATATAACAATATTGTTCTGTCATGATTCCTCCACTACTACATAAGATACTTTTAGCGTCCGTTTTTAGGACTTTTCGACAACTATTTTCAAGGGATAATGTATGTGAGTGTCGTTGAAATTTTAAAATTGGCGTCTGTTTTTAAACTGTCATTGTAAGTTACTTTGATCGACTATTTTAAGAAAGCAGTCGTTGTAAGTAAGAACATACACTGTTAGTTTTATGTAAACCCGTCGTTATAATCAACTTACAACAAGACTTACAACTACTGTTTTTTCAGAACAACCATTGTAAGTAAGCTATGTATAAGACTTACAACGATTGGCTTTTCCTACTATTTTGAAAACAGTCGTTGTAATTATTTTACAACGACCGGTTTTAAAAAAACAGACATTGAATGTTTTTTTTAAACAATAAATGAAATTCGTATTTTCCATCCAAAACCTTTGAAAAACAACCTAGAATAGAGAATGAAGAAAATTGAGTAAAAAAGACCAATTACCAGAATAGAGAATAAAAAAAACTGAGTAACATCACATTATAACGCCTTGTGTATATATAAAAGTTTTCTAAACATGGTTAATATAAGAATGTGCAAGAGTTCACAAGTTAATATAATCAAGTATATCCACAACTATTTCTATAATCAAGTAATGTGTTCCAAAATTATGTATGGTATTATAAATCAAATAAAGCCCACAAGTTCTCTAAACCACTACACCATATAAAAGAAACCTTTTATTGATCTCTACACATCTTTTATCTGATCTGTTGTAAAAGATGTATTGTCAAAAGGTATCGGATCAAATTAATGTCTTCGATTGTGCAAGGTTCCTTATTACTAAAAATTTGCAGACAAACTGAATAATAAGTTAATATAAATCAATCAATTCAATGAAATGACCAACAATTCACTTACAAGAATAAAAAAAAATCATTTGAGCATGAAAAAATGATCACCTGTTCAAAATTTGAAGTAAGTCAACTAACAATGATGTTATACATATTAAGTAAAACATAGTATTCGTACTGAGTTTTTCTTGGTTGCAGATGGTATTATACATCAAAAGAAAATGGTAAAAATGAATAAATGCAAATATAAAGTGATTGTCAATTAAAAAATTTGAATTTAAACAACTTACTTTCGGTCGGAACCACTTCATGCTAACACTTTTACCTTTGCGCTTCCCACCCATTAAATAATATGTCATGAGTGCACTATCATTAAAATGAAAAGTAAAAGACATTAAAATAATTTATTCAAGTCAAGAACCAATGATTTACAAACAAGTTAACTTACGTGTTGAAAATGATTTTTATTGCTTCATTTGGCTTGCGACCCAAGGAATCAAATCAAAAGATGACGTTGATGAAGGGGCAAACAATATAGACTCTAATGATAACTATAATAACATATATACATTAAAATAAGGTTAGATAACATGATATTTTTAACTTTACAAACTAAATATGCCTTAAATAGATAAAATAGAGTTACTTTCCTTTCAACAATTGGTGCTAGATAACATGACAATTGAGTCTCTCTAATTGTTTAGCCCACATAACTCATCCTCTTTACTAACTTATTATGATGCCTTGCCAGATGCGTAAGACATAAGAATTCATAGGAAACATTTCTCTCCATTTCGACACATTTTTTGTGGAAGCAGCTACCATATAATTAAAATGAGAAATACTTGGTGAATGTAAAATTCTAAAAATCAGTGTATTAATTGAAGTTAAAAATAAAAAATAAACTCATTTGATTGCAAATGTAACTCATCCAATGTCAATCTCCTCTAAAGATAGGAACTCTCTAATATCTTTGCTATCAATTGCATAGGATACGAGATCCTATTACCCACAATCCCATAAGGCATCTGCAAGTCACCCTTGTTACTTTTTGTGTGGATATTTTGGAGTTATATGAAAAAGGGAAACTTTGCCGCTTGTCTTTTATCCTAGCAACACATGAACTAAAGATTATAAGTAGGATGTCGATGAAAATTCAAGTAATTACTAGTAAGGTGTTTCCTACAATTGGAGGTGTTGTCGCCATGTGAATTAGATGTTGAGACTCAAAAAATGAAAGATCTTATTGCCTAACCTAGTTTGGCAACCTCATCATCAGGGAACGGGAGTTTATACCTTCCTCCCCCTCTCGAACACTTATAATATTTACCCTACATTGATTGTCTTGAATTTGCATGATGGTGGGTGGTAGCATGCGTGTGTACAACAACATCGGCAACAACACGCTGCAATGAGACATCCAACAAAAGAGAGCAAGGTTCTCCAACATTTAGTGGAGGAGTAGGGTTGCCATGTACTAACTCTGGGGGATTGTAACTGCCTTTGGTGTTAGGAGAGGCTAGAGATTCTTGGTTAAGAGAAATAAAAGAAATAATTATACTACCTTAATGAAAAACTCAATGTTATCTTAATTGAAATTATTTACAAACCTGAGATCTATGTTCCTTTGGACCCATCCTGACTTGAATGTTAGACATCATTATCGATCGCATATCACCACGTAGCTCTTTCAATAGCTCTTCTTGAAGTGATCGGTGAATTTGCACCTCAAGCTCTTCTTAAACTTCCTTTTAAATTGATTGACGAACTTCCTCTTGAACTTTGGCCACAAGCTCTCTACTGGGTTTATTTTGTCCAAAATGTGAAGAAGTTCTTCCAAAATATCTTGTGAGACCGACTCCCTTGGCTCCCTTCTAACACGACCAGGGTGGTCTTGTTTCCCAAGCATCATTGCTAAGATGTCCATCATTCTACTTTGAGTAAAGGAACCTTGCTGACTTTGCTCTTCAAGGTCATCACGTAGCATAGAGTTGATAAATATAAATTAATTACATAATCTTTATGGAAAATGAAACACACTTAAATAACCTTATATTAACTACTCACAATCTTTCCAACGACCTCTTCAATGACTAGATTTATGTATTTTTCTCCCTTCATTCTCCCAACCTTCCATTTTTTGTGACGTGGGGAGGAGGTGGGGCTTGCACGACAATGCCAGGATTTGATTCCACTGCTTCCTCCATTTTTTTGCAAATCATACTGCATGATATTCTTTTCAAGCTTCCGATAACCCCTATGAGATATGCAATACATACATTTATTTTTAGCCCGCCTTTCTTTATTTCTTGTACTTAATTCCTATGAATAGAGCATAAAGACATTGAGTTAGTGAGGTCAAATAAATTCAAATAAAATGTTTCATACTATGATGAACAAAGTATACCAGAAATTTAGGATCATACCGTGATGCCACAAAAAATCTCCAATTGTCTGGAGGAAGATAAGGATAATATTGACAAGGATCATTATCTCTCTTTGGCCCTTGAATGTGTTAGTTCTCAGAGTTTTGATGATAACAAGACTTAGATGCTTACAATTTTACATTAAAAATAGTTGAGTTCCTTTTAAGAGTATATTACTTGAGTAAGGCTCTATGTTACTCGAGTAACCTATATCTAACATGCTTGTTTAAGTATTGGCAGAAAGCTACTCGAGTAAATATAGTAAGTATTGAAGAAAAGTAAAGTTCAGAGTCATTCTCGCTGTTACTCGAGCAATGATACTCTCCTACTTGACTAAGCTAAGTAGAGGTAATGTATTACTCAAGTAATATATTTCAATTCTTCCATTTTCTCTCGACATGAAACTTACCTGAATAGATTCTCTCTGCTACTCGAGTAAAGCAAATGGTTGACTCGAGTAATTTTATCACAAGTCTATTTTTGCTCTCTGTCTGGTAGTTACTTGAGCAAGGTTTATATGTTACTCGAGTAACAATTGCTAACGCATTTTCCTAGTTCATTGTTTCAGCAGTTAACAGATGTTACTCGAGCAAAAGCTTAGGCTACTCAAGTAGCCTACTCGAGTAAAGACATAACGCTACTCGAGTAATAGCATTTCAGAAGCACTTGATGTGAATTATTGCGACATTGCTTGAGTAACTGGGAATGTCTACTCAAGTAGACTACTTGAGTAAACACTTAGTATTACTTGAGTAAGCACATTGCTGAAGCATCCTTTTTGAATTACATCGATATTACTCGAGTAAAATATTTCAACTGTCAGACTCCTTCACTGTAATGTTAATCTTGAACTTAATTGTTTTTGGCTATTATTTATTTTTATCTAATCTCACTCAAACTCATTTATACTTTATCTAATCATTTTTTTGAGTGAATTTCAGATAATTAACCATCGTTTAATTTGTGATTAGCAGAAAAGCCATCCGACGTGTCAGAAGCATTTAATGCACACTATAAACAGAGCCAACAAATGGAATGAGACCTCTGAGCAAACAAATACATTCCTTCAAGGCATACTTATTCCGGCAATTATTTTGAGTCAACTTCTATGCACAAGTATGTCAACGGCAAACGCATTAATGAAGCAACATTTGACTGTGTCAATGGAAATCATCTGTGCCTAACGGAAGTTTGAAGTGTCACAATGGCTACATTCAAGTTCTTCACAACGTCATTAATGGAGTTATCTATAAAAGCTCATCACATTCAATTCCGCCAACTATCGAAACTCTGTGCAATCAATTCAACATTATTTCATTTTACTGTTTCATTCACTTCATTTAATATCTTCTGATGTTTTCTGTACTTCAGTGATTATCTCATATCTACTCAGTGAGGAGTTGTTAAACACTTATTTGATTACTTGTTTATTTGTTAAATTTCAAGGTTGAGGAACCTTGAGTGTGGGGGTACAATTACGACTTGTAAATGGGAGTGAGTCCTAGTGTGAAAGGATCATCTCGAGTACAGAGTGTGTAATTGTAACCGTGTTTGTGAGTTAGTGAAATACCTGGAGTGTCGGGGACTGGACGTAGGTCAAGGAGTTGGACCGAACTAGTATAAATTCTCTGTGTCCATTCTCTTTGCCTCTGTGTTTGTATTTACTGTTCATCTTTACTTTCGGAAAAAGGCTTTCAAAATCCCCTATTCACCCCCTCTAGGTGATATTCTCTCTTCAGAATGTACTGGATTGTGAGCTTGCATTTGAAGTCTTTCCATCTCTCACGAACTTCCCCCATTTAATGCTTGTATATCTGCCTGGTATTGGGGACATTGTATGTTTGCTACAAAGAAAAACATAACATAGTTATATAAGAACCAATAGAAATAAAGATAGAAATGAAGATATAAAGTTATATACCAAAAGTTGTTCCCAAATCATAGCCTTTGTATTTGTTGGAACTTCCTTCCAGTTAGGCCAAAGAATGCCAACTTTACTTCGGCTCAAATAGCCAATATAGCTAATGAACATGTCATCCTTTGTGTTGATTGGATTTCAATCAGCATCAAAATCCACGTGCACCTTTTCCTTTGTTCCTTATGACATGCAACCAGCGATCACGACTTTGTGCTTCATCTAGCCTTCTTCCTTACAAGTGATCAACCTGAGTTCCCCGCTCTTGTGTTTCCTCATCCGACACAACCATGTTCTTGCTAAGAAATCAAGGTGAGGTAGGATAAATAAATTACAATTAAATGAAAAAAATGAAAAAAATAAAATGTAAGGAAATCACATAGTCATATTTTATTCCTTAAAATCTTACTTTATGTGTTTTCCCATATTCCTTCAAAATGATCATTTCTAGCTACATATTCTTTGTCATCTACGAATTCTACTTCACTTGGTATAGGTGGATTTGTAGTGAAAGGTGGTGCGTCATCAAGATTCAAAATTGGATGACCATCATTCTGTTTTTTATTTTGGAGTACAATGAACAATTTTTTATTTGCAAGATCAGTGACATAAAAACACTTATTTTGCTTGGCTTGCTAGAATAAAGGCTCATCTTTATAACCAACTCTATGAAAATCAACCGAGGTAAATCCAATCTATTTCAACAAAATTATTGTTAACCCACAAACAATTGAATATAGGAACTCTCAACTTGGTGTAGCTTATCTTCTATATGTTTTCGATAACTCCATAATAGGCGATCAATGCTAATGTGGAGCTTTTATCTTTTGAACTAGAAAAGTGTATTGATATAGCTACCACTATCACCCCACTATTTTGCATAGTACTTCTATTATCCTGTGATTTTGTGTAGAAAGAAAACCCGTTTATATTATAAATTCTCAAAGTGACAACTTTAAAAGAAGACCCCTAAGCTAACCATTTGATTGTCTCAGACACACTGGTCTTGTGCAAAACCTTTTCCTTGAACCACTCTATGAATGTCTTGTTTTGATCATTAGCTATCTGCATGTAATTTTTCTTGGATAGAACTGCTTTAAATTCTTTCTGTGTTCATCTAAGTACGATTGGACTTCTTTCATATTATTCAAGATATACAAGTGTGCTTGCAACACCTCTTCGTGATGCATACTTTTTACTTTGAGCCCTCGTGTTCCATGACTTCTATCCTTTTCATTACGAGATTGAACCTTTGACCTTGATAGATATTCTTTACAAAAGTTCATAGCCTTTTCAACCACATATCTCTTAACAAATGAGGCTTTAGGTCGATAAGGATTTATAGCATTTTAAGATCTTCATGTATCAGTCAAAATGGTATATCCACCTTAGATAAACTGGGCCATATAGTCTTATCTCTATTACCAAATGAACTAGAAATGCACCATTAAAAGTGCAGGAACAAAATGCATCTCTAGTTAAGATAGAATAATATAACCCTCTTTTTCCAATTTGTCAAACTTTTCAATCTCAACAACTTTGCTATACATAATATTAAAGAAAAGACACAACCTTGTTATCGTGCTTCACATATAATCTTTCATAATGCCTCTAATAGTTGTTAGTAATAGTTGTTGCATCATTACATAGCAATCATAGGACTTCATTTCTACAAACTTCAAATCTTCCATTGAGACAAGCTTCTCACATTATAAGAATACCCTTGTGGCACATTAAGGTCATGCAAACACCCACATAAACATTTTTTCTCATCTTTTGACAATGTATGCACTATTGACTTCATATACGCCCTCTTACCATCATCTCTTAGTTGTGGATGTAACCGTTCTCTTATTCCCATTTCAACCAAGTGTAGTCTTACACTAATTCCATCTTTAGTTTTCCCTGGTATGTGCAAAAACGTACCAAGAAGGCTATCACATGCATTTTTCTTCACATGCATCACATCAATATTGTGTCTCACATCAAGATTACACCAATATGGAAGGTCAAAGAAAATTGACCTCTTCTTCCATATATTCTTTTCACCTGCAGTCCTTTGATTCTTATCGAATGTGACATTGATTCTTTCTACTCGACTATAGACCTCCTCTCCAGTTAATATCTTTAGAGCCATTCCATTCTTTGGAAAATCATTAAAACTCTTTTTTAGCCTATGGTATGGGTGGAATCGAAGAAGAAATCGCTTATGACTAAGTTAGACCCTTTTTCTTACATGCTTAAGTTGATGGAAGTATGTGCCTACTTCACATATCAGACATCTCGCCATCCTCTTACAACTTTTTTAAGTCCCTCCATCAAAGGTGCCAAGTAGACATCGATGTCGTTCCCTGGCTATTTTGGTCTTGAAATCATCATAGAAAGCATCATATAATTGCGTTTGGTACACAACCAGGGAGGTAAGTTGTAAATCACCAAGAGATCGGCCATGCACTATGTGTACCACTAAGAATACTGTAAGGATTGATTCCATCAGTGAAAAGCCTAAGCAGAAGATTCCTTTGCTACTGAATCCAGTAAACATTTCATTTGTTTTCTTCCATTAAGGAGAGTCAATTAGGTGCCAAAGGTATTTTTCATCACATATTCTCTCATCAAAATGCCATCTCAACTTGTTTGCTTCTTTCACATTAGTATACATATGCTTGAACCACGATATAATTGGAAGAGACCACAAAATCTTTAAAGGTTCGACAACCCCATCTTTCTTAATTTTGTATCGTGAAGTTTTACATTTCGGACACTCACTTAGTCCTTTATACTTTTTTATGCACAATACACAGTCATTAGGGCAAGTGTGTATGTTTTTATACTTCATACCCATCATAGACAACATTTTCTTGGCCTTATACATAGGATTTGAAAGTACATTATCCTCTAGAAACATATAACACAATAATTCAAGTAATAATGTGAAACTACTATCAGTCGTCCACCTATAAGTTTTCTTTAAGTTGACCAAATGCAAAATACCTGACAAGCGTGTATATTTAGTACACCCAGGGTACAAAGGTGTTTCTATATTACTCCGCATGTTGTCATTTACACACAATTAATTGTGCAAAAGATTCTACCTTAACATCGTGAATCATTTTCTCCATTCTGTCTTCATGTACGACCTCCTAAACTTCCTTCTCGTGGGATGCCCAAGCAGTCACTTCCTCACCATGCCATATATACCTTGTGTATCAAAGATTTATTCCATCACAAAGTAAGTGATCTCTTATATCATCTACATCTCATCGACTCTCATTTAAACGCTTGACACAAGGACAAAAACACTTCCCATTTTTACAAGACGTATTCATTTTAGCAAATTTAAGAAACTCTTTCACCCTTCTCATATTCTTCATTAGTTCTCAATGCATTCACCCAATTATGATCCATTTTATCACCTAATCCAAATTTAGCAGTATTCTCAAGGTTAGTTAGAACAATTATCACTATGACAAGTGAATATGGGTGAAAGAAGGGGTTGCCTTACTCATTTTTAAAAATTTCAGCACTATTTCTTCTTAAAAGTAAGACATCCAAAATATAGAATAAAAAATACAAACAAGAACCAGTCCCAACAAAAAGGCAGAAAAAATTGGGTTGGTAGATAATACTACTACTACACTTCCTAATACAAGACCTGATCCTAGAAAGATTAAAAGAACATTTCACTTTTCAAATAAATTAGAGTCATGCACCTACACTGAAAAATATGACTTACATAGATGTTAAGGGTTATAATAACATTATGATAGTGTTAAGCTAATTGATAGAAGACAAGAAACAACCATTAAGAAGCTGCAACTAAATTGGTTATGAACACTCGCAAAAGTGACAATTTATTTGACATCAGTAGGATTTATGAAAATTTGTTTAAGACATGCACCTTGATTAAGAGGAAATGATACACATTCAATTTGAATGATTTAAAAGGTGACTATGTCAAATAATGAATTAAGTTTAACAGGATAGTCTAACAGGGCTTAAAGACTAATATTTTACAATATATTAGTCTTTGTTGATAAAATCTGAATCTCTTTTGATCAATATTGTTATTGGTTTGTTTATTAAAAATTACCATAAAATTGAGTAAGCTAAAATCCTAGGATAATATTAAATAAAGGTAAGTAATTGGCAGGGGCAGCAAACTGGGAGCAATATATTCATGCTTAATCAATTACTAGCCCGTAAAGGTTGTAAAGTTCTTACCCTTTTAAGACAACTCTGGCTGAGAAGACTGGAGGACAAGGCAACAAACATGTTAGCATTGGCTGACACCCAAGAGAGGGGGTGAATTTGACTGTATGATAAAAACTTAGGAACTTTAAAAATCTTTTTGCATCTTCGTAAAAGCAATTTGTATGACAATAATGAGTTATAAAGCAATAGCCAGTCATTGAAAGATATATGATGGAAATATAGGAGTCTAGGGAAGAGAATATGCAAACTATGATTTTATCCTGGTTCAACCCAATCCACGATGACCTACATCCAGTCCCTAGGCTCCTCCTGAAATTTTCAATCCACTATCTTCTTATTTAATTTGGGCACATGAGAAGCCTCTACAATCCCACAAGTTTAGTAGGGCACTTGTGCAGCCTTTCACAAATCTCTCACCAAGATACTCCCCCTTACACTCTGTAAGGATACAACCTTTATGATGAAGAATTACAATCAATCTTCTCTCTCAGAAGTGAATAAGATGAATACTAAAGTACATTACAAATAATCTCACTCTTTATAGTAAACTATATGATCATTGAGATAACAGAGAGTAAGTGATATAAGCGTCAGAGTATTGGCATTTTGATAGTGAAGGAACAAACTCTTGTCATTGGTTTAGTCGATGTTCTTCACTCTTTGAAGATTTACATGAAATGCTTTCACTAATCATCTGAAACTTACTAACAAATAGGTTTAGAAGCATTGAGAATAATAATGAGTAGTAATCAAATGATACAGAATGTTAACCAAAGAATTTGAATTTACAAAGACAAAGAAGATGAAGTTTTGAAGTCGCTGTAAGAACATTGCTCAAGTACAATCTTAGTCTACTCAAGCAACTTTCAAATTTTTTCATAGAGAAAGTTCAACATATAAGCTTACTCGTGTAAGCATATAGCTTTACTTGAGTAAGAAGCTCGAGTAAGTCTTCTGAGTGCTCGAGCAACATCCTGTGGAAGGCAAAAGGTTAACTTTTAAAACACATATGTGCTTGAGTAGAAATTTCACCTTACTTGAGTAATGTGCTTGAGTAGGACAAAGCCATACTTAAGTAACAGGGAGAAATGAGCAAGCTATTGTGATCAAGGCACACATGCTTGAGCACAACAATTCCTTGCTTGAGTAATATGCTCGAGAAAAGTATATGCCTGCTCGAGTAACCACGAAAGATTCAGAGAGCATGGTGATAAATATTCTTGCTCGAGTAATCACTTACTTACTTGAGTAAGTATATCATACTCTAGCAATATTTTTGTATGCTCGAGTAATGATCAGAGATAGCGAGTATCATGCTTCATTTTCACGAGTGATCTCCGGTACAAGGCTCAACTTCTAAAATCCAGTGACTTTTAAAACGCAAGAATATTGGCAACATGAAGGTCAAACTCTAGTAAGTATAACATCTTCAATATAGCTCCAAATTTGGAAAATGATCGATGCCCAAAAAGATCTTTAAGTTTTCTTTCCAATACAAAAAGAAAAAGCTACAAACTCGTTGGATTCTAACGATTATAATTAGATTAATAAAGGTTGTTATTGATTAGCGTTTGTCTTGATTTAACGGCGAACTTCAAAAAGTTATATCTCTCTTAGCTGATTTTTTCCCCTATGATCTTGATATTTTTGAAAAGGTATTTGAGTCTAGTTTCATATGCCACTAGTTTCAGCTTATTTGGATGTGTAGTTTGTGAGATACACCTAAAGTACCAAAGCTGTGTCTGTTGTGTGGTGTGAATTCATGTGGTAACTTATGAAATTCATAAATCTTTCATCTGAATCCTTTAGGCTTTAGCTTGGTTCCAGGATGACACATTGAGAGTCAAGTTTCATATGAAATTGGTTTCACCTCAATCAGATTTCTAGTTTGAGAAATATCATCGAATAACTAGACCTCACTCAAGGGAAACACTAAACATGGATGAACAGAGTGGCTGGGACACGCATCATGCTCGAGTAACTTAGTGGATACTCGAGTAGTGAACTTTTGTGCCCAAGAATGATGGAAAATTGCAGCAAAATCACTGTAGCACATACTAAATTGACATTTTGGAAATTCGTGGTATCAAATTGTCATTTCTGAAATTTGCAGTACCAAATTGTAATTTCTAAAATTTGAGTCCCAACCAATTTCTTGTTTCTTCTTCCTCTTAATCAATTTAATTCAATAGCTTCTTTGTTGATCTTCTTCTTTATCATTCTCTATAGTTGAACTTCATATTTTATAATCTTTGAATCTACATTAAATATATGAATTAGTCAACGTAGGAGATAAATATATTATATAAAATTTTTGCTTTTAATATTTGACATCATCAAAACTAATCATATCCAACAAAACACACTGGTGGAGAGGAGGAAAATGTTCGATGAGAGGCCGGAGGCATGAGAGATGATGAGAGAAGCTAAGATGAGAGCTTTGGTGGAGAGGTGACGAAGGTCCGAAAGGGGGCGAAAGAAGTGATTTGCTTTAACTAGGGCTCGGAGGTGGTTCGAGAGATTGGAGAAGGAGAGGGAGGCGCGACAGAGAAAGAACAAAATGTCGAAGGCGGGAGAGTATAAGGTCGAAAAATATGAATAAGTTCGACCTACAACTAATGGTTTTGAAAATTGGGCATTCAAAGTTTTTTTTGAAATACTATTTTATAAAACAGTTGTTGAAACTCATAGATATTCATATATATATATATATATATATATTTTTTTCAATTTCGACTAAACTTTCAATTATTATTTTTTAAAACAGTCGTTGAAAATAACTTTTAACCACTACTTTTAAAAACGGTCATTGTTAACTTTCAACAACCGTTTATCTAGAAATAATCATCGAAAATGAAGCTGAAATTTCAAAAATGCAACCGCCTCCTTTTTAACTTCTATTTTTGGGATAAGGGTCTTAAATGCCATGGAAGTTTTTGCTTAGGAGCACTGGTAAGACGGAAGTTTTTTTTGGACCAAAAATGCCACGGAAGTTCACATGAAGTATCAATTTTGCCACGGAAGTTTTCGTTGAGGAGCAATTTTACCCCCGAAGTTTTCACTAAGGAGCAATTTTGCCCCGAAAATTTACAAAAGTAGCAATTTGTTGCCCTTCTGTCCCCAAATATTAAATTTGACTATTAAATCAATCAAAGACCACACATGTCATGCCTTGAAAAGGTCGAACTTGGAGTCAGAGAAGGAGATCCTTCGGATGTTGAACTCAAGGCGGACGAGAATTTGTGAAGCCAAATCGGTCAAAGGGACCGAAAGGTCATCACAAAACGTAAATGAAACGCAAAACGAGAAATGAATTGTTCCAAAAATTGGTTCAAAAACAAATCAATAGTGATAATATTTACGTTTGTATAGACTGATCATTTAATTTGCTTAGATCATAAGTGATGCTTCCTTTGGGTTTTGTGACAGTCGACCTTTCAGTCCCTTTAACCAGTTCGGCTTCACAAATTCTGGCCTCCTTGAGCTCAACATCTCAAGGATCTCCTTCTCTGGCTCCAAGTTTGACCTTTTCAAGGCATCACATGTGTGGTCTTTGACTGATTTAATAGTCAAATTTAATATTTGGGGACAGAAGGGCAAAATTACTCCTTAGTGAAAACTTCTAGGGCAAAATTGCTCCTCAAAGAAAACTTTCGTGGCATTTTTGGTCCAAAAAAAACTTCCGTCTTACCAGTGCTCCTAGGCGAAAACTTCCATGGCATTTAAGACTCTTATCCCTTTTTTTACTAAAAAAATGGACGTTAATTAGTGTCATTAAATGAACTTTTTGTAGTAGTGCTTTTACTTTGAACGCACAAACATATATTAAATTGTTTAAAATATGTGGGATTCATTTTACTTTAGCAAATATGCATGATTTGTTTATTAATTAGTTGTCAACCGGACCTGGCTTACCTCCAATTCCCTTTCCCACTGCTGCCCTCCTTTTCTCTTCAAGGAACACCGTTTTTGGGTGCAAAATGCACTACTGTTAACTTTTTTTTTAGATCATGAATTATTTTTTCGGTACCACCAGTATTTTGAAGTATCTTTTTTAGTACCGGTAAGTACCCGAAATAATTTTTTAAGATCATGAAATATGTTTTCAGCACCATTCGTGTCATGAAGTATCTTTTTAGTATCGATCAAGATTAAAATATTTTTTCAAGATCCCGATATATTTTAGGATCTTGAAAAATATTTTAGGGTACTGACTTGTACTAAAAAAATACTTCGATCTTGTATGGTATGAAAAAATATTTCATGATCTTGAAAAATTATTTTATGACCTTGAAAAAATATTTTAGGGTACTTACTGATACTAAAAAGATATTTTAAAATACTAACTAATACCAAAAAAATACTTCATAATCTTGAAAAATTATCTTAAGAGCTTTAGAAAATATTAGTAGTACTATAAAAAATACTTCAAGTGGTGAATGTTATTAAAAAGAAAAAAAAAAGTGAACAGTGCATTATTTGCACCAAGACGATGCCGTTGGAGAGAAGGAAGGCAGCGGTGGGAAAAAGAATTGGAGGTAAGCCAGCTCCTTGTCAACCGCGCGTCACACAGCTGGAAATGATGCTGATCGCTACTCCTCCAACAACACGACATGCCTACGAAAGCTATTTTTATATTCCCCTTGACACTTTGAATATATAATAATAATAAACTTAATATTTTCATGACCTATTCTCTTCCTCTGACTTTTGTATCATGTGTGAACAAGCTGAGGGGAGCCTGTACCGTAGCTTTAGACAGTGATCTTTTTGCTCGTAATCGATCTGAATAACTGTTAGAAGATTCATCGCATGTAGATCATTTGTGGGACGAAATTTCTCAGGTAGGTGTACCTAATCTTGAAGACCTAAGTCACATATTCTTGAGTAGGACAAATCTGAGACAAAAAGGGGCAAGGTATCAAGGTGCTTGTTCAAACGACGTGCTCTTTGATTGTCAGACAACACATACACACACCCTTTTACGTCTTTTTGACTCGCGAGGGCTGCTGCTGATGAGGCCACTCCTCAACGTCTTTAATATACGCAAATTAGTGAATTAGCTATTATGTCCAGGAAAATGAAAATGACACTATTTTATATAATTTTTCAGGAAGGGACAAGTTAGATGGAATCTTACCACTTGTTGGCTGAATCCGTCTCTCATAGCTAAGAGGGATCGATGGACAAAGGGAAGAGCGGAGGCACGACGCAGAGAGATGACACCTCCCAATATGCGTTCCATTGATTGGAAAAGGCGGTGTCATCACTCCTGCGACGTGGCTCCACTTTTACCCTCACATCATCTGTTGTTTGAATCAAACTCGTAACCTCTCACAGCTTTTATATCATTAGACTAGCTATTAGACTACATATATCTATTGCTTCTCTTTGTTGAACTACTCTTGTGGTCTTCTTCTTCGTCCCTCACCCTATTTATATACATATTGATCCCGGTTCAATAATTGTAGTACCGTATAATATGCTAATAAAATTACCATTCCACCGTTTCCTTGGTTTCTGTTATTTACTTTGATTCCTTCTAATAGAGAAACTAGGCTCAACTTTTCATTGAATTATCAACATTCTTATTTTACACGTTTTCCTATAAAATATTTCATATATATACGATCTATTCAACTCATCCAAATGAATATATTCCTTCCACTCGGTCATATTATTGTGCTGACATCACAATGCTTGTATAATCACATGACGCTAGCTATGCACGACAACTTGGATTCACATTATAATTAATAATTAGGTGATGGCCACAAATAAATCACCGTCATCTCAAAATATTCATATTTAATAACACACACATGTAATAACTTTTTCCTTGAATTCTGTATTTAAATAATATCGTAGTTTCTTTTTTCAATAATTTTATCCGTTTATTTTCAAAAAGTTTCATTTAAGTCACTCTGGCTGCGGAGAATTAATTAGAATTTTACTGAGGGGATTAGAAAAAAGAAAGGAAATTATGTACCTTATTTATTCACTCTAATTATGCCTTGCCTCCTGAAGATGATGTTGATGGGTCAAAGATGGAAAAAATAGTGCATAAATATCGTTTAATATATATAGAAGTTTACCATGATTAATGTAGGCCGAGTAAAATGGGGTGGGCAACAATTCATATTCTTCAAATTAAGAAAGTACAGCACAATATGTGTTTCTTCACTGTATATAATCTTTAGCCATCAAATGATATTCTATCAAAAGAGAAAAAGTAGATCATAGACACTGAAATATTCGGATTCTGTTGGTCTCGTTAAATGGATATAGCTATTAAAGTAGAAGAGAATAAGAGTGGGAATGGGTGACACTAAGAAGCCAATGGTGGTGAACATATATTCTCAATTGATATACCAATTCATGAATCCAATAGTGGTGAACATATATTCTCAATTGACATACCAATTCATGAATCCAATAGTGGTGAACATATATTCTCAATTGATATACCAATTCATGAATTATTGAAGCAAACCTAGCTAGCTCGTTAAAGTTGCCACAAACTTATTAAGTGGGTGTGAACTGTGAAGTGATGCACCCATATAATTGAAACAATTAAAACAACTTTAATCCAATTGAGAATTATAAGAATCATAGTCAGTGTATTTTTGGTCTATCATAAACCGACTTGCGCTATAAAAGATCAAACACATCATAAAAAATTTAGTTAATTTCTATTTTGTAAGAAAATTTGCTGAGAAAGGAGAAAATAAAGCTGATTAACAGTGTTGGGATTTTAGGATCTCATCGGACAGAACAATAACAACAAATAAAAGAAACTGAAAATAATAATAAATAGCACACATATGTTTAATATGAAAACCTCATTATGAGAAATTCTATATTACAACCTCTCTTTAATTACAAGGAAAGAATAACTCTCATCCCTCTCTTGAATTAAGAGAATTCCTTACAAAACACACTGAAAGAAATAACTTATAGAAAGAAGGGAGAAGGAAGTTGTGTTGTATATTGTATTGAAGGGGTAAGGCTATATTATAGCCTCCCACCTCTTCCTTCTCTCAAGATCCCACCGATTTGGGACTTCTGGGACTACAATCTCCCACTTGGAGATATGATTGAGAAGCAATTGATCTCTATACTATCCTTGCTATCTTCATGTTGTCTATATCTCTTCTAGGCCAAATGAAGATCTACACCACATGAATTCATCAATGTTGATTGCCTTTGTTAGTACATATGCCAGGTTCATTTTTGTGTGAATCTTTTGCATGTCCACACTTCCATCTTCTACCACTTCAAGAACAAAATGCTATTGAACTCCTATGTGTTTCGTCTTGGAATGAAATGCTGGATTCCTTGCAATGTGCAAGGCGCTTTGACTATCACAATAAAACAATATAAGTTGTTGTTTGTGTCCGAGTTCTTCCATGAATCTTCTTATCCAGATTGCTTCCTTACAAGCTTGTGTAGCTACCATATATTCAGCCTTTGTTGTAGATAGTGCCACAATTGATTGTAGTTTAGATACCTAGCTAACAACTCATTTTCCAATTGTGAACTCATAGCCTATGGTAGATTTTCTTTATTCAAGATTACCTACAAAATCATAATCAACATATCTTCTAGTAGTATAATTAATCAGATCCTCCATAACATAGAGCAACATTTGAGGTTCATTTGATATTTCTTTGGATCCTCTTAACAACTTCCGATGTTCTTGACCATAATTTGCCATGTATCGACTAACTACTCCCACTTCATGTGCAATGTTTGGTCTTGTACAGATCATAGCAAACATTAAACTCCCTACTGCTAATGCATACGGTATTCAAGACATCTCCTTCTTCTCTGCTTCATTACTAGGACTCATCATACTTGAGGATAACTTGAAATTAACAGGAAGAGGGGTAGACATTGGCTTACAATCTTGCATGTTGAAGCGCCGCAAGATTTTCTGCAAATAATTCTTTTGCGACAGCAAAATCTTTCTGCTATTTCTTTCTTGGTGAATTTGCATCCCTAGAATCTTGTTTGTTGGTCCCAAATCCTTCATTTCAAACTCCCTAACTAATTATGCCTTTAACTCTTGAATTAGATCTATGTTGGGGCTTGCTACCAACATATCATCAACAAAAATAGTAGTACCAAACTTCTTGAAATAAGCATAAGGGTTTGAATTAAGTCTGTTGTATTTAAGGTTTAATATAAAGGAATCAAATCTCTTATACCAACACCTTGGCGCCTGTTTGAGATCGTACAGAGATTTGTTCAACCTATAAACCAAGTTCTCATTATTTGGTTCTTTAAAACCTTCTAGTTAGAGCATATAAATTTCCTCTTCAAGATCTCCATGAAGAAATGTAGTTTTAACATCAATGTAAATCCAATTTTGCACACAGCCACTATTATACGAATTGTAGTCAGACGAACCACATGAGAAAATATTTTAGTGAAGTCAATGCCTTCTTTCTGAGCATAACCTTTGATCACCAATCTTGCACAATACCGCTCTACTTGATCATCACTATTTCGTTTGATCTTGTAAACCCATTTGTTTCCAATGGACTTTCTTCCTTGCGGTAATGGTACAAGCTCCCATGTCTTGTTCTTATGAAGAGCTTCAATTTCTTCCTGCATTGCTGTCTTCCACAATGATCCATCCGAGCTACTTGTTGCTTCTCGGAATGTTGATGTGTAACATCCCAATTTTCTAAAGCGTTTTCAAATAGTTTGATCATAGTAGAGCATCGAAATAATTTAAAAGAGCGAGTATATGATAAACTTTCACTGTTGGTGTATCTGGTTGCTTTACAGCAGTACATTTATTCGAATATTCAACAATACGCTAATACATATCCAAAAGAAATTCTCCTACTGGGTCTTCACCGGTGTTGCTTGCCCTTGTCCTCGGTCCCGATCCTCCGGATCCGAGGCTATAGCGAGCTGAGGTTCAATGCCCATTGAACCTCGGGTAATGGTTAACCTCATGCTTAAATATGACAAAGATATCTGACAGATATTCATGGCGTTTCAGCAACAATCAATACATGAGCACACAGCAGATGTATCCCAACAGTACATAAGCACACAGCAGATGTATCTCGTAAGCACACAGCAGACGTAAAGTTATCTATCACATATAAGCATATAATAAGTATCAGAGTTAGTGTTACAGTACGCGAACGTACCTTTGTCCATTCGGATTTCGGTACTTCTATCGGCTCGATATGTTCCCGGATTCTCTCGGATATCCTATCACAATATTTCCGCATTATTCTCTTAAATAATATCATAAGGGATATCTTAGCCACTAATGACCATTTCACTCCTGGTGAGTTCATTTTCCAATTTATTCCCTTAAAATTTCGTGAAAAACGCTACTTTCAGCATTTCAGGCAGAATTTCCGCTAACTTTGAAAATTCATAATTAATTCTAGAAAAATCGGAACAAGGATCCGTAAAATTCTCTGGAATCCTTAAGATGTCTATTTTGGATTAAAAATATTATATTCTACCCAGAACTTAAGAAAAATTCCCAGTTTTCACGTGTTCATCCCTTGCCCAGAAAAATTCCAGAATTTCGTAGCCCATTTTGCAGAATTTTTATCTCACTGTATAGAGCTCAAAAAAATATGTTCTAGACATTTTTGAAAAGCCCTATATGTCTACGTTAACCATGAATTTTCCCAGAATTTTGTGACCATATTTTCAATATGAAATTTTGGCATGTTCATCACTGATTCCAGAATTTTCAAAGCCGATTAAATTTCGCCAGAACTTCGTTACTTGATGTTTCTCTTCCAAAAATTTTGCTATAACTTCTTCTTCATCAAGTTTTCAAAATAAAGACAATTTTAACTATAAAAATATGAAAACAAAACTACAATTGGAAGATCTAAAGATCAAAATAACAAAATAGCTAAGAACTTGAAAGCTAAAGCTAGAAGACTTACCAAGAACTTTGCTCCTCCTTTCTTCAAGACTCTCACTCACTATGATTTTCTCTCTAATCTTGCTTCTCTAAAACTCACCTATTTGGTTGAGTTTGGTGTGAAGAATGAAGAGGGGTGGTGCCTCTATTTATAGGAAAATTCCTACCTCTTCAACAAGCCCACTCTTCCCTCTTGTACACACACACCACACACAAAGACAAACATGTGGCCTCTCCTCCTCCTTAAGTGTGAGCTGAAATTTATGGCTAGAAGGGAGGATGAATCATCACATTTTACTCCTTTGACCTTGCATTGTTGGCTCTTTTTAACTTCTCATATTTTTCCTACCACATGATGTGGCACCTTATTGTTCATGGATTGTCTTTTAATTAGCTTAATCTTTGGTTAATCATTTCCAACAAGGTGTTTTAAATATTATTAGGCTTATTTGATTGGTTACAATATTAATTATGAATGTTTATGAAAATAATTAATGTAGATTGAATTATTCACTAATTGTTGGCAATTTTCTTTAATTGGATTAATTATTTTCTCACAACTTTTGAGTTTGCTTTGGTCATTTATGCATCATGCATTAATTTAAAAATCATAGGGCAACTTATGGTCCCTAAAATAAAATTGGGTTTTTGCCTCTTTAAATTCCAAGGAAAAATAATCAAATAAATTATCAAAATTAGAGACAATATACTTTCCTATTTTAAATAGGTATTATTTTGCCAAATTATAATATTCAAGAGAAATATGAATTTAGGTTATTTTATGATCCCAAAATAAAATTAGAGAATTTGGTTTTTGATTACCTTAATTCTTAGAGAAAATTCCCTAAATTAACATCAATATGTTACTCAATTTTGAGACCACATATTCACCTATTTTTAATATGCACTATTTATCAAAATATAATATTTATGATAAATATGAATTTTAGGGTATTACATGATGGTTTTCCATCTTCTGTTAAAAGATAGTATGCAACATTGCCCTCCACAATATAATCAGAATGCCAGGCTGGTGTTTTCTTCTCACGAGTTTACTGTTGAACTTTTGTAGCTTCATATTCAATTGGTTCTTGCCTTTCATGTTCTGGTATTGTTTCAAAAGAACCTTGTTGCTCAACTTTTGTTCCACCTAAATTATCAAAGTATCTGAGTCATTAGCTAAAGTGCTTTTTACGTCTTGTACTTGTAACTTGTCTTCTGTAAATATTACACCTTTGCTGATGATGACACTGTGGGTAGTAGGATCCCACAGTTGATACCCTTTGACTCCATGAGCATACCCTAAGAATATGCATTTTCTGGATTTTGGATCCAGTTTTGTGACTGCTTGGGTGTTATAAATTGCGAACATAGGACTCCCAAATATGTGTAGGAAAAAATAGTCTACTGGCTTATCAGTCCACATTTCCATTGGTGTCTTTAGATCAATCGCTGTTGATGGTGAACGATTAATCACATAACAGGCGTATTGACTGCTTTACCCCAAAATGACTTTGTCATACTTGCAATCCTCAACATAGCTCTAGTTCTTTCAAGTAAAGTTCTGTTCATCCGTTCTACCATTCCATTATGTTGTGGAGTATATGCCACCGTGAGTTGTCTTTTGATGCCTTCCTGATTGCAAAAGGCATTGAATTCATCAACTATATATTCTCTACCGTTATCTGTCCTGAGACACTTAATCTTCCCTATGTTTCCAACTCTACTTGCACTTTGATTATCTTGAAGACTGAAAATACATTTGCCTTCCTCTTGATTGGATACACCCAACATCTCTTGGAATAATCATAAATGAATGATACAAAATACTTTGCTCCTCCCAGGGACATAATCGGTGCTTGCCATACATCAGAGTGAATCAATTCTAGAATATTTTTTCTTCTAGAATTAGATGCAGTGAACTTCAATCTGTGTTGCTTGCTTGTAACACAATGCTAAAAAAGATACCTTTATGAGGCCAGGATTTCGTTCGGCTAGAATCTTTAATCCTTCTTCTGACATGTGGCCTAATTTAAGATGCCACCTTTTTATTGTATCTTCCTCAAAACTGGTTGATGCAATTGATGATTCTGCTTCTAGGTACGTTTCTCCCATAAGTATGTATAAGTTTGCAGCATTTTTCTTAGCCTTCATTACTATAGGTGCTCCCTTGACAAGTCTCATCACGCCTTTTTTTGTACGCTCTTTACAGCCATTGTCATCAAGTTTTCCTAAAGACAATAGATTTTTCTT
The DNA here is from genome assembly GCA_019022655.1 of Acacia acuminata. Lineage (NCBI taxonomy): Eukaryota > Viridiplantae > Streptophyta > Magnoliopsida > Fabales > Fabaceae > Acacia > Acacia acuminata. The sequence continues at coordinate 2,122,446 of JAFJYI010000019.1, read as the reverse complement.
GAGCCCTTTCACATGTTGCACATTTTGAGTTGTGCGAGTCACTCCATCGTGCATCTTTATCTTGATGTGCTAGTCCTAGCAACATCCAAGATCCGATTCTCACACGTATACATACACCCTTTAGAGATAGTTTCATAAGTATGAAATCACTCCCTACTAGAAGTCATATGCCATGTTGCACTTGAATCCATGATCCATGCATTAGTAAGTTCTAATATATCTTTAGACATTGTTCTTGCTACGCTACATAAAACATCAGCAGCGGCAACACATCCTTGAGAATTTGATGCTTCAGAGTTTTTGTCTCCACCCTTCCTGAATTGACATTTACTCTTAAAGCGTCCTCTTTGTTGGGATTCATACACACAGCGGAAGGATTTTCATCCATTAAAACTTACGAATCCCATCGAGGGATCCATCAACGGCGTTTAAATCAAGCTAGAAAAGAACCGTACCTATGTGAGCTCGTGAGCGTCTCATTCAATTCGATCTCGTGGGCTACCTACTTGATCAACAGGAGCCGACTTTGCGAATCCACTCCCTCTACCGGTATCCACACGAACGACCTCCAACACCGACGCAACGTGCTAGCGCCTTCAGTATTCTTGCGTCTCTTCTTTTTCTCTCCAGGGTTTCTCGCGACTTTTTTAATATGTCTGACAAAATGTCCCTAGGTTTTTCAAAACCCAATAGGTATATTATATAATCAAAATTAATCCTTATTAATCTTGAAATTTGAATTTAGATTAAAATAATATATTAATTAAATCTATCCAATAGATCTAATCTAATCTATTTATTTAATCAATTAAAAGTCTTCGATTTAATTTATCTCTATAAATTAAATCTAAGATATGATATCTATCTATTTAATTAAATCTGAGATTCTATATCTCAATTCTAATTAAATCGATATATGATATCCTTATTCGAAAATTAAATTTGAGATACAATATCTCTATTTGTTTTAGATATTTAATTTATCAAATAAATTAAATATAAAACAAATATTATATAATAATATTATAATCTATATTAAATAATATTATTATATTATTTTTGAATTTAATAATATATACATATATATATATATATATATATCTCCTATATTAAATATAGTATTCATTAAATCTTAGACATATCTAAGATTCAATGAATCTGGATATTATTGGTCGTGTTGGGTTATTCTTGTGTGCGACCTTGCAGGCCCACATGAGATTGGCATCGGGCCAATACTGTACCAGCCCACAAGTCACAAGTGACCTCTAGCAAGACATTGCGACTACCCAATTCATATGGGGATCGATGACACGATACTACATATCATATAACCATGTCACGTCCCTTTTGTCACACGATAATTTGGTCAAGGATGAGGCATGGATAATGTCAACTTCCTGTTCTTGATCATTACTTTCTTAATTCTTGAGTAGTCTAATAATTGAAATGAAAACTCCTTTCCATCGTAGTATGACCATACACTTCTCAGACTCACTCATCGAGGGGCCCGGTATTATCTCTCTACAAATGTGAGGGACAAATTCCATCTTGACCATTCACATTCCTCTGTGTGAAAACCACTGATCCCGATCATAGCCTTTATCATCACTTGGTCAAAGGTGACTTTTGACTAGGTCAAAGATAAGCGACTCATCATGTAGGAATCCATGATGATCTCAGGTTAAAGGGCGTTGTGACGCGGTTATACATGAGATAAGTTTATGACTAAATCCATGCAGCTTTCTCATAGTGGGTTGGTCTAGCACCTTGTACTCTTATAAGTTCCTATGACTTTGATTCGTATCCCCATACCTCATCAAAGTCATACTGGTCTTCTTTCATCTTCGCTCCCGCGTAGATGACCGGCTAGGGACATTTAGGATAATCTATAAGATATATCCAAGGATACAGTTATCACTATAAACATGCAAATGAAATGATAATGAAATGGAGAATACTTTAAATGACATTAACGTTTAAAGTACAATGACTTGCCCTAGGGCATAATTTCCAACACTCTTTTCCCACAATTATAGCACTTGAATTTCTTCTTACTCCTAGATTTTGATCTTCCTTGTTTGTGAAGCCCACTAGAATCACGTTCCGTTGATCGTCCTCTCATCATTGATAAGGCTTCTGCTTGATGTGAACTTGCTAGACTCTCTTCTTTGTTTGCGTGTGAACTTTCTTCTTCAAGAACAGATGCTGCACATCATTGAAGACCAAAATATCCGTGAGGATATTGTTAGTTATGTTAAAGGTAAGTTGATCATATGAATCTGGAAGGCTCTAGAGTAAAATCTCAGTATGGTCCTTTGGGTCAATACTATGTCCCAACATTGAGAGTTAAGAACATAGAGAGGTCAAAGGAGCGATGTGCTCTATTACTAATGTAGATTCAGACATCCGAAGAGTGTGAAGTTTCCTCTTCAAAAATATTTTGTTGTGAAGTGACTTTTCATTCTACAACTTTGTGAGATGATCCCATATCTTCTTGGCTGATTTCTTTTCCTCTACACCTGATAATACATCATCTGATAAGGATAGATACAGATAAAAAATGACCAATTCATCAATTCTTTTCCATTTCTCATCATCTGTGAACTCTTGCGGCCGAGTATTGATGGCCTCCAGGAAATTATCTTTGATCAGTAATGCCTTCATCTTCAATTTCCATAACGAGAATTTTGTCTCGTCAAATTTGCCAATGTCCATCTTTGTTGTCATAATTCTATCACAAACTGCTTGAACTACTTTTGCTTCAAGATAGCTCCCACTATTTCACCTAGACTCGGGCTTCTTCAACCAGCATTTGGTTAGATATAGTACATCAGGAAAGTTTCTAGGAAAGACTGGAGGGGTTACAACTGGTCCCACTTAAAATCTCGTCTCCTTAGACCTTTTATAGTTTTTGTGACAAAACTTTCCTAGACATGCACTTAATCGCCCAATATACTTTATCAAAAAGATACCCTTAAAAAAATGTCTATGTGAACAGTACCTCCGTATATGTGAACATCATCGGACAACACCTCCGTATATCACCGTCAACACCTTAGCTCTGTACCACTTGTTATGATTTTAAGATCCCACTTTGGACAAAATAATAACAACAAATAAAGGAAACTGAAAATAATAATAAATAGAACATAGATGTTTAATATGAAAACCTCACTATGGGAAATTCTATATTACAACCTCTCTTTAATTACAAGGAGAGAAAAACTCTCATCCCTCTCTTGAATTAAGAGAATTACTTACAAAATAGACTCAAAGAAATAACTTATAGAAAGAAGGGAGAAGGAAGTTGTGTTATATATTGTATTGAAGGGGGAAGGCTATATTTATAGCCTCCCACCTCTTCCTTCTCTCAAGATCCCATCGATGTCGGACTTGGGGGACTACAAATAAAAGCCCTCAAAACTTGGAAAAAGCTAAGTTTATGGGTTAGGAATTAAAGCAGTCCCATAAAAGTTTTGTTATGTATCATATGTTTTTATATTGAATCATTATGCTATTGATTGAATAAAACTTATCAAAACAAATTAAGCTTTTAAACCATAAATTATAGAAAGATACCTAAAAGCTAATATTAAATAAAAATATTATTTGGGGTTCGGAGCATATGCTGAATAATGACAAATTAAAAAACAAATAAATTAAAGACGTGGTTCAAAAAGAAAAGTAATTTGGACTATTGGCCCCAAAAATGAAAATTAATTAAAGTAACATTGATTAATCATGTTAATCACGTTTAGTTGTTGACATTATTAGTCTCAAAATTAATCTGCATGCCACACAATAGTGGTCCATATAGATAGATAAAGTAGGGGTTTGGTATTTATTAGTTGCCTGTCTATATCAAAGAAGTTTGCTTTATGAGGCTAAGACCATAATTTACAAGGAAAATACTATGCTTTTTCTTCCTACTAAATTTATTTTAATTCATCTCTTATTTGACAAAACAATATCAAACAATAAGGTAATTCTGAAATTCTAAGGTGGGAAGCGAAAGGAACTTCATCAGAAGTTTCACAGGTAATTTACATCCTCTTCTTTATTATAGAATTAGAAACTTAGCTCCAACGTGTTAATTAATCAGACAATAACGATAAAATAGAGTAAAAGCCAGCTTGAATCCATTATTTTTGGGTTCTTATCAACCACAAGTTTTGGAGAAAATGACACTTTGGAATCAACTGAGGAAGATTAGGATTTTGGAATTTTAAAATGTCAATTAAGAACCTTATAAATCTTTGTTTGACATCCAAACAAATAGACTAAAATATCCACGTTCACATAGGAGAAACAGATAGGTATAGAATTTTGAACTTTACATTAAGTTGGAAAAACAATGTACGAACCACAAATTTGGATGGACTATAGATATATAGAAGAACCATGTGTGCAACAGTGAAAGAATTAGAAGCTATTAATACTGTTACTCATTTCTTAAGCTTCAAATACGAAAATTGTAAATTTTGATGTAAACGTGCATATAATTCTTGCGTGGACTACATTCAATTAAGAACAATTATTTAAATATCTTTTAGAGTTATTATATCAATATAGTTAACAAGTTATTGATAAATATCACATAGAAGAAAATGGATCGGAATATATTTTTTTTTTTTTTTTATTTGATTAGGGTTTCCCTTCAAAATTTAAAATGCATATAAAAATTTAAATTAGCTATTAAGTGCTGTTTGGATAACCATGGAAAAACACCTTTTTTGGGCAAACCGTGGTTTGGAGAAAAAATAGTCAAACACTCGCTGAAAGTACTTTTTGCCAAAACCATAGTTTAAACTATTATTTTCAGTTTTTTCTCTCTCCTCTGCCATCATTAATATTTTTCAAGTATAAGTCAAGATCCTTAAAGTATATTTTTAATACCGGTCAAAGATATCCGAAATATTTTTTTAAATCTTAAAATAAATTTTTAAGATTATGAAGTATTTTTTCAGTATCAATATCTTTAAGTATCTTTTTAACACCCATCAAGACCCTAAAATATTTTTTCAATATCAGTTATTATATTGAAATATTTTTTCAAGATCTTAAAAAAAAAAAAAAAAGATCATGAAGTTTTTTTCCACACATGAAATATTTTTTAGTATCAGCCAATGCCTTGAAGTATTTTAATTTTGTACACAAATTTATGTTTTTTGGTATTCATTAGGAGATTTAGTGTTAAAAATATTTAAAATAAAACCTGATTCTTTATATGCAATTATCACAAAGGCTAATGCCCTTTCTAGTAATTTGAGCATGGAAAAGTTATTCTGATAACAATATCCAAACACTGTTATTTTATCAAAATCACCTTTTTTACATAATCTATTTTACTCAGAATCTATTCTAAAAACATATTTTTACCATTTTTAATTTTTTTAAAAGCTATTCTCCATATTAGTAGTAGAGTACGGTTTATAAGTTCAAAAATTATCCCCCCAAATAAACTAATTTTTTGGAATTGGACTCTCTTTTAGACATATACGTGCTCATCATAATTTGGTGCTAGTCTTTTTGGTTGGTGCATGAAGAATGATTTTTGTGGAATAAATGGCTAATTGACTTAGAAAATATTGTGTTAGAGTTGGATCTGGATGCATATAGAATGGGATCAGCCTCGATCAGTTAATAAAATCCAACATCTATAAACATCATTTTCTCAATATGTATGATCTTATTCCAACAACATGGCATGACAGCGAAATAATGATGGGCACGCAAAACGGTGAAAAAGTGATCATAAGAAGGTAAAACTAAATTACTGGCTGCGCGTGACAAAATGAAATCATCACTAATGACGGAAAACCAAAGACAGTGTCAATTAGTATTCAAATCTTCCATATATATATATATACTTTATTTTGGATTAACGGTAACATAATTGATTTTTTTGAAAGTGAAACTTATTTAGATTATTATTTTGAAAAGTTAATTTAGATGTAAATTAACTGAAAATAACATGAATTTTGTTAAATAAATGTGTGATAATTTCAAGAAAACACGTTTTTTTTTTTTGAATTTTTTTTCTTAGAACATTTTACAAATATTATGTTATTGGGTCTTTTATACCAATTAATCAATTGCAGGTGAACAGTTAAAAAGGGGAGAAGGCAGTGATTATTGATGCCTACAAGGTTTAGCACAATTAAGATTCTTACTTTAATTTTTCATGGTGATTCATAAAATCAATCTTTAGGCATATATGTACAAGAAAATTTTTACGAATTATATCTGGTTAATCTCCTCTCTCTCATGCAATTTAGATCTCCAAGTTCCGTAGGGTTGAAAAACTTAATTTCCTAAACATAAACTTTAAAATATAAGAGTAACATAATATTATTGTGAGTTATACAATTATCCTTGATATATATCCATCAATAAAGACTAAGGATCAAATGGTGTCCTACGTTATGATTCGCAAATTTCTTGGATAAGTTGAGAGTGCATCAAAAGAATATTTCTGTGATGATAGTGGTAAGAAGAGAAGAAAATGAACCGGAAGATTTCCAGAAGAAGGAAAATTAAAGCTCGAGCTCTTGAGGAAATTTCATAGCCAACACACAATTTTCATTTGTCAATTCCGTGATGGTTTACAAAAGGAAAACCCTAATTTGTAGTCAAAATACTGCAGAATAAACTACTTTAATAAAGATACAAGCTATACTTTAATAAAGATCCAAATCATCATACAGACAGCAGGATGACAATAATTAGCACTAAAGGACACTCTACCATTTAGTTTCTTCATTCCAGTAAAAAGCATATGTTTTAATTCATTTTAAGATTAATAAGCTTAGCCAAAATTGAGTTGGTGATCATCAAAACGAATGATATAAAGGAGAAAACGAATATATTATAAAAGTTATTGATACTCCTCCTGAGGTAAAAAAGAAAATGATCCTTCTCCGTAAGACTTAATTAAGGAGTGGATCTTAATTAGTCTTATATATGAGACATATTTATCATATTTATCCTTTTTTTTCTTCTAATCTATCCCTATTAATGCTCCTTCAAGAATAATAATATAGGAGAGATTGAGTGAATTAAGGAACATGATTAAAGTTTTTTTTTTTTTTTTTTTTTTTTTTGAGATGTATCATATTATCTAATTTAATTAACTTCTCTAATCTAATAAAATTAGATAAATTTATCTTCCAGCGGAGTGTGTATAATAACATATCCATGATTTTGGGAATACAGAAAAAGGAGAAAACGAATAAAATCCAAAAATCTAACCTAAGGATGATTAATATAATCTAAATTCCAGGAGAAGAAGAGATGATGAGACAATAGTGACGCATTACAAACACAAACATATTGAAATAAAATGAAAGTACATACACAAATCATATACCCTACCTCTTCTTTAAACCACAACAACTGAGTCTGCCACGATCATAACTCATAAAGTATTTCTCTGATCTGTGTGTGTGTGGATAATATAAAAGACAATGAAGAAAAATTAAAAGACATAACCATAGAGAACGAAGGGAATCGGGTCGCAAGAGGATGGCACCGGTAACATTATTATTGTCAAGCAACGAATTAAATCGAAGCACGTAAGAGATGAGCTGGTGCCACCGCTCCTGCGACAAGACGCCCTCACTCTCCTCTTTCTCTCTTTTCTTAGTTTTCTACACATTCATGAACCTCTATATGTATAGATATAGAGGACTGGTATACGTACTGTGTATATATGTATATAGTTTTCTTTTTGTTTTTCCTTTCGGGTCGGTAGAATTAATAAAGCATAACAGCTTACTTCAATTGCTGCGAAGCTGCCTAGAGCAAGACAGGCCAGCTTCCTGAAACTGGGAATCACTAAATATTATTATTGGAGGCGTTGAAATTTTAAAAAAAATATTAAAAAAATCTTAGTGTAGATTCATTTGTAAAAAAAAAAATCCCTAAGAACTTCAGTGATATAAATTCCAAATGTGAACTTACCTTATTGATAAGTGTATATAACTATATTGATAAGTTATGGAATGACTGTTGACAAGCTTATATATGTTAACTAAAGTAGCTCACATCGACAAGTGTATGTGACCATATTAATAAATCATATAGTGGTCATTGACAAATTCATTTATGTTAATTAAATGACCTCTCATTGACAAATGTATGTTACTATATTAACAAGTCATAGAGTGGCTATTGACAAGCTCATCTTTGTTAATTAAAACAGCTTCTATTGACAACTGTATGTTACTATATTGACAAGTCATAAAGTGACCATTGATAAGCCTATCTATGTCATTGATGTCCTTAGGGACTTTTTTAATAGATTAAGAATCTACACTGGGACTTTTTTTATAGAGGAATCTACATTGAAACTTTTTAAATATTTTTTCTAGCCTGTAGAACCTCATTGAGATTTTCCCTTGAAATTTTGAGCGTCATGGTTTTATTATTCCACACATACACGAAACTTTCAAGCAATTTACGTGTACGGATTGATGAGATGTTTACAGGCCACCACAAGTAATTAAGAAAAGTTAATAATAATATTATGATGATAATGATGGACACTTGGGAGTTGGAGATCGAGTGTTCGTTCTTTTGCGGATCTCTGCCAGGTGTGGAATCACTCCAGGCCGGAGGTAGAATTTGTCGTCGGTGCATGAACCTATTTTTTGATTCTAGAATTAACACTTGTGTTGATTAACAAAGTTACCAAACCTTTATTATGTTCCTACCCCACATCACAGGCAGTGGGATTCCAACAAGTTTTGGAAAATAAAAAATTCATCACCACATGAATTAATTCGTTAAGACGACAATAATGTTTAGCCAGTAGCTCTCCCAGACACAGACATTTACATAATGTATTTAGGATAAAGTAAACTCTAATTTTGTCCCAAAAGTTGATTCACATAGGAGTCATGAGCATTTAGAAATTTTTGGTATCAATTTGACACGTAAAGGAACAATGTAGCTATAAGGCATTAAAAATATTAAAAGCCAAAGCTAATTAGTATTTTAATAGTTAAGGCAATTTTACTCATTTTTTGTTGTTGATACTTTTAGGGTAAAACTGATCTAAGAAGAGTTTTTGGATACCAACAATTCCTACACAAAAAACTTTTGAAACAAGTTTTTTTTTTTCTCCCGGAAAATACTATTTCATTCAAACTAACCGAATGAGAAATACAAGTTTAAAATAAAAGGTTTGCAAAAAGAAAGTTCAAATACACAACAATGCAAAGAAAACCTAAAAATAATCTAACCCAAAAATAAGTGAGAGGGCGGGAGCTGCTGCCACAACAAAAAACCCTACCCAAGGATTGAACTTTTGACATAATATCATTTATTATTCTTAAATGATACTTCTCCCGGTCCTATTTATAAAAACTAAAATACACTTTTAGTCATTTAAATGTATATAAATTTTTATTTTGGTGCCTAAAATTTATAAAATATACTTTTAATCCTATATATTTTTATCATCGTTAACATCACCAACAAAAAATATGATCCAACAAACTTAAGTGATATAATTGCATAGCTAATAAAGCATGTCTAATTTTTTTTTTTAGTATAATATATTTATATTTTAACATTAAAATAAACCTTCAGGTCTACTTCATTCTCCTACTCTTTTAATTTATTTCTACCATGGCATCCCTCCTCCTACCCACGTCATTGATCGCTGCAACTTCAACCACGAACCCTGTTCTTCCATTCCTCATATTTTGGACGAAGCCTCTGAGCTTTACCAATTGATCTACGGACCATAAGCAAATCCCATGACATGAACAAGATTTAAAACATAAATTCAATTAGAAAAATCAATAAATGTGAACTCTACAAATTTAGGGCTAATAAAATGGAAATCAAAGATAGTTCCTCAAAATAGATCCTCAGAAGAAAACTAATTGATTTTTTTTTTTTGGGGGGGGGGGGGGGGGTCCTTCTTCTTTCCTTCAAAAGTAACGAAGGTGAGACACCTTGAATGTCCTATTAGGTTTTTAAATACTTCTCAATTAATTTGCATATATTTTAAAATTAATATGTCAGCATTTAAATACACAATCATTATTGTTGAGTCAACATTTTCTATTAATAATATTAACTATTATATGATTAGATGTACACATTTTAAACTTAAGAGATCAAAATAAAATATCATGTAAACATAAAAGACTAAAAATAAACTTTTAGCCATACATAAAAATAAACTTAATGGGATATCTTTTACTCATTTTTAAAATTGCCCTTCCTTTTCTTTTCGGTGGAAACCCATCCTTCTGTCCTTCCTATATGATTCTAGACGAAGAATAATTTTGAAAAATTATGCAAAGTTTTTGACAACTTTTAATTACTTTTATTAATTTATTTAAAATAGTTTTTAGATCTTTAATATGAGAACTAGAACGATTAGCTCTTGGGCGCATCAGAGGGGCATTAGAGGGAGGAGCAACAGAGGATCTAATTTACTCTATGACGGAGTCAAAAATCTTATTAACTTCAGCTAAATATACTGATCACTCAAATAAAAAGGAAATAAATTGGATTCAATTCCTAATTAATTAATATTTGACAGATATGAATGGATCATATTGTTGGCGGCCAACGAGTGGGGAAAAGAAAAGGATCAAATTATTGTTAAATTAACGTTGTTGACTTGTCAAATAGGACTAGCCAAGCAATTCTTTATGCATGTGGCAGGCGGTGATATTCCAATCTAGGAAGAACAAGCTAGGAAAGCAAAAAGACGCGAAGTTACAAGGATAATCACTATAGTCATAATTCACTCCTCCGTGCGTCCTAAACATTCTACAAATTAATTCATAGAAATTAATAAAATTAGTTAAGTTAGTAATTTAATTTGTAAGAAATATACGTTGGTTTTCTAAATGCCCCTTTAATCATTTGTATTGGAAATGAAAATCCCCTCAAGTAACAAATTATACGTTTATGAGATAAATTATATTGAAATCAAAGCAAACCACTACACTAATTTTTATATAATTTACAATTGTATATTGCAGCCAGACTTGGCGACGCGTGTTTAAATAGAAAAATCTACGAAGGTTTTGTCTTCAAGCTATAATGAAATTCCCGGGACAGCCAGAGGAAGTTCTTGCTGGAAATTTCGAAGGGGTTGTGGGTTTGGAATATTGGAGCAACGAAAAAGAAAGTTGATTGTAGAATATAATGTATATAAAGACCCAAGTTAAAAAGCAGTTTCTATATTAGGTGGCCGTTTCAGAAAATTTTTCTTCCGTCACACATGTGGAAAAGTTTTGTATTTACTTCCTTGATGCTTCGTATTAGCAGACAAAAGCATGAATGTTGGAAAAAAACAGATCATGTTTATATTGTTAACATCTGAATCAACTTTCATTAATTAAAGCTTTAGCTCGTTTTAATGCAAACATTATATATATAAAAAGCGTCCTAATAAGATCGATAGTCCTATGGCAATTTATCTACACAAACCACAAAACAAAGAACCAGACTAGTTCCATTATTATTATTATTATTTGTTTTTGTTCCTCTTATTAGGACACTTTTTGACAGAGGTAAAGTAGGCCAAGCTCATTTTAAGGGCCTACAGCCTCACCTGTTTGCAGGGACGGACTTAGGGGGGCTAGGGGTGGCTCTCCTCCCCTCTAAAATTATAGAATATGACCCAATTTCTTAGAAAATTAAATTTTTGCATAATAAAACTTTCAATTTTTTCCTTTAGTCTTTATTGGAAGTTTGATAAAGGGACTAAAATGAACATATTGAAATTATTATAGGGCTGAAATATAATTTGGTGAACACTTGGGTTCTACTCTATAAATTTCAGCCCTCCTAATTTTAATTCCTAGTTCTGTCCCTGCCTGTTTGAAGCTTGGTAACCTGTTTGAAGAGCTTAAATAGACTAAGCATTTTTTTTAAGGCAAACATATAGACACTATTCATTTTAAATACATATTATTCTATATAAAATTAGTTTTTATTTTAATTATATGTGGGCTTTGAAACCTATGAAAAACTTACATTTACGTAGGTTTTAGTAAGTTTAAATCGTAATTTTAGGCTTTAATGGCTACACGGAACATGCTTTATGCTTACCATCATCTTAGCTTCTCTTACACATATTAGCATGCTCATTTGGTTCAAAGTGTGATATAAAGTGTAACGCTACCGTAAATATTTGGTGAATTCTAATTTCAATGTCAGTCGGACTACAAGGTGCTTGCGATCTACTAATGTGTAGCCTTCATCGACAAGGCCAAATATACTGGCCGGGTTCTTAAAAAAAAAAACTTTATTTAAGATTTGATGGTTTTAAATTTTAAAATCGGTTGGGAATCGTCTGATGTGTCTACGTTCTAGGAGTTATACAATTTAGAAATATAAAATATTTATGTTTCATAAAAGACTTTATTTAAGATTTTAAATTGTTATAAAATGTTTATATATTTTTAATTTGGAATTCCCTCTTTAATTTTTTTCGGTTAGTTAACAATTTTTAGGAGTATCATAACAACTTGATTATTTTTGTTAATTATTTTTAAATCAATTTGGAATCAACCCATACCTCTACTTTGTAGGGAGTTATCCAAATTAAAAATATTAATTTTTTTATTTTTAAAAATATGTTTCATGTATCAATTATCTTCTAATGAGCTAAGGAATTTATAATATTTAGATTAATATCTTACAAACTTACTCGATGCTATTTGAAGGAAGAATTTTGATAATTATAAGATACTATATTAATTATTTATTATAAATCATTTTAATTCTCTTTTTTAAGTTAATACGTAAGGAAGCTGCAAACTTTTTCAAGTATATATTTAATATGAATGCAGTGGGATTTTTTTCCATCTTATTTGACTAAAGTATTCTCAAACTACTTTGGGTGAATTTATTTTTTGTAGACATAATCAATAAATTTTAAAATTTTATTAATTTTTATGAATAATGATGAGATTGAGTTATAAATAAAAATTAGAGAAAATATAGTTCAATGAAATCAAAAATATTTGGATCTAGAATTTTTTTCGCAAACAATGTAAATCCAGAAATTTGAATATTTTAATCATAACTTTAAATATTAAATTTTAAATTTATTTGAAACCAAAAGATAACAATAGAAAATTTTATATAAATTATAGCTTCCTATCATTTTCTTAAATAATTTTTTTTAAAATACTAAAATAATCATGACTTAATGTCCGTTGAAAAAAGGATATTGCAAATTTCTCATAAATCAACGGAAAAAAAAAAAAAAAAAACTCACGGCCTCCTTACTAGCATAAATTTTTTTAACTTCCCACTTATTATTGGAATTTAGAATTTTTCAAAATTGATATATTATAACTTCCTAACCATGATTAATTATTTTTCTTGAATTGTAAGATCATAAATCAATTAAAAAATAGGGTTAAGGTGCAAATTTTCCCTGAAGTTTTAGTTGAAGAAAATGTCGCTCTGGAAATTTTTTTAGGTTCAATATTATCGAGAAGTTTTAAAATGGAGCAATGTTGCTTTTTTTCATTAAAAAGTTAATGGTCAATGTTATTTTTTTAACAGTCAACGTTATTTTTTGAATGGTATTGGGTAACCTTACTACTTTTTGAAACTTCAACTGACATTGAATCCGAAAAAACTTTCAAGGCAATATTGGTCCTCAGCGAAATCTTTTAGGCCAAATTTACACTTTAAACCTAAAAAATATAAAGTTTTTGAATAATTTTTTTGTCCATGATATAACTATTTTAACTTACCATATATATATATATAAGGATCATGTCTAAAACAAGATATAATAAATGGGAGGGTGACAAATTTATTGGTCTCTTTTCAAAATTTAATAGAGGAGCATGTCTTTTTTCTGTTTTTGTTTTTGTTACCATGAGATTTTAGTCTCTTTTTAAAAATTATATATATTTTTCCTTTACTCCCGCACATTGCGTGGGTTATGAACTAGTTATATCGTACAATCCCTACTTGATCCACGTAAAGCATGCGACAAATAATAACTTAATGGAAAGAAATACAATAAGTGTACGAAACAAATCTAGTTAAAAGGTGATTAATCTTTAATTTCCTACCATTCCTCTTAGTTCTGCCATAAATATTATTAAACAAATATTAAAAAATAATTAAAACTAATGTCAAAATTGATTACTATCATTTTTAGATTATTAAACAGTATTTTATTAAACTTTAGGCACTACCTTAAAATGAAAGTGAATTGAGTATTTCTGTATCCAATGTTAAAATCTTAAATCGCGTATGAAAACAAAACAGATGGATCGGAGTATATCCCATTGTTAGCCAGTCATCTCCAAATATACTACTCTCTCATGTTCTAAATATAAGAGCTAGTTGAAGATTTAATTTGGTCTAAAGCTAATACCTTAATTCACTTTATCTCTAAAATTTATAATTTTTCCTAAAAGTATCCTTATTAATTATTCATATTTATAAGGAGTTTTTAATTAATGGCCGATTGTTCCAATGCAAGTGATCAAAGATAATGTTTTAAGAAAATCAACTGATAATTTTTACAAATAACTAATCTAACTAAATTTTTAATGGCTATAAATTAATTATCTAAGTATAATCCAAGAAAATAATGGATCGGAATCGGATTGTTATGTGACGCTGAGCTTGTATGAGAAGCATTTTTCCTATCAAAGAATATATACAGAACACATGGAAGGGTCGTGATCAGAGGAAGAAAAGTGTTGCAAGAAGGCTAACTGAACATATCACAAACGCTTATGATCTTCCAAGCCAATTGAAGTATTCTTCGAACAAATTGGATTAGACCACCTCTGATTTGATCACTCCTCGAGCTCCTTCTATATATATATTTGCTTATTGAGACTTCCGTATTGTTGGATGGCTTGTTAACCGTAAACCCAGGTGCCTCCTGTATGGGGGTTTTTCTCGAAGACGAAGATTGGAAGGCCTTCTTGTTGAAGCTCCCCGCATGCGATAAGGCTGTAGAAGTTTGATTAAGATTAAGATTAAATGTGATGAAGTTTGAGCTGTAAAGATGAAGATGATGATGTCACCTTGCTGGTTTGGACTAGACGCTATGGCCTGGTAGCATGTAAGTGGTTTGATAGCGCTTGGAGAGAGAAGGTGCATGTGAGAAACAAGCGATGGAGCAACAATTTCAGAGAGAAGCCGTTGCAAACGCTATCAAAGGGTTCAGATACTATAAAACCTTGAGAGAGAGAGAGAGAAAACAGGGGATATTGTCACAGGAGAACGGCACTGTTTAGTTATGAAGAACAACAACATGATGCAGTGCCGTATCTCCTGCGACAACATCCCCTGAATCTCTTTTTTTCTTCTCCATTCTTTTCATGATCTCCCTTTGCCTTCCCTCATTCCCCTATATATATATATATATATATATATATATGCCCTTCACTTCTTGTATTTTTTATTTATTTCTCTTTCAGCAATGTGAATGCCAGCCAGCGTGTTGTTTCACACCTCACACTCATTCATTAAATTAATTAAAACCATTTCAAACTATAATTAGTTGATCGCCGCCAGCGAGACGACGTCGTTCGTTCAGTCAGTCAGTCAGTCAGTCAATACGTATTGAAAAGTCATCAAACACATATCATGTTCCCTGGCTTCTTTTTTTTTTTTTTTTTTTTTTTTTTTTTTTTTTTGGGTCAGATATGTTCCCTGGCTTCAAACCCTTTCAAAAGTATTCTCTTATATATATATATATATATATATAGGCCTCTACGAAAAGTTTGCCTTGTACATGTGACACATTTAACAAGTACCTACGACCTGTATTTTATTTTATTTTTTTCTGGGGTTTGGTGACGAGTATTTGAAAGTACATTTGATGAAGTGCTAAATAGATATTTATGTCAGATGGATGGGAAATTTGATGAAGCACAAAGCGACTGATAACTTCATATGACATGTTTGTTTTGTTTTTAATTGGGTGTTTGAATATTCAAAGGGGGAACAACGAAGTGGGATGTTAAGAAAATTGATTCAAGGGACAGTGACGGTTGCGAATTGCAATAATCTCCTATTGACTATTTCAACTATTCATTGGCTTCATTTTTTTTTTTTTTTGGGAATTATTCTTCACTCAAATTTACAATTCTAATTCTCAACTAGACCATAGAAAAGTTGTCGCTTCAAATTACAAGTTTCCTCACCAGTCACCACCTTTTCACACCCGCACGCAAACAAAAACTCTAATAAAATACATCAATATACTGTAATAAAATAGAATGCCCCTCACTATTCGGCGGAGTTGGAGAATTTGAGGAAGCAAAGAAGGGGCAAATCGTAATTGCAATATATGTATAATTTAATAGGATGCTAATAACAGAAATGATGTGTAAGGTTCTTTTCCATCCTTTATTAGCAGAGAGGGATGTAGGGGGAAATGGGAGGGTGGACTTTTCTTGACAAAGAAGTTTTGTTCCACGCAGGCTCTTCCCACTTGAGTGACGTCTTGTTACCTGCAATTCCTCACATCACAGGAACCTGATCAACTGATGGATGATTTTATTTTATTTTTTTAAAAAAATTTGTCTTTTAGCTACTTGCCAGCTTCTTAGATACTGACTGACAAGAGCGAAATTGTTGGGCCCAAGCTCAATAACTTGATGAATCGCTGTTCAACTCAGGAGTCCATTTAGGCCCAAATTATAAATTATTGAGATGCTTCTGCTCATTATTTTCCCTAGTATGAACAAAATCTAGATGAAATGCTTTACGTTTTTTTGGACAAAAAATACTTTACGTATTCAACATGAGCTCCTCAAATTAAATTTTGTTGTATAAAGAAAAATATTAATGTAAAATACAATAATTGTTTTGGGGAGATAAAACGCTTTTCCACGTAAAACTCCCAGTTCCATCTCAAAATTCATGAACCATGACCCAAGTGCGTTATTGCGTATAGAATGAAATTCTAACGACAGATTCTGCCTCATTCAATCAAATTTCCCGCATTTACCATCATAAAATATCCGATGTGGAGATTCTGGGTTGAAAATCTTGAAGGGACCATCTTCTAACAACTCCCTCATTATTACATCAAATTAAAAATCAATAACACAACATTGTCTTAACCAGACCTTGGGCAGTTGCATAATTGTTGAATTAAGGCCCAACAAGCCAAAACTATACCCATATTTAAGGCAAGACTCTCCCTTTCCAGTCCATTTCTTTTGCTTTTCCTTTGCACCAACCTTCCCAGAAATTTCCTGTTGATTATGACTCATGCATCGTTCTGTGTCCGATCAGCTTCCCGTTTGCCCAAAGCTTCAATCTTGGTGGCCTCTTCCTTTCTTGTCGTTTCAAGAGCTTCAATCATGTTCTTCAAGTGAACTTCATAATCCATGTGATGAATTGCTGAAAGTTCCTTTAAATTCGTTCAATCTCCTGACAAATCGATATTGGAATCTTCAGAACTTGCATAGGATATAGAGGCATCGCACTTAGCACCAATTTCGTCAAGGTAATTCTTCCAGCTGTTGAGAGGCATTTCTCCTTCCAAGCTAACAGTTTAGACCTAACTCTATCAATGATATATTGGAAGGTTTCAGCTGGCTTCCTTTTCCTTGATAAAGGGAAACCCAAATACTTCCCAATTTCTGTTGAAATATTCATATATGGAAGCAATGTTCTGTTTCACACACATTGATGCTCTTGATGAGAAAAATATAAAAGATTTGGATTTACTAATTTTTCTCCAGAAATTTCACAGAACATGTCCAAGCAAGACATCATACATTTAACTTGAACCTTAATAGTTTCTCCAAATAATAATAAATCATTTGCGAACATGAGATGAGATGGGAAATAGCATGACCTTCTCATGAGACCATTATGGTTTCCAATTACCCAAATTCACTTCATCACTTATAGTTTGTGACAATTTATCCATGCACAAGACAAACAATAATGGGGAAATAGGATCACCTTGTTTAAGTCCCTTTTGGCAAAGAAAAATTTAGTTTGCAAACCATTTCACAAGATATGAAACTGCCGTAAGACATGCCATTATCATATTAATTAATGACTTTTGAATCCATACATACTTCCACAAGTACTTGTTTCAAAAAATCTCATCGAATCCTATTGATAGAAATTTGCCATAATCTCTCAAAATAACCAGGATCAATATAATTTTGCAATATAATGGAAACCTGGATCGTTTTCCCAATGAATTCACAGTGGGTCTAAATTAATAACAACAATGCAATGGAACAAAAATAGAACAGTAACAATTTGGGGGGAGTTTTTCAGTGCAATTAAACTTAAACACAAAACTAAAAACAAAATGAAATAAAATACAGATTAAACAGATAAACAAAAGATCAACTCAGGATTTCGAATTCCACCACTTTCCTTCCTCGGACGAAAACAGATTTTGAACGAACTCGCGATTGATTCTGGACGAACTGAAATCTCTGCATTCATCCAAAAAATCCCTCGACTAGACGATCGCTTAGCATCTGTCCGAATAGTGGCATCTCATTGTGCGATCACATAGTAAAACTTAAACCTAATTCGAACTCAATCTTTGGGATATCTCAATCTAGGCGTCAAATCTAACACCCAATCCGAAAGTAAATCGAATTTGAAATTACAAAACAGAAAAAAATTTGTTACTGTTAAGAACGAGTTCTCTAGATAGTGGAATTCTCAATCCGTGGGTCAATCATAGAAGCTTAGCCCGTCATGGTTATGTAGAACGAAAATGGAACAAAAATGTAGAAGATCATCATGAACATGAAGAACACGAAGAACAATTGAGAGAAAATAAAACTTCTGTTTTCAATATGAAAATTTGTAAAAAAACTTGAATGACCTAGTGTTGGTGGCTGACTTAGGTAAAAACCTAATTATAAAACAGACTGGGCTCGAATGGTTTAGCCAAAACAGAAATAAAATAAAAATGGGCTTTAATTACAAAATTTGAGCCTAAATAAAAATATAGAAATATACATCTGATTTCGGCTCCAAAATCAACTGCCCTCTTGTCTGGATTTTCCCTTCATGTCTTTATAACAATTGTAGATCTTTGAATCATCTAAAATATGAAACAAGAATGAGGCTAATCCGATGTCGATTCAAGAGTTATGGTGAAAATAGTGAAGCAATGTAAAACTGAAATTTTATTATTAAAAATGGCTAAAATATAATCAAATACCCAAAGCACAAATAAGTATAAAAACCATTATTTATTAACTAAAGAGTCATAATTATTAATTAAGAGATAAAAAGAAGTGAATCAAATATTCAATTATCAAATTCTCCCATATTTATCTTTTTGCACTCCTGAGCAAAATTCAAAGAAAAAGACTAAAAGGAAAAACTCTTCTTTTTTAACAATTGCTAATGATGCAAAAATTGAACAAAGAACACAAAGCTTCAAAAGACCCATTAATCAAGACCAAAATCCTTTCATCCCAAATTACAAATCATAGTAATCTCAATCAATGATGCTAATCACACAAAATGGTCTCTCAAAGAATACCTCCAATCAATCTCTCAAGTGTATAGGGTAAATAAGTGGAGATTCTGGGTTGAAAATCTTAAAGGGACCATCTTCTAACAACTCCCTATTATTACATCAAATTAAAAATCATTAACACAACATTGTCTTAGCCCTCACGCGTACGTCATATCACCAGACCTTGGGCAGTTGCATAATTGTTGAACTAAGGCCTAAGATGCCAAAACTATACTCATATTTAGGGTAAATGAGCAATTTTACAAATGTGTTTTTCTCCTATGAGCGCCCAGCACTACGAGCTTTTTTCTGGACCAAAAATACACATGTGGTTACGTTTTGGGAGCGTTCAGCACCACGGCGTTAGTTGACCAAACAAATCAACGTTAACTTGGATGGAAGTGAACGATGCGCGGGTGAAATTACCTTTTACCCTTAGTTTTAGGTGAAATTACACTTTTGCCCTTAGTTTTAAATATTACAAAAAAACTAAAATTTTCCACTTAGTTTTAAATATTAAAAAAAAAAAACTAAAATACCCCACCACCACCCCACCACCCCACCACCACCACCACCACCACTGGCGATCGCCACCATCCACCGGGCCACATGGTGGCGGCCGGCGGTGGTGGTGGGGCCCACCGGTGGGGGTATTTTTGTTTGTTTTTTAATATTTAAAACTTAGGGCAAAAGTGTAATTTCACCTAAAACTAAGGGCAAAAGGGTAATTTCATCCTCGTTACTGTTCACTTCAATCCAAGTTAACGTTGACCGTTTGGTAAACTAACGGCCGTGGTGCTGGGCGCTCCCAAAACGTAACCACATGTGTATTTTTGGTCCAGAAAAAAGCTCGTGGTGTTGGGCGTTCCTGAAAAAAACACATGTGTAAAATTGCTCTTTTACCCCCATATTTAATGCATTACTCTCCCCTTCCAGTTCATCTCTTTTTCTGCACTTTCCCTTTGCACCAACCTTCCTAGAAATTTTCTGTTGATTATGACTCATGCATCGTTCTGTGTCCGATCAGCTTCCGGCTTGCCCAAAGCTTCAATCTTTCTGGCTCTTCCTCTCTTGTCGTTTTAATAGCTTAAATCAAGTTCTTCAATTGAATGTCATAATCCATGTGATGAATCGATTTGACCCCATATAAAGTTACTTTAAATTCGTTCAATCTCCTAACAAATCGATATTGGAATCTTTGCAACTTACATAGGATACAGAGGCATTGCACTTAGCACCGATTTCACCAAGGTAATTCTTTCAGCCAGTGGCGGACCCGGAATTTTAATGATGGGGAGCGAAAATAAAAAATATTACTCCTCCAATTCTAAATATATGATATAGTTTGTATCTTATATTTAGAACTGGAGGTAGTATATTATAAATAAAAATACTTGAAATATGTTACAAACCTAATATACAAAAAATTGAAAAACAATTTATCACAGAAATTAAGATTACTTCACTTGACTCCTACTCTACGTGCTTTCATATTTGTTAAACTCATCTATAATTGAACCCGTGCTAAAACTCTTCTATAATAATGATAACAATGATAAAAGAATCCAAATTCAATAATACTACTATATGTTCAAGCACACTCCAAAATTTCAAACAAGATATTAATACAATATTAAGAATCTCTCAAGTCAATATTAACCAGCTACAAAATTCAACATATCGCAGCTCTAGTTAAAAGGGCAATAAAATCTATCCTACTTCAATTTTGACTTATGCTAGGATTTGCCATTTGTTACATCACCGCTATAAAGCCCCTTGCACTTAAGCAACAACTTGCATCTTCATGCTTGATGATGTCTTTCACCATAACCTTGCCCTTCATGTTGACCTCCATTGGAATCCGAACTCCACTATGAAATCTCCAACCCAGTAAGTTAAACAAGAAATGAATTTATGGATAAAAAATTTACAACCTACAATTTTAACTTTATCTAGAACAAAAATGAACGAGTGTGTTAATTTACAACTCTTCAAACACATCTCAACAATAGAACCTACAAATAGAGAAAGCTTACAAACTTAACAAAACCATAACCTTTTGAATGGTCAGTGCTGGAATCAATGACAACCCTTTTTTTTCTCCCTTAAAAGACAAATATTTGCTTGCAAAGGTTTCCTACTGCATAGTATCAGTAAAATCTACAGCTAAGTCCCCGACAAATAAAGAGTAATCTAAATTAGCATTAGATCGCTTATCACCCAAACTGAAAGCAGCCCCTAATTTAGCGAAATGGCTGATTTGTATTTGGCATCATAGTACTATGGTAGATCTGTAAAACTTTCTCAACTTTTGCATATTTATAAAACTTAACAAATCCATATCCCTTGGACCGACCAGTTTGCTTATTCCGTATAACCTTGACTGAATATACCTGAACATACACAAATTTTGCAAAATTTTATGGGGGGCGGAGGCCACCCATAGCCCCCTAGTTCCGCCTATCCTTCCAGCTGTTGAGAGGCATTTCTCCTTCCAAGCTGACTTTTAGACATGACTCTATCAAAAATATATTGGAAGGTTTCAGCTGGCTTCCTTTTCCTTGACAAAGGGAAACCTAAGTACTTTCCAATTTTTGTCGAAATATTCATACCCGATATGGAAGCAATGTTCTGTTTCACACACATTGATACTCTTGGTGAGAAAAATATAGAAGATTTGGATTTAACAATTTTTTCTCTAGAAATTTCACAGAACCTGTCCAAGCAAGACATCATATATTTAGCCTGAACCTCAGTAGCTTCTCTAAATAATAATAAATCATATGCGAACATGAGATGGGAAATAGAAGGACCTTCTCTTGAGACCATTATTGGTTTCCAATTGCCCAAATTCACTCCATCACTAATAATATGTGATAATTTATCCATGCACAGGATAAACAATAATGGGGAAATAGGATTGCCTTGTCTAAGTCCCCTTTTGACAGAGAAAAATTCAGTTTGTGAATCATTCCACAAGATATTGTATGAAAACACAAGCCATTATCATATTAATGAATTTTGAATCCATACCTACTTCCACAAGATACATGTTTCAAAAAAATCCCATCGAATCCTATAATAGACCTTCTCTAAGTCAATTTCATCGCCATGAAGCCTTTTCTTACCTTTTTTGTCTTCATGGTATGCGTAACTTCTCGGCCAACAATAATATTATCATGAATTTCCTATCTTTGATGGAACTTGACTAAAATGGAGAAATATAGTCCATCAAACTTCTAAGTCTTCTTGTAATCACCTTGGTAATAAACTTGTGATGAACAAATAAAGCATAACGAAATTGGACGAAAATGAATGACAACTTTTGGCCTGTCTCTTTTTGGGATCAGAGAAATAAGTGTTTTATTATGATCACCTAGGTATTATTTCCTTTCAAACATATCCCTCATAAAATTACATAGAGCAGGTCTCACAATGCTCCACTTTGATTGAAAGAAGATGGGTGGAAATCCATCAAAGCCTTATATAGGCCTATTGCAAAGAGAGCTTTCTTGATTTCCTTCTATCGGTGTCCTACTTAGACATTCTAGGTCTTCCTTCCCCAATGGAGGAAGGATTGTATTAGTTAGGCATGGAAATAGGCCGGACTTTGGCTAAATAGGTCGAGCACGCGCAATGGCGGCGAAGCCCTGAGCTTGGGCCTGAGCCTGAATTCAAGCCTTTTTTTAGGCTCAGGCCTGAGCCTTCATAAAGCCTAGTCGAGCCTGAAGCCTTTTTAAAGGCCTACTTACAATGTAGGCTTTAAAAAAGCCTCATATTACAGACCTTGGAGGCCATAAATAGGTTTTGTATACTTTAAGCCTATCAAAACTTATATAAATATATCTTGAAATTATAATATAAGAATGAAAAACAATAAATATTATCTTATTTATATGATATAAATATAATTATATTTAATTAATATTTAAACAGGCTAGGCCTGAAGGCCTACAGGTCAGGCCTTAACAAAATAGGCCTGGCTTATTTACATATTCAGGCCTTTAAATAGGCCTTGGCCTGACCTTTTTAACAAACAGGCCAGGCTTGACCAGGCCCTAAATAGGCCAGGTTGTAGGCCGCCTGATAGGGGCCTGACTTATTCCCACCCCTAGTATTAGTAATGAACCAATCATAACTTCCTTCCTCCAATTGATACTGGTTCTGGAAACACTTCACAACCATTTCCTTTAGCTTATTCTCATATTTAACCCATGACCCCTTATCATCCTTTAACATTAGTATCTTATTCCTTTTTCTTCTAATTGAGGTATCCAATGATAGAAACAAGTATTCCTCTCTCCTTTTGTAATTCATTCAATCCTAGCCTTTTGGAACCATTTAATTTCTTCTCTCTTTAGAAGTTAATCAATCTCCTCTTGCAATTCCTTCTCAAGGTAACAAATAATTGGAGTGAGGGTACCTTGGAGAATTTTGAATCCCGTCCAATCTGGCAAGCAAGATTCTTTTGTTCTTTTGACTAAACCAAAGACATCCCTGTTCTAGTTTACTAGCGCTATTTGAACTCCATTTAATGATTCCACCATTTTCACATTTACCACCTTGCTCCGCTTAAAACTTCAGTAATAGAGGATTATGGTCGGAAAATAGAGTACGAGGAAGTACATACCTTAACTATGAAATTTTCCAAAACAGCTACGAAAAGAGCATTCACTAAAGCCCGATCCAATCTCTCATATAGGCGTGAATATCTATAAATCAATGCCCCCTTCCATGTAAATTTCAGCCCCTGAGATCCCAGATCCGAGAGCCCACACTCCATAAATCGATCATTGAACCATTTGATTCTATTATAATTACATCTAACATTGCCACTTCATACGAGAGGAGAGATGATGTCGTTGAAGTCACCGTAATCTATCCAAGATTTCTCGATAGTTACAGAGAGATTTTGAAGTTTGGTTAGAGAGCTGCTCCAAGATTAAAGTGAGGAATAGCATAAATCGTGGTTAAGAGAAAAGGGGTTTCCCATTTAACTCATACTCCAAGTGAATGAATTGTCACCGTCTTTAATAAACTTATCATTAATAAAGTTGCTTTGCCATAAAATCATGAGACCTCCTGAATGTCCTTTGTTGGGAACAAATTTTAGGGAATCAAAGCCCCACGATAGTAAAGGCTGAAATAGAAATTCATTAGCACTTTTGATCTCAACCAAAATAACCATATTGGGCTTAGGCCTACTACATACTTTTTTTTTTATTGAAAAAACATGGTATATAAGTTTTGGAGGGTAGGGATCCGTACAACCCAAATGGATCGAAACCAAGGCTCAATCCGGATATTACCTTTAGAGAATTCGTCCGCGTCTCGTCCCCATTCTCACGGCCTTTTGAATACGCTCAATAAAACTCCCGTAGTTTTCCTAAACCCGTTCGGGGAAATTCAAATTTCAAATATGGATTAAAATACATTAATTAAATTAATCGCTTATGTAATGTATTTAATCCGCATGAGCATCTAATCAAATCCATTTATTTAATCCAAATTAAAGCCTTCTCGACTTACGAGATCTCAATTTAATATTAAACGCCTACCAAAGGAGTCCAAAACAAATATTATATATAATATTATAATCTCCATTAATAATATGTATATATCAATTTCGAATTTAACATATATATATATATATCCTAGATTAAATTCGGTATTCATTTAATTTCAGATCAATCGAGGGATCGAACCCCCCTGCAGGCCCACGAGATTGGCCCAAGGGCCTGACAGTCCGTCCCTTTTGTCACCTACTACATATTACTTTAAGGTTCTTGAGGAGTTTTTGGTTGCATGCTCCTCTTATGTTCCAATACAATATATCATTCATTAAACATGGTATATAAGAAAGGGGCCCAATCTAGCACTAATGAACTCTCAACTAACTCATGACCTTCGTTATCTTCTAGTATTAGATCAAATACAGGAGGCCCATGGTTAGGATCCAATCTTTCTTCCCCTTTATCTCCTGGGTTGAAAATTACATTAGTCATTTAGGCTTCTTTGTTCAAATCCACATCTGGACAGGCTCTGTCATAAGTCTCCATCAGAAGTTCTTCCATTGTTGCCCCAATTCTGTTTCCGCTCTCGCTACTTTCTTTAAGGGTAATCATGAGAATTTCACTACTCGTCATTTCTCTGAACTGTTTCTCAACTCGTAGGACTACACTTCTTGTGTCTCGTTGTGCTTCTCTTTATCATATCATTTTTCTGCATCTTGCGTTTTTGTCCCTTTTTCTGACTATTTTTGAAATCGTACAATGGTAGTGCTATGTTGCTGGGGATTACGTGCCTCCACATTTTGAACAAAGATACTTTGTACCTCCTCATTGTCTCACTTCGTTGTAGCTCCTTCACATAAGCAAGTATACCAAATCGTAAACCCTTGGTGTCTTGTCTCAGTGGTCCCTCTCTGCCGTCCTTCATTTTACGTTGCTAGCAATTTCTCTACACTATCCTCCATTGATCCTGGTGAGAGCTTAGGTCACCCTCATAATGCTGCTCCATCATGGCCGATGGTTCTTTAGGACCTTCATCTCGCTTCTTCCCATTGTTACATTGCGCTTTGTTTCGATTGGGACAAGTTTCCCATACATGCCCATAGACTCCATAGTTAATACAAAGCATATGGAGACCTTCATATTCCAAAAAATAATCTTCTCCATCTAATAAAAAAACTTGACATAAGTTGTTTCCCTAGATCCACAAGAACACAGATTCGGACATAGTGACCTCTCAACTGAGAGGATGTACTCATATAAACCTTAATGGTATCTCCAATCCTATTACCGATAATTGATAAGGCTTCATGATCATAATATTCCAGGAATACATTTGGCACTCTGACCCATACATCCACCTTATCAATCTTTGCTCTTGTAGGAATGAAGTTTGGTTCCCACGGTCTCATGGTGAGATAATGATCATAAATGATCCATGGACCCCTAGTTAAGGCATTCAGGTAGTCCTCTATGTTTGATAATTCACAACATAATACCTATCGGTCATCCTCTGACATATTATCATCAGACAGAGCATATGTTTCTTTTCCATTTTCATCATCTGAGCTATCATCATCTCTCTTTTTGCCTTTCAGTTTTTCAGCAAAAGACAGACCACCCTTGCTATATCCAGGTCCTTTAGCACCAAGCTTCGGCCATGTGCCCTGTAAAATATTGTTACCATTGCCTTTTCCCCATTCTTGATTTTCTTAGAGCTACGCATAAGAAGATCATCCTCCTCCTGGGAGAGAGTAATGATCGAGCGGTTGCTTCCTTCAGCCATCCGATTTACCGAACTTATTTATTGTGTACAGGTTTTCAACTGAATGGCCTCATTTTAGGCCCACTCATTTGGAAGATCTGTAGAGACCATTTCACCCCTTCCCATTGATGAATAAATATCAAGGAAAATCTGAGGGAAAAAAATCTTAATAACAAGTGAGCAGCATGGGGACTTAAAATTGTTATTGCATGCTGTTTGCTTATTGTGGGATTTTAGAATAATTTTCCCATTACCTAACGAAGATAAATTGAAAACCAAAATGCAGCGAATTCATCATTCGCTCTTGGGATCTTGAGGTCAAATTGGACTGCCAATTACAAAAAACCCATATGGGATCTGACAAAGCCCCTAACCGCAAATCTTGACTAGAGATTGACAGATGGAATAAAGTTAGCTGTTCAAACATTAAGCAAATGCTATTAATTCTTGGTAACAATAATAATTTAGAAGGATAAAGAAGTATTTTCATCATTTCATTTTTGAAATGCAGTGCACAAATAAATAATGCCCTCCTTTCACTTGCGACGGTGACCTTGAGGCTTTTATACAACAACAAAAATTATTAAATAACCTAAAATTAAAATAAAATTAAATGAAATTTTGCTAAAATATTAATTTTTCCTCAACACTCTCGCTAATGCACTATTGAAATAATTTAATTATTAATGAAGGTAAAATATAGTAAGAAATAATCAATATTTTCTTAAAATTTAAAAACAGATATTTTGAAAAAAAAAAAAAAAAAAAAAAAAAAATCCAAAGTGATACTCCTTCTGTTTTTTTTTTTTGATACAATACTCCTTCTGTTTTAAATTCAGGGGCTTATCAACCAATTGCCATAGATTAATAATATGAATTAAATTGGCTATTTACTAAAGAAAAAAATATGTGCTCATTTTTCTAGAATACACTTCCTTTAATTATTTACATTGAAATTACTTGAAATCCCTTGACAAAAAAAAAAAAAAAAAAAAAAAAAAAAAAAAAAAAAAAAAAAAAAAAAACCTTGAAACCTAATAAATATATAAAAAATATGCCGCCAATAAGGTAATTTAGAAAAAATAATAATAAATGTGCGGGAAAAACATTGATGTTTTAGATTTTTTTTTTTAAAAAAAAGAATTAATTAGTTTCTACGTTTTGGATAGACGATAGTAATTATTTTAAAATATAGGGATTATTGAAAAAAAAAAAAAAAAAAATTTAGGCCATTTATAAGGATATTTCAGTAAAATAACATAACAATCAAATTCACAACTTCTCATTTTTAACAAGTTGAGACAATTCTTCTCACATACATATCTCGTAAATCATAAAAGTCATTTTTCAAAAGCTAATCCAAACATACACCTAAGACTAAAAGGAGTTTTTGGGATCTCGTATAGAAGGAATGAAATATTAAATTAAGTATATTTGCTTGTAGCCAGGAGATACTTCACGGGATATCAAGCACCTCATACTGTGCATTGAATTTAAAGGAAAGCCCCACTGTATGATAAGAACTATATGCAAGTTGATCATTCTTAATTTCACACAAGACAGATAGAAGAACCCAATTTAAAGGAAGCAAGGAATCATCATGGTTCTGATAAACGTGCAGAGATTGTTATATGAAGAATTTTTCTTCAGAGTTCAGGTGCTGGAGTTTTACTTTGTGCCTTGCAGCTCAGAGCACGGTAAGAAGCTGCAATACAACAACACTAGAATAACTCCCCTCAGATTTGTAAGATGGTGGTGGGTCTATAAAAAAAACAAAGCTGAAAGCACAAAATCCAATGTAAATAATTTAGAAACAATCCTAGGATTCTAATTTAATGTTGAAACAATCAACAGCCAACTTGAAATATAATAGTAAGTAGAGCAGCCCCTTTTCATTCTGACATCAGAGAGCATTGAAAAAAGTTTATTATTGGATAAGGAAACAGTAGCTTGCACGCAATTACAACAAGAATGGTGTTCAAATAAAATGAAGTTATTTAATAGCCATATGTGCACTGGATTTGATATTTCATAGCATTAAAAAAATCAATTGAGACTTGAGCATCGTTGGTCCCTGGGGTCCGTTTCAGTACTAGAAAAATATTAATACTCTAACATAATTCTGCGTTATAGCCGGAGAGATCCGAATCATTCAGTTTTTTTAATGGTAAACATTAAATATTAAATGGAAAATATAATACCACTTGTACCCGTAAGTTTTTTGCTTGTTTGTGATTATGACTGGAAATCTCAAAAGTGCTTATTCCTGCCAATTGAGACAAAACTTTTCTTATATACTTATTTCTATACTATAAATCACAATTAAAAATATTACTTTTGAAAGCTCTAATCGTCATTGTAAACATTCACAAATTTATCACTTTGTAGACGAGATTGATTTGCAGTCCATAATGAAGATCTTACATATAACTGACCTGTGTGCTAACAAATTAATGTTGTCATCTAAAACAAATTAAAGGAGAGGAATTAAAGTCGCATCATCAACAAAAACATTCGTGAAACAATAATCAAACCGTGTTTCTTCAGACCCAGCCAGAGGCTTATGTCTCCAGAACAAGGGCCAAAAAAAAAAAAAAAAATCCTCAGAATTATTACCCACATATATATATATATATATCTGTAATGCACAGAATTTCCCGTCATGCTAGCTATAACTGACATGTTGTCTGCATAGAAACCAGAGAAGAAGAAGAGATATTGGAGGAGGAAACAGGAGGGGCTTCAGTGGCGGAGAGATGACAACTACTGGAAACAGTAGGCGTCATCTCTCCAGCGACCGAAGTCCCTAAGACCTCTCTTGTTGTGTTATACATATGATCTATATGCACTTTTTACTTTGCAATTCTCATAGATATCTCTTGCTCTTTGGTTTTGAGAGTACCACATATTTATAAAGGAAGCCATCTTCTCTCTCTACCCTCTAAAAACTTGAATACTGTATCCATATGTCAATATTAAAATATATACCGGCCGGGGAAGTTGATATTCGTGATGGCATTCACTCAATGGTCGATGTAGCTCCTTCCTGATGCCCTATACACACATGAAATATAACAATATTATTCTGTCATGATTCGTCTTACCTTGAACACACAAACATATATTAAATTGTCTGAAATATGTGGGATTCATTTTACTTTAGCGAATGATTGTACCCATGATTTGTTTATTGTCAACCGCGCGTCACACAGCTGGAGATGCTGCTCGCTAATCCTTCAACAACACGACATGCCAACGAAAGAGAGTTTTAAATTCCCCTTGACACTTTGAATATATAATAATAATGAGCTTAGTATTTTCATGGCCTAGTCTCTTCCACTGACTTTTATATAAGGTGTGAACAAGCTGAGGGCCAGCCTGTACTGTAGCTTTGGAGAGTGATCTTTTTGCTTGTGATCTATCTGAATAATTGTAAGAAGATTTATCGCATGTAGATCATTTGCTGGACGTAATTTCTCAGGTATATGCACCTAATCTTGAAGGCCTAAGTCACATATTCTTGAATAGGACAAATCTGAGGCAAAAAGGGACAAGGTATTGAGGTGCTTGTTCAAACGATATGCTCCTTGATTGTGGACACACACCCTTTTACATCTTTTTGACTCTCAAAGGCTGCTGCTGATGAGGCAGCGCCTCAACATCAAACTTCGTGAAGCTTGCCCTATCTTTAATATACACAAATCAGTGAATTTGCTATTATATCAAGGAAAATGAAAATAACAATATTATATAATTTTTCAGAAAGAGACAAGTTAGATGGAATCTTACCACCTTTTGGCTGAATCCATCTCTCACACTATCTGTTGTTTGGATCAAACTCGCAACCTCTCAGAGTTTTTATATCGTTAGACTAGCTATTAGACTACATATATCTATTGCTTCTCTTTGTTGAACTACTCTTGTGGTCTTCTTCTTCGTCCCTCACTCTATTTAGATACATATTGATCCCGCTTCAATAATAGCAGTACCATATAATATGCTAATAACATTACCATTCCACTGTTTCCTTGGTGTCTATTATTTACTTTGATTCCTTCTAATAGAGAAAGTTTATAGACTAGGCTCAACTTTTCATTTAATTATCAGCATTCTCATTTTACACTTTTTCCCATAAGATTTCATATATATGATCTATTCGACTCATCCAAATGAATATATTCCTTCCACTCCATCGTATTCTTGTGCTGCCATCACAATGCTTGTATAATCACATGACGCTAGCTACACATGACAACTTGGATTCACTTTATAATTAATAATTAGATGGTGATGGCCACAAATACATATCACCATCATCTCAAAATATTCGTAGTTAATAACAAACACACATGTAATAATTTTTTCGTTGAATTTTGTTTTTAAATAATATCGTTAGTTGCATTTTTCAATAATTTTATGCGTTTATTTTCGAAAAGTTTCATTTAAGTCACTCTGGCTCCGGAGATTTAATTTACAATTTTACTGAGGGGATTAGAAAAAAGAAAGGAGATTGAACACCTTATTTATTCACTCTAATTATGCCTTGCCTCCTGAAGATGATGTTGATGGGTCAAAGATGGAATAAATAGTACGTACAATCGTTTAATATATATAAAATTTTGCCATGATTGATGTAAGCCGAGTAAAATGGTGTAGGCAACAATTCATATTCTTCAAATTAAGAAAGTGTTGCACAATATGTGTTTCTTCACTGTAATATGTAATCTTTAGCCATAAAATGATATTCTATCAAAAGAGAAAGAGTAGGTCATAGACACTGAAATATTCGGATTCTGTTGGTCTCGTTAAAAGATATGGCTATCAAAGTAGAAGAGAATAAGAGTGGGAATGGGTGACGCTGAGAAGCCTATAGTGGTGAACATATATTCTCAATTGATATACCAATTCACGAATTATTGAAGCAAAGCTAGCTAGCTCGTTAAAGTTGCCACAAGCTTAAGTGGGTGTGAACTGTGTGAAGTGTTGCACCCATATTATTGAAACAATTAAAACAACTTTAATCCAATTGAGAATTATAAGAATCATAGTCATTATATTTTTGGTCAATTATAAACCGACTTGCGCTGTAAAAGATCAAACACATCATAAAAAGTTTAGTTAATTTCTATTTTGTAAGAAAATTTGCTGGGAAAAGAAAGCTGATTAACAGAAGCCCTTAAAAGTCGGAAAAAGTTAAGTTTATGGGTTAGGAATTAAAATGGTCCCATAAAAGTCTTATTATGTATATAGGTTTTAATATTGAATCATTATGCTATTGATTGAATAAAAATTATTAAAACAAATTAAGCTTCAAACCATAAATTATAGAAAGATGCCTAAAAGCTAATATTCAATAAAAATATTATTTGGGGCATGGAACATATGCTGAATAATGGGCTGCTTAAAAATTACAGGGAGGCAACGACAAATTAAAGAACAAAGAAAGACGCGGTTCAAAACGAAAAGTAATTAGGACTATTGGCCCCAAAAATGAAAATTAATTAAAGAACATTGATTAATCATGTTTAGTTGTTTACATTATTAGTCTCAAAATTAATCTGCATGCCACGCAATAGTGGTCCATATAGATAAAGTAGTGGTTTGGTATTTTTTTTAGTTGCCTATCCGGCCAGTTTGAATGAGCTTTTGGAGAATAGTTTTTAGAAAAAAGTGGTAAAAAGGTTTTTTCAAAATAAATGATATAAAAAAAAGTGATTTTGATAAAATGATAGTGTTTGAATATTATTATATGAATAGCTTTTTTAGGGTTAAATTTATCAAAAAGGACATTAGCTTTTGGTATAATAACATATAAATGATAACATTGTAATATTTTTTACATTAAATTTCATAATAAATACCAAACATTACATAAATTTATGAATAAAATTAAATTTATACCATTAGTAAATTATGTGACATGATAAAAGTATATGCACTAATAAATTATATAAACAAAAATCCTTTATAAATAATAATTATCTAACATAATATCTTTGATATTAATGTACATTACTTGTTTAATAGTAATGTTTGATGGCTAAAAAATGGAATCTTCAATATATAAGAGTGATGTTTTGTTTTATAACGTAGAAAATTTAACTAAGGTTTTTATAAACATAGTGTTTTTCCATAATAAAAGAAAATACCCATATATCCATATAATTTAACAATAATGCAGTCTACTACAAAACACCCAACACAATTGTTTATGGTAGGGATACAATTACATTTCACATATTATAAATAATATACTACATCAAACTTTGGAAACAATATATGACTAATGGTCTTGGGTATAATAAATGATTTGATCTGTAATAAGGCTCAAATTTTGATAACAAAATAAGACTAAGATAACAAGGTTGTTAAACCAGTTAGAGCTAAAAGTCTTAAGTTATCATGAGAAAAAATTTAAGATAATTATTAAAATTATTTTTGGACCTTAAAAATTTAGGGGGGAAATATAAAATATTATTTTAAGGATTTAGAAATCTATGAAAGGCTTAGTTATGAAAAATTGGCTTAAATAGTTTTAAATCCATTTTCTGGAATTTAAGGTCTATTTTCCTAAAACAATTCAAGGAAAAATAGGTAGAGGATAATTTTTGACCTAGAAATTTAGAGTTGATATTTTATAGCCTAGAAAAGCTAATTAAAGAAGAAAAATCCTTATTTGTGATTAAGAAATAATTTATAACATCCATCTAATATTTGCAGTTAAATGAGTAAATGAGTAAATTGCAAATAAGAGTATTATAGGGGGGGGT
The DNA here is from genome assembly GCA_019022655.1 of Acacia acuminata. Taxonomy (NCBI): domain Eukaryota; kingdom Viridiplantae; phylum Streptophyta; class Magnoliopsida; order Fabales; family Fabaceae; genus Acacia; species Acacia acuminata. The sequence goes on along the minus strand of JAFJYI010000019.1, from coordinate 2,088,918 downwards.
TAAAAAGGATCAAATGGGATTATTTTGGAGTGGGCCCACACTCCTCTTCATATCATATGACAGCACACACTCTACTTTTTCCTCTCAATCGGACAGCACACACCCTCCTTCCCACTGTCATTTGGACAGCACAAACATGCTCACTCTCTCCTAGCTTCGGCCACATATACGCAAGACACAATACTCCCCCATTTCAAATATTCATTTTGGCCAAGAGACCTGCTGAAACAAAAGGTGAGACGAGAGGGAAATTTGAACTTTGCAGTTGGAATGATAATTTTTGAGTAAGATAAAAACTGAATAAACGACCTCTTTTGACCTTAATACTTTGTGGATATATATTAAACCTCCTAAGCTTTAATATGGGTCCAAGATCACTTTAATTGGATAAGTATAGAAGACGTTATCAATTTTTTAAAATGATCCACAATTTTGGAGTGAAATCTGGATAAAGGTCATTTTTTATTAAACTGGGAATGGTATGCGTATGTTTAACTTCTGAAACTATTTTTCATAGAAACTAGATTTAATAAGGAGTTTATAGGATTTTGAATCACCTCATTTGGATATTTAGAACTCCAGATATGAATTTTTAAAATTTTGTTACGAAATCTGGAGAATTCTATTTCCAGATTCAAACTATGTCCAATTTTCAAAAATCTTGGAATGTTTCAGCCATATATTAACTTTGTGATTATTTTTATTTGAAAATAGATTTACAAAGCTTTAATTAGGAACTGAAATCACCTCATTTGGAGTTTTCTAAATTAAGTTATGATTTTTTCAAGTTTCTTCAAAAAATATAGACAGAATTTCTGTTAAGTTCGAAAAATGACAACAGTTTTGAATGAATTATCATGGATAATTTATAAGGTTATAATTACAATTGGAGTAATAATGGATGTATTTTGGTCATTAGGAAGTAAGGAGTGAATGAGATGGAAGGGGATACAAGAGTAAGTTGTATAGTTAAGAGCACACTAGATGAGTGAATAGCGTCCCACTATAATTATTTTTATAAATGATATTTTTGTTAGTTGTTGTATCTTGATGTTTATTACCATATGTATATGTATGATTTTGTGAAGGAAAGTTATCATATTGGTTTTATTTTCTTATTGATATTACATGAGTAAAGATTGATATTTTATTCATTATTATTTATTTTCTTCCAATTGCATCATAGTATAATTTTTGATTATGCACTCGAATGGAAAGGAAGACTTTTGAGATATTTTTATAAATTTTATATTGAAATGATCTTGAAATTTGAAATGTTTTTATGTGAATTCTTGATGTTTTAAAAGGATTTTATCGACAGATTGAATTTGAAGGAAAATTTCGAAATGTTGTTTGTAAACCTTCATGATGAGGAATTCGATTATGAAGTATTAGATATGAGCTATTATTACCTTGAAAGAAGAATTTTTATTGCTTTGATAAATTGGCCCCATGCAAGCTTGAAAATGTTTTTGGGAGGGGATTGGATACAAAATGCTTTGGTTACTAGCCAGATCTTATTAGTTCTCGGTGCACCATAATTAACCTCGAGCTCGCTTGATATTCATGGGATTTATTCTTATGCTTGTTATTCGTAGGTTTTGTACCTGCACTTGTTTTATAGCTTTGTGCTATGCTTGTTTCATGGACTGTGTGTCCATACTTGTTTCATGGCTTTGAGTTATGCTTAGTTAGTTACCTTCATAGACTAGGTGTCCATGCTTGTTTTATGACTTCAAGTCATGTTTGGTTAGTTAGTCTCGTGGACTGTGTGACTATTGTCATCCGTTCTATAAAAAGTTTTATGAAAAGATGAGGTTTGAGAATTATGGTTTAAATTGATTATATTAAATTAAAGGTTTTACTACATACTTGGATTTATTTGATTAACGACATTTATATAGAGTTCTACTTTATTCATGATCATATGATTTAGAAATTACAATTTATTGCTTTATTGTTATTATCAAAAGATAAATATGTTTAAATTATTTTGCTTTATTTTATTAAATTATAAGAATGAGATGTTATTCACCCAATTTTTTTTGGTTTAGACGATATTGCTGTTTTGTACCTCCTGTTGAGCCATAAAGAGCCTTCTTAACAACTTAAAGCTTGCGGTCTCATTTTATAGTGCTACTAGTTGATGTAATTATGAACCTAGACTTTTTGTATTATATATTAATGCTAAATGCTCCACGTAGTCTATAGGTAGGATTCCTATCTCCCTTTGTTGTTTGAAACACATGAATATTCTAGATTATGATATTATGAGTATTAATTAACATTCGCATTTAAATTTAAGGCTTAAGGAGTCCTCTTATATTCCGTACCAGTCACCCCTTTATTTTTCAGGGCGTGGCATGATCTTTAATGGAATCACGAAGAGAAACCATGTCAGATGAAGATGTTAATGATGAAGGTATTGTTGAAGCTTCTAGTGCATCGATTAACGTCGTCGTCAGAACACAAAATACCCTCTTGTCCATGATGTTGAAAGTTAGGATCAGAAATAGAGGTTCTTTTAATGAGATTGTGTACAACCACTGTAGCACAAACAATTTCAACCTATGTTAGAAAATTGTAGCTACACATTCTCTATAAGATTTGAAATTACAATAAGGCATCAGAAATGTGTTTCCATCCATCCTTGTTGAAGCTTGTAGATTTCTTTATTTCTTTTTGTACTTGTTCTAAGCACAAGTCAATGAACACTTTTGTGCTCTTTTTATTCCAAGAGGCTTTCGCCTTATCCTTACTCATTTTATTAAAACTTAAGGCTAAGTTTATTTCTTAGCAAAAGTCACACAAATCTCAAGCCATTTTTGACAATAAAAAGAAACTCCAAAAATTCCAAATTGAAATTTTTAACCTAATAGCCTTATTGATTCATTTCTAACCCCAAATCGAAATTTTCCACTAGTACTCATCAAAACCTTAAGTAGCACCATCTCTATAACAATGAGTCCCAAATAAAAAAATCATCTTGCTCATAGCATCGTGCAAGCAAATTTAATTTCAGCAATAACCAAACGAACCCAATAACCAAACAAAGTACACCACCATGACAGCAAATTGTTTTTCATTCAAGGGCAAAGCATATTTTTAATTTCAGCTATAATCAACAACAATGGCAACAAAAATTAAGAGAATAGCAAGCTCACAGTTCAGACTTGACTTTTATTTCTTCTGTCAAAGTCCAGAATAACAACACAAAGCAGTAAACACCTAGATCCAAGATTATCACCACCCACCGGCTACGCCTACCTTGTCCAATTAAGCGCCTAGGAACCACGATTCATTGGATCGACCGAAGATCTTAGACGAAATAGCCCAAAAGCCGGTACAGCATCGGCTTCAACCAAAGAAAAAGGCAAATATCAGCCCAAAGAATTCTAAAAAATTTGGGATGAAGAAAAGTGGTATCGGGATTCATTCCAAGCGGGCAAGAAATCAAGAGTACTACGCTGATTGATTTCTTATTCCTTTGACGTCTCGGAGACCAAAAATCCGAGTTCAACGGGATTGAGGTACCTTGAACCTCAGGATCGAAGTGTTCAACAGGACGTTCTCCATGGAAAAGATCACGGCTGGAAGAAGACAAGAAAAAGCTGATACAAAATGGAAATTTTCAGGATCGGTCGACGATTTTGACAGTTTGAGAAAATGGCAAGCACGGCAAAAATACGAGAAAAAACGGGACAAAACGAAAGAGATCATGGAAATAATGATTGCTTTTACCTTCAACCCCATTATTTCAGAGAAACTTTCTGGATCGACCGAAGATTGTCCGAGCGTGTGAGAGCGAAGAGGACAGCTGGAAGAGATGATGAAGAGAGAGAAGATGATAACAAAAAGGGATTTTGACCAAACTAAAAAAAAAAAAAAAAAAAAAAAAAAAAAAAAAAAAATTACCGATTAATGCACGTTGGAAACTTTTTACCATACTAATGTTCACGCCACTGGCCACGCAGGGGGAGAAGGCGCCACGTCAGTGGCGTGAAACAGGTGGCGTGGACCTATTGTACGCCACCTAGTGGCGTGAACCTTGTTCACGCCACTAGGTGGCAATCAATAATTAGACCCACATTCGTGGGTCTAATTCAACTAAAAAAAAAAAAAAAAAAAAAAAAATGTCGTGGTGGCGTGAACAGGGTTCACGCCACCGACATTTTATGTCGAAAAATGTCGATGGCGTGAACCCTGTTCACGCCACTAGAAACGTGGCCTGTCCTTGCGCCACTAACTGCCTTATTTTGGTAAAAAGTTTCCAATGTGCATTAATCTGGTAAATTTTTTTTTTTCTTTAGTTTGGTCAAAAAGCCTAACAAAAAAGGACGCGGCTTTCGTCCTTTGCATATAGCGTCGGCTGCGCTACGATGCATATAAAACGGCACCGTTTGGTGCAAAATCCAACTGTTCCTTTTTTTTTTTTTCAATAGTATTCACCATCCGTAGTATTTTCTAAATAGCGTTGATCTGACCCTAAAATATTTTTTTCATGATCCTAAAATTTTAGGATCATGAAACAAATATTTCAGGGTACTGACTAGTATTAATAAGATACTTCAGGATACTAATTAGCACTGAAAAAATATTTCAGGATACTGATTAATACTTAAAAATACTTCATGATCTTTAAAATTATTTTACGATCTATAAAAAAAATATCATTCACCATCATGTAGTATTTTTTAAGTACCAGTCAGTACCCAAAATATTTTTTTAATACCATTCTGTATCCTGTAGTATCTTCTTAGTCCCAGTCAGTACCTTGAAATATTTTTTCAAGTTGGAAAAAATATTTCAGGGTACTGATTGATACTAAGAAGATATGGAATGATATTAAAAAATTTTTTAGGGTACTAACTACTACTTACAAAATACTACAAGATGATGAATACTATTTTTTAAAAAAAGGGAAAGAAACAGATGGATTTTGCACCAAACATGCACCAAACAGTGCCGTTTTATATGCATCGGAGCACAGTGGATGCTATATGCAAAGGACCAGAGGCGGATCCACATAGAGTATTTTTTTGGGGGGGGGGCACGTGCCCACCCTTAAATTTCTGTTGTGTGTGTGTGTGTGTGTGTGTGTGGTGAACCTCTCTATTTTTCCCCTCATCTCTTACTCCCTCAAAGCCTCAAAGGGAGATTTCTAGCGACTCTATGAGACTCCCTCTTCCTCCGATGAATAGTTAAATGATTGTTTAGTGTCTTATATTGAAAAAGATGTATTTGATAGCATTGATAATGAGACAATTATGATGGAATCCCAAAAATAAGGTTTATAAAGATGACATTGTAATTATTTTTATTGTAATATACTTTTGTTATTAAAATATATGGTGTCCAGTCTTGCTATTTTTAACAACACTTAGTCTTACTTTTCCCTTTATATTATTTTATTTTTTAATATATTTAAAGCTTTATCTAAAAAAAAAAAAAAAAAAAAAAATTAGAGGTATATAAACGTGCATATAAATCAACTATTTTTATCATTTTAATTAGAGGTATATAAACGTCCACATAAAATTTTTATTGTAATATATGCTTAGATTTAGGTGTTTATTATATGCTTATACCTCTAATTAGAGGTATATAAGCATATCTTTTTTAATTTTTTTATGTATTATATTTATTTAAATTTAAATTATATACTACTTTCTCGAGATATTTTTTACACCCAAGATCTCAAATGAATTAATTTTCATAATACTTGGTGTTATAGATAAATGCAGAACTAGAAATTAATTAATTTAAGATAATCGAAACAAAAAAAAACATCTCAAAAAACAACATATAATGTAATGTGGACTCAGAAGTTTGCTTTATGAAGCTAAGACCATCATTTACAAGGAAAATACTGTGCTTTTGTTTCCTACTTAATTTATTTCATTTGATCTCTGATTTGACAAAACAATAACAAACAATAAGGTAATTATGAAATTCTAAGGTGGGAGGCGAAAGGAACTTCATCAGAAGTTCACTGGTAATTTACATCCACTTCTTTATTATAGAATTAGAAACTTAGCGTGTTAATTAATAAGATAATAAGGATAAAATAGACTAAAAGCCAGCTTGACTCCATTATTTTTGGGTTCTTATCAACCACAAGTTTTGGAGAAAATGACACTTTGAAATCAAATGAGGAAGATATTGGCGCTTTAGGATTTTGGAATTTTAAAATGTCAATTAAGAACCTTATAAATCTTTGTTTGACATCCAAACAAATAGACTGAAATATCCACGTTCACATAGGAGAAACAGATAGGTTTAGATTTTGAACTTAACATTAAGTTGGAAAAAAAAAAGTACAAACCACAAATTTGGATGGACTATAGTTATATACAAGAACCATGTGTGTAACAGTGAAAGAAGTAGAAGCTATTAATACTGTTACTAATATATTAAGCTTCAAATACAAAAATTATAAATTTGATGTAAACGTGCAAATAATTCTTGCGTGGACTACGTTCAATTAGGACCAATTATTTAAATATTTTTTAGAGTTTATTATATCAATATAGTTAAAAAGTTATTGTTAAATATAAAATAGAAGAAAATGGATCGGAGTTAAAATTTTTATACCTGCTAAGGGTTTTTCTTCAAAATTTAAAATGCATAAGGGTTTTGTCTCTCCTAGTAAATGCGTTAAACTAGTTACATTAGGAGAGTTACGAGTCCCATATTGGCAAGCCTTATAAATGGAGTGTGGGTTATAACTTTAAGAATTCCCTCCTAATAAAGTAATCTTTTAGAATTGGATTCTCCTTTTAGACATGTACGTGCTCATCATATTGGTGCCAGTCTTTTTGGTTGGTGCATGAAGAATGATTTTTGTGAAATAAATGGCAAATTGACTTAGAAAATATTGTATTATAGTTGGATTTGGATGCATATAGAATTGGATCAGCCTCGATCTAAAATCCAACATTTCTAAACATCATTTTCTCAATATATATGATCTTATTCCAAAAACATGGCATGGGAGCGAAATAATGATTGGCACACAAAACGGTAAAAAGGTGATCATAAGAAGGTAAAACTAAATGGGTTAAGTATCATTTTTATTTCGAAAGTTTTGCCTTAAGAGTATTGGACACTTGAAAGTTTCTTTTGGATCATGTTTACCTTAGAAGTTTAAAAAACAAAGCAATTTCACTGTGGTTGTTGGTAACTGTTAAATATGACCGTTAAATTGACATGGCATAAATGTGGCACGCCACCTCATCGCCCAACTCAGAGCACCATGTGGGTAAAGTATTATCTCCGGTCCCAAATATAGGATATATTTTGTGGTGTAATTTGCACTACAAACCATGTCCTATATTTCAGACCAAATGAGTATCATTTTTGCTTTGAAAGTTTTGCCTCATGAGCATTGGCCACCCTGAAACTTTTTGGGGTCATTTTTGCCCAGAAAGTTTAGAAAACAGACCAATTTTGCCTTTACTTAACATACCCAAACTGTCAATAGTTAGTTAAACTAATTATGCTGATGTGGCTCTACCATATAGGATTAAATATCGCATAATAATTCACCCATTATGCCACATTAACACCTCATCTCTCTCTCTCTCTACTCCCTCCCTCTTTATCTTCTCCCCAGCTATTATATATTCATAATAATCGTTTGATGGATAACACAAGGGCGTTTGCTTCGACTGTGATGGTATTGCAATGTCTGTAGTAAAAGGGATGAAAAGGCAAGAATGTGCAGAATGCACTGCCGTTGATGTAAATTGGCAAGGGGAGTTTGTCAACCGGAGGGATAAGCCGATTTTTGAGTTGATGGTGATGTATTTGGATTGGACGCCAGTGACAGGGTCGATACCAATGTGCAGAATGCGCCGCCATGGATGTAAATTAGAAAAGGGAGTTTGCCGGCTGGAGGGATAGGCCGGTTTGTGGGTTGATGGTGATGTCTTTGGATTGAACGCTGATGACAAGGTCAATGCTGGAGGGGAGGAGAGAAAGCGAGACGGAGAGGGGGGGGGGAGATGAGGTGTTGACGTGGCATAATGGATGGATTATTATGTGGCATTTAATCCTATATAGTAGAGCCACGTTAGCATAATTAGGGGGTCAACTAGTTGTTGTCCATTTGGGTCTGTTAAGTCAGGGCAAAATTGCTCCCTTTTCTAAACTTCTAGGGCAAAAATGATCCCAAAAAAAATTATGGATGCCTAGTGCTCGAGGCAAAACTTCTAGGACAAAAATGATCCAAAAAAAAATTATGGATGCCTAGTGCTCGAGGCAAAACTTCTAGGACAAAAATGATACTTAATTCACATGGTGCTATGAGTTGGAAGATGAGGTAGTGTGCCACGCGGATTTAACTGTCATCAACGGTCAGGGTGAAATTGCTTTATTTTCTAAACTTCCAGGGTAAAAATGATATCAAATTTTTTTTTTGGGTGCCTAATGCTCCTGAGGCAAAAATGATACTTAACCCAAATTAAATTACTAGTTGCGCATGACTAAATGAAATCATCAATAATGATGGAAAATCAAAGATTGTGTCAAATAGTATTCAATCTAGCTTTTTCAAACTTAATTATAATTGGATAAAAGTTAGATTGTGTAATATGATTTATGTTAGGATTAACGGTAGCATAATTGTTTTTTTTTTTTTTTTTTAGTGAAACTTGTTTGATTGATTATTTTGAAAAGTTAATTTAGATATAAAATGATTGAAAAGGATATGAATTTTGTTAAATAAATATATGTGTGATAATTTCAAGAGAAACTTTTTTTTTTTTTTTGAAATTTTTTTCGTAGAACATTTTACAAATATTATGTTATTTGGTTATTTATACCAATTAGTCAATTGCAGGTGAACAGTTAAAAAGGGGGGAGGTTTAGCAAAATTAAGATGATTACTTTCATTTTTCATGGTGATTCATGAAGTCAATCTTTTGGCATATATATAAAAGAAATTTTTTTACTAATTATCTGGTTAATTATCTGGTTAATCTCCACTCGTCTCTCTCTCATACACACACACGCAATTTAGATCTCCAAGTTCCGTAGGGTTGAAAAACTTAATTTCCAAAACATAAACTTCAAAATAGAAGACTAACATAATATTATTGTGAGTGATATAATTATCCTTGATATATATCCATCACTAAAGACTAAGGATCAAATGGTGTACTACGTACTGATTCGCAAATTTCTTGGATAAGTTAAGAGTGCATCATAAGAATATCTCTGTGATGATAGTGGTAAGAAGAGAACAAAATGGATCGGAAGATTTCCAGAAGAAGGAAAATTAAAGCTCAAGAGCTCGAGGAAATTTCATAGGCAACAGACAATATTCATTTGTCAATTCCGTGATGGTTTACAAAAGGAAAACCCTAATTTATAGTCACAATACTGCAGAATAAACTACTTTAATAAAGATGTGCAAGCTATGTATAAAAAAAAATAAAATAAAATAAAGATGTGCAAGCTGTACTTTAATAAAGATCCAAATCATCATACAGACAGCAGGATGACAATAATTGACACTAAAGGACACTCTACTATTTAATTAGTTTATTCATTCCAGTAAAAAGCATATGTTATAATGCATTTTAAGATTAATAAGCTTAGCCAAAATTGAGTTGGTGATCATCAAAACGAATGATATAAAGGAGAAAACGAATATATTAGAAAGTTTAATGATACTCCTCCTCAAGTATAAAAGAAAATGATACTTTTTCGGCCGGTGGGACTTAACTGAGGAGTTGATTTTAGTCTTAAATATAAAACATATTTCTCATATTTGTTATTTTTTTCCTAATTTATCTCTATTGATGTTCCTTCAACAATAATAAAGTAAAAGAGATGAAGTGAATTAAGGAACATGATTAGGGAATATTAGAAAAAATATGTCATATTACCTAACTTAAAAGAAAAAAAAAAAAAAAAAAAGGAGAAAACGAATGACCTTCCCTCTTCTTCTTCTTCTTCTTCTTCTTTTTTTTTTTTTTTTTAATAAAAAAGAAAACCCATAAAATCCAAGCATCTAACCTATTAATTGATGATTAATACAATCTAAATTCCAGGAGATCGAAGAAGAGATGATGAGACAATAGTAACACATTACAAACACAAACATATTGAAATAAAATCAAAGTACATACACAAATCAAATACCCTACCTCTTCTTTAAACCAAAACAACTGAATCTGCCACGATCATAGCTCATAAAGTATTGCTTTGATCTGTGTGTGTGTGTGGATAATATAATAAGAGAATGAAGAGAAATTAAAAGACATAAACATAGAGAACGAAGGGAATCGGGTCGCAAGAGGATGGCACCGGCAACATTATTATTGTAAAAGCAACGAATTAAATCGAAGCATGTAAGAGATGAGCTGGTGCCACCGCTCCTGCGACAAGACTCCCTCACTCTCTTCTTTCTTTCTTTTCTTAATTTTCCACACATTCATGAACCTTATATGTGTGTGTATATATAGACGCTCGTATACGGACTGTATATATGTATATAGTTTCTTTTTGTTTTTCCTTTCGGGTCGGTAGAATTAATAAAGCATAACAGCTTGCTTCAATTGCTGCGAAGCTGCCAAGAGCCAGACAGGCCAGCTTCCTGAAACTGGGAATCACTAAATATTATTATTGGAGGCGTTGAAATTTGAAAAAACTTCACTAAGGTCCTAAAGATAAGAAAAAATGTCAAAAAAATCCAAGTGTAGAATTTTTTATCAAAAAAGTCTTAGGGACCTCAGTGATATTGACAAGCTCATCTATGTTAATTAAACCTACTCCTGTTGACAACTGTATGTCATTATATTGAAAAGATATAAAGTAATAATTGACAAGTTTATCTGTGTCACTAAAGTCCCTATGAACTTTTTTAAAATATATTTTCTTGTCTTTGAGACATGATTGAGATTTTCCCTTGAAATTTTGAGCCTCATGGTTTTATTATTCCACACATACAGGAAACTTTCAAGCAATTTACGTACACTGATTGATGAGATGTTTGCTGGCCACCACAATTAAATAAGCAAAGTTAATAATATTGTGATGATAATGATGGACATTTGGGAGTTGGAGAGTGTTTGTTCTTTTGGGGATCACTCAGATTAAAGTTCATGTATAAATTTGTCGTCGGTGCATGAACCTATTTTATGCTTCTAGAATTAACACTTGTGTTGATTAATAAAGTTGCCAAACCTTTATTATGTTCCTGCCCCTAATCACAGGCATAGTGGGATTCCAACAAGTTTTGAAAACAGAAAATTCAGCACCACGTGAATTAATTCGTTAAGATAACAATAGTGTTTAGCCAGTAGCTCTCCCTGACACAGACACATATACAGCTGTATTTAGGATAAGTTAAAGTTTAATTTTGTGCCAAAAGTTTATTCGTATAGGAGTTGTGAGCATTTAGAAATTTTTAGGGATCAATTTGACAAGTAAGTATTAGAAAAGGAGCAATGTAACCATAGGGCATTAAAAATATTAAAAGTCACAGCTGATTAGTTTTTTAACAGTTAAGGCAATTTTACTCCTATTTTTGACACTTTTAGGGTAAAACGACGATCTAGAAGAGCTTTTGGATACCCCCAATTCCTACACAAAAAACTTTTCAAACAAGTTTTTTCCCCCCAGAAAATAGTATTTTATTACTCTAACTAAATGAGAGATACAAGTCTAAAATAAAAGGTTTTAAAAAAGAAAGCCTAAATAAATAACAATGCAAAGAAACCCTAAAATTAACATAACCCTAAAATAAGTGAGAGAACGGGAGCTGCTACCACAGTCAAAAATCCTACCCAATTACAATTGAACTTTTGACATAATATCATTTATTAGTTATACGGTACTCCTTCCAGTCTTATTTATAATCGCCAAAATACACTTTTAGTCCTTTAAATTTACACAAAGTTTTATTTTTATGTCTTAAGTTTATTAAGTATACTTTTAGTTCTATATTCTTAACATTGTTAACGTCACCAACAAAAAATATGATCCAACAAACTGAAGTGATAATTGCACAGCTAGTAAAGCATGTCTAAATTTTAATTTTTTTAGTATAATATATTTATATTTTAAAATTAAAATAAACCTTCTGGTCTACTTCATTTTCCTCCTCTTTTATTTTCCGCCATGGCCTCTCTCCTACCCACGTCATTGATCGCTGCAACTTCAACCACTAACCCTGTTCTTCCATTGCTCATATTTTGGACGAAGCCTCTGAGCTTTACCAATTCTATGGACCACAAGCAAATCCCAGGACATGAACAAGATTTAAAACATAAATTCAATTAAAAAAATCAATAAATGTGAAGCTCTACAAATTTAGGGCTAATAAAATGGAAATCAAAGATGTTTCCTCAAAATAGATCCTCAGAAGAAAACTAAATGAGGGTTTTTTTTTTTTTTTTGGTTGAAGGTGTAAATTTGCCAACCAACTATAATCCGAGGAGCGTCTGACACAAATAACAATTGAGGGATCAAAATTGCCAATCAACAATTAAAAAGTGAAAAAAAAAACACCAAATTACTATTAAAAGTGAAAAAAAACACCAAATAACTATTTAAAAAAAAATAACTATCACAATTAAGTTAAAATATGAGGCACTAGCGTAGGACGGTGGCGGAAACGTTGGAGAAAATAGCGGTTAAGCCTTCTTGTTGGAAAAGGAAAACACCAACAGAGATGGGACCCACGAGAGCAGGCATTGTGGCAGCAGCGGTTGCTGCTTGTGGCATCGGAGGGATGGAACCAGGGTGCAAGGTGCATGCCAGTCAAACGCTGTACTACTGGATGAGTTCAAGAGGGTGAGTGGAACACCCAACAATAATAGAAGCTTTGGAGATACCGACGTCACCGACACTGTGACAGTCAATGGAAGACAGAGACACCAAGACAGTGACGGAGTAATAGTTTGTTAGCGAATCTGCTCCAAATTGTGTTTTTTTTTTCACTTTTTAATTGTTGATTGACAATTTTGGCCCCTCAATTGTTATTTGTGCTAGACGCTTCTCGGGTAATAGTTAGTTAGCAAATCTGCACATTGACCCCTTTTATTTTGCCTTCTTCTTTCCTTCAAAAGTTCAGAACGAAGGTCAAGACACCTTGAAAGCCCTATTAGGTTTTTAAATACTTTCTAATTAATTTACAGATATTTTAAATTTAAAGTTAATATTCCAGTATTTAAATACAAAATCATCATTTAAGTTTGTTGAGTCAACATTTTCCATTAGTAACATTAATAATAATTATATGACTTAAAGTCTAAAAGTATAGTTAAGCTTAAGGGACCAAAACAAAACCTCATGCAAGCATAAAAGACCAAAAATACACTTTAACCATTTATAAAAATAAACTTAATGGAATATCTTTTACTCATCTTTAAAATTTCCTTTGCTTTTATTTTTGGTGGAAACCCATGCATCCTTCAGTCCTTCCTATATGATTCAAGATGAAGAATAATTTTGAAAAATTATGCAAAGTTTTTTACACTTGATTAATTTCAACTAATTTTATTAATCTAAGAACTAGAAGGATTGGCTCTTGGGCACATGAGAGGGGCACATGAGAGGGAGGAGCAACAGAGGATCTAATTTACTGTATGACGGACTCAAATCTTATTAACTTCAACTAAATATACTCATCACTAAAATAAAAAGGAAATAATTTGGATTCAATTCTTAATTAATTAATATTTGACAGATATGAATGGATCATATTCTTGGCGGCCAACGAGTGTGGAAAAGAAAGGGATCAAATTATTATTAAATTAACGTTGTTGATTTGTCCAAGAGGACTAGCCAAGCAATTCTTCATGCATGTAGCAGGCAGTGATATTCCAATCTAGCTAGGAAAGCAAAAAGATGCGAAGTTACAAGGATAATCACTATGGTCATAATGTACTCCCTCAGTCCTAAACATATAGGAGCTACATAATTAATTCATGAAAATTAATAAAATTAGTTAAGTTAGTAATTTAATTTGTAAGAAATATATGTTGGTTTCCTAAATGCCCCTCTAATCATTTGCATTGGAAATGAAAATCCCCTTAAGTAACAAATTATACGTGTATGAGATAAAGTATATTGAAATCGTCAAAGCAAACCCCTCCACTTATTTTTATATTTAGGATCAGACGAGTATAATTTACAATTTTATAGTGCAGCCAGACTTGACGACGCATGTTTAAATAGAAAAATCTACGAAGATTTTGTCTTCAAGCTATAATAAAATTCCGGGGGCAGCCAGAGAAAGTTCTTGCTGGAAATTTCGAAGGGGTTGTGGGTTTGGAATATTGGAGCATCGAAAAGAAAGTTGATTGTAGAATATAATGTATATAAAGATCCAAGTTAAAAAGCTGTTTCTATATTAGGTGGCCGTTTCAGAAAAGTTCTCTTCCGTTTCACATGTGGTAAAGTTTTGTATTTACTTCCTTGATGCTTCGTATTAGCAGACAAAAGCATGAACGTTGGAAAAAAAGAGATCATGTTTATATTGTTAACATCTGAAACAACTTTAATTAATTAAAGCTTTAGCTCGTTTTTAATGCAAAAATTATATATAAAAAAGCGTAAGAAGATCGATCGTCATATGGTATAGTCTCTGCTTAGACTGTCAAAGGATATATATTTCTTTTCCATTTACATATGTGCTGTGACTCTTATCAAGAAATTTCGTTTAATTAATTTATGGGGGCTGATCTATATAATTTGTTTATAAGATATGCTCACTTATGGAGTAAAATCCAAGAAAGTATAAAACTTGTATAAGTTTTATGAAAAAGGTTGTTTCATCTAGGAACTATAATTTTGTTATTGAATATAAGATGTAATTATAAACGGTGTCTAGTTATGGATGGGTTTAATTACTCGCCAATTAACCTTTTGGTCTCTATTGATATAATCTTTATTTATTTTTTTCATTTTCCCTCCAATCTAAACTACTCTGGTAAGTTATTAGATTTTATTAAATTAAGTATGTATTAGCCTGGTTTGTTTTCCTATCAAAGTAGTTGGCTTAAGCGAATTTGATAGGATTCACCCCAAAATTATATACCTTTAATTCATATTCTAATTAGTCAATAGGAGACTTAACGTATTCTAATTAGCTGGCTTAAGCGAATTTGATAGGGTATTTTACAAGTTTGGCGGCTATTCATTAAATAAAGAAGAACTAATTTAATAAGTCGGTCTTAAATTATTGTTTGATGAATAATTAATAGGAGTACTTATAAAGAAAATGAAGCCCCAATCTCGCGAGAGTTATTGACTGATTGTTAGTTAGCCGACCAAGAGGAACAGATTTAATTATCCTATGTCCCTATACAACTGATTTGAAATGCTAATACGAATTAAAATGCAATATGGTGCAAAAGATCATTTTCTTACCAAGGAGTCTTTTATTCTGATTTCCCAGATTTAACTAAGTGCTAAAAATATGGTTAGAAATAAGGTTTTGAAATTGGTTTTCTCTAAATCAAAATTCATAAAAATAAAGTTATTTTTACTATTTTTGGTATTTTTGGAAATAAAGAAGAAATGTTTAAATTGAAAGTGAAGATATGAATGATAGATGCTCTTGGTAATGAAGATAGTGGCAATCCTTGCTACAAAAATTATGGGAGTTATAATTTCATTAAGTCCCAAAAACAACCTCATGACAACACTTAAATTCAATATTCCCAATTAATAGTAGCTCTTACAAACATAGCTAACTACTACCTCTTAAAATATTGTTTAAAACCACTTAACGTGCAATTAAAATTGGAATGATGTAAATTGTTCTCCTCAATTAGAATGTTCTAACGGACCATTCAATAGCTAAAATCAACTATGATTACCAATCATAAACATGACAGCAAGCATAATTTCATCAAGCACATCAAAAGACATATATAAATGTGAACATCAAGATACATCAACCAATTAAAACTACAATGATCAATCCACATGAACAACATAACAACGATCCAAGTCTCACAACTACATAATGATAAACCTAAATAGAAATCAAATACATAGTTTAAGCATAAGATTGAATTAAAGAACTCCCTGTTGAAGCACAAATGCTCAAGCCACAATTCTTCATCACCAAGCAGCAACAAAGTTAGCTACATATAGCAATCAGATAACCCCACACTATTTGCAAAACTGAACCAGCCATGGAAACAAGCTCACCAGAAAATACAAAGACTTCACTGAAATCGGGAAAGTTTGCTGGCAAACTCAAAGCTCTCGCTGGAATCTGAAAATGAAGTCCGACTCTGGCTTGTTGTAGCCCTGTTCTGAAGCGTACGCGGAAGGCCGAAGGAAATAATGCAAGACGAGACGAGGATGATGGTTAGAATGAAGTGAAGGTCGCTGCCGATTTGTGGCACTGGTTCAGTCCGGTGACGGAATGAAGAAGATGAGAGGCGACAGTGGGTGTTGGTGAGGTTGAGAGTGAAGGAAGGTGCAGGAAGGAAGATGAAGGCGATTGTTCTCATCCTCTTTTCAAATCCAAGGCGCTCTCTCGTTCCAAATGTCGAGGCCTTTGTCTCATAAAACTCTCACCTCAGACTTGATTTTTTTGTCAAAATGTAGAGTTTTGGCAATTGGTCCTTGTTGGACCTTTCTCAATTTGAGGTCCTTCTCTGACATTAATTATGGTCCTTAGTTGACATTTTTCAAATTTTCTTGGTCCTTAGTTGACATTTTTCAAATTTTCCAAATATCTCAAAATTCCTACAATGCAAAATTAAGTACAAGGTAGTATCAAAAATCCAAGGAATCAATTGCATGAATAAATTAACAAATTATGACCATTTCACCCCTAATTACGCTCAATTTAATACAAATGTCTCTAACTCAAATTGGTGCTTAATAATATAATAATGTCTCAGAAAATGCCTTAAGAATCCCAAATTAATCATGAAAAATCATATAAAAATATGGTTCAATCAACAACACATACTAATCTTTGTGTTTGTATTGTATGAGAAAGTTTAATAAGATTGGATATCAAGAGCTTTGTCATTATATGTGTACATATACTTTAATAGTAAAGCTAAAATTATTATATGCAGATTAGTACTTATTTGATTATCCTAGCATTATCCACTATTCATATGACCTGGTCTGCTCTCTTATCTCTCGTTCATTTTTCAGTTCATGACAACGCAGTAATTAAGAAGGTGCAACAATATCTAATTTTTCATCGACTCATCGTAGTTTTAGAATGGAAAGTGGAAGACTCCTATCTAGAAGCAAGAAAAAACTATTTAATAATATGTTCGCAATTAAAAAAGAATTAAACTGTATATATAATTGATCCAATTTAAATGCAGATGATGAACATGTTTATATGCTGAACTCCAAATTAAATATCCTAATCAATATGGATCGTCCCTTAATTCTTATGATCTACCCGCCTGATAAGTAATTAACATGCAGACGATGATAAGTAATCTTATTCTTATGTTGTCGGTGATTGTGGCAAAAAAAAAAAAAAAAAAAAAAAAAAAAGTAGAGATGTGAAATCACGCAGACGCATGAACAAGTAAGCAATCGTGTCTTCATGAATTACATTCAGTTTCGCTGTTAATTAGTACAAAATTGCAATAATTTTCTGCCTGACGAGTCCCACCAAGAGCCAAGTTAACAGGCGTTTTGATTTCTGCCATCGACTGAGATATATTCCACTTCCAAGTGATGATGGATCTATCGATTGGTCTGCGGGAAAATTAGAGAACTTGATAATAATAAATGGGGAGATCATTTAGGTTTTGGCAAATCATCAAGATGGAGGCAAACAAAAAATTCATTTCTAACTGTGATGAACTGATGACATGATATGGTCTCAATTTTCCATTTCTTTTTCTCTATCTCCACTACTTAATTAATCTGCAGGAATATTAATTGTATGAGTACAATATAATACTTTCCGGTTCGTAATAAAAGAAATTGGTGGGGTTAGATTTAATATAAAATATAATACTTCAATCCATTTTATTTTATATATTTATTATATTTTAAATTAATTTACCTAATTTATAAACTGGTATATATAATCTAATGTTACCTATAATAGATAGGGATAGGATATTATCACTACCATTTTTTCTCACTACCAATGTCACTACTACTTTTTTACCGTTACATCGAAATCTTAATAGGAGAGAAATGATAAAGGTAGATATGATTCTAATCTAACGGTGAAAAAATGGTAGTAACATTGGTAATGAGAAAAAATGGTAGTGATAATATCCTATCCCTAATAGATATATATTTTAGAAAAATTATCTCATAATTATTTAAATTAACTATTTTATTTTATTTTCATAATCTTATTTCTTACGTGGGACTATTTCATGGGAGAGGCATGAAATGAAAGACGATGGAAATTTGGGTCATAATAATTGGGGCGAATTTCCCCCAATGTGCTGCAGTACTTTTGAATTTTGACGAGTTAATAAAGAAAGAACCATACAAAATATCCCAATGAGAAATTAAAAGGTCGACTTTGAGCGTCACCTTTTATATATACTCTTATTTGAAAGTTAATTTTGACCAAAAATTTTGATTCTTATTATAAGTCTAATTTTCTAATGATAAATACATTTGTTACATTTTCCCTAATTAATGGCAATAAACAAAAAAAAAAAAAATATATTCATATTGACTTTTGGAACTAATTATAGATAAGCGCAAAATGGAAAATTTAGCCTATAATTAATAAGTTAATTAACTCTTCTTGGTATATGAGAATTAGACAATTTTAAATTTATAAATAGGATCAGAGTGATATTTTCTCATTCAACGGCAAGCTTGCTACCCAAAACACATAGGTAGGATAAAAAATAGGCTAAAGTCATTTTAAGGGTCTACAGCCTCACCTCTTTGAGGCCTAATAAAACTTAGTCTATTTGATAAATAGGTCAGACTAAAGACCATTTGAAGGCCTACTTGCTTAAATAGATTAGGCTTTTTGTTAAAGGCATGCAGGCATGGTTTGTTTAACATACATACATTATATATATATATTAGGTTTCATGTTAATTATATGTAGGTTTTGAAGCCTATCAAAACTCAAAAGCTTACATTTATATATAGCTTTTAGTAGGCTTAAATCTTAATTTTAGCCTTTAATTTAATGCCTACAACATAAGACCTTTTTAAAAGCTTGATATATAATATACCTTTAAAAAGACTTCAAGTCTAACTAGACTTTATGAAATCCCAAGTCCAAACCCAAGCCTAAAAGAAGTTTGAATTCAGCCATTCAGGTTGAAGCCTAAGCTCAGGCTTGAAACTCTCATTTCAAACTCAAGCCTATTGAGCTAAAACATTGTCACAGCCACTACTACAAAATACTTAAAAGACGACCTAAAAAAGACCCAATTAACGTCCTTATTCTTAGGGACGTTGGGGAGAGTGTAGTAGTATATTTCCATATGAGGAGACTGAAATGGGTTCAGTCGCCTCATATGAGGCGACTGAAAGGTGTTCAGTCGCCTCATATGAGTATGAGGCGACCTGAAATGGTTTCAGGTCGCCTCATATGAGGCGACCTGAAACCTTTTCAGGTCGCCTCATTTCTCATATGAGGCGACCTGAAACCTTTTCAGGTCGCCTTATTTCCCGACCTGATTTCATGTGGCCTCATATGAGGCGACCTGAAATGGTTTCAGGTCGCCTCATTGCTCATATGAGGCGACCAAACCTTTTCAGTCGCCTTATTTCCCATATGAGGCGAGGCGACTCGAAACTCTTTCATGTCGCCTCATTGCCCATATGAGGCGACCTGAAACCATTTCAGGTCGCCTATTATCACCCAAAGACGCCCGAAATCTTTTTCAGTCGCCTTAATGTATTTTTTTTTTTTTTTAAAAAAAATGCGCTTGCTGTTTTGTTTGGCCAATTTGCTGCAAATGCTTCACAAAATAATTAAGCGCATATTATATTATGTATGTGCATTCCATCAAGAATACCGTGGTTCAATAAGAAAATTGTAAAAGTGACTTCAACAAAAGAATTGGCTCCACATACAAGAGAAGGACAATATATATGTTCTAATCATGTCAACAAAATCAATCAAATTCACAACTTAGCTTCCAACATAACCATGAGGATGCAAGAATGTAAGAAGGCAAGTTCAGAAAGTCACTTAAGAAGGCAATAAACTTTCAAAGAACTTCAACAACAAAAGAAAGAATGTATGACCTAGATTTTGGTTACTAAAACTAGACCAAAAACAACAAACAAAGCACCACCATGACAACAAATTTTTCTCACATTTGGAGGCAATTAATCTCCAAAATTTCACAACAAATTTCACAATTTAATGCAAAGCAATTAGATAGCATCAACATTCCCTTCAATTGGCAAATAACACCGATATGCGACAAGAGGCAAATATATATAGCGAAATGACTTTTGAACACGAAGCTTAACAGAATTTCAAGGTTTCAAATAAAGTGAATGAGAGCCACCTTTAAATCACAAGCACCACACAAGCGAATCAAACCCTCCCAAGCAAAAACCCCACATAAAACTTGCAAAGAAATCGCTTATGATGGTATGATTCAACAAAATTCTCAAGTCTTGGTTATTGGAAAATCAAATGCAAGGTGTAATGGCAAAATCAAACCTCATATGACAAAGATCTATTTCCAGAATTAAACAAGTGATCTAACCTCATATTCACAAAGAATTATAGTGGCAAATTCAAGAGCAACACCAATAATTTACGTAAAACCGATGTCATCACAAACTTAATAAGTTTGACAATGACAATCACCCTAACAAGTAATGACTTGCCTATATATTCACATTGAGCCATGTTCAAGAAGATATCTAGCCATCATGTCTCGAATCGAATCGATGTCATCCCGTGAGTACGGATCCTCGCACGAAAAACTCGTAAATTGGAAAACAAGGTATAATTAACAACCGAAGTACCACAACAAAAAATATCATCATTTGAGGATCACGGAGCATTACGTACATTTTGCAAGCCGGTAGAGTACGTCCGGCGGAAACGATAGATTGCATCCAATTGATAACGTAGTATCCGCACTCGGTGTGGCCTGGTTGGTGATGGCACTATAAATAAAAAACAAATTGTTAAACAAAAAAGCTACCGTGTCTCGTAAAAAACTTGAATTGAAACTACTTACCTTAGGATAAAACCACTTCGGTCCACCCCGCTCCCGTGCTCCAAAGAATCTGCCTATATGTCCTAAGACCACTATCATTAAAATGGAAATTAACAAACATGAAAACAATTCATTTAAAAAAAGAATCGATGATTTAGACAAAAATTTACTTACTCGGCAAACATGGTTTTGATATCCTCGCTTGGCTCGCCACCTATGGAATCGAACCAATAACATGCGTTCTTGCGGGACAAACAACGCACAGGTCCAATGAGCACTACAACATATACATATTAATATTAAACTAAGATAAAAAAGCATTTTTTCCTTAAAAATCTTATATAGACAAAAAAAAAACGCACCCTTCATGTATTGGCGCTAGATAACAAGACGATTTTATGTCGCCCATTGTTAAACCAACATAAATGGCCCTCCCGGCTAAGATATTGCGAGCCGAAGCCGTGGATCCAGGACATAAGAATCCATACGAATCCAATAGGTCTCCCTTTTTGCAGATGTCGTGCGTACACTACGATCGAAATAAAATGATAAGTGTTGTTGAATATATTAAACAAAAAAAGAGTATTGACATAATTAAAGGGTAAAAAAAACTTACAAGATTGCAAGTTGAAGCCACCGTATATCTAAACAAATCCATATGCATAAACTCACAAATCTTTCCCGTCAATTGATATCGGATATGTCTTGTCTGCACCGACAATGCCCGGAGGCATCTGCAAGCCGATAGAGACGATGTCCTGGTAGAGCTCTCGCAGCGTTGATAAGTATGGAAATCTGCCCGCAGCTTGTTCATGCTATGAAAACATAATAAACAAATTATGAGTGGGTTAGCAATGAAAATCAATCTTAAACCCTACTCATCGTCAATCGCAATGTATTTCTTACCATTGGAGGTGTCGTCCCCACCTCAATAAGATGATGCGGCCAAAGGATGAACGATGTGGTGGCGGCGTCTAGCGTGCGAACCTCCTCATCAACAATAGGGATGGCGGTCTTTTCTTCCCCTCTCGCACACTTGTCGAGTCACCCTACGTTGGTCTTGTGGAATTTGCATATGGTGGTGTGTGGTTTGTTCGGGTAAACAAGACCATCTGCAACAATCCGCCGGTGGGTCATCCAAATATAGGCGGCGGGGTTGTCCCCCCGTGGAGTGTGAGAAGGCTCGCCGTGCTCGTCAATAAGTACATCCGGAGAGTGATGAGAAGGTTCGCCAATAGGTACATCTCGGAGCGTGAAAACTTTCCTTGCCGCTTGGGAAGGCCGGGGATTCCTCGTTTGAAGGTTGCGTTACCTTCCCTTGTATCATCTCCCTCATTTCACCCCGTAGTTGTGCCATAACCTCATCTACGAGGACGCCGAATTTTGGCTACAAGCCGAGGACTAGGGTTGTCATCGTCATGCGAACAACTCGAACGCCGTCCAAAGTATTTCGCGACACTAACTCCCCTCGGCTCCCCACGAACAAAGATCAAGGTAATCGCTTCCCAATCGCCGTGGACAAAATGTCCATCCGTGTACTCGGCGTGAATGAACCTTGGCCGCTTTGCTCGCTCAAGCACATCCCGTATCATAGGATTTTTCATAAATATTAACTAATTAAACTCTAAAAATATGAAACAACTGCAGCTATTTAATACTTCTAATTTAACTACTTACAATCTTTGAAGCAACCTCAGCCACATCTTCATTTATGTATTTCTCGCCCTTCTTCCTCGCAGCTATCCATTTTTTGTGGCGAGGAGGACGCTCAGGGCCTGGATAACAAAGTGGAAGGATCGGATTGCGCAGCTTCCTTCATTCTCTCGCAACTCTTCTTCCATCGCCTCCGTTCAAGCTTCTTATAGCCACCCCTAGACATGCAATGCGGATACTTATTTCTCGCTTGCCTCTCCCTATTGGCCTGACTTTTTCCCCGTGACACGAAAACAAATAAAACTGAGCCTTCAATGTCAAATAGATTCAAATAAAAGATAAGATATGAAAGAAATTTTACAAGAAATTCAGATTCTCGGCGTGACGCCACAAACTCCCTCCAAATCCTCCGGACTAATGTAATCATAGTCCCGACATGGGTCCTTGTCCCTCTTTGCCCCTCGAATATACTTTCTAGTGAGCTTGTTCTTAAAGTCTTTCCAACGTATACGAACCTCGCCCATCCAATGCTTGTACATGGCCTTATTGTTAGGCACATCATACGTTTGCTTTAAGGTAAAAGAGAAGATATGAAAGAAATCAAGTGATAAAACTAAAGATACAAATGCATAAGATATCGAAAGTGAGATACCAAAAGTTGTGCCCAGATCAACTCCTTCGTTTTAGTAGGAACCAACTTCCAATGAGAGAATACAATGCGAACTTTGCTTCGAGCCGATAGCCTACGTAGCTAATGAAGTTGTCTTCCTCTCGACCAATTGGATTCATATTGGCATCGAACTCCACATGCAGCCTCTTTTTCCGATCACGTCACGACGTGCAATTAACGCACCCATATGTGTGCTACCTCTACCCTTTCTCCCCATCGGTACATCATTCCCACCATCACTCGATGACTCGTCGATCTAGACATATTCCCGTTCATCAAAGACAAATCAATAATGTTAGATAGGGTTATTATTAAATAATAAACAAATGAATAAAATGAACTAACATGTTAAACCCGTACAAAAATAACATAGGACTTTTTCATAACTTAAGACCTTA
Source organism: Acacia acuminata (assembly GCA_019022655.1). Taxonomy (NCBI): domain Eukaryota; kingdom Viridiplantae; phylum Streptophyta; class Magnoliopsida; order Fabales; family Fabaceae; genus Acacia; species Acacia acuminata. The sequence goes on along the minus strand of JAFJYI010000019.1, from coordinate 2,065,066 downwards.
CTTTATATGGTTTCCCATATTCCTTCGTAATGATCCTTCCTTGGAGCATATTCTTCATCATCTACCAATTCTACTTCACGTGTTGTAGGTGGATTTGTTGTGAAAGGGAGTGTATCGTCCCAGTTCAAGGATTCTTCACCATACGTCTGCTTTTTTACTTTGAAGTACAATGGACATTTTGTTATTTGCGTGTGGTCTCGTAACATAAAACACTTGTTTCGCCCGGCTTGCTAGAATGAATGGCTCGTCTCTATGACCAAGTCTTTGAAGATCAACTGAGACAAATCCAAATTTAGGATCTATTACAACAAAGATTATTGTTAACCCACTTGCATTTAAATAAAGCAACTTTGAACTTGGTGTAGCTCATCTCCCATATTTCTTCAATAACTCCATAATAGGTCATAGATGCTAACACCGGGTTTTTGTCTTTCGAACTCGAAAAGTGCATGGATTCAGCTTCAACCATCACCCCACCGTTTTGCACGTAACTCCCGTCATCTTGGTCTTTTGTGTAGAAAGAATATCCGTTGATATCATAACCCGTCCAAGTGATGACCTGATAAGAAGGCCCCTGTGCTAACCACTCGATTGTAGCCGACACACCGGTCTCGTGCAATACCTTCTCCTCGAACCACTTTATAAATGTCTTCTTTTGCTCTCATTAGCTATCTCGCATGTCATTCTTCCTTGGATTCATATTCTTCAAACTCTTTCGTGTTCATCAATGTATGGTTGAACTTCTTCCGTATTATTCAAGATGTACAGTGTGCTTGCAACACCTCCGCACGAAGCATATTCTTCAGTTTGATTCCTCGAGTTCCCTCACTTATCCCCTTATCATGCCGAGATTGTAACGTCGCCCCGATAGATAATCTTTACGTAACTCCATAGCCTCTTCCACTACATATCTCTCAACGATTGAGGCTTCCTACCGATAAGGATTTTTAGAATACCCTTTTAAGATCTTCATGTATCGCTCGAAAGGGTACATCCACCTTAGGTAAACTGGACCGCAGAGCCTTACCTCCCTTACCAAGTGCGCTATCAGGTGCACCATTACATCGAAAAATGCAGGAGGAAAATGCATCTCTAGTTGGGACAAAATAATATAACCCTCGTTTTCCAATTCATCCAACTTTTCAATGTCAATGACTTTGTTACATATAGCATTAAAGAAAATACACAATTTTGTTATAGTGGTCCGCACTTCATCTTTCATAATGCCCCTAATAGCTACCGGTAATAGTTGTTGCATCAACACATGATAATCATGAGACTTCATTCCCACTAACTTCAAATCGTCCATTGAAACACACCTTCTCAAATTTGAAGAATATCCTTGTGGAACCTTAATGTCATATAGACACCCACACAAACTTTTTTCTCCGCTTTTGATAGTGTATGAGCCGCCGGCTCCATGTATGCCCTCTTACCATCTTCCGTTACTCGTGGATGTAACCGTTCTCTTATTCCCATATCAACCAGGTCTAGTCTCGCACTAATTCCATCCTTAGTCTTCCCCGGTATGTGCAAAAGAGTACTCGACAAGGCTATCGCAAACATTTTTTTCCACATGCATCACATCAAGACTCGTGTCTCACATCAAGACTACGCCAATATGGAAGATCAAAGAAAATTGATCTCTTCTTCCATATATTCTTCTCACCCGCAATCCTTTTCTCGTTTACCCAATGTGACATTGATATGCATCACCCGACTATAGACTTCCTCTCCGGTTAATGCCTTTGGAGCCGTTCTATGCTCCGGTAAGCCGTTAAAACGCTTTCTTAACTTACGATATGGGTGGAACCGATCAAGAAACCTCCCGTGACCGAGGTAGACCGTTTTTTTCCATGCTTTAATTGCTGGAAGTTTGTGTCAGTTTCACATATTGGACATGCTTTATGCCCCTTCACACTGTACCCAGACAAATTTCCGTATGCAGGAAAGTCGTTGATCGTGGTAAAAATCATTGCACGCAACTTGAAGGACTCCTTCTTATATGCATCAAACACATCTACGCCTTCCTCCCACAATTTCTTCAAATCCTCAACCAAGGGCGCCAAGTACACATCGATATTGTTCCCGGGCTGTTTTGGTCCAGAAATCATCATAGAGAGCATCACATACTTGCGTTTCATACATAGCCAGGGAGGTAAGTTGTATATTACAAGGAGAACCGGCCATGCACTATGGGTGCTGCTAAGAGTCCGATACGGATTGAAGCCATCTGTACAAAGCCCCGCACGAAGGTTTCTTGGCTCACCGCCAAATTGAGGGAACATTTCGTCTATTTTCTTCCATTGCAGAGAGTCACCGGTGCCGTAGATATTTTCCATCGGATATTCTCTCATCGAATGCCATCTCAACTTCTTTGCCGTTGCTTCACTAGTAAAAACGACGCTTAAACCGAGGAATTATGGGAAGATACCACAAGGCCTTCAAAGGTTGCCTTTTTTTGTGTGATCTCCGTAACCACCACCTTTCTTCACTTTGTATCGTGAAGTTTTACACTTCGACAATTACTAAGGCCTTCATACTCATTTCTGTACAATATGCAAATATTAGGGCAACCGTATCTTTTTATACTCCATACCCATCGTAGATAAGATTTTCTTGGCCTCATACATACGATTTGGAAGTACATTATTATCTCGGCAACATATCACACAACAATTCAAGCAACGACGTGAAACCGCATCGGTCCACCCACATGTTGCCTTTAAGTTGACCAAATGTAAGGTCCCAAATCCAACCGTGTATACTTAGTACACCCAGGGAACAAAGGTGTCTCGCATCACTCCGCACGCTATCATATTCATGCGGTTGTGCAAAGGATTCGACCTCAACATCATGAATCATTCTCTCCATTCCATCATCATCTACCTCAACTTCATTTTCGTAGGATGCACCGGGAGTTACCTCCTCACCATGCCATATCCACGTTGTGTATCGAAGGTTTATTCCATCACAAATTAGGTGGTCCCTTATATCAAGCAATATCCCTTCGAACCCCATTTAAACAATTAACACATGGACAATAGTACATCCCATTTTTTGTAGCCACATTCCTTCTAGCAAATTCAATAAACTCTTCCACCCCATTCTCATATTCTTCACTAGTTCTCAAAGCATTCATCCAACTATGAACCATTTTCTTATCACCTAAGACATTTCCAACAACAAATCAAGTTCATAACAATTTCAATAACGACATGGTTTTTTCTCAATCTTGTAAAATAAAATTCGGCAAAGATTTCCCCTCAACAAAAAGAGACATCCCAAAATTTCAACAACAAACCATTTCAACTTAATTCAACAAAACTTACTAACTAAGGCAATTTAGAAAATATCAGCTATTAAATCCAATAATTTCATCAATACAAAAAACTAAAATATATCTAAGTTGTCTAAGTCATAAACTATAAATTATGGACATCTAAGCATCATTATCCATACTACAAAGATTACCTAGTTCAATGCACATCAACAACAAAACAATATTTAACTATAATTACCTCAACTTTAAATTCCTCTCCTTGAAATTTATTTGCTCTAGTCAACCTAAAGACAACAACAATAAAGACAACATTAGAATTATTCAAACTAACATTGAACTTAGGATATAACATATGAGAGGGAATAATTGTATGACAAAAGCAACATGATTAAAAATACCTACCCTAGGACCCCTCAAGCTCTTGTGGGTTGTTGTCGTGGCCAAGTCACAAACAAGTAGTCGGTATAAGATCAATATTTATCAACTAAATCCCCCAACACCGATTTGTTCCATTTCCTTGCAATAAAACAACCATTACAAAAGCATGAGAAGAAAGCATGGATATGGCATGGTGAGGAAGTAACAAGTCTATTATTGAAGTAACAAGTCTACCAAATTAAAGTGGTGTGTTTTGAAACTAAAAGCAACATGAACACAAATAAAACTAAATACTATGTAGACTTACCCTAATTTTGCAAGACTCATAGACCCTTTTTATTTTTAAGAAAAATTGGTGTGTTTTGAAAAAGAGGGAAGATTTAATGTAATTGCAACAATACAAGAATGCACCATCAAAATCCTCTTTTGCCGTCGCGCTATATAGCTTCTCTGCCATGTGATATACGTAATCTCTACTGAGGGGGCTTTCTAGTAAATAATAGTAGGGAATTGCTCAGAGTTAGTTAGAAGAAAGAGAAATTAGTAGTGACGTGGCATAGGCAGGGAATTATACATAGTGTAATGTGACCATTGCATGTTTTTCGTGAATGAATTCAGTCCTTTTTCCTCTTCAAGACTATCACAATGTGAGATTTTTATTCTAAGAATTTGTGGAGAATGACACACTTGACACATGTCAAAAAACATAATCCTCTTGGTCCAGGGAAATCCACGACATAAGAGCCACAATTCAAATCTTCCAAAGAACAAAGATTGGTTTGACTATCATGCATTAATCATACACACCACATATAGAAAGTGAATAAATGAAATAAGTTTAGTGTCAATTTACTTGAATAAGTACTTTTGGGGATCTTAACTTAATTCCAAATAAGCACAAACTTGAAAGACGAAAACATGGGAAGTCTCTCGCAAACACGCATTCCCTATCTACAACCGCATCTAGATTTTAGTTTCAGGTTCCAAGGTCCGAGTTCGAAAGTCGACAAAACACTTAACTAAGCATATCAAATAGTGAGGAATACGATTTTGTTTGTCCATCTACATTATTACCAAGAGCTATAGTCATAGTGATCATCCTTATCCCATGTTTTAGATGTTCAACAGCAGCAAAATAAAAAAAGAAAAGAAAAGCATTACGAGCGTACCGTAGAGATAGTCGTGAGAAGGTGGGCTGGACGCGGCGGAGACAGAGGTCGACAAATGACGGACGCCGAGAAGAGAGAAGACGGAGGAAACGACGGACACCACGACCGAGTCGATAGGGTTCGCGGCGATGAGGGAAGATGACGGAAACAACCTAGATATCAACCGGGTTTTTGACGGCGACGAGGGAACCAGGAGTCGCAACTTCGAAAATAAAAGAGAATACATTCGCGGGTTGGAAAAATAGGGTTATGAGAGATTTTAGGCGACCTGATTAGGCTTCAAGTCGCCTATATTAGAAAATAGGCGACTTGATCCAATTTCAGGTCGCCTCTTTTGCAATAATAGGCGACCTGAAAATGGATCAGGTCGCTTTTTTTCAAATATAGGCGACCAAACCCATTCAAGTCGCCTATATTTGACAATTTAATAATTTTTTTTTTTTTAAAAAACAACTTGGCCCTTTAATTCTTGGTTTTAGTTGTGCAAAATAGGCGACCCGAATGCGTTTCCGGCCGCTTATATTAGAAAATAGGCGACTTGATCCAATTTCAGTCGCCTATTTTTCCTAAAAATAGGCGACTTTGAAATTGGATCAAGTCGCCTATTTTCTAATATAGGCGACGGAAATGCATTCCGGCCGCCTATTTTGACAATTTTTACAATTTTTTTTTTAAAAAACATGTCCCTTCAATGCTCGGTTTTGGTTTATGGCAAAATTTTTTTTTTTAATTGGCAAATAGATAGGCGACCAAAATGTATCGTGTCGTTTGTTTTTGGACAATGGCGATTATTATTGTTCAAAGTTGCCTATTTTTTTCAATGCTTGGTAATTTTCCGCGTAAACAAAATATCCCTCCGGCGCCAAATTTTTTGGCATATTTCGACTGTCTTGAAACATTATCGTCGCCTATTTTAGAAATTTTTTAACAATTTTTTTTATAAAAAAAACCCTATGTCCCTTCAATGCTCCGTCTCGGTTTAAGGCAATTTTCTTCTTTGTAATAGATTTATAGGCGACTCAAACATGTTTCAGTCGCCTATTATCGTACTTTTTTACACATATGGCGCGCAAACAAAATATTCTTCCATATTTCCTCTCGGCGCCAAATTTTTTAGCAGATTTCAGCGCCTTTGAAAAATTATCGTCGCCAAAATTGATTTTTTTTCAAAAAAAAAGTACATACCATGGCTCCAAAGGCAATTAAAGCGTCCTTAAAAAAATTTAGGATGTCAAAAATTAATTTTAGAAGTCCCGAACAATTATTCGTGATGTTGAAGGCTCATTTTCCTTGTATATAATTACAAGATTGCCATTGGCCTCATTTGTTACTACCTATTTCTTATTTAGGACGCCTCTGGGGGAAGTAATATCACATTTTTGTAGTAGTGGCATGAGCATCCGGTATCCGATGGGAGGGAAGATGTAACAATGTCACCTGTTCTATTCACAAACCTCAAACTGAAGACCTGCTTAAGAGAGAACGGGTACCTTAAAACTTGATGCGAGTGAAAGAAAGTTAGTATTAGCATTCATATTATTGTGTGCATGTAACTAACCTTAAAAAATCTGTAAATTCAAGTTTGACTTCATTCATATAATATCGTTCTTTTTTTGTTTAATAATTTTTAAAATATACGAACTTAACTAATTCTTATCAAATTTGAGTCCTTAAAAGTAATTTTCTCAAAATGAAATGTAATTTAAAGTGATAACAACAAAAGGGACTCTCCTCTGGATTTGTATTTTGAACATCTTTATCTTTGATACATTTTATAATATAACATGTTTTCTTAAAAAAAGCTCGTTACTTTTTTTCCTTTTCATTTCTTTTCCTTGGTTGGGCATTCCCTTAATGATCACAATGCCGACTTGACCAATTCTACCCTGTCCTGCTGTGTGCTTTATTTATCATGATTAAAATGATATCGGTGTGATGTAAGTTTTTCTTAAACAAGTTTGACCATTCTATGTTTTAAAATCTTGTCAAATCCACGTTTTGAAGATAGAATTTCTTTTCTATATTGATTATTTGATTATTAAAAATAAATAAATCTAATGATTATATAAAAGTGAGGATGTTGAGACTCCCTCCGTCCTTCTCTTGCTATGAATATCGTAATAACTAAAATAAAGATACAAAATAAAATATTTCCAAAAAATAGCAGAGATATCAGGATATAGTTCCAAAATACAAGAAATATTAAATAAAATATTTTAGGTTGAGAGCCCCTGCTTACATGCCTTCTTCCTACCATGAATACATAACAACTAAAATAATGATAAAAAATAAAACATGCTAAAAAATAAAGAGAGATATATTGGAGATAATTACGAATTGCAAAATATTTTGAAACATTAAAATATAAAATAAAATATTTTTAAAATAAATATATTAAAAATAGAGAAATACTAATGATTCTTAGCAATTAAAAATTTATTTATATTTCATAAAATACTTTTTGAGTAAATTTCTCTCGCCCCACTCTTCACCTCCCATATTCTCTGTCTCAACGCTATTAGCCTCCCCTATCCTCTATCGTGGAGTTGGTAACCAATTCAAAGTTCTCTATAAAACTTTGCTTATGTTGCATTCATTCCACAAAATGTAACTTTGTGATGTTTGGACATAAGGTTGCTCGTGATAATGCGACAATGGAAATGATGCAAATGTCTATTTCAAAAATATTTTTGTTTACTTTATTGTTTTGTATGATCTCACGACAGTTGTGTTGTTACCATATTAGCTTCTCTCACACACATATTTTGTGCTCATTTGGTTTAAAGTGTAATATAAGGTGTAGTGCCACCATATACATTTGGTGATTTCTAATTTCAATGCCTTCATCGACAGGACCAAACACTGGGTTCTTAAAAAACTTTATTTGAAATTTGATGATTTCAAATTTCATTTTTTTTTTAAATCAGTTGGGAATCGGCCAAATCGTCTACTTTGTAGGAGTTAGACATTCTAGAAATATAAAATTTTATATTTCATAAAATACTTTATTTAAGACTGGGAATCGGCCAAATCGTCTACCTTGTAGGAGATATACAATCTAGAAATATAAAATTTTATATTTCATAAAATACTTTATTTAAGATTTTGTTGTTATAAAATGTTTATATATTTTTAATTTGGAATTCCCCCTTTAATTCTTACCGGTTAGTTAACAATTTCTAGGGGTATCATAATGACTTGATTATTTTTTTTTTAAAAATTTTAAATCAATTTGAAATCTATCCATGCCTCTATTTTCTTGGGATTTATCCAAATTAAAAATATCAAATTTTTGTATTTTCTAAAATATATTTCACGTATCAATTATCTTCTGATGAGCGAAGGAATTTATAATATTTAGATTAATATTTTACTGACTTACTCCATGCTATTTGAAGGAAGAGTTTTGACAATTATAAGATATTATATTAATTATTTATTATAAATCCTTTTAATTTTTTTTTTTTTAACTTAATACGTAAGGAAGCTGCAAACTTTTTCAAATATATATTTAATATGAATGTACTATAATTTTTTTCCCCAATTTGACTAAGGTATTCTCAAACTACTTTGGGTGAATTTATTTTATTTGTAGACATAATCAATAAATTTGAAATATTTTTATGAATAACGATGAGATTGAGTGAAAAATAAAAATAGTAGAAAGTATAGTTCAAGAAACCAATAAAGATTTGGATCTGGAATTTTTTTTCTCTCCAACAATGTGAATCTAGAAATTTGAATGTTCTAATCAGAACATTAAATGTTAAAGTTTAAATTTATTTGAAATCAAAAGATAATGATAGAAAATTTTATCATAAATTATAGGTTCCTATCATTTTCTTAAATAATTTTTTTAAAAAATAGTAAAATAAACATGACTTAATGCCCCTTGAAAAATGGATACTGAAAATTTCTCATAAATCAAAAAAAAAAAAAAAAAAAAAAAAAAGTATAGGAAAATTTGGATCTTTTTTATGTATTCTCATATGTGCATCACATGAAAAGAATTTTCAGTTTTTTGAAGCGTTAAGGTGCATCTAGTACTCTAAAATATTTTTTGATGTGCATTAAGCACCCTAAAATATTTAGGGGTGCAATTTCATCCCTGAAATAATAAAAATGGATCAATTCCACCCTTAATTAACAGCCTCTCAAACAAGTATATTCAAACAAGAGAACACATGGAAGGGTCATGATCAGAGGAAAAAAGTCTTGCAAGAAAGCTAACTGAACATGTCACAAACGTACTTGTGATCTTGAAAGCCAATTGAAGTATTCTTCGAACAAATTGGGTTAGGCCACCTCATGATTTGATCATTCCTCGAGCTTCGTTCTATATAGATATTTGCTTGCTGGGACTTCCGTATTGGATGGCTTGTAAACCGTAAACCCAGGTGCCTCCTGTATGGGGGTTTTTCTCGAAGACGAAGATTGGACGACCTTCTTGTTGAAGCTCCCCATATGCGATAAGGCTGTAGAAGTTTGATAAAGATTAAGATTAAATGTGACGAAGTTTGGGGTGCATTTGAAGAAGATGATTATGTCACCTTGTTGGTTTAGACTAGACACTATGGCCTGGTAGCATTTAAGTGGTTTGATAGCGCTTGGAGCGAGAAGGAGCATGTGAGAAACAAGTGATGGAGCAACAGTTTGATAGAGAAGCCGCTGCAAACACTATCAAAGGGTTCAGATACTACAAAACATTGAGAGAGAGAGAGAGAGAGAGCAGGGGATATTGTCAAAGGAGAACGGCACTGGTTAGTTATGGAGAACAACAACGTGATGCAGTGCCATATCTCCTGTGACAACATCCCCTCAATCTCTTTGTTTTCTCCGTTGTTTTCATGATCTCCCTTTGCCTTCCCTCATTCCCCTTTATATATATATGCCCTTTATTTCTTTTATTTCTTATTTATTTCTCTTTCCGCAATGTGAATGCTAGCCAGCGCGTTGTTTCACACCTCACACTCATTAATTAGATTAATTATTACCATTTCAAACTATAATTAGTTGATCGCCATTCAGTCAGTCAGTCAATAAGCATTGAAAAGTCATCAAACACATATCATGTTCCCTGGCTCCAACCCCTTTGAAAAGTATTCTCTTTTATATATGTATGTTATAGGCCTCTCTACGCACAGTTTACCTTGTATATATGACACATTTAACAATTACCTACGACCTGTTTTTGGCTTTTTGCCTGATAAGGGCATGGTTTAAATTGCTCACCAAGTGCAAGAAGTGGCTGTATTTTTTTTTTTTTTTCTGGGGTTTGGTGACGAGTATTTGAAAGTACATTATCTGTTAAATATATATTTATGTCAGATGGATGGAAATTTGATGAAGCACATGGCGACTGATAATTTCATATGACAAGTTTGTTTTGTTTTTAATTGAGTGTGTGAATATTCAAAGGGGGAGCCACGAAACGGGATGTTAAGGAAATTGATTGAAGGGACAGTGACTGTTGTAAATTGCAATCATCTCTTAAAGCAATCTCCTATTGACTATTTCAACTATTCATTGGCTTCACTTTTTCTTTTTGGAATTATTCTTCACTCAAATTTACAATTCTAATGCCGTTACTTTTAATTCTCAACTAGACCATAAAAAAGTTGTCGCCTCAAATTACAAGTTTCCTCACCACCTTTTCACACCCACACGCAAACAAAAACTCTGAAGTATTTCCTACATGGTCTCGTAGACCTCCTCTTTATGGCACCTAGTGAATATTAGTTAATACATCAATATACTGTAATAAAATAGAATGCCTCACTATTAGGCGGAGTTAGAGAATTTGAGGAAGCAAAGAAGGGGCAAATCGTAATTGCAATATATGTATAATTTAATAGGATGCTAATAACGAAATTATGTGGAAGGTCCTGTTCCATCCTTTATTAGCAGAGAGGGATGTAGGGGGAAATGGGAGGGTGGACTTTTCTTGACAAAGAAGTTTTGTTCCACGCAGGCTCTTCACACTTGAGTGACGTCTTGTTACCTGCAATTCCTCACATCATAGGAACCTGATCAACTGATGGATGATTTTTTTTTTTTTTTTTTTTAATTGCTTTTAGCTACTTGCCAGCTTCTTAGATAATGACTGACAAGAGCGAAATTTTGGGCCCAAGCTCAACAACTTGATGAATCGCTGTTCAACTCAGAAGTCCATTTAGGCCCAAATTATAAATTATTGAGATTTTTTTTTTTTGATATGATAAATTATTGAGATGCTTCTGCTCTCCCTAGTATGAACAAAATCTAGATGAAATGCATGTTTTACGTTTTTTTGGACAAAAAATACTTTACGTATTCAACATGAGCTCATCAAATTAAATTTGTTGTATAAAGAAGAATATTAATGTAAAATACAATAATTGTTTTGGGGAGATAAAACGCTTTTCCACGTAAAACTCCCAGTTCCATCTCAAAATTCATGAATCATGACCCAAGTGCGTTATTGCGTATAGAATGAAATTCCAACGACAGATTCTGCCTCATTCAATCAAATTTCCCGCATTTAACATCATATATAAGATATCCGACGTGGAGATTCTGGATGGAAAATCTTGAAGGGACCATCTTCTAACAACTCCATATTATTACATCAAATTAAAAATCATTAACACAACATTGTCTTAGCCCTCACGTCATATCACCAGACCTTGGGCCGCTGCATAATTTTGAATTAAGGAGGAAAATGCCAAAACGAACATCCATATTTAATCCATTACTCTCCCTTTGCAGTCCATTTCTTTTGCTTTTCCTTTGCAGCAACCTTCCCAGAAATTTCCTGTTGATTATGACTCATGCATCGTTGTGTGTCCGATCAGCTTCCTGCTTGCCCAAAGCTTCAATCTTTCTGGCCTCTTCCTCTCTTATCGTTTCAAGTTCTTCAATTGAACTTCATAATCCATGTGATGAATCGTTGTGACCCCATATAAAGTTCCTCTGAATTTGTTCAATCTCCTGACAAATCGATATCAGAATCTTCACAACTTGCATAGGATACAGAGGCATCGCACTTAGCACTGATTTCTCCAAGGTAATTCTTCTAGCAGTTGAGAGTCATTTTTCTTTCCAAGCTGACAGTTTAGATCTAACTCTATCAATGATATATTGGAATTTTTAGCTGGCTTCCTTTTCCTTGACAAAGGAAACCCAAGTACTTCGCAATTTCTGTCGAAATATTCATACTCGATATGGAAGTAATGTTCTGTTTCACACACATTGATACTCTTGGCGAGAAAAACATAGAAGATTTGGATTTGCTAATTTTTTTCTCTAGAAATTTCACAGAACCTGTCCAACAAGACATCATACATTCCTCCATATAATAATAAATCATCTGTGAACATGAGATGGGAAATAGCAGGACCTTCTCTTGAGACCATTATTGGTTTCCAATGGCCCAAATTCACTTCATCACTAATAATATGTGACAATTTATCCATGCACAGGACAAACAATAACGGGGAAATAGGATCACCTTGTTTAAGTCCCTTTTTGGTAGAGGAAAATTCAGTTTGCGAACCATTTCACAAGATATTGTATCAAACTATTGTAACACATGCCATTATCAAATTAATGAATTTTGAATCCATACCTACTTCCACAAGTGTACTTGTTTCAAAAAATCCCATTAAATCCTATCACAAGCCTTCTCTAAGTCAATATTCATCATCATCAAGCCTTTTCTTCCCCTTGTTCTCTTCATGGTATGCATAACTTCTTGGCCCACAATAATATTATCATGAATTTTCCTTCCTTTGATGAAACTTGACTGAAATGGAGAAATAATAGAGTCCTTCAAACTTCTAAGTCTTCCTATAATCACCTAGGTAATACACTTGTAATGAACAGAGCATAACAAAATTGGACGAAAATGACCGACAACTTATGGGCTGTCTCTTTTTGGCATAAGAGAAAGAAGTGTTTTATTATGATCAGCTAGGTCCTGTTTCCCTTCAAACACATCCCTTGCAAAATTACATAGAGTAGGTCCCACAATGCTCCACTTTGATTGAAAGAAGATGGGTGGAAATCCATCAAATTCGGGAGCTTTATATGGGCCTGTTGCAAATAGAGCTTTCTTGATTTGCTCCTCTATTGGTTTCCTACTTAGATATTTCTGGTCTTCCTTCCCTAATGGAGGACAGCTTTGTATTGGTAACGAACCAATTAGAACTTCCGTCCTCCAACTGAAATAGGTTCTAGAAATACTTCACAACCATTTCCTTCAGCTTATTCTCATCTTTAACCCATGAACCCTTATCATCCTTTGACATTAGTATCTTATTCCTTCTTCTTCTTCTTCTCATTAAGGTCTTTAAATGATAGAAACAAGTATTCCTATCTCGTTTTGTAATTCATTCAGTCCTAGCCTTTTGGAACCATTTAATTTCTTATCTCTTCAGAAGCTTATCAAGCTCTGCTTGCAATGCCTTCTCAAGGTAACATAAATAATTCAAGTAAGGGTAGCTTGGAGAATTTTGAATCCCACACAATTTGGCAAGCAAGATTCTTTTGTTCTTTTTGACTAAACCAAAGCAATCCATGTTCCAATTTACTAGCGCTGCCTGAACTCCATGTAATGATTCCATCATGTTCACATTTCCTCTCCAACAATTCATAAGTAAATCATCAAAAGACTCATGAAGAAGCCACGTGGCCTCAAATTTAAACAGACGGGTTAGATTACCACTTGCTCCGCTTGAAAAGTTAGTAATAGAGAATTATGGTCATAAAATTGAGTATAAGGAAGTACCTTAACTACGCAATTTTCTAGAACAACTAGGAAAAGAGCATTCGCTAAAGCCTGATCTAGTCTTTCTCTTATAGGTGTGAATATCTAGAAATCAACGACCCTTTCCATGTAAATCTCAGCCCCTGAAACCCAAATTCGAGAGCCTACACTCCATAACTCGCTCATTGAACCATTTGATTATATTATAATTACATATCACACTACCACTTCATTCCAGAGGAGAGAGGATGTCGTTGAAGTCACCGTAAACTATCCAACGTTTCTTGATGGTTACAAAGAGATTTTGAAGTTTGGTCTAGAGAGATGCTCGAAGATTAGAGTGAGAGATAGTTATACGTCATATTTCTGCTATATATTTCCACTGTGTGATGACTGTTTTGCATTTTGTTTATGAGCTTAAATGTGTTTGATATGACAATTTTTGAGTACATTCATGCATACGTGGAAATAGAGATTAGTTGAACTAAAACTTTGTATCTTAGAAGTTATCTTGCACATAGGCGTAAAATGAACTTAATTCGACGCAATCCTAAACCGACATATCAATGCCGACTTGATGCTACAACATCGTGAGTATATGTTTCTACGTTAGCATTGTGATGTCGTTTTGATGCTACAACATCACAAGATCTGAGACGTTATATTCTGTTATGCACTGATCTTTTCTTGAGATTAGACGTAAGATAATTGCAAGAAATTGGGGCGAACAGCTAGAAGGAGTTGACATGATCGAGACGGAAATAAAGAGTGCGAAGAATTAGAATGAAAATCTAACATAATCTCACAAAATTAAAAGAGAATCAATAAGACAAATCTGGGAGTTGGGCCTAACAAAATTGAAAAGCCTAGATCATTAAATGTATGATGCAAAGTTCCTAACCATAAAAGGAAAGACGGCCAAACCTAAAGGAGTCAGCTGAGAATTGGATTAATGAAGAAAATATCAGAAGTACGTTGAGAGCTCGGTAAAGGCCAACTGAAACAAAAGTTAGGTTGAATTGAAGAAGACGTAGAGGCGTTACATGACAGACATCCTTTGTGTCGTTGAACCCTTCGATGATCTTTCTTTGTTTTAGTTTCTTCTTCTTTGTATTCATGGATTATATTTTACTTGTTTCAGTTGTGTTCATGTCATCTGCCATGAACTAAATTTCCATTGGCTGAGCAAGGATGAAACCTTAGTCTATAATTCAAACCCAAATTGCAAGTTTTGATTTATATAAATTCAATTTGCTTAATTTTGTATGTTATGTCGGTCTTGTGTGTTAGGTGGCCACTAACAAGCAAGAGTTGTGGCCTTAGCTTACTAGAAGGGAGTTAGGGTTATACCTCTGTTAAGCAGTGTGTGCTAGTGGAGTTTATGCAGAAATCTATCTAAACTATAAACTAAAGGAATGAGTTTATTTCACATACTCATTATACTTAGGTTAAAATGATATTTTGAGCTTGAAAATCTGCATTGGAATATGGGAGAAGTAGAGTGAAGAGTGTAGTTACAGGATTGTGGAAGCTTCTGTATAATTTAGTGGTAGGTTAACTGGATAACTTTGTTGTAGGTAGTTTACTGTAGCATTGCGGAAGCTGTTACAGTACATTGCTGTAGCATTAGAATTAAAGAAATCTAAGGGTGAAATGCAATTTAAGGAGAAATCTAAGCTCCGTCTTTTTGAAATCTGATTTATCTCATATGTACTCATGATTATTCTGTTTTACTAAGTTTGTTTTAGTAGTCAAACCAAACCTTTATATTTTACCAACACGAAACTTTTGATCATTAACTGGAAACTTAAACCGGTATTTTAGTCTCTGTGGGACGATACTTTACTTTCCAATTTATAACTTGTTCGACTGGATCACTTTCCATAAGAGTATTTTGACCAACAAGTTTTTGGCATCGTTATATGAGCAGCTCTTGCTCTACTGATCGATCTTGAGTCGTTTGATCCTAAGATCAAATGAACGTATAAGCAAAGGCGTAGAAGGCAGAAAAGAAGAGATCGTCTTAATACATCAGCACACATGGAAGACGACCAAGGAAATCCTAATAGAGATCGAGCCGAACAATATTTGCTCAATGCAGATAGCGAGCAAGTTCCACCATTGCAACATGTGGCTAATGGAGATAATCTAAACAGAGCCATCATGGGGTTCAACACACTACAAAAAAATCAGTTTTAGCGACGGAAAAAATCCGTCCGCTAAAAAGGATTTTCCGTCGCTAAATGAATTTGCGACGGAATTTGCGGACGGATTTAGTCCGTCGCAAAAATCCTCGTCACAATTGCGACGGATTTCGAATATCCGTCGCAAATTTCAAATTTAGCGACGGAATATTTTTCCGTCGCTAATCCCACAGGTTAGCGACGGATATAAATCCGTCGCTAATCCATCGTGGGGTTAGCGACGGATTCAAATCCGTCGCTAACCTCGTGGGATTAGCGACGGAATAAATCCGTCACTAATCCGGAGTTATGACGAATAAATCCGTCGCTAACCTCAGTGGATTAGCGACGGATTTATATCCGTCGCTAATTAGCGACGGAAAAATATTCCGTCGCTAAAAGCTTAGCGACGGGGATAGTAATCCGTCGCTAAAGCCATTTAATATTTTTTTAATTTGGTTTTTTTTTTTTAAATTTTTTTTAAAAAAATTATTTATTCCTATCACAAATATTGATTTTAATTTTTTTTTGAGAAATTAATAAAACATTTAAAAATATAATAATAAACCCGTATATCATAAAAACGTGAAATAACAATCCGAAAGAGTTTTACACATCGAAAACAAAATATAAATAATATTGTTTAAAAGAAAATCTACTACAATATAGTCTAAACAAAGCAAAGATCATCATCATCATCAACACCACCATCATCATCCGCACCACCAGGAGCCGCCCCTTACCCTTGTCTTTCATTAGGATAGGAGTTGAAGCCGCATCTCCTCATCATCTCCTGTTGCCGAGTCATCTCTGCTGCATCATCTCGCGCTTCATCATCTCCTCGTTCTTGAAACATCCGTCCGCTTCATCATCTCCTCGTTCCTCAATCATCCGCCGCCTCATTATCTCCTCGCTCCCGAGTCATCTCGTCGCCTTGTCCGCTCACTCACCGCTTGCCGACTCATCTCTGCTACCGCTTGCTCCTCCACCAATGCCTTCATCTTTTTTATCTCATCTACAAATGTATTAGGGAGTACGTTTATTTTTTGTCCATCATTTAAATAGACCAGGAATGAAAATGTCACAATCAATAGCAAATGTATAACGTTTACCTACAGAAACACCTTCAGTGCCGGATGAGGAGCGCTTCATTTGCTTCAGTCGGCCCGCAGAGCCACCAAACCCAAAGACTCTCCCTTTCTTGTTAAATCCGCCGCAGCCTCAAAGAACGTACTCTCGTTATCGGAGTAAGACGATAAGGGGTCGGTCCCACTGCGAGGCTCTATCCTCGCGACGCTTATGAAAGGTTTCCTACAAGGAAAAAAATACATAAATAAGACGTGTGAAATAATATAAATATAGTGGTGCACGAAACAAATAATAAATGCAATAAATGTCTCACCGCTATTTGCTTTGCCTTGGGGTTAATCCATTGCCTCTCACTCCCTTCGATCGCTTGGAATGGGTCCGCTCAAAGGTAACCCACTCAATCGATCCCGCAGAACTTCCCCGACTCGCCCGCAAACACAAATGATGACCTTAATTAATTACTTCACAAGACAAAATATTGAATACATAAATAGAAAATAATTGTACTCACAATTTTTCGTCGATGCTCACTAATTGAATGGAGCCACCAACATATGACTCCCTTCCATTCCGGCCCTATTTTGCTTATTTTTGTCACTTTTGTTATGAAACTTGGGATCCCGGGCCCATTTTTGAATTAATTCATCTGCAGTGTCGGGTTGAATCCAATCTTGCTTACCTCTCGTGCCTTCTCAATTTATAACACCTCTCGTACAACCACCGCCTCCCTTATAGTTATAAGATTTTTTCGATTTTCACGATCTTCGTGCAACGTCTTATACTCACGCAAATCAATAATGAATAATTAGTGCTTTAAATTTTAAAACCGCTTAATGATAAAACACACAACTTACCAAGAACTCTTCGAACCAACGATCCCGATTCGCCTTAGGGATCTCGTGTCCAACGCCTCTTGGCCGATTGAAATTACGGAATATTTGGTTCGAGATCCAATCCGCAACCCGATTATAAGGGTAAAATCTGAAGACAGAGGACGGGATGCAAATATTAGCATACCAACTAAAGGTAGAAAATCGTAACATTACTGGTAACTTTACATGACTTACTCGTTGTCGCCTGCAGAACGGATCCAAAGCTTCCCTGTCGCAGGATCTACCGTTCCCCAGATGGGTGTACTGGAGGAACTACCTTCTTCCCTAACCTGGCTCTGAGGCGACGTAGTGTGCTGAAGGAAAGAATGTCAACTATATTGAATATGTTTGTACATAGATGGTTAAAGAGAACTTAACATATGTAAATCAATCGTAAATTGTAAAGTAAACCCGCGTGCCCCTTGCCGTGGATCACCGGAAGTTCCCGGCACACGTGCACCGCCCATAAAAGAGTGGGGGTCGTCGAGAAGATGACATATGAAGTGACGGTGAAGATGACATATGAACTGACGGAGAAGATGACATATGAACCGACGGTGAAGATGACATATGAACTGAAGGTGAAGATGAGATATGATCAAGCGACGGCAACTCGGGGAACCGGAGAGCTCCTTCGCGAATAGAGGGGGCAGATGGCGTCGCCCTACCCCCTCGATAGGACGGGCCCGAGATCGACCACCACCACGTCCACTACCCGAACGCCTCCCCGTATGCTCCATCTCCGAACACTCATAAACATTATGTCAAAATGTATATAAAGTTAAGAAATTTAATTAATGACACTCGGCGAAGTAGGATGTATCTAGTATAATATATCGTCATAGACAAAAACTAACACAAATCAATCGGACGATTCCTGTTCTTCGACCTCGCTTCCATGCCTTCCTCCGGAGTCTCATAATCGTCGAACTCGATTCACTATCGAAAAAAATCTCCTCCGCTCATCGTCTCGATTCCTCATCGTCAATTTGAATAGGAATCAACTCTAACTCCGCAAAGAGAATCGAACAGATTGCTCGGTATATCGTCGTCGGCAACGTTTACAGCAAGACATGTTCCGCATCGCTTGGAACGGTTCCTTCATACCGTCATTTGTTTCCGACTCTTTCGACTTGGGTATAATATTTCGTGCTTTGGTTTTGATAACTCCCTCCATCCCGGCGCGATGTGGGATATGATGTATAGTAAACTTGTTCCGCCCGTTGAGCAAGGATGAAAGGGTCATAACCAACTCGTATATCTCCTTGTCCACTGGATCTCAACATTTCCATATTTGTCCACTTTTGTCCCACGCGGACGTTATCAAACCACTCACATTTAAAAAGGGTCACCAACTTGTCCCACGGGTAACTCACCTGAATTATGTCGCTAACTTCCCGTAGTAGTCGCCCTCCACCCCATCAACTTGGTCACCTCGACAACATACACCGTAATTGCAACATACAAGACTCGCATTCGCTTCAACAGCTTGAAAACCGATACCCATTAATTAAATATTTGTTGCACCGGTAACAACTATTGTAGCTCCATAAGATAAACTCCATGCAACTTCATTGGGATCTCGTGGATTTTTCACGAAGTACTCTCGAAACCATTTTGGAAACTCCGAGTTCGTGAATTGATCAACTTGGGATTCCGACATTGAAGGATTTTCCGATCGGACCAAATTAGAGAAGGATCGTAAGAAAAAAATGAAGTTAATACTTCAATACTTACCGTAATAAGAAAAAGAAAAGAAATCTTACTTTAAATACCGGGCGGCCTCTTCACAAGCTTGTTAAGAATGTACCACTCCGCTACTTGCTTATCTCTTCCGTCAAGAGTTGACCTCCAACGTTTTCCCACGACTCGGCCTGGAAAATTAAATATTGATTTTTGTTTGCTCGTATCACCGCCATCGTCGTTGCGAGACACCCCTCTCCAGCCTTGATATCGTTTCGGGGGATAATAGTATGACGCAAATTTTGTCGCCTTTCGACTAGATAAGCTTCGCGATAGATCCTTCAACGTACCTTGGATTTTTTATCTTCTTCTTAAGTGTGCGTAAAAACCCGCAATGGACAATGAGAGAGTATTTATAAACTAAAGTATCATGTCCTTCAATTAATAAATGTGCGAAATAAATATATATATTACCTCTCAAACGGATACATCCACCTATATTGTTGTGGCCCTCCTACCTTTGCTTCGTAGGCCAAATGAACAGGCAAGTGTTCCATTGAGTCAAACATGCTTGGAGGAAACACCATCTCTAACTTGCATAGCATTATTGGCATGCTCGTCTCCAGTGTGCCGTAACTTTTCAACACTAAGCTCGTGGCGTATTTCTCTAAAGAACATGGAAAATTCAGTCAGACAGACCATATATGCTTCTAAGTGCTTTTGAAGGCCCACTAAGCAATCTCTGAAAAAAACATGACAATCATGACTCTTCATCCCGAATAACTTCGCCTCGTGCATGTTGACACATCTTTTCAAGTTTGACGATAACCGTCCGGGAGTTTTAGGTCTTTAACCCATTGTAACAACTCTAAATTCTGTTGTTTGTTGAATGTGTACGGCGCTCTAGGTTTGGAAGGCCGTCCCGTGCCATTCTCGCACCAAATTCAAATCGCCTTCGCAAATCGCTTCTATGTCCAGGCCTTGCGTTGATCGTGTCCTTCGTCTTGCCCTTGGTGTCCATCACAAGTTGCTCGAGAATATTGCAAAACACATTCCTCTCAATATGCATGACATCGAGATTGTGTCTTAACAATTGATCTTTCCAATATGGTAGCTCCTGCATATGCCGCGTTTGTTCCAATGATGATCAACGCCGTATCCTCAAAGTTGGCCGGAAGCAGCCCCCTCTTCAACACTTTGAATGTACTTGACCCCGTCCCATACTTCTTCGCCACTTAAACGACGAGGTTGATCTCGCTCGTTCAACCACATTCCGCGTGAAGTCTTTTCTATTTCTCCTAAACGGATGATCGTGGGGTAGGAATCGCGGTGCCTGTCAAAACCAACAAGACTTTGTGACTATGTTCCAAGGTAAAACCCCCGTTCGCTCAAGACATACCGGCATGCAAGCTTTCCCGACGTTTGCCGCCCACTCAACATCCCATATGCAGGGGAAGTCATTTATCGTCCACATTAAGGCGCATGCATTGTGAAATTCTGTCTCAATGATATATCATACGTTAGAACCCCTTCATCCACAATATCTTCACTCCTATCAAAGGCCCGAGGTACACATCTATCTTCTTTTTTTGGGTTGGATGGCCCAGGATTAACGCGTTAAGAAACAAAAATTCTCTTCTCATGCACAAAGAAGGTGGGAGGTTGTACGGTGTCACAATGACAGCCAACAAGAATAAATCCTACCCGTAGTGTCGAAAGGAGCGAACCCATCTGAACATAGACCAAGACGAACATTACGGGGATCCATAGCAAAAAAAGGATTCGCCTCAAATTTACGCTAAGCTTCGGCATCGATGGATGCGTCACAAAGTTTTCATCCCCGTGATGCTCCTTGCCATCTCATGTGAGCAAATGCTTGTTCCGATGCATACAATCTCCAAGTCCGGGCACGAGAGGAAAGTACCACATCTTGCATAATGCTTGAAGGGTCGTTTTCCTTCCATTCCTCACAATTTTATATCTGTCATGTCCACAAATTTACAATTGGTCACCAAAGATCATCTTTGTAATACAACATACATCCTATGGGGCAATGAATTTTTTCACATCCAAGCCCTAGCTCTTTCACCTTTTTTTTGCTTGATAAAAATCCTTTGGCAAATTATTGTCTTTGGGAACAACCTTACTCATGATCTGCATCATTTCGTTGTAATTCCTCTCACTCATGTGGTGATCAGTCTTCAAGCTTAGTGTTGCTAGGGTAGCCGATAGCGATGAATATTCACTATTTTCGAAGTGTTCACAACCTTCCCACAACGGACGTTGCGCTTCTTGAAGCATTTTATAGAACCTATCGGCTTCTGGATGAGGATCCTCTCCCATGTATGATGGTTGATCGCATGTGTATCGGTCTCCTCTCCCATGTATGAAGGTTCAAGATGAGTAACGGATCGAAATATTGGCCGATCGACGGTCCCGCAGCAGTCCATAACCAACCGCCGATATTGATTAAGGTTGTCTCGATGACTACTCGTCCCCGTAATAACCACTTTCCAGATCTGGCTTTGACTTCGCCATGACATTCCCAACACTCATAATCCTTCATGAATCCCTTTTTACACAAATGGATTTTCACCGTCTCCGAATCTTGAAATCTTAAACATCTACATTTGACACATGGACAACTGATCGCCCTACTTGAATTAGGTGAATGTGCCAAAGCAAATTGGATGAACTCTTTCAAACCCACCAAGAATGGTTGAGTTAGTTCTCTTCTCTCGCTTAGACGATTGTACATCCAACTCCTATCACGATCGCCCTCCATACTTCCTAGCTATGGCAATTACTAATCTAATTAACATCTCATTATGCCACAAATATATATATATATATATAGAAGCCGCCAACCAATTGACACTTACTCAAGAAATTAAGAAACCAACACATGCATTGAACTAATAATGTAATTTTATAGTTGTAATAAAATTCAAGGTTAATGAATTATAATCTTTTAATTGTTCAAATTATCCATCCATATGTATAACTTGTTGACGAATTTTTCACAAACAAAAACAAAAAGATAAATAAAATATGTAATTCATATTTTCTAATTACATATTTCAAATTCTATATATTACATATACGAAATTCTATAATAAAATAAAAAGTTATAAATTAGAATACTCTAAACCCTAATAAAATAATTATATAAATTAATATATATATATATATAAATAGAAATAGAAATATATAAAATAAATAATATTATATCCTTATTCTTATTTTTTTAAACAAAGAATATACTAATTAAATATTCTTTTTTTTTTTTACAAAATTAAATATTCTAATAAATTGAAAAATGGAATAGAAATATTTATTAACATATTATAGATTATTAAAAGATACTTCCTAAATTGACATCTTCCTCAAACTTAGTACATAAAACTAGTTTAATTAAGATACATATATAAACGCAATATAATAGTAGTAACTTAAAAGGTAAAACAGAATCCGATGTTCACCCATAAAAAGATGAAATTATTTCATGCATGTACACAAAATTAACAACACGTACACTTTATTTTTTTTACCACAACATAACCATATACATAAAATTTTCGGAGATATAAGAGGTATATAACTAATAAAGACAACAACATTATAACTATTTTAACAAGAAAATTTACGACATCAAAATCCACGCATGCAATTGTAGGTTTTTTAGGTTTTCAAATTTTTCTACCCGATTTATCATGAAAGAACGAATATCAAATATTATAGGAAGTTGTTAGACTTACCTGGAGGTTCACCACAAGTAAGGAGTGCCGAAGGTTGTGAGGGCAAGAAGGAGCAGAGGAGGACCCAATAACGAACTAGAGACCACCTAACTCACTTGATCTTCGCCTCCAATACACCAAAAAATTTTGACCTTTAGTGATTATACTACTTTAGGAAAGGTAGAAGAGAGTAAAATAAATAGTCATAGTTCTCACCTTAATCTTAATCTTTCTAAGCTTCTTGGATCTTTGTAGGCCGCAACAAGGAGGATCGGGAGCAACCGGAAGAGGAAGGAGAAGGGGGTGGGGGACGATGGAAGGAGGAGGGGGGAGGGCCGGCGGTGGAAGGGGAGGGGGAGGGCCGGCGGTGGACGGGGAGGGGGGAGGCTCGGCGGTGGAAGGGGGTGGGGTGGGGGGTCGAAAATGGAAAATGGGGGGGGTCGACGATGGGTGGGCCGGGGGCAAGCGACGAGGGAAGGAAAATGGGGAGGTGGAAGGGGAGGGGGAGGGCCGGCGGTGGAAGGGGAGGAGGAGGGCCGGCTCGGCGGTGGAAGAGGGAGGCCGGACACGGTGGTGGAAGGGGGGTGGCGTGGGGTCGGATCGTAAATGGAAATTGGGGGGGCGACGGGTGAAATGGGTAATGGGGTAGCGACGGACTCTTCGTCCGTCGCTAACCCCAAATGGGGTTGCGACGGACGAGTCCGTCGCAACCCTGGCTAAGGGTTAGCGACGACACTCGTCCGTCGCAACCCCCGGGGGGTTGCGACGGACGGAGTCCGTCGCAACCCCCCACTGGGGGTCGCCACGCCCGGTGGTCGTGACCCCGGTGGGGGTTAGCGACGGACAGATTGTCCGTCGCAACCCCACCGGGGGTTAGCGACGGACAGAGTGTCCGTCGCAACCCCAAATGGGGTCACGACCACCGCCGGTGGTCGTGACTCCCACCGGGTTAGCGACGGACAGCCCGGTCCGTCGCAACCCCCGGCCCGGGGTTAGCGACGGATACGGATTGTCCGTCGCAACCCCAATGGGGGTTAGCGACGACCAGACGGCTGGCCGCAACCCCCAGGCTGGGGTTAGCGACGGACGGCCCGGTCCGTCGCAACCCCCCAACGGGGTTAGCGACGGACAGAGTGTCCGTCGCTACCCCCACCGGGGTCGTGACGCCCGGTGGTGGTCGTGACCCCTGGTAGGGGTTAGCGACGACAACTTGTCCGTCGCAACCCCCAATCAGGGGGTTAGCGACGGACATCCCCGTCCGCAACCCCCAAATAGGGTTGCGACGGACCCTTAATCCGTCGCTAATTTTCAAAAAAAAAAAAAAAAAATTTTTTTTTTACTCAAATTTGCGACGGATTTGTATTTCCGTCGCAAATTCTCAATTTTTTGCGACGGAAAATTTTCCGTCGCTAAATCCGTCGCTATTTCCAATTTTTCTAGTAGTGACATTCCTAATTTGAATAGACTCAATTTTGGGATACGTCTAATGTACATCACTGTGACATAATTTGAACCAAAACCCATTTTGTTCTAGATGCTACTAACAGTAGGACAGTTCAGCGAAATGCCATTAGAAGACCCTCATCTCTATCTCAGAATGTTCATGAAAGTATGTGATGCTTTCAAGATCCCATAATTGCCAGTTGATGCTCTCAATATTAAATTGTTTACATTTTCACTCAGAGATAAAGCTAAAGCTTGGTTGAACACTCTGCCAACCAATTCAGTTACTTCCTAGAATGACTTGGATGAAAACTTTTTATTGAAATCTTCCCACCAACCAAAAACGCCTAGCTAAGAAAAGATGTTACTAGTTTCGGCAACACTTTGGAGAATCCACATATAAGGCCTAGGAAAGGTTCAAGGACTTGTTAAGAAAGTGTCCATAGCATGGAATCTGACCATAAGTGCAATTGGAAACTTTCTATATCGGGCTAAATTCACAAACAAGATCTATAGTTAATGCATTTATAGTTGATGCTGTAACACCCCACTGTTCTGAGCCCAGAACAGAGTGGCATCTTCACCTATTATGAAAAGATGTAATATTTAATGAAAACTGAAAACCACTGGCTAGTTTTGGTTTTTGCAAAGAAAGCCCTTCTTTAAAAAGAAATTTCAAAATAATAAATAAATTCGGTTGGGCTTTTCTGAACCATTTAAAACTTTTGAAAACATTCTATCAAAGGTTCAAACTTGTCATTAAAATTGCATCATACTTAGAACCTTGTCAAAATTCATCGAAGTTTTTCCTTATTTCTCCAATTAGTCTAACGCTCTACTAATCGTTCACCATAACTTGGGCTTGTTACATACATGCCCGCACCTCGCAAAGAATCGTTAGCAAGATATATATATCTTGCTACTTCTACGTAATCATGTGTATCTAATTAAATATATACATCCCAATAGCCACATATGGCTTCCTCGAAATAATAGCTAAGTCATAAGGAAATAAAATTATTCATATACAAAAGTGAAACTATATGTTTCAATCTGCATCATCAACTCCACCTTCTTCTCAAGACCAATCAATATCTACGCCCTGCCTCTTCCTCTTTGCCTACTAGTCTCATCCATTTCCGGATTTATGGAAGGCTCGAGATTCAAATAAATGAATCCCAGAGTAACAGGTTAATCTCAAATTCTAGCATATGCAATACATGTAAATTCACCAAATAGAGTAGTCCACACAGCATTTAAAGCATTCAAATTCAAGTTCAAGTTCAAATTCAAATTCAAACAACAAGTATTACATACCAAGTACAATGCAAATTTGTAATACAAGTGTTGATTCAAAGATTTCAAATACCTTGGCGCAAGGAAATTCATTTGGCAATTCAATACCAATTCAATGAATGCGTAGGGCCCCGCCTAGCCACCGGAAGTTAGCCCCATGGTCGGCCCTTCCGCTCAATCGAGCCACGAGTGGTGCTGGCCATATAGGCGGGACATACAGATATGGCATACAAAAACATATATAGCTATGCAAAGAATGCGAGATTAAAGTTACTACCTATTGGTTTTACCGACAAAACCCCTTCCACCAGATTCTTAACACTACGCTTGTCCTTCAGACACGGGCAATTCTCAGGTCCTATATTTAACATTTATACAGTGATGGGTCATTAACCAATCCAAAAATAACTATAAATTCCACTTCTCTAGACCCACCCCAAAAATACTTGTTTTTTTTTAATATCCTTATGACTAGGGATGTATACTCATTGAGACCTATTTTAATTAGATACTATTCACTATGGATAATTATCATCTCAGCCATTTCACCTTGCATTTTATCCAAAGAAACCTTTACTTTAAAGGTTTAACACAATTAACAACTTATGTGACTTTTTAAAGACTTGTCAAAAATTCAGGCTTCCGAGAATTTGGAAAATTCATAACTCAACCAATATTACTCCAAATGGAGTGATTCCAATTTCTACTTAAACCTTGATAAGTCTATTTTCATAAATTAAAGTCACAAAGTTGATTTATGGCTGAGAAAAATTCCCATAATTCAAAACATAAACCATGTCCAAAAATTCTTCAGATTTTCTGACCGAACTTTGAGAAACCATAACTCCTTTAATACTTATCGGATTTCGACGAATTACCTATCAAATTAAACCTCTATGTGTCTACTATTTTACTGGAAAATTTCAAATTTTGATGAATTTTTTAGTCAATCCGAAATGCCACGTCATCCCCTGACTCCAGAAATTTTCCAGAAATTTTCCAGATTTTTTACTCAACTTCTAAAAATCATAACTGGAGTTGTAGACCTCCTTTTCTGGTGAACCAAAGCTTATTTTTAACCTTAAGAAGTGTAATATATCATGTAAAAATTTCAGATCAAAACTCAACCTATAACTTTTGAAAACGCTATGCACAAAATGCCCTATTTTTACGTCATGTTGCAGAGTTGAGAAAACAACACATGCAATTTTATTTTCTGACTTATAGCTCTTGAAAACCAGACTCAAGGCACATATATCAGACATGCACAGCCTTTAAGCATGTTTACTGAGCCAAAGGAACCCAAAAACCAATTTAAAATCGACATGCAAGACTCCCATTATGCTTCAAATTTGACATGCATGTGAAGAAATCACATCTACAACCTCTTCTTGCAAGGTAACATAGTCTCTTATCAGAATCAGGAAATTCTCAGCAGCTATTTCTCTCAAAATCCTCACTCATCTGTCGAAATGGGTTTGAGAATAGGATTAGAAGGCTTACCTTCACTGAAATCTCAGTCTGCATGCGATATATGGTTGGCTTCCCTTCTTCCTCTCGGTATCTCACCTCTCTCGGGCTCTCTCTCTATTCATTTCTGACTGAACAAAAAGGGAATGAAGGAGTATATGCTGACTGCCATCTGAATTTGGTGTGGATAAATAAGGGAATGAAGGAATGAATATTAAGGGAGGAATGGTGTTTGTGTAATCTGAATGTGTGTGTGCGCTAGTTTTGTGTTAGGTGAAGGAGAGGGTGTTTACCGGAGAGAGGGAATGGGGACGCTGAAAAACAATGGAATGGAAGGAGAGAATGGAGAAAAAGAGAAAGGGAATTAATATTAGATGGAGGAGGGGGTTTTGCCGTACGGGAAATTGAAGAGATGGGAGTGTGTTGTGTATAGGTGGCAGACAAATCAAAAGGGAATTGAGGTGTGAGTGTGTACGTGCCTTGTGGACAGAGGGAAGAACACTAGGTGTCAAACATTAAAAATGGAAGAGGGGAGTGTGGGGCCCACTCACTAAAAGTACCATTTGACTCCCAACAAAGCTCTTGTTTGCAATTTTAATCTTATACTAATTTAATTGCAAACATAGTTAGGCCTTAGAAATTAATCCTTAATTCTATTTAAGGATTTTTCTTCCTCAATTAATTACTTTAGGCCATAGAATAATATCTCCAAAATATTTAGGCCAAAATTTATTCCCATCTATTTGTCCTTAATTTTACAAGGAAAAAAATGCCTTAAATCCCAAATAATTAATTTTAAAATAACTAAGGTCAATTTTCCATAATTTATCACATATCATACTTTTAATTCCCAAATCCAAATTTTGGAATGTCACAGATGCATCCGTCAGTGGAGCCCTCTTGATGAAATCTTATAATGAGGCATATCAAATACTAGAACGGATGTCCATCAACAACCATCAATAACTGACAGAGAGGCTGTCTACATCTAGAACAATCGTTGGAGTTCATGAACTTGATGCTATAACAGCTCTTACTGCACAAGTTTCTTCCTTGACGAATATGATCAAGACGATGAGTCTCCTTGTTGGAGCACAATCAATGCAATCCACACAGGTAGACTGTGTTTACTTCGAGGATAATATCTCTACACTCGGTCAATCAATCCTAAATCTGCCAATTATGTAGGAAACTATAATAGGACCAGTAACAACCACCCGTACTCGAACACATATATCCAAGGTGGAGACAACACCCTAATTTTTCCTGGGGGCAGCAAAGATAGTAATCTGGAGATCCTTTGTAATCTAACAAACCTCAACACCCCCTGGATTCAATTAGCAACCAAGGCAACCGCGTCTGGAACCACCTCCTTAGTCATTAATGGAAAGCCTACTCAAGCAATATATGGCCAAGAACGATTTCATCATACAGAGCCAGCAAATGTTCCTTTGGAATCTCGAAAATCAAGTCGGGTAACTTGCTACAGCTCTAAATAAGAGGCCCTCAGGTTCCTTACCTAGTGACATTGAAGTCCTTAGAAATCACGGAGAAGAACAAGTCAAGGCCATTGAGTCGAGGAATGGTAAAACGGTTGAACAACATAATGTATCCAAAAGACCTACTGAAGATGCTAAACCATTGTCAGGACAAACAAGGAAGAGGAAGGAAGCTGTTGACAAAGAACAAAGAGCAGAGCAACTTATCCTAAACTAAAGAAAAATAATAGCAAGACTAGTGCTACAACATTGCCACAAAATCACATACCAGAATTACATACCCTCGAGGGAGCAGACGATGTTGTAGCAAGGCCGCAGCATCAACCTCCAAAACTAGGGCCATCATAGATAGTAAAGAAACTACCTCATTTTCCCAAAAGGTTAAAGAAGCAAAGTCATGAAAGACAATTCAGAAAGTTTTTAGATGTCCTAAAATAGCTGCACATTAACATCCCTCCCATTGAATCTCTTGAATAGATGCCCAACCATGTGAAATTTATCAAAGATATCCTATCTAAGAAAAGAAGACTGGGTGAATTTGAGACAGTGGCGATGATTGAAGAGAGCAGCTGATAAGCACAATTTATGCTATGTTTTCTCTATACTTTATGACTGAATTATATGGTAAATACAAGCTTAACCGCAATCAATCCGAGCAAAAAGGCATTAATTCATGAATATAGTGAACTAAAGGATAAAAACCATTTACATCCTAAACATGTGCTAAGAAGAGGACAAAGTACGAGGTTTTATGAGAAAGACGTATAGCAACGCTGATACTATGCTATAGCATTCTGACAGCATAACAAAGTGCAATATAAGGCATCACCGAAGCTATAGCAAAGTAAAGGACACGATACTATGCGGCATCTGTTTTAATTAGGGATGTCCATGGACCCGATCGACCGGCCGGGGGTCAACCTCGAGGTTTGGTCCAGAGAGGACCTCAGCCGGACAAGCAGCCCCGAGGTCTCGTCCAGTTTGGCACTAGCCCGAGCTCGGACCGGACTGCAATCCAAAGGACTACTCGGACTGGTCCAGGCAGTCCAGGACCTATTTCATTTTTTTTTTTAGTTTTTTCCCTACTTCTTTGGACCAATAATTAAATATACAAACATGCAAATATCTTAAATCCAATCATACATATATAAGAATCTCCAACAACATTGAACAAAAATACAAAATAACAACATTCTATGGGGCCAGACTGAAGAAGAAGACTGAAAAGGGAAGAAGACTCTGGATATTTTTTTGGCCAAAGAAGAAGACTCACTAATGAGTGATGAAGAATTATAAAGAAGGACAAAAGGTTAGGTTAAGTTGTGATTTTTTAAAAAAATATATATATATATATATCGGGCTGGACCAGACCAACCCAGGGGGTCTTAGCCTCTGGATAGAAGTCCGGTTTGACCCGAGCAGACCAGTCCGCCTCATATGGTCCCAGACCAAAAAAAAAATTCCATAGACCGGGTCGGGTCAGAGGACACCGACACTGACTAGGGTTTTTGGACATCCCTAGTTCTAATCTTTTGTCAAGATTGTTTCAGGAAATAATTGCAAAAGTCGAGAAAAGACAGGTAGATTGCTGACGTAACGAAATAGAAGATGTGGAGGATCGAAACTAAAAAGATTTGAAGAATCCCGCAGGATCAGCAGAATCAATCTACTGTGATCAGAAGATACGATGGATCTTGACGGATTTAGAAAGCCCAGCTCACTGGAACTTGCACTGCAAGAAAACCTGATTATAAAAGGAAGGCTAAAGTATAATTTTAGTCCTTTAAGTTTACATGAGGTATACTTTTGGTCCTTTAACTTTATAAAGTATACTTTTAGTCCTATAATTCTAACACCGTTAATTTTGCTAACGGAAAATGTTAACTCAAGTGATAACGGTGTAAATTTAAGTTATGATTTTGTAATTACATGCTATTAAGCTTATGGGTAAATTAAAAAATATATAAAATTTGCATAATTAAATGCTATTAGTCATCATTTGAGTTCGCTAAGTCATCATTTTCCATTAGCAACATTAACAGTGTTAGAATTTTAGGACCAAAAGTATACTTTATGAAGTTAAAGGACCAAAAGTATACCTTATGTAAAACTTAAAGGACCAAAAATATACTTTAGCCTAAAAGGAAACAGCAAGCCAACCCTAGAGAGAGCCGTGTAGAGCCAAAACGAGATTTCACATTTGGCCAGACTCAAGAGAAGAGAGAGAGATTTCACGAAGCACGAGAACTTCCAGGAGCACCCAGCATCCTTTCTTACAGTAAGACGGAGAGAAGAAGAGGTGGAGTGGTGACGTTGTTAGTTCTCTATATGTTTTGATAATAACTGACAATTGTAAAAATGGATTGAGGTTTGTCTTTGGTAAGTTGAAAAACTTACTGTCAAAGGAAAACTCGAGTTTTGCTTTCAAAACTCGAGTTTTGGCTTTGCGAGAGTTGCTCATTTTCAATAAACAAAGCAAAACTCGAGTTT
Organism: Acacia acuminata; assembly: GCA_019022655.1. Classification (NCBI taxonomy): domain Eukaryota; kingdom Viridiplantae; phylum Streptophyta; class Magnoliopsida; order Fabales; family Fabaceae; genus Acacia; species Acacia acuminata. The sequence goes on along the minus strand of JAFJYI010000019.1, from coordinate 2,033,728 downwards.
CCAAGGAAAATTCGAGTTTCCAAGGGAAAACTCGAGTTTTGGTCTTAAAGAGAGTACTCGTTTTTACTTAAAGACAAACTCGAGTTTTGCATTACACGAGACTTCTCATTGCTTTGTGATAAAGACAAAACTCGAGTCTTGATTTGGAAACTCGAGTTTTGACCTTACGAGTCTCTAACTTTTTGATCATATGCAAACTCGCTTTATCGAAAACTCTGCATCTCACTCTGTCATAAGTTTTCTAAGTTTTCTCTAAGTTAAGAGAAAACTCGAGTGTTGATTTGAAAACTCGAGTTTTGACTTAACTCATATTTCACAATGTTTTCATTCTTAAATGGAAACTTGAGTTTTGATATGGAAAATCGAGTTTTGGCCAACATGAGAGCATTACACCTTTTCAATGATTTGAAAACTCGAGTCTTGGATGAAGACTCCAGTTTTGATGTTTTGGACTAAAACTTATACTTCTCATTAAAAGTCCAAAACTCGAGTTTTGGTTTTGGAAACTCGAGTTTTGTGTTTCATTCAAAAATGTGTTCCAAAGGTTGAATTGCGACATTCATCTCTCGTATGAAGGAAACTTGAGTCTTGATATGGAAACTTGAGTTTTGCCTTAAGTGCACAGTTGCAAACTCGAGTTTAGGAGAACAAACTCGAGTTTCAGTCGTAGTGTCTGAAATTCAAATCTGACGAATTTGGAAAACCTTTTTGATTGATCTTAATGCTTCTTATTATCATTCTTATATATTCCTAGCTATGTTTAACCACCTTGTTAGTGAGTTTCAGATGATTTAGAAGATGGTTATTGAAGGTTAGATGTTAAAGCAAAAGCAATATGTGACATCAGCACATTAAATGCAAAACCTAGAAAAGTTGCATACTTTTGGGTAATCCTTCTGCACACGTTTACAAAGGATTAATGTTTGCTTTCCACTTCCAGTAGTTGTCATTCCAATGGATTAATATTCAAGGAGTCAACTCTAAACTTCTGCACAACTAGATTAAGTGAAGATTAGAGAGAGAAGAAGACCAAAGCTTAACCTAACCTTGTCTAATGAAGGCAACAGTTATATTGAAGATTACAACGGTCATTTAATGCTCTCTTGGTATAAATAGAGCTGCATTCAATTCTTCTCCAACCAATACATCTGCTGAAAATGAATTGCATTCAAAGTTCTTCAACTACTTTCGCCACTTGAAAAGTATCTTCTGATACATTAAGCTTCAGTGTTTATCATTATTCATTCTTAGAGAGATTTATTTCATTCTCAATCATTTATTGTAAAGAATCACAAGTCGTGGGACTTGGTGATTGGGTTCATTGATTGCAACTTGTAAGGGGGAGTAAGTTCTAGTGAGAGAATTACTCTTGAGTACGAGTGTGTAATCAATTGAGATAGTGGAAATCCCGAGAGTCCGGGACCGGACGTAGGTCAAGGAGTTGGACCAAACCGTACAAATTGCTTGTGCCTTTCTCTTCTTCTCTTTCACTGCTCACACCTACGCTTTATTGTCGAAAAACAGAGCCATCTGAAAAAGTTTTTGAAATCCCCAACTCACCCTCTCCTGGTGATTTAACTCCACCTTCAGACGTGACAGGGCTTCTTCCACGCCGTCGGAACGTCGTCAAGCTTTCTAATTTTGTTTTAATCTTTTGATCATAGGTCATTCTGTTATTATCTGTTTTGTGTGTCCCTTGTCAGTCATGAACTGATTTTCTTATGGCTGAACGAGGATGATTTCTTAAGTGTTAAATGAACCCAGTTGCAAGTTCTTAATTCAATAAATTTAGTTTTCTTATCAGTGCATTAATTACTAGTCGATTAGCAGAAGATAAGGGCTAGATTTGTGGCCTCGGCTTACTGGCAAGGAGTCGGGGTAGACCTCTAAGAAACAAAGATTGCTAGGCAGTGGGTGCAAGGCTTAACCTATTATTGTAGGCTTCAGGAATGGGTCTACCGCTCATAACCAATACACCCTATTTTGTAACGTTGATCTAACTAGAAAATTTCCATAGGCATATGGAAGGAGTAAAGTTAGCATTAGAAGTATCAGACGCAGAAGCTTTGATAGACTATAGTGGTGGGTTAACTAAATAGCGTTGTAGTTAGTAGCTATGCTGTAGCATTGTGGAAGCTATACAATATAGTTGCTATAGCAATGGGTAAAGCAACTGGGGGATTGAGATACTTAAGAGTGATTCCGAGTTCAGCCTACTTCTTACTGATATCTTCTCAAGACTATGATACTCTATTTACTTTTGTTTATTAGCATAATTACAAAAACCTCTCAAACCAATCATACTTACTTTCTGTTTGCATAACTATTAAAGCAATCGAGCATCACTTCCTGGTATCTCAGTGTCTGTGGGACGATACTCTACTTACACTTTATTACTTGTTTGACTGGTTCACTTGCCATCAACGAAATCAACCAACAAGTTTTTTGCGCCGTTACCGGGGACTGTAGATACCTTTAGTGATTACGCCCTTTTTGCTTAATAGTTGTGATTTATCTAAGAAAGCTCACTCTTTCCCTGTTCTTGATTTTCAGGTACATTCTCTAGTGCATGCGCAACTCACCTTCAGCCAACCTTGAGCCTTACGATTCAGAAATCGAACGCACTTACAAGCAAAGGCGCAGGAAGCATAAGCGACGCAGTCAAACTTTTGACCCAGCAAGCACGGCGGATATGCTTGTCAACCTTGGGCAGGATCGACAAGAGCCACTGATCGTAAATGGGGACAACCTGGTCCCTCCACCTCCAAACCCAGATGTAAACAAAGCTATTATGGAATTCAGGATTCCAGATCTCAAAAAGCTGAATTCAGCCATCACAGCACCGATCCTCAATGCAGGACACTTTGAAATTAAAGGTGTCATGATTTAGATGCTGAATGCAGCCGGACAATTTGGAGGACTCCCATCTGAAGATCCTCACTTACATCTCAAGGCTTTCATGGAGGTGTGTGATTCATTCGTCATTCCAGGAGTCACACTCGACGCCATCTGGATTAAACTATTCTCATTCTCACTTAGGGACAAGGCTCGGACGTGGCTCAACAACTTACCAGCCAATTTCATCTCCTCCTGGAATGATTTGGGGAGCAAGTTCTTGCTAGAGTTTTTCCCACCTACAAAGAACGCTCAACTTAGAGGAGACATCACCAACTTTCAACAAAATTCTGGAGAATCTACCTATGAAGCCTGGGACAGATTCAAAGACCTCCTCAGAAGATGCCCACAGCATGGACTGTGAGAGTGGGTTCAGTTAGAAATGTTTTACAGAGGTCTTGATGGACAAACGCAATCAATCGTTGACGCCTCATCTGGAGGATCCATCCTAATGAAGTCTTATGAAGAAGCCCACGGTTTATTGGAGCGCATGGCTATGAATAGCCATTAGTGGCAAGCAGACAGAGCCACTTCCTCCCGAACTGTTGCTAGAATACATGAATTGGATGCTATGACAACTCTCACAGCTCAAGTATCATCTCTAACCAATATGGTGATAGACTGACCCTTCCATCAAGCAGCACATCGCTGCAACCATCTCAGGTAGCTTGTGTGTACTGTGGCAGATAGCATTCTTATTCTCAGTACTCCGCCAACCCTAACTCTGTCAACTTCGTCAACAACTTCAACAGGAAAATACATACAATCTCGGATGGAGGCAGCACCCTAATTTCTCATGAAATTCTCAAGGTCAACAAGAAGCGGGACAACCATCAAGTCCACAGTACTCGAACAGAACATCAAACCCACCAGGGTTTACCCAAAGAAGCACAAGAAATAGGCGTTGATTCAGACCCGCATGATTTATGTTGACCCTTCTGAAGGAATATATGTCAAAAAACAATGCAGTCATTCAGAATCAGCAGGTGACCTTGAGAAATCTTGAAAATCAAGTTGGACAACAAGCTACTGCCCTCAGCAACAGACCCTCAGGATCCTTGCCTAGTGACACTAAAGTCCCCAGGATCCAAGGAAGAGAGGAAGTCAAGTTGATAGAACTCAAAAGTGGTAAAAGCTTAGAACCCATGAGAGTAACCAAGCAACCTATGGTTGCTACTGATCCGAAATTATAGAAATCAAAGGAGGGGCAAGAAAGTAGTGAACAACTCCTTGAAGACGGATAGAGGCAACCCAGACAGTCATAACCAGAACAAGATATCAGAACCACGACATTGCCTCCACGTACCGCATTGGATGATCACATGCAATACCCAACAATGAATGTCACCGCACCATCATCAAAGCATAATCATGATCTCGGGTCTTCAAAAATGCTAAAACAACCCTCGTCTTTCCCATAAAGGCTACAGAAGCAAGGTCAAGAGAAACAATTCAAGAAATTCCTCGACATGCTATAGAAATTGCACATTAATATCCCTCTGGTAGAAGCTCTGGAACAAATTCCTAGCTATGTGAAATTTATGAAGGAAATTTTGTCCAAGAAAAGACTGCTAGAAGAATTCAAGACAGTAGCATTGACCCAGGACTGCAGTGCCATGCTAACAAATCGGCTACCTCCGAAATTAAAAGACCCTGGCAGCTTCACAATCCCTTGTGCAATCGGGCCTCAATATTCAGGGAAAGCTCTGTGTGATCTGGGTGCTAGCATCAATCTCATGCCTATGTCTATTTTCAAAAACCTGGCAATTGGGGAGGCCAGGCCCACAACAGTTACGCTGCAACTGGCCAATCGCTCCATAGTCCTACCTGAAGGAAAAATCAAAGATGTTCTGGTAAAAGTGGATAAGTTTATCTTTCCTATGGATTTCATTATTCTGGACTTTGAAGCAAATCACGATGTCCCAATTCTTCTGGGAAGACCTTTCATGGCAACTGGGCGTACATTGATTGATGTGGAAAGAGGAGAACTTACTATGCGCATAAACGATGATCAGGTCACCTTCTCAATCCTTAAGACTGTGAAATTCGAAGACCCAGCTGAGAAGTACTGATACGCCTCCACCGGCCTCGCCCTTTCGGGTGGCGGGTTAGAGGGATTCCTTTTAATAATTACCTTTCCTTTAATTATTAAGTACTTTAACATGCATCAGAGTACGCAAGACAGAGCGCAGGACCAGTTTGGACTAACTACTATACTGATAAAAGTAAAAACAACAGAAAGTATAGATCCCTAGAGGGTTAAGGGTACAGTAATCCAAAGTAAACCCCAGAAATATAATACAATCTTCCAAAAGTAAAGTACAAAATACGGTAGGGCATTCCCTACTCTTCACAGCAACACTGGGCCCTACCCTGTCAACAGAGATCCTCACTCGTCGGTATGCTCCCCGTTAGCCAGAAGCGCCCGGAGTCCAAAAGTGGCCCCCGTGAGTAACCGTCAATACTCAAATACTAAATGTGCAAGGAGTATGTAAGTTACCATGCCGATACAATACAGAAATATGCCAAACACATACCATATATGCATCCAGATCATACCACAATAAAACACATAACACAATCCATGAACCCGCATACCGCCTTTACCAAGGCAAGCCTCGTTCTCACTGGACTCTCAACCCGTAAAGCCGCCCTCACTAGGCCAACCTCAGACTGAACTCAACCCGCACAGCTGCCAATCAAGGTTGGCCTCAGACTGATCGTCCTCAGCGCTAGGAATCACACAACACTGTATGCATATTTGGTACAGAGCAAAAACACACATGGCAAACACAAACATACAACAAAACAAATAAAGATATCTGAGCAAAACGGTTACTACCTGGTGTGGTGAGTACTGTCCTTACTCTTTTATTGGGCCCACTGATTTTTCAAGGGTTTCTTGACCTAAATATCATTAAAATACACTTATTCAGTATTTACAAAAATGCCACTACGTTTTTCCTACCAAAACCGAGCCCAACATGATTTTTCCAGAAATTCAGTGTTTCTGATCCAACTTGTAGGATTTTTAATAAATTCCAAAAAAATCATTTTTACATGAGACCAGCGCCATTTGAACCATTGAAATGTATATTTTTCATAAAAAAATATTATTAGACCCTAAAAGTACTTTCATTTTGGCGTGTCTCTCACTCTTCACACCTGGGTCTGATTTCGCCCTGATGCAGGAAGAATTAACTTAGAAAATTTGTAGCTCTCAATAGGTGCATCCAAAATATATCAAATTACCTATCAAACTGATTCCCCAGATGTCTAATGTTCACCTGTAAAATTTCAGCTCAAACAAATATCTCTACTGCTCTAAAAACTTCTTTGAAGCTTCGCTGCCCAGAATCCAGAACATTGGCAGCAAGCCTTTTCTTTGAATTTTTGGGGTTTTTGAGTTAGAAAACTTAAACCATGGCTTAACCCCACACAAAATCATGTTTTAAACACTTTGGGACCATTAAAACTCCAAAATCAGACCCTAAAACTAAGCTCCAACCAGTTGCATGAAAATCCAATGTTAAAGCTTTAAAGATTCGAGTTGTCGGTAGTTACCTATTTCGAACTTTGGATTGGTGGACCAAGTGGTTGAGAGGTTGAGTTGAGCTATGGAAGCTTGGTGGTCTCCTCCTTCCTCTCGTAGCTGGAGCATGAAATTTGGGGAAGAAAATGGTTGTTCAAGCTTTTTAATAATATCCCCAAATGTAACCATTTAGTTCATGTAGCTAATTAAAATTTCTAGTTTAGTTAGAGACTAACCATAATTACTTGGATAATTGCATGTGCAGATTTTTGGACCTTTCTAGGAGCACAAATGGTGTGATTTTTCTGCCCATGATCTGATTTTCTCATTCCAATTTTTATATGAATTATCTCATATGTTTTTCTAGAAAGCTTTTTAACCCACATGCTTTGACCAAGCTTGAATATTCAACTTTTGTCAAATTTGGGCAGATTTCTTGCGCATGGAAATTCCCAAAATCTGAACTCCAATAATTAAATCCATTCTTCCACTTTATTGGTCAATTTCGAGGTCTACCAAATCTTAACGGTCCCGTCGGGTCCAAAAACGCGTCTTTATACTTCTCTCTCGACTTTACCGGATATTCTCCTCTCGCTTGGGTATATTCATGTGGTGTCTTCCCTCTTTCCAAGGCGGCCCCATATTTGTCTCATTCTCGTCCCAAAATAATCCCCTAACCGGGGTCGCTATCGGTCCCCCCTTTTGACGGTTTATCGCCTGTGGGTCCCGTGTCTTGTGTTTGGACCAGAATGTGGATAAAATCATCATTTTTTCTCTCCCTTCTCATACAAAACGAAATTGAATGTCCAAGAGTCAAGGAATTGACCATTTTGCCCTTGCGTCATCATACCGGCTTTATGCCTCACCGGTGTCTTGCCCCGGGCCCGCGCCTTTTCAAACCTTGGCCCGCCAAAGAGTGGATGACCTTTTGAACCTTTCTAGGGTCCACTTTCCTATCTCCTACTATACAAACATCCTTTTCCAGTTAATATTTTTGTTACAAGATTTACACAAATAGTAACCATTCGATTACAGTCAAAATCCTTCACTAGCTACTCAATGATTACAACTTACACTATTTACAACAGCAGGGGTGTTACAAGTACTTAACCTCTAAAGATGACAGCAAAGGCACTGAAGAAAATGGAAGCCTTCCAGTACTACCGCAGCACTAAACTGTTATGGCAAAGTCCGGCTGAAGACTTAAAAGCAAGCGGTATTGGGAGGCAGCCCAACTTGTTTTCTTAGCATAATAGCAGGAGGGAACGAGTCCAGCATGGTCTAGGCTACAACATGATACAAGGCATTTCGGCCCTAGCAGTAATGCGGCAGAAGCCCACTAAACACTAGTCAGGTACACCCCCATCGGCCCCCCCATACGCGTTCTGTTTTGAAGTGCCCTCGTTTCTGCTGCTACAATGGGGCATTGCATCTTTCAGGTGTGGGGAATGGATTAGTTATGTTAATCGGTGATATAATCTACTGCTGTTCAATGTGCATATGCCATACTAGTTCAACCTACATGTAGCTTTTTGCACAAAATAATTTTTTTTCAAATTGCATGATGAAGCATGAACAGATTTTTGTAGCAGTAGGATAAATGTCTGTATGACGAAGTATAGCATGATTGCCTAAGGAAACTGAACCTTTAGGCTTGGAAAATTGACAGTGCTAGCTAATCTGATGCAGGGTAAAGTGGTAGTGAGGAAGTTTAGAGAGTATAGCCCACAAAGGAAGGATTTATTTGAGCCTCATTGTTTTATTCTAGTGTGCATGTCACTAGCCCATGCATAATCCTTGATTTGTCTTAGTTCTTTGATAACCTGTTTAGCATCTGAGTATGAAATTTGTAGGAAAAAGGCATTCATATCATACCCATCAGTCCCATACACAACCCACTTATCATCATTCCCATTTTGCTACCCCATTGAGCTTACACAATAGTGCTATAGCAGAACTAGTTCGATAGACAAATCTGAAGGAAATTGTGAAGAAATGCTAAGGCAGAGTGCTCCTACGAAAAATGCTGCAAAAAGAACTTGTGAAAAGAGGTGTTGTTTTGTATTGCTTAAAAAAAGCATAAAGTACAGCAAGAAATACAAAGTTAAAAAGGGAGGCATTCTGATACAGTGAAAAAAGGACCTGTCTAAATACCCTGCTATAGCACTCCCATCACTTCTCAACTCCACACTCATCTATCCATACCATAATAACCCAAGAAGTCCTTTGGAAGAATGGAGACTCAGATGCTAGGTAGCAAGCTTAGAACTTTAACAATGCTATGGAACTCTAGGTTAGCATGACAAGAGAGAAAGCTAAAATCCCCTTGTAAGAGAGCGTAAACATTGAACCCGAGAGCCTCTTGACACTTCTTCGCCTAAGTAATACCACGCATCATGATACGTTAGTACCGGGCAGTGGGATTGCCGAATAGGGGACAGGAACTGAAAGCAGTTGTGTGAGCGGAGTTATACAGATAGGAGCGCTACGACTATGAGTTTTTGTTTGCTTAATCTTATTTTTCCCAGGAGTGCAAAAAACTAAGTGCGGGGGTATTTGATAAGCACGATTTATGCCATGTTTTCCCTATACTTTATGACTGAATTGTATGGTAAATACAAGCTTAACTGCAATCAATCCGAGCAAAAAGGCATTAATTCATGAATATAGGGAACTGAAGGATAAAAACCATTTACATCCTAAACATGTGCTAAGAAGAGGACAAAGTACGAGGTTTTATGAGAAAGACGTATAGCAACGCTCATACTATGCTATAGCATTCTGATAGCATAACAAAGTGCAATACAAGGCATCACTGAAGCTATAGCAAAGTAAAGGACATGATGCTATGCGGCATCTGTTTTAATCATTTGTCAAGATTGTTTCAGGAAATATTTGTGAAAGTCGAGAAAAGACCGGTAGATTGCTGACGTAATGGAATAGAAGATGCGGAGGATCGAAACTAAAAAGATTTGAAGAATCCCATAAGATCAGCAGAATCAATCTACTATGATCAGAAGATACGATGGATCTCGACGGATTTAGAAAGCCCAACTCGCTGGAACTTGCGCCGCAAGAAACCCTGATTATAAAAGGAAACAGCAAGCCAACCCTAGAGAGCCGTGCAGAGCCAAAATGAGATTTCACATCCGGCCAGACTCGAGAGAAGAGAGAGAGATTTTACGAAGCATGAGAACTTCCAAGAGCACCCAACATCCTTCCTTACAGTAAAACGGAGAGAAGACGACGTGGAGTGGTGACATGACAAGGCTTCTTCCACGCCGTCAGAATGTCGTCAAGCTTTCTACTTTTTGTTTTAATCTTCCGATCATGGGTCATTATGTTATTATCTGTTTTGTGTGTCCCTCGTTAGTCATGAATTGATTTTCCTATGGCTAAACGAGGAGGGGGATTGGAAAAAACGATTAGAGGCAAAGACGCACACCAGAGCAGAAGGAGGGAAGGCTGGACAACAGCAGCTGAGTGTTGGTCGATTTCCTTAATGACAAGTGAACCAGTCGAACAAGTAATAAAGTGTAAGTAGAGCATCGTCCCACAGAGACTGAGATATCAAGAAGTGACGCTCGATTGCTTTGATAGTTGTGCAAACAAAAAGTAAGTATGATTGGTTTGAGAGGTTTTTGTAATTATGCTAATAAACGTAAGTAAACAGTATCGTAGTCTTGAGAAGATATCGCAAGAAGTAGGCTGAACTTGGAATCACTCTTAAGTATCTCAATCCCCCAGTTGCTTTACGCATTCCTATAGCAACTATACTGTACAGCTTCTACAATATTATAGCATAGCTACTAACTACAACGCTATTCAGTTAACCCACCACTATAGTCTATCGAAGCTTCCATGTCTGATACTTCTAATGCTAACTTTACTCCTTTCATATGCCTATTGAAGGTGGAATATCACCTAGAGGGGGGTGAATAGGTGATCTCAAAAATTCTTTTGACGTATGATGGATAAACGATGAAAGTAATAAGAAGGAAAAGAGAAATGACACGTAGGAATTATACTTGTTTGGTCCGAACTCTTGACCTACGTCCAAGCACCCGACACTCGGATTTTCACTATCTCACAAATACAATTACACACTCGCAACTTAGAATGATCCTTTCTCACTAGGACTCACTCCCCCTTACAAGTTGTAATTGTATACCCACACTCAAGATACCACTACCTTGAGATTTGAACAAATGTAAATACAAATGATGAACCTCTCTTATAGAGTAAAATAATGAATACTAAAGCTCAGAGGTATTCGAAGATATGATCAGACTAGAGATTGATCGCTTTGAGCACTTTTCTTTGTGTATGCGCTGATTCGTACTGATGAATTCAGTCCTTCGTGTATTTATAGTAGTTGGAGAGAAAGAGCCGTTTGTAGGATCTGAATTTGTTTGTTTGAATATGACCATTGTTAGCAATTAACCATTCGCGCCAATCTCGCCTTAATTGGATTCAATCCGTTGTCTCTGGTCGTCTCTGTTTTACGGAACTATTGCTGACCGTTGCTAAATCATCTTAAAATCACTCAACATGATGATTAATGATATCACAATAAATGTTGAATGGTGTTTAGAAGTAGTATAAGATCTTTTGGTAATCATCTGGTTGTTCTTCAAGAGAATCATAATTGCAAATATGAATTCTTTAAAATAGAGGAAGAGACAACTCGAGGTAGCAGATCACAGACTCGAGGCAATTGAATTATTGGATTCAAAATGCTTAATTGAGAAAGGTTTTTGACTCGAGGCACAGAGTTTCCTGGCTCGAGGCCGGAAACTCGAGTTGTGTATAAGTGAGACTCGAGGTGGATAGGAATCGAAACGCAGAATGGATTACTCTCTAACTCGAGGCATAATGATTACTGATTCGAGGTAGAATGATCACGTTATTTCAAAATAGAAACCTTCGACTCGAGTTGAACGGATCTGTGACTTGAGGCGATGGCGACTCGAGGCAAGACACTAAGAAACTCGAGTTAGCAATGAGAAACCGAATATTGCTTTTGAAATTTAAAGGACATCGACTCGAGGTGCGGTGACCTTAGACTCGAGGCGAACGTGACTGGAGGCAATATTATGGCTGACTCGAGTTGAAGTGTGAATTTGGTGAAGGATGCTTAAGAGGCGACTCGAGGCGACACTTACCAACTCGAGGCAAAAACGACTCGCATTCTTGAAACTCTCTCGTTGCCATTTAACTCGAGGTGGAACTTCTGACTCGAGGTAAAAAGCTCTCTCAAAGTTCCTATCTTTTTGTCTGCTCCAAAAACTCAAGGTACACCTTCTAACTTGAGGTAAAAACTCTTCTCAAAGTGTGATATAGGCAGAAACCCGAGGCTATGCTGAATTGTTTCCAGAATCACGTGTGTCAACTTTCAAAGACCATATCTCCCTGGTCTGAGATTCTTTTTGGTTGATTCAACTCTTGATGGAAATATCTGTGTGTCAGCTTTCCAATGGCACCTATTTTAGCTCAATTGGATTTGTAGTTTGTGAGATACACTCAAAACATTGAAGCTTGGTTCTGACCGTGAAGGTGATGTTTTTGTCAACTTGTAAAACTCATATCTTTCTTATCTGAGCTCATTTGGACTTATATTATATATCAAAATGACGTGTTGGATGTCTAGTTTCATATGCCACCAGTTTCGTATCAATCCAATACCCGGTTTTAGAGATATGATCAAATTATCAAAGGTCGCCCGAGCTGAACGTGGAACAGAGTGCACCGGTGTTGCTGAAAATGCACTTTAACTCAAGGCATAAGAAATTCTGACTCGAGGTAGGCCCTGACTCGAGGCAGCAAGTTGGTTGCCTCGAGTTAAGTTGTTCCATATGCGAAAATCACTCAAAAATCACCCTGACTCGAGGTGGTGAGTTGTGTGACTCGAGGTAAACATCCTTGATGCCCAAAACACTGTAGCTAGATCTTCTAACTCAAGGTAAATTGCCTGGCTCGAGTTAGCTCATTGAAATTGCTTATTTTCACTCTGATTTGAGCCGTTCCAACTTCCATATCATTGTGGGGACTTCTAGAATCAATCTAGGAACTTGTATGATGATTTTCTCATTCTATAGAGCAAGTTCTTCCTTCTTCAATCTCTCATCTTGATTAATCTCTATAATTCATCTTGGACTAATCTACATCAAATATATTATAGTTAGTCAATATACAAGATAAGTATGATATACAATCTTTTTGCTCTTAATGGCATCTATATAAGACATCATCAAAACTAATCATAACCAACATTCTCCCCTTTTTGATGATGGCAAATACATTAAGAAAAATATGTATGAATATGTAAATATATTAGATCACATATTTTTCTTGCCATTCTCTCCCCTTATTTGACATTAGCAAAGAGATTGAGGTAAAGAAGAAATACAGATGGAGAGGCAAATATGAAAACAATTTTCTCTCCCCATTATTTTCAAAATATAGAGATTAGAAATGCTCATGTAGATTCTGCAGATGATGAATGATTGATGAAGTTCATTCGCTTGTTGTATGCAATTTGGTTGAATCTCCATGGCTTTGCAGAGCTGTTCTCAGCTTCAATGTGATTAAGCGTCAAAACTTCTTCACTTATTGTAAAGGTTTCTCCTTGTAGAGCATTAAGGAAGGTTTTTGCACCGGCAAAATCTCCCGTTGAGTTTTTATCGCTCATTTTCAACAATCTGATATCCCGCAAAACAAAGTTCTAGATACTCCGATGCTTAAGTTAGTAATTATTCATTATCAAAACTATAATTAGATAATATTTTTACTTACAATTCATTGGGATTTACCATTCCCAATTCCCTTCGAATAAATGTGAATTGTTCTTTTGCCAAAGTTTGGTGAAAATGTCGGCAAGTTGCAAGTGGGTAAGAATGAACATCACTTTAACATCTTTCTTTTGCACATGATCTCGATAAAGTGATGTCTCACATCAATATGTTTGGTTCTTGTATGTTGAACCGGATTTTTCGCCAAGCTTATTGTGCTTGTGTTGTCACAAAGGATTGAAATTTCTTTCAAATGAACTCCCAAGTCAGATAATTGTTGCTTTAGCCAAAGGACTTGAGCACAACAACTAGAGGCAGCAACATAGTCAGCTTCATTAGAGGATACAAAACGGTGGTTTGTTTCTTTGCCAACCACGATACGAGTGAGCCTCCGCGAAACTCACATTGTCCACTAGTGCTTTTTCTATCGCTTTATATCCAACGTGATCGAGTCCGAATATGCGACCAAGAATTCTTGTTGACCTTTTGGAAACCGAGTCCAAGCTCCTTTGTGTGTCGGCAAGATAACGGAAAATTCTCTTCACATGCTCGGCATGTGATTCCTTTGGAGCAGCTTGGAATCTTGCGCACATACCCACACCGAATTGGATGTCGGGTCTCGCTTATGGGTCAGGTATAGTAATGATCCAATCATTCCCTATACTTGGTTATGTTGAAGTCTTTGCCTTTTTCTTCATCCGCATCCGTCAGAGAGGCGGTTGAACTCATTGGAGTGTCGGCTCCATTGCAATGTTCCATTCCAAACTTCTTGAGCAAATCACGGAGATACTTTGTTTGAGAGATGAAGATACCATCCTTCCGCCGTTTGATTTGTAAACCGAGGAAGTAGTTCAATTCGCCCATCATAGACATCTCGAATTCACCTCCGCATTTTCTTGGGAAATTCCTCACGAGACTCATTAGTAGAACCAAATATTATGTCGTCCACATATATTTGCACAATTAAGATTTCATTAAGCTTATTAGTTTTAATAAAGAGTGTTGTGTCCGATTTTCCTCGAACAAATTTTTGATCTAAAAGAAATTTACTCAATCGCTCATACCAAGCTCTAGAGCTTGTTTGAGACCATATAGTGCCTTTTTCAATCGGAAAACATGATTAGGATGAAATTCACTTTTAAAACCGGGAGGTTGTTCTACATATACTTCTTCTTGAATAAAACCATTAAGAAAAGCACTTTTAACATCCCTTTGATAAAGTTTGAATCCTTTGATACACGCAAAGGCTAAGAGTACTCGTATTGCTTCCAATCCGCCACCGGAGCATATGTTTCCTCATAATCAATACCTTCTTCCCCGATTATAGCCTTTGGCAACCAATCTAGCCTTGTTACTTGACTATGATTGCAGATTCATCACGTTTGTTCTTGAATACCCATTTAGTGCCAATGACCGGGTGGTCTTTAGGCCTAGGTACCAAGTCCCAAACTTGATTTCTATCAAATTGATGTAATTCCTCTTGCATTGCTATCACCCAATCATTATCTGAGAGGGCTTCGTCAATCTTAGAGGGTTCAATCTCAGATATGAAGGCAGAAAATGTAACCTCATTCAAGGTGCTTTTTCTAGTTCTTACACCTTGATTTAAATTCCCTATCACTTGATCCAAAGGATGATTCCTAATGAACTTCCAAGCTTTAGGTTGAGATTGATCAAGGTTTTCACAAGAGTTTTGAGAATTGTTTTCAAAAACATTTTCCGGATTTTCAAGAGAGGCGGGAGTAGTTTTTGAAAAGAATTGGTTTTTAAGAAGTCTCCTCATCGTCATCTAGGGGCTCATCGATTTCGATTCGTAGAATACAACATGAATTGATTCTTCAACTACACGAGTACGCTTATTGAAAATTCTATATGCTTTACTCCTATTAGAATAGCTAAGAAATATACCTTCGTCGATTTGGGATCAAATTTTCCCAAATTATCCTTACCATTGGTGTGAATGAAGCATTTGCGACCAAAGATGTGAAGGTGAGCTAAGTTTGGTTTCCTTCCTTTGTAAAGTTCATATGGAGTTTTGTCAAGCTTCTTTCGAAGATAGGCTCGGTTTGAGATATAACCGGTCGTGCTCATTGCATCTCGCCCGGAAGACCGTGAAGTATGGTTTTCATTCAACATTGCCCGAGCCATTTCAGTGAGCACACGATTCTTTCTTTCAACCACACCATTCTGTTGTGGTGTCCTTGGGGCCGAGAAATTGTGATCAATGCCGTGAGCATCACAAAATTTTTTGAAAGCTTGATTCTCGAATTCTCCTCCATGATCTGTTCGAATGGTTGAAATGCAAATACCTTTCTCGTTTTGCACCTTCTTGGCAAATACAACAAACAGATCAAATGTTTCATCCTTAGAGGATAAAAATATAGTCCAAGTGAATCGAGAGAAATCATCGACAATAACTAGAGTGTATAAATTACCACCAAGACTCTTAACTCTAGTTGTCCGACTAAATCCATGTGAAGTAATTGAAGAGGTCTATTAGATGAAATTTCAAACTTGTTTTTGAAAGATGATTTAGTCTCGTTTACCTTTTTGACAGAATCACAAATCATATCATTTTTAAAATGTAGTTTAGGTAATCCAAGAACTAAATCTTTTCTTAACAACTTGTCTAGTTGGAACATATTTACATGAGCCAGGCGCTTATGCCATAACCAACTCTCATTCAAGTTGCTAACAAAACAATTTTCAGAATTAACTCTAGGAAGATTTAAGGTATAGCGCTTACCTTCTCTTGATGCTTTGAACAAAGTTTTAAGATTACCTTTGTCAATTGGAAGATCATCCTTGTTCACGATGAGACATTCTTCGAATCAAAAATGATCCAGTTGTTCTTATCGCACTTTGGCTTACACTTAAGAGATTATGACATAAACCTTCTACATAATATACATCTTTGATCGGGGTTTTCCTTTTTCATCAATTTCACCAATTCCACTATCTTTCCGGATTGATTACCCCCAAAGGTCACTTTGCCACCATCCTTTGCATTCATCGTCATGAACTTAGATTGATCTCCCGTCATGTGTCTAGAGCATCCGCTATCAATATACCACTTACTAGTTTTTTATGCTCTCAGACATACCTGTGATTCACATAAGATCAAGCCTTAGGTACCCATCTTTTCTTGGGTCCTTTTGGGTTAGTTCGAGCTTCATGGAATATATAGGTTCCCTTAGGTACCCATTGATAATTACCAATAGGTTTATCTCTTCTATCTTTCTTATGAAAACAAGATAAAGTATTATGACCCTTACGATTACAATAGTTACAATGAGCAAGGGATTTGAAAAATGGACCGACTCAAAGTATTTTAAGTAAGATTTTCCACCACTTTTCTTTTTCCCTTTCTTTTTGTCAAAAACAGGATTATATCCTATGCCTGATCGATCATTCGTAAATCTTTGAGCTTTCAAAATAACTCCGAGCATTTCACTGCCTTTAGTGAACTTCTCAAGAGTTTGTGTAAGTTTAATGTTTTTCTTTTCAAGATCAGGACATTTTTCACAAGAAATATTTTCGCAAACTGAGAATATTTTTAGCTTGTTGCTCAAGCATTTTGATTTTCTTCCTTGAAGTAATAAGCTCTTTTGCAATTTTTTTAAATTCAGAATGCAATTCATTATATTCAGAAATTAGCTCATCATATGTAGGCTCGAGTCACTTACCTCATCGTCGTTTTCAGATTGTTCTTCAAAGAACTAGACAAACATCTGCTACTTCTTCTTCCTCGCTTTCTTCATCGAACTATCTCCCCATATGGCGATACGTAAGCTTTCTTCTTGAAGGGATTGAATTTCTTCTTCTTCTCTTTTTCATTATCTTTCAAATTTTGAGGACATTCTAATTTGTAATGACCTGGTTTTTCACATTAAATGTATAACTTGATCTTTATCTTTGAATTCGCGTCTGTTGCTTGAGCTTCTTTTCTGGAATCTATTTCTAAGACCTTGATCCCTTTTGTAGAATTTTTTGAATCTTCGAACGAACATAGCCATCTCATCATCATCCTCATCTTCCTCTTTGGGTTCTTTCACAACGTTCAGAGCAACACCTTTGTTTCTGTTGTTGTTGATTTCATCCAAGCCCTTCTTGAATTTTAGTTTGCCTTCGTATTCGATAAGCTTCCGAATAGTGCAGCTATTGATTGCATTGATCTCCACGGGCTTCTTCGATTGCTGTGACTTTAGCTTCCCAATCTTTAGTCAAGACATTGAGGATTTTCCTGACTTGAGAATTTTTCTCGTATGTTTTACCCAAGGCTGATAATTGGTTGATCAAATGGGTAAAACGAAATTGAAACTCTCCTATGGATTCTCCGGTCTTCATACGTAACAGATCATATTCGGTTGTCAATGTGTTGATGCGATTTTCCTTTATACCCGAGGTTCCTTCATATGCAATCTCCAATGCTTTCCACATATCTTTTGCACTTGTCGGATTGCAAATCCGAAGTACTCTTGTTGACTAAGAGCACTTTGAAGCATCGAATAGCTTTGCTATTGAGAGTAACAAGTCTTCTATCATTTTCATCGTATTCTTCTTCACGCTTGAATGCTTGAACTCCATCTTTAGTGATCATGGCTTATAATCACCTTTCTCGAACACATTCCATAAACCAAATTCGGTAGCCATAATGAAGACTCTAAATTTGGCTTTCCAAAAGGAGTAATGTTCTCCGTTGAAACCAGGAGGGACGATTGATAGAAGCTCCATCGTGGTAATATTCCTTCCATGATCTTTCTCGGGATGTTAAGCCCAACCGAGAAACCTACGCCCGATACCAAATGAAGGTGGAATATTACCTAGAGGGGTGAATAGGTGATCTCAAAAATTCTTTTGACGTATGATGGATAAACGATGAAAGCGAGAAGAAGGAAAAGAGAAATGACACGAGGAATTATACTTGGTTCGGTTGAACTCTTGACCTACGTCCAGTACCCAGACACTCTCAGATTTTCACTATCTCACAAATACAATTACACACTCTGCAACTTAGAATGATCCTTTCTCACTAGGACTCACTCCCCCTTACAAGTTGTAATTGTATACCCACACTCAAGATACCACTACCTTGAGATTTGAACAAATGTAAATACAAATGATGAACCTCTCTTATAGAGTAAAATAATGAATACTTGAAGCTCGAGGTATTCGAAGATATGATCGACTAGAGATTGATCGCTTTGAGCACTTTTCTTTGTGTATGCTGATTCGATTCGTACCGATGAATTCAGTCCTTCGTGTATTTATAGTAGTTGGAGAGAAAGAGCCGTTTGTAGGATCTGAATTTGTTTGTTTGAATATGACCATTGTTAGCAATTAACCATTCGCGCCAATCTCGCCTTAATTGGATTCAAAACCGTTGTCTCTGGTCGTCTGTTTTACTAACTATTGCTGTCACCGTTGCTAAATCATCCGAAAATCACTCAACATGATGATTAATGATATCACAATAAATGTTGAATGGTGTTTAGAAGTAGTATAAGATCTTTTGGTAATCATCTGTTGTTCTTCAAGAGAATCATAATTGCAAATATGAATTCTTTAAAATAGAGGAAGAGACAACTCGAGGTAGCAGATCAACAGACTCGAGGCAATTGAATTATTGGATTCAAAATGCTTAATTGAGAAAGGTTTTTGACTCGAGGCATAGAGTTTCCTGACTCGAGGCTGGAAACTCGAGTTGTGTATAAGTGAGACTCGAGGTGGATAGGAATCGAAACGCAGAATGGATTACTCTCTAACTCGAGGCATAATGATTACTGACTCGAGGTAGAATGATCATGTTATTTCAAAATAGAAACCTTCGACTCGAGTTGAACGGATCTGTGACTTGAGGCGATGGCGACTCGAGACAAGACACTAAGAGACTCGAGTTAGCAATGAGAAACTGAATATTGCTTTTGAAATTTAAAGGACATCGACTCGAGGTGCGGTGACCTTAGACTCGAGGCGAACGTGACTGGAGGCAATATTATGGCCGACTCGAGTTGAAGTGTGAATTTGGTGAAGGATGCTTAAGAGGCAGACTCGAGGCGACACTTACCAACTCGAGGCAAAAATGACTCTGCATTCTTGAAACTCTCGGGTTGCCATTTAACTCGAGTTACTAGTGATTTTCACCATCTATGTTCTACTCTGTTTCACGTTTCAGGTGGCGAGGTCTGGTAATTCAATGATATCTCCCAAACCAGGAATCAGATTGGGACGAAACCAGTGGCATATGAAACTAGACTCCTAATGCGTCATTTTAATATAAAATTAAAGCCTAAAGGATTTCAGATGAGAGATCTATGAATTGTAGAAGTTGACACTACAATTCACGCCACGCTCAGACATAGCTTTGGTATTTTGAGTGTAACTCACAAACCACACATCCAAATAAGCTCAAACCAGTGGCATTTGAAAGAAGACATAAATATATTTCTGGGGATAGGTCACTTGCTATATTTTGAGTTATATTCAAGTATCTATGGCCTTCGAAAGTTTCAATCAGTTCAAGATGGTTCAAAAGAGCTCAACATACAATGAGTTTGGATTGAGTTGTTAACTAGGCTTGGATAACTCAAGATTAGGACTGGAAACTTGATTCAACAACAATCATAGAGGCAAACAAGAGAAGAATGAATATTGAGAAGAGATTACAACTCGAATCAACAAAGTAGCGAAACCGTTCACAACGTCTCCGAGAATCCCGAACTTGTTGAAATCAATTGATTACTACTTGTTATACTCTTCAATGTTATTAATAATCTTCATGAGCAAGTTTCAATTGATCAAAAGCTCAGATTGAGGATCAATTCCAACTATCAGATGAACTGATTTAACTCGAGTCAAGGCATGGCAACTCGAGTCAACCTCTGACAGAAAGAATTCAAAATTCTGGAATTCAGCAGTAACTCGAGTTATGACCACCAACTCGAGCTATTCAAGAAGACAGAAAGTAATTGGAGCACCTGGCAACTCGAGTTATGAAGGGTAACTCGAGTTACTTGCAGACATAAGAGAATTGACACTTTGGCAACTCGAGTTATAGACGACAACTCGAGTTAGAATTCAATCTGAAAGCTTCTGGCATTTAAAACAACTCGAGTTACATGGGATAACTCGAGTTACTATCTCTGCATCAGAAAATCACGCGTCCGAGATTCTGGATTTTCTTCAAGAACATTCAGATGGATTCCAAAAGAACTTATACTACTTCTTAACATTATTTATATCATTTGTGTATAAGTCTCGGTGATTAAAGTTTGAGATTACATCAAACTTGATAGAAATCAAAATCTGTCATGAAGAAGGAGTTTCAGCAAATTTTCAGAAATTGGAAAGAAGATTGAATTCAATAAGGAACTTGAAGAAATGAAGTTGAATGCTCAAATGCAATGTTCTTCAATGAACTAAAATGCCCAACTTGTTCATCGCCTTCAAATGCTATGACTTGAATATCCCAACGGTCATATTCCAACGGTAATATTTTCCAATGGTCATATACGCTCCAACGGACATATTCAAATTTGGAAGAACAACTCAATGTTCTTCATTGACTATAAAAAGAGAACCATTCAAAAATGGAGACGATGATTATGAGAGCTTGCACTGTCAAGATGCGAACATTTTGAATCCAACATTTATCTCACACACACTCTGTTTTCAATGTTTATATAGTTTACACTAGAGAGTGAAATGATTTGATTGTACTTCAGTGTTTATTCATCTTCTCTTCTGGAGAGAACATTTCTGATTATTAAATCATTGTAAGAATCTCAAGTCGTGGGACTTGGAGATTGGGTTATCAGTTTACAACTTGTAAGGGGGAGTGTATCCTAGTGAGAGGATAACTTCGAGTACAAAGTGTGTAACTGATTGAAAGGTGTATCTCAGTAAGAGATTCGGCTTCACAAGTGCCTGAGTGAACTTGTGCGTTTGTATAGGCTTCTCTTGTGCCCGATTAAACAAGAGGATAGTGGATTGAAAATCTCAAGTGGAGCTTGGGGACTGGACGTAGGTCAAGGATTGGGCGAACCGGTATAAATCTCGGTTGCATATTCTCTTCCCTAAACTCTTACATTTCCAAAGATATATGTTTGATTGACTGACTAATGCTTTATAAATTATTTCGTCATTCGAACTATTTTCAGTAAGTTGCGAAAAGATTTTCAAAGTTACCTAAAGTTTTATCAGACACCCAATTCACCTCCCCTCTTAGGTGATAGCCAAGTCTAACATTTGGTATCAGAGCGGGGCTCTTGTTTAAAGGACTTAACCGTCTCAAGAGTTACAATGGCTAATTTTGGGTATTGCTTGCTTTCTGAAGGTTTTGATTATACCGTTCCACCGTTTTTCAAAGATATTGATTTTTTTGTTTTGGAAAGCTAGAATGACTAGTTTTATCAAAGCAACTAATTTTTATATGTGGAATGTTTTTACAAATGTTTTTGATTTCAAACCAATAAAAGATTGGACAGAAAATGAAAAGAAAATGTTTTTGTTGAACATTAGAGCAATGAAGATTTTATACAGTGCTTTAACTGAAAATGATTTTGAGAAAATTAAGTCATGCTCTAGTGCTAAGGAAATATGGGATACTCTTGATTCTATATATGCTTCTAACAAATATGTTGAAGTTGGATCAATAGACCTATTCCTAAAGCCTACAATAATAGGTCAAGCCTTGCACCAGCCTGCCTAGCAATCACTGTTTCTCATAGGTCTAACCCTAACTCCTTGCCAGTAAGCCAAGGCCACAAATCTAGCCCTTAGCTTCTGCTAATTGACTAGTAATTAATGCATTGATAAGCAAACTGAATTTATTGAATTAAGAACTTGCAACTGGGTTCATTTAACACTTAAGAAATCATCCTCGTTCAGCCATAGGAAAATCAATTCATGACCGACGAGGACACACAAAAAGATAATAACGTAATGACCCATGATCAAAATATTAAAACAAAAAGTAGAAAGCTTGACGACGTTCTGACGGCGTGGAAGAAGCCCTGTCACGTCACCACTCCACGTCTTCTTCTCTCCGTCTTACTGCAAGAGGGATGCTGGGTGCTCCTGGAAGTTCTCGTGCTTCATGAAATCTCTCTCTCTTCTCTCGAGTCTGGCCGGATGTGAAATCTCGTTTTGGCTTTGCTCGACTCCTGCTAGGGTTGGCTTGCTGTTTCCTTTTATAATCAAGTTTTCTTGCAGCACAAGTTCCAGCGAGCCGGGCTTTCTTAATCCGTCGAGATCCATCGTATCTTCGATCACAGTAGATTGATTCTGCTGATCCTGTGGGATTCTTCAAATCTTTTTAGTTTCAATCCTTGCGTTTTTATCCATTTTTTCTACCATTTCTGAAATCGTACAATGGTAGTGCTTTGTTGTTGGGGATTACGTGCCTCCATATCCTGACAGAGATACCTTGTACCGTCACTGTTAGTCTCACTGTGCTGTAGTTCCTTTACATAAGCAAGTATACCAAATCGTGAACCACTATAATGAAAGGTCAAGCCTTGCATCGGCCTACCCAAAAAACACCGTGATAAGTATATATTTTATAATTAAATAAGTCTAGATTATGGGATATATTGGATTGGATTTATTAATATTTTATACCTATTTAATTATCTTTTGTATATTTATCTACTTTTTAATTAAATATAGGATAAAAGAATAGTATAACATAAAATCTATTCATATCCTACTTTATTTTGCGGGAGATATTATTGAAAGAAAAAAGATAGAAAGGAATCCGTTAATATATATATATATATATATATTAAAAGAGAAGGGAAGCATCACCAAAAATCGTGGACCCCACGCCAATTAAATGAAAAGATTGTACAAGCTTCATGCATGCGTGAGTGGAAAGCTGAAATATATATTGTTATAATATATATGACAATATATCATATCTAGCTGAGAAAAGAAATCAGAACCCAAAGTCTATATCCATTAAAAGGGCCGCAACCAACACGGATATTTAAAAAAAGAAGACGCAGAGGCAGGGTAGAGATGTATATAAGTCAAGATGTGTTGACGCAGAGGGGGATTAGAAAAAATGATTAGAGGCAGAGACGCACACCAGAGAAGCGATGAAGGAGGGAAGGTCGATGACAAGCCGGCTAAGCAAGGAGGCATTTTGGTTATCTTCATCATCTCCACTAAGGACGAGAGGACTATGGTGGCGACGGAGAAGCTTTCTCTCCTCTCTCTTTATTATTTGAATCTGAATTCCTTTTCTTTTGTTATGGATTTTAATCTAGCCATGTGTGGCTAGTTTCTTTACAACCTAGAGGAGCTATGAATTTATTTGTGGATTAAATTAGATTTTCATTGTTTAGTTATAATTAATATTAAATTTGGTTACTCAATCTTGTTTAGATTTATCTATTCAGTGATTGGCCATCATTGAATAGAAATTTGAGAATTAGGATTTACCTTGATGAATGGAATTTTAATTAAGTTCTAAGATTAAGTAATATGGGATTAGATCACGATTTAATTTGTGGTTAGGATAGACATATACCTAATGGCCCCATATAATTGTTGAAGAGTGTGTTCGACCTTTGTTGCTTCTTGAGTAACTATGTTAGACATAACAAGTTATACTCAATAGAGGTTTGTAAGCGGACCGACAGGAACTTATAGCTATTTATACTCGAGATTAACAAAATTGATATTAAGGCCAATTAAATTAGTGAAAATAAGGTTTATAAAGATCATAAGGGATTTAATGATTCTAGGTTGCTTGTTTAATATTTTTGGTAGCTAGTTTATTTTGATTTTAGTTTTTTCTTAATTAAACTTAATTTGGTTTGCTCAACTTAAACAAAAGTGTAAAATTAATGTTTAACCGAAGTCATGGGTACTAAATCCTCGTAGGAACGATATCTTACTTACTCTTTATTACTTGATACTGATCCCGTGCACGTGCGGAGTTTTTTTAGGCTATAACATTTTGCCCTATCACACTGCCTATCAAATGTCTAACCTTGACTCCTTTCCAGTAAGCCGAAGCCACTGATCTAGCCCTTAGCTTCCGCTAATCGATAGGAGATAAAAATACTGATAAACAAACTGAATTTATTAAATTAAAGAACTATCAAACTGAGTTCATTCTACACTTAAGAATCCATCCTCGCTCACCGAAAGGAAATTTAGTTCACAATGAGATAATGATCATAAATCATCCATGTATCCCAAGTTAATGCCATTCAGGTAGTCCTCTCTATTTGATAACTTCACCACATGATTCCCGCACCCAATGTTGAAAAGACTCTCAACTCTTCTTTTAGCCCATAAGGTTTGTAGACGTGATAGAAGGGCCTTGTAACCGATGCTCTTATTTAGGAGTTTTACGATCACCGTCTTTCGCCACACTCTATACAATCATTTCTTAATTTTCTTTGAGAAAGTAAAGGTAAGGAAGTTTCGAGTATGGTCTTCCTCAGTTTCGCATAGAAGTAATTTCATCATTTAATTTTTTAAAAATTTAGTGCACAAATAAAATAATGCCTCCCTTTCACTTGCGACGGTGACCTTGAAGCTTTTATACAACAACAAATATTATTAAATAACCTAAAATCACAATAAAATTTAATGATATTTTGCTAAAATATTAATTTTTCCTGAACACTCTTGCTATTGCACTGTTGAAATAATTTGAATTATTAATGAAGGTAAAATATAGTAAGAAAAAATCAATATTTTCTTAAAATTTAAAAACGGATATTTTAAAAACTAAAAAAAAATACCAATTAAAGTGATACTCCATCTGTTTTAAATGCAGGGGCTTATCAACAAATTCCCATAGATTAATATGAATTAAATTGGCTATTTACAAAAGAAAAAATATGTGTTCATTTTTTTCTATAATACACCTCCTTTTAATTGTTTACATTGAATTTAATTGAAATCCCTTGACAAAAAAAAAAAAAATACTTGAAATCTAATATATATATATATATATATATGCCGCCAATAAGGTAATTTAGAAAAAAAAAATAAATGTGCAAGAAAAACATTGATGTTTAGATTTAAAAAAAAATGAATTAGTTAGTTTCTACGTTTAGGATAGACGATAGTAATTATTTTAAAATATAGGGAATATTTAAAAATAAACATTAAAAATGTAGGCTATTTATAAAGATATTTCAGTAAAATAACATAACAATCTATTAAGGAAGTTTTTGGGATCTCCGATAGAAGGAATGAAATATTAAATTAAGTATATTTGGGGATCGATTTGGACGAGGGATTTGGAGTGGGATCGATTAGGAGTTTGTGAGAGATTTGGATGAGGGATCGAAACAAGGGATTTGGAGGAAGGAATGATTTGGAGTGGCTGATCGACGGGTTGGGACGGAGACACGGAAATTAATATTTTAAATCCTATAAATTGAAATGATTTAAGAAACTTTGGCGTATATGGGAAAAAAAAAAAAATTTCAATTTCGGGAAAATATTAATTTATTAAAAAAGTAACATGTAACTTGCTTTGTTAGCCTTTAAGTGGTTCTTAAAAATCTTAACCAACTACTCTAATCATATAAGTTCAACTAAAAGTCCTATACTTTTTATATATTTTTTAAATTTTTTATGGGTTCACTTGCCCCCATAAAAATAAGTGTATTTGCCCTGTAGTCAGGAGATACTTCACGGTATTTCAAGCACCTCATACTATGCATTTAACTTAAAGGAAAGCCCCACTATTGATGAGAACTGTATGCAAGTTGATCATTCTTTATTTCACACGAGACAGATAAAAGAACTCAATTTAATGGAAGCAAGGAATCATCCTGTTTCTGATTAACGTGCAGAGATTGTTATATGAAGAATTTTTCTTCAGAGTTCACGTGCCGGGGTTTTACTTTGTGCCTTGCAGCTCAGAGCACGGTAAGAAGCTGCAATAAAATAACACTAGAATAACTCCCCTCAGATTTGTCAGATGGTGGTGGGTCTATAAAAAGAACAAAGCTGAAAGCACAAAATCCAATGTAAATAGTCTAGAAACAATCCTAGGATTCTAATTTAATGTTGAAACAATCAACAGCCAACTTGAAATATAATAGTAAGTAGAGCAGCTTCTTTTCATTCTAACATCAGAGAGCATTGAATAAAGTTTATTATTGGATAAGGAAACAGTAGCTAGCACGCAATTACAAGAATGGTGTTCAAATAAAATGAAGTTATTTAATGGCCATATGTGCAATGGATTCGGATTTTGATATTTGGATCCTAATTATAGGAGCAAATTATCAGAATTTGGAAGGATTAAGGAGGGAAGTTAAATTAGTTAATTATATGTATTTTCCTAAAATACCCCTAAGTGAGGAAATACATAACCAAATGTATTTGAGGACTTACGTATATTTCCGAAACATCCTTTTCTAAGTGAAATGTTTAAAATGTATATTTGTGAAATCCATATTTATTGTCCGATTGTGAAGGAAAATATTTTTTAAATTTTGCTTCACCAAATGAAAAAGGTATGACACTTGTATTTTTTTGTGTTTATCATATTGTGTATTTTGAATCAAACTGTTTACTTATTCTCTTTCCTCAATAAATTACATATACGTAAGTCCTCAAATACATTTGGTCATACATTTGTTAAGGAAGTCCTAAAATATATAAGTGTATTATTAAATTATTATTGTCTTTAATTATTATTGAGAAAGTATAGATAAGGGTATTATAGAAAAAAATTGGCAAAAGTTAAAACTTGCTCTTATAATTGGACCAAAACCAATTCCAAAATTTGCTCCTATAATTAAGACCGGAGAGAGTAACATTTAAGAAATCAATTGAGACTTGAGCACCGGTGGTCCCTCTGGGGTCCGTTTCAGTACTAGAAAAAATAATTCTGCGTTATAGCTGGAGAGAGCAGAATCATTCAGTTTTTATAATAGTAAACATAAAATATTAAATGGAAAATATAATACCTCTTGTACCCGTAAGTTTTTTGCTTGATTGAGACAAAATTTTTCTTATATATTTATCTTGTACACAATAAATCACAATTGAAAAACTATTTTTGAAGGCTCTACATTCCAAAAAAAACACAAATTTATCACTTTGTAGATGAGATTGATTGCAGTCCATGATGAGGATCTTACGTATAACCGACCTGTGTGCTAACAAATTAAAGTTATCATCTGAAACAAATTAAAAGAGAGGAATTAACGTGGCATCATCTACAAAAAAATTCGTGAAACAATAATCAAACCGTGTTCCAGCCAGAGGCTTACGTCTCCAGAGAAAGGGGAAAAAACTCAGAATTATTACCCATATAGATATCTGTAATGCACAGAATTTCCCGTCATGCTACCTATAACTCACATGTCGTCTGCATACAAACCAGAGAAGAAGAAGAAGAAAAGAGATATTGGAGGAGGAAACAGGAGGGGTTTTCAGCGGCGGAGAGATGACAACTACTGGAAATATTAGTCGTCATCTCTCCAGCGACCGAAGTCCCTAACACCTCTCTTATAGTATTATACATATGATCTATGTGCACTTTTCGCTTTACGATTCTCATAGATATCTCTTGCTCTTTGGTTTTGAGAGTACCACATATTTATTAAGGAAGCAATCTTCTCTCTCTACCCTCTAAAAACTTGAGTACTATATCCATATATCGACATTAAAATATATACTGGCCAGGGAATGTGATATTTCGTGATGGCATCCACTCAATGATCGATGTAGCTCCTTCCTGAAGCCCTATACACACGTGACATATAACAATATTATTCTGTCATGATTCCTCTTACTTTGAACACAGAAACATATATTAAATTGTTTAAAATATGTGGGATTCGTTTTACTTTAGAGAATGATTGAACGCATAGTTGTCAACCGCGCTGGAAATGATGCTCTCTACTTCTCAAACAACACGACATGCCTACGAAAGCGATTTTTATATCCCGACACTTTGAATATATAATAATAATAAACTTAATATTTTCATGACCTATCCTCTTCCTCTGACTTTTCTATCAGGTGTGAACAGGCTGAGGGGAGCCTGTACTGTAGTTTTGGGAGTGATCTTTTTACTCGTGATCGATCTGAATAATTGTAAGAAGATTCAATGCATGTAGATCATTTGTTGGACGAAACTTCTCAGGTAGATGAA
This sequence comes from Acacia acuminata, assembly GCA_019022655.1. Classification (NCBI taxonomy): domain Eukaryota; kingdom Viridiplantae; phylum Streptophyta; class Magnoliopsida; order Fabales; family Fabaceae; genus Acacia; species Acacia acuminata. The sequence continues at coordinate 2,005,365 of JAFJYI010000019.1, read as the reverse complement.
CCTAATCTTGAAGACCTAAGTCACATATTCTTGAATAGGACAAATCTGAGACAAAAAGGGAAAAGGTATTGAGGCGCTTGTTCAAACGACATGCTCTTTGATTGTGGAGACACACACACACACACACACACACACTTTTGCATCTTTTTGACTCGCGAAGGCAACGCCTCAACAACAAACTTGGTGAAGCTTTCCCTAGCTTTAATACACCCAAATTAGTGAATCAGCTATTATATCAAGGAAAATGAAAATGACACTATTTTATATAATTTTTCAGGAAGAGACAAGTTAGATGGAATCTTACCACTTGTTGGCTGAATCCATCTCGCACAGCTAAGAGGGATCGATGGACTAAAGGAAGAGCGCAGGCATGCCGCAGAGAGATGACACCTACCAATATGCCTTCTTTTGATTGGAAAAGTGGGTGTCATCCCTCCTGCGACATGGCTCCACTTTTACCCTGACACTATCTGTTGTTTGGATCAAACTCACAATATATCTATTGCTTCTCTTTGTTGAACTACTCTTGTGGTCTTCTTCTTCGTCCCTCGCCCTATTTATATACATATTGATCCCGCTTCAATAATAGTAGTAACATATAATATGCTAATAACTTTACCATTCCACAGTTTCCTTGGTTTCTATTGTTTACTTTGATTCCTTCTGACAGAGAAAGTTGATAGCTAGGCTCAACTTTTCATTTAATTATCAACATTCTCATTTTACACTATTTCCCATAAGATTTCATATATATGATCTATTCCACTCATCCAAATTAATATATTCCTTCAACTTGATAGTATTATTGTGGTGCCATCACAATGCTTGTATAATCACATGACGCTAGCTACACATGTGAACTTGGATTCACATTATAATTAATAATTAGATTATGGCAACAAATACATCACCATCATCTCAAAATATTCATATTTAATAACAAACACACGTGTAGTATTTTTGTTGTTGAATTCTGTATTTAAATAATATCGTTAGTTGCTTTTTTCAATAATTTTATGCGTTTATTTTTGAAAAGTTTCATTTAAGTCACTCTGCAAGCTCCGGAGATTTAATTTAGAATTTTACTGAGGGGATTAGAAAAAACAAAGGATATTGTACACCTTATTTATTCACCCTAATTATGCCTTGCCTCCTGAAGATGATTGTGATGGGTCAGATGGAATAAATAGTACGTATAATCGTTTAATATATATATAAAATTTTGGCATGATTAATGTAAGCCCAGTAAAATAGGGTAGGCAACAATTCATATTCTTCAAATTAAGAAAGTGCAGCACAATATGTGTTTCATCACTGTCATATGTAATATTTAGCCATCAAATGATATTCTATCAAAAGAGAAAGAGTAGATCATAGACACTGAAATATTTGGATTCTGTTGGTCTCGTTAAATGGATATGGCTATTAAAGTAGAAGAGAATAAGAGTGGGAGTGGGTGACCCTGAGAAGCCAATAGTGGTGAACATATATTCTCAATTGATATACCAATTCACGAATTATTGAAGCAAAGCTAACTAGCTCATTAAAGTTGCCACAAGCTTAAGTGGGTGTGAACTGTGAGGTGTTGCACCCATATAACTGAAACAATTAAAACAACTTTAATCCAATTGAGAATTATAAGAATCATAGTCATTATATTTTTGGTCTATCATAAACCGAGTTGCGCTGTAAAAGATCAAACACATCATAAAAAAGTTAGTTAATTTCTATTTTGTAAGAAAATTTGCTGGAAAAAGAAAGCTGATTAGGTATATAGGTTTTAATATTGAATTATTATGCTATTGATTGAATAAAAATTATTAAAAAAATTAAGCTTTAAACCATAAATTATAGAAAGATACCTCAAAGCTAATATTAAATAAAAATATTATTTGGGGCACGGAACATATGCTAAATAGTGGGCTGCTTATAAATTACAAGGAGGCAACGACAAATTAAAGAACAAAGAAAGACGCGGTTCAGAAAGGAAAGTAATTAGGACTATTGGCCCCAAAAATGAAAATTAATTAAAGTAACATTCATTAGTCATGTTAATCACGTTTAATTGTTTACATTTTATTAGTCTCAAAATTAATCTGCATGCCACACAATAGGGTTCCATATAGAATAAGTAGTGTTTTGGTATTTATTAGTTGCCTGTCTATATCAAAGAAGTTTGCTTTAAGAAGCTAAGACCATCGTTTACAAGGAAAATACTATGCTTTTGCTTCCTACTTAATTTATTTCATTTCATCTCTGATTTGACAAAATAATAGCAAAAAATAAGGTAATTTTGAAATTCTAAGGTGGAAGGCGAAAGGAACTTCATCAGAAGTTCACCTGTAATTTACATCTACTGCTTCATTTTAGAATTAGATACTTAGCTCCAACGTGTTAATTAATAAGATAAAAGGAAAAATAGACTAAAAGCCAGCTTGACTCCATTATTTTTGGGTTCTTATCAACCACAAGTTTTAGAGAAAATGACACCTTGGAATCAAATGAGATTGGCGCTTTAGGATTTTGGAATTTTAAAACGTCAATTAAGAACCTTATAAATCTTTGTTTAACATCCAAACAAATAGACTGAAATATCCACGTTCACATAGGAGAAACCGATAGGTATAGATTTTGACCTTAACGTTAAGTTGGAAAAACAATGTACGAACCACAAATTTGGATAGACTATAGATATATACAAGAACCATGTATGTATCAGTGAAAGAATTGAAAGCTATTAATACTGTTACTCATTTCTTAAGCATCAAATACACAAATTATAAATTTGATGTAAACGTGCATATAATTCTTGCGTGGACTACGTTCAATTAGGACCAATTATTTAAATATTTTTTTAGAGTTTATTATATCAATATAGTTAAAAATTTATTGTTAAATATACATTAGAAGAAAATGGATCGGAATTTATTTTTTTTATTTGATTAAGGGTTTTCCTTTAAAATTTAAAATGCAGAAGGTTTTCGCTCTCTTAATAAATGCGTAAAATTAGTCACATACATTAGGAGAGTTATATATGAGTCCCATGCTAGCAAGCCGTATAAGTGGAGTGTGGTTATAAATTTAAGAATGCCCTCCTAATAAACTAATCTTTTAGAACTGCATTCTCCTTTTAGACATGTGCGTGCTCATCATATTGATGCTAGTCTTTTTGGTTGGTGCATGAAGAATGATTTTTATGAAATAAATGGTAAATTCACTTAGAAATTATTGCATTATTGTTCGATTTGGGTGCATATAGAATTGGATCAGCCAGCCTCGATCTAAAATCCAACATCTCTAAACATCATTTTCTCAATATGTATGATCTTATTCCAAAAACATGGCATGGGAGCGAAATAATGATTGGCACGCAAAATGGTAAAAAAGAGATCAAGGTAACACTAAATGGGTTAAGTACCATTTTTTCTCCGGAAGTCAATGGGGATCCATAATTTTTTTTTAAGTCATTTTTACCCCCCGAAAGTTTAGAAAATGGAACAATTTTGCCTTAGTTGTTGGTGACTGTTAAGTCTAACTATTAAATCCATGTCGCACACCACCTCATCCTCCAACTCAGAGCACCATGTGGGTTAAGTACTACCTCTGATCCCAAATATAGGACATATTTTGTAGTACAAATAACATAGGTATATTTTGTAGTATAATTTGTATTACAAACTATATCCTATATTTAGGATTGAAGGAGTATCATTTTTACCCCTAAGTTTTGCCTCGAGCACTAGCCACCCAGAAGTTTTTTTGGATCATTTTTACTCTGAAAGTTTAGAAAACGGAGCAATTTCACCCTAACTCAACATACTCAAACTGTCAATAGTTAGCTCACCTATTTATGCTGTTGTGGCTATAACATAAATGATTAAATGCCACATAATAATCCACTCATTATGCCACGTCAAAACCTCCTCTCTCTCTCTCTCTCTCTCTCTCTCTCTCTCTCTCTCTCTCTCTCTCTTCTCCCTCTCACTTTCTCTCCTCCCCGCCCATTATTCATAATAATCGTTTGATGGACACCACAAGGGCGTTTGCTTTAGCAACGACGGTGTTGAGATATATGTGGTAAAATGGATGAAATGGCGAGAGGAGAAAGCGCATGACCTTCCCTCCTCTTCTTTTTTCATTTTTAAAAGAAAACCAATTAAATCCAAACATTTAACCTAAGGATGATTAATATAATCTAAATTCCAGGTGATCGAAGAAGAGATGATGAGACAATAGTGACACATTACAAACACAAACATATTGAAATAAAATGAAAGTACATACACAAACCATATACCCTACCGCTTTTTTAAACCACAACAACTGAATCTGCCACGATCATAACTCATAAAGTATTGCTCTGATCGGTGGGTGTGTGGATAATATAATAAGAGAATGAAGAGAAATTAAAAGACATAAGCATAGAGAACAAAGCATAACACACCTATTTCTTTCTCTTCTTAATTTTCCACACATTCATGAACCTCTCTATATGTGTGTATATATATATAGACGCTCGTATACTACTGTATATATGTATATAGTTTCTTTTTGTTTTTCCTTTCGGGTCGATCGGTAGAATTAATAAAGCATAACACTTCCTTCAATTGCTGCGAAGCTGCCAAGAGCCAGACAGGCCAGCTTCCTGAAACTGGGAATCACTAAATATTGTTACTAGGGGCGTTGAAATTTGGAAAAACTTCACCCCAGGTCCTCAGAATAAGAAAACTTGTCCAAAAAATCCCAATGTAGATTCTTTTATCAAAAAAGACCCTTGGGACATATAGATTTCAGATGTGAACTTACCTTATTGACAAGTATATAGACTATATTGACAAACTCATATATGTTAACTAAAGCGGATCTTATCGACAAATTTATATGACTATATTGATAAGTCATAGAGTGGCTATTGACAAGTTTATCTATATTAATTAAACCTGCTCCCGTTGACAAGTGTATGTCACTATATTGACAAATTTTAAAGTGGCCATTGATAAGCCCATCTATTTTAATTAAAACAGCTTCTGTTGACAACTATTATTCACTATATTGACAAGTTATAAAGTGGTCATTGACAAGTCCATCTATGTCACTAAGGCCCCTAATGACTTTTTTAATATATTTTCTTATCTTTGAGACTTGAAGGTCTCCAAGCTCTGGTTCTTTGACTTTCTGCTCAAGCTCGGTGCTGATCCATTTCTAGTGGTGGAAGAAGGTCGAAGGGTCAAGGTGCAGTGAATGAGGAATGAAGAAGAAAGTATATTCTTCCGCGGCCCATAAAACTCTCAGCTCGGCCTCCTATATTGAATGAAGAAGAAGACCTAATTACTCCCTTGCTCAAAATGTGCGTTTTGACTAAGGGACTAACATGCAAGAATTGAAAGTTCTGAGTATGGACTAAAATGAAATGTTTTGAAATATTGTTGGGGTAAATGAGATTTCCAAGAAATTTGGGTACTTTTATGTAATTTTTCCTGTCCCCTTTTCTTCTTGATTTGCAATTTCTAGAAATCATAGGGCACTTTTCTGTAATTGTGCCCAGTCATAAAAAAATATTAATTCTGACCCCAAAATCTCCATTTTTTTCTTAAACACCTACAATACAAGATTAAGCAAAAGGTAGCATCAAAAGTCCAAGAAATTATTTCCATAAACAATCAACAAATTATGACCATTTTACCCCTAATTACACTTAATTCAGTACAAATATCTCTGACTCAAATTAGTGCTTAATTAATCATACAATAATGTCCTAGAAAAATCATTTCCATTCAATTACATTTTAAATTATTCAATACAAATGTCTCTAACTCAAATTAGTGCTTAATTAATCATACAATAATGTCCTAGAAAATGTATTAAGAATTTCAATTTAATTATAAAAAATCACATAAAAATATGGTTCGATCACAAACCAAAGACAAAGAAGAAGAACAGATATTAATTGGAGGAAGAAACAGGAGGGCTTCCCGTCATGCTAGCTATTACCCTTTTAAGGTATTGAAATTAGTGCTTAAGGTATTGAGGTGCTTATTCAAACGACATGCTCTTTGATTGTGAACACACACACACATATACCCTTTTACATCTTTTTACTCGCGATGGTTGCTACTGACTAGACAACGCCTCAACAACAAACTTTGTGAGGCTTGCCCTATCTTTAATATACCCAAATCAATGAATTGGCTATTATATCAAGGAAAATGAAAATGACAATATTTTATAATTTTTAAGGAAGAGACAAGTTAGATGGAATCTTACCACTTGTTGGCTGAATCCATCTCTCATAGCCATAGGTAAGAGGGATCGATGGACAAAGGGAAGAGCAGAGGCATGCCGCAGAGAGATGACACTTACCAATATGCCTTCCCTTGATTGGAAAAGGGGGTGTCATCCCTCGTGCGACATGGCTCCACTTTTACCCTAACACTATCTGTTGTTTGGATCAAACTCGCAATATATCTATTGCTTCTTTTTGTTGAACTACTCTTGTGGTCTTCTTCTTCGTTCCTCACTCTATTTATATACATATTGATCCCGCTTCAATAATAGTAGTACCATATGCTAATAACATTATCAATGCATTGTTTCCATGCTTTTTACTCCCTTCGGTCCTAATTATAAGACATATTTAACCGATTTAGAGGAGATTAAGGAGAGAAGTTAAATTAGTTAATTTTACTCATTTTCCTAAAATGTCCTTATATAAATTTAAAATGATATAAGTAAAAATGAATTAACAACTCCTACCACATCCTCTCCAACTTAGAATTTTTCTTTCCACACGCTTTTTAATTGAAATAATGGTCTTACTATATACACATATATGTGTGTATATATGTACACATATAGATATAGATACACACACACATGCTTATACACACACATACATATACATACATATATCTACACACGTATATATGAATACACACACACGCACACATATATATGTATATATATATATGTGTGTTTATATATACAAACACACATATATATATTTATAGGCGCATACACAACATATACACACACAAATATACATATATGTATACACACACATACATACACAGATATACACACACTCACAGATGTGTGTGTGTGTGTGTGTGTGTGTGTGTGTGTGTGTGTGTGTGTGTGTGTGTGTGTGTGTGTGTGTGTGTGTGTGTGTGTGTGTAGACACATACACATATGTAATCACTAAAAACCAAACACACTTGAGAGAATAAAATAGGGGTATTTTAGGAAGAAATTGACAAAAATTAAAATGTTGTCCTATAATTAGGACCAAAACCAACTCTCAAATATTGTTTTATAATTAGGATTGGAGGGATTATTATTTACTTTGATTCCTTCTAACAGAGAAAGTTGATAGGCTAGGGTCAACTTTTCATTTAATTATCAACATTCTCATTTTACACTATTTCCCATAAGATTTCATATATATGATCTATTCAACTCATCCAAATGAATATATTCCTTCCACTCGATCGTATTATTGTGCTGCCATATCACAATGTATAATCACATTACGCTGCTATATACATGACAACTTGGATGCACGTTATAATTAATAATTAGATGATGGCAACAAATACATCACCATCATCTCAAAATATTCATATTTAATAACAAACACACATGTAATAATTTTTTCGTCAAATTCGGTATTTAAATAATACGTTAGTTGCTTTTTTAAATAATTTTTTTTTGCGTTTATTTTCGAAAAGTTTCATTTAAGTCACTCTGGCTACGGAGATTTAATTTAGAATTTTACTGAGGGGATCAGAAAAAAGAAAGGAGATTGTACACCTTATTTATTCACTCTAATTATGCCTTGCCCCCTGAAAATGATGTTGATGGGTCAAAGATGGAATAAATAGTACCTATAATCGTAATATATATAAAATTTTACCATGATTAATGTAAACCGAGTAAGATGGGGTAGGCAAAAATTCATATTCTTCAAATTAAGAAAGTGCAGCACAATATGTGTTTCTTCACTGCAATATATAATCTTTAGCCACCAAATGATATTCTATCAAAAGAGAAAGAGTATATCATAGACACTGAAATATTCGGATTCTGTTGATCTCGTTAAATGGATATGGCTATTAAAGTAGAAGAGAATAAGAGTGGGAATTGGTGACACTGAGAAGCCAATAGTGGCGAACATATATTCTCAATTGATATACCAATTCACGAATTACTGAAACAAAGCTAGCTAGCTCGTTAAAGTTGCCACAAGCTCAAGTGGGTGTGAACTGTGAAGTGATGCACCCATATAATTCAAAATATTGAAACAACTTTAATCCAATTTAGAATTATAAGAATCATAAGTCAGTATATTTTTGGCCTATCATAATGATGAGGGCCTTTTATCGTTAGCCTTGGGATCCACGATAAAAAAATTAGGCTAAAGTATACTTTTGGTCCTTTAAGTAAAAATTATCAATGATTGCGTATAGGCAAACCTAGAATTATTCTCTCTTCTATCTCAAGGAGCCTTTCATTGATTTCTAAGTAATTTAAATGCCATGTAAATGCAATGAAAACTATATGAAAAATTGGTTTTGGATTTTCAAATTAATAAACTAAAATATAAATGCAATTAAATTAAATGCTAACTATTTTTTTTTGTTTTTTTTTTTTTTTTAATATAATGGAATGGAGTATGAAAATGGGTATGAAATGTATAATGAATGCTCTTGAAAATGAAGTGGTGGATATCATAACTCAATTAGATGTAAGAGTAAATTTTCACTAAGTCTTCATGAAAAACCCCAAGCAAACACTTTGAGTCGAGTGTTTTTAATTAGTAATTACTCCTACTAGCATAGCTAGCAATCACCACTTAAGACACTATTGAAGCACACTTAGTGTGTGATTACGATTAGATTAATGCAACTTGTTTCCTCTTGATATAAATATGATAACACGATAGTCAATTGATTCAATTCAATCATAATATCTAACAATAACACGTAAGAAGCACAATATCATTGAATCAGTAAAGAAAATACATATATAAAAATCTAATCCAATTACATAGGTTCAATCCACAAAGTTATCCAAATGGTTAAACTAAGTCTCAACAATACAAAACAATATATTCCTAAAACCAGGAAATCCAAATACACTTAGAGAAAATAGATTAAACAAAATAAACTCCCCTATTTAAGCTTAGGAACTCCACCCACTTAATCCATCTCCTAGAGGCAACAAACTCAACCTCTCGTGAATTTAATATTATAACCATGGCTTGTACACAACACCAAAAATACATGAGCCTGTAGAGAAGGACAATCACTAAAGGTGAAGAATCAGAGAAGGCTATTGGGTTTAATGGAAAATTGAAGGAATGAGAATGAGATGGAATGATTAATGATGAAGAGGAACGAATTATGGGTAATGCTAAGTAGAAATCGGGGAAGCCACTGATTGAAGGTGAAACCCAGGTTTGGATGCTAAGAGTTGATCTAGGACTGGTCTCCTCTATCGCTAATGCTCGACGGTTAAAAGGTGGGGACAACAAAAATGGAAGGAGAGATAATGATAGTGCTGGATAGGGAAAGTGAGGTAGAGGCGGTCTTAGGGCTGGTGCTGTGAGAGAGTGACGAGAGCTGGAGGTATGGTGGTGATGCTCGTGATTGGACCATATTTTTATATGATTTTTCATAATTAAATTGAGATTCTTAATGCATTTTTTGTGATATTATTGCATGATTAAACACTAATTTGAGGTATGGACATTTGTATTGAATTAAGTGAAATTAGAGGCAAAATGGTCATAATTTATTAATTATTTATATAAATGATTTCTTGGACTTTTGATACTAGATTTTGTTTAATCTTGCATTGTAAGTGTTTAACAAGAAAATGGAGATTTTGGAGGATTAGAATTAATATTTTAAGGACCGGGGAAAATTACAAACAAGGGCCCCTAATTTCTAAAAATTGGAAATCAATGAAGAAAAGGACCAGATTAAATTACATTATATGACCCAGATATTCTAGAAAGTTCAGTTCAACCCCAAAAATACTTTGAAAATTCTCACCTTAGTCGCTCCTAAGAAGTTTTAAACTTTGTAGATTTGTCCCTGGTCAAAACTTGTGTTTTGACCAGGAACCAATAAGTTCCGCACAACCCAAGACAGAGACATGATATAGAGAATGACAAACCCGTGAACGGGAGCTAGACAGCGCCCCACAAGACTGAAAAAAAAACCATGCATCCCTTCACTCTTTACCCCCTCACTGGCGGCTTCCTCTTCCAACACGGTCACCGGCGAACGAACTTCTTCCACCACTACCATCCTTCACCATCAGCAACATCCTGAAAAGAGAAAGCAAAGCTTCAACACAGTGAGAGAATCGTGTGGCAGACTGACGAGACTCAACCTCTGCCATCAACGGCCTCCTCCATTCCTATTAACACCGTCATCTTCACCTTCTTCATCTCTCACTCTAACACTACAACCATCATCGCCAGTCACCATCCACCATTTCATCTCAACCTCCTCTATCCTCTTCAACCTATTTAGTTTATTTTCAGCAAGATTGTTATTTCAATATTAAAGCTCGTTGGAGGTGAATCCAAAATCATGGGTGCCTGAGGCTTTCAATTCTTGGGGATGGACAATGGCTGGAGTTTTGGAGATTCAATTAAGGGAGTTTGTTTTGTTCAATCTACTTTTATCTAATTTTATTTGGATTTCCTAGTTTTAGGAAGGTTGTTTTGTATTGATGAGACTTAATTTACCCATTTGGATAACTTTGTAGATTAAACCTATGTGATTAGATTTGATTTTTGTAGCTTGTTGGATTTATATATATATATATGTATGTATGTATTTTCCTTATTGATGTATCACTATGTATGTATGTATGTATGTATGTATGTATGTATGTATTTTTCTTTCTCGCGGTTTTCTGAATATGTAATAAAACTCCTATAGTATTTTCCTTATTGATTCAAATTAAATATTGTGTTTTTAATCCGCACGTGTTATTTTGTTTAAAATAAATATATTAATTAAATCCATCTATGATCTAATTAAATCCATTTATTTAATCTAAATTAAAAGAATTTATCTCTACAAATTCAATCCGGATTATCTATTTTTAATTAAATCTGAGATACTATATATCAATTTAAATTAAATAGATATATGATATCATTCAAAAATTAAATGAGATACAATATCTCTATTTGTTTTAGATAAATTTATCAAGTTTAAATATAAAACATTATATAATAATATTATAATCTCTAATCATATTAATATATATATTAGTTTCAAATTTTATATATATATATATTCACCCCTGATTTAAATTCATTAAATCTCATATTAATCTAAGATTCAATGAACAAACACTTTGCTCGTGTTGGGTTATTCTTGTGTGCGACCCGGTATGAGATTGGCGTTAGGCCAACACCGTAGCCACAAGGTTGCGACTACCCAATTCACATATCGATTACACGATACAACCTATCATACAACCATGTCATGTCCCTTTTGTCACACGATAATTTGGTCAAGGATGAGGCATGGAAATGTCAACTTCCTTTTCTTGACCACTACTTTCTCGATTCTCGAGTTGGGAAATGGAAACTCCTTTCCATCTGGACTAAGTGACTTAATCCATTGGGAATTTTCATCAAGACTTAGTGAAAATTTTAGGATATCATCTATAAGATATATCCTAAACATGCAAATGAAGTGATAACTTAATAGAGAACAATGACTTGCCCTAGGGCATAATTTCCAACAGATTCAATAATATTGGGTTTTCTACGTGTTATTGTTAGATAGTATGATTGAATTGGATTAATTTAGTGGCGTGTTATTGCATTCATATCAAGAGAAAACAAGTTTCATTAATCTAATCCTAATCACACACTAAGTGGATTTAAACAATATCGCAAGAGGTAGTGGTTAGTTATGGTTGTAGGAACTACTATTAATTGGGAATATTGGACTCACGTGGTATCTTGGGAATTTTCATCAAGACTTAGTGAAAATTCACTCCTACATTCAATTGAACTTTGATAATCACTACTCCATTTCTAAGAGCATTCATTCATACCCATTTTCATACACATTCCATTTTATAAAAATATACCAAAAACAATAGTTAACATTTAATTTAATTGCATTCATATTTTACTTTATTAATTTGAAAAGCCAAAACCAATTTTTCCCTTGTTTTTATTGCATTCGCATGTCATTTAGATTACCTAGGATTTAATAAAAGGCTCATCGAGAAGAAAGAACGATCCTAGGTTTGCCTATACGCAATCCTTAGCTAATTTTTTATCGTGGACCCTAAGGCTAAAGATAAAAAGGCTAGTAGTCAAGAAGAATGGAGAGATGAAAATAAAGTTGGTAGAGTAAGGAGAAGGTCGCCGGTGAAAGAGAGAGAGACCAACAGTGAGAGAGAACAAACAGATGATGGTGGAGAGAGAGGATGGACTAGTGGTGGTGATGGATGACAATCCCTACGTTGGCTAGAAATGTCTCTTCCTCTCCCTCCCAAGTGTCTTGCTCGTGGTGGCCCCAGCTCTCCCTTTCGGGCAGTGATAAAGCATTGTAGAGACAATGGGGGCCATCCCCCCCCCCCCCCCCCCCAAAAAAAAAAAAAAAATTGTCCCAAATTTCTTATGTAAATTGGATTTTTTACACATTTGGCCCCAAAAAAATTATACATTTAGCATAAAAATTTATACATTTGAACCCCCTAAATATTTTTTTTTCTTAGTTAGTTAATGAATGTACATTTGACCCCCCCCCCCCCCAAATATTTATCCCAAAGTCCGCCACTACTTTTAGGTCTTTGTCTTGTCCAATTATGGAGGAAGAAGAAGGTCAGAATCTGACCTAATTTCCCTGGTTAGAACGCAAGCCCTGAGTAGGGACAAAAATGCAAGTTTCAAAAGTTCATGGAGGGACTAAACTGCATTTTACAATTTGAGCCCAAACTCCCGAGTTCCATCTTCAAATTTGGTCCAATTTATTCAAACACTTACAATGCAAGATTAAGCACAAGGTAACATCAAAGGCCCAAGAAATCATTTGCATGAATAATTTAAAAATTATTACCATTTTACCCCTTAATTAATTACACATAATTCAATACAAATGTCCTTAATTCAAATTAATGCTTCATCATACAATAATGTTGTAGGAAATGCATTAAAAAATCCCAAGTTAATCATAATCATATAAAAAATTATGGTTCAATCACATAAACCGACTTGTGCTATAAAAGATCAAACACATCATAAAAAGTTTAGTTAATTTCTATTTTGTAAGAAAATTTGCTGGGAAAAGAAAGCTTATTAACAGAAGCCCACAAAACTTGGAAAAAGCTAAGTTTGTGGGTTAGGAATTAAAATGGTCCCATAAAAGTTATATTATGTATCATAGGTTTTTATATTGAATCATTATGCTATCAATTGAATAAAAATTATCAAAAACAAATTAAGCTTTTAAACCATAAATTATAGAAAGATACCTAAAAGCTAATATTAAATAAAAATATTATTTGGGGGGTACGGAACACATGCTGAATAATGGACTGCTTATAAATTACAAGGAGGAAATGACAGATTAAAGAACAAAGAAAGGCGCGGTTCAAAAAGAAAAGTAATCAGGAATATTGGCCCCAAAAATGAAAATTAATTAAAGTAACATTCATTAATCATGCTAATCACGTTTAGTTGTATACTTTATTAGTCTCAAAATTAATCTGCATGCCACACAATAGTGGTCCATACTCCATATAGATAAAATACTGGTTTGGTATTTATTAGTTGCCTGTCTTCATTAAAGCAGTTTGCTTTATGAAGCTAATTAAGACCATCATTTACAAGTAAAATACTATGCTTTTGCTTCCTACTTAATTTATTTCATTTCATTTCTGATTTGACAAAACAATAGCAAACAATAAGGTAATTATGAAATTCTAAGGTGGGAGGCGAAAGGAACTTCATCAGAAGTTCACTGGTAGTTTACATCCTCTTCTTTATTATAGAATTAGAAACTTAGCTCCAACGTGGTAATTAATCAGACTATAAGGATAAAATAGACTAAAAGCCAGCTTGATTCCATTATTTTTGGGTTATTATCAACCAAGAGTTTTGGAGAAAATGACACTTTGGAATCAAATGAGGAAGATATTGGCGCTTTGATTTTGGAATTTTTAAAGTGTCAATTAAGAACCTTATAAATCTTTTGTTTGACATCCAAACAAATGAACTGAAACATCCACGTTCAAATAGGAGAAACAGATAGGTATAGATTTTGAACTTAACATTAAATTGGAAAAACAATGCACGAACCACAAATTTGGATGGACTATATATATATACAAGAACCATCTATGTAACAGTGAAAGAATTAGAAGCTGTTAATACTGTTACTCATTTCTTAAGCTTCAAATAAAAAAATTATAGATTTGATGTAAACGTGCATATAATTCCACTACGTCCAATTAGGACCGATTATTTAAACATTTTTTAGAGTTTATTATATCAAGATAGTTTTAAAAAAGTTATTGTTAAATATAACATAGAAGCAAATGGATCGGAATTAATTTTTTTTTTTTTATTTGATTAAGGGTCTTCCTTCAAAATTTAAAATGCAGAAGGTTTTCGTCTCTTCTAATAAATGCATTAAATTAGTTACATTAGGAGAGTTACGAGTTCCATATTGACAAGCCTTATAATAAGTGGAGTGTGGTTTATAAATTTAAGGATTCCCTCCTAATAAACTAATCTTTTAGAATTGGATTCTCCTTTTAAACATGTACGTGCTCATCATATTGATGCTAGTCTTTTTGATTGGTGCATGAAGAATGATTTTTGTGAAATAAATGGCAAAATGACTTAGAAAATATTGTATTATAGTTGGATTTGGATGCAAATAGAATTGGATCAGCCCCGATCTAAAATCCAACATCTCTAAACATCATTTTCTCAATATGTATGATCTTATTCCAAAAACATGGCATGGGAGCGAAATAATGATTGGCACACAAAATGGTACAAAGTGATCATAATAAGGTAAAACTAAATGACTTAAGTATTATTTTTGCTCCGAAAGTTTTTCCTCAGGAGCACTGGCACCTAGAAGTTTTTTTTTTAAGATCATTTTTATCCTAGTAGTTTAGAAAACGGAGCAATTTCGCCCTGAATGTTGATAACAGTTAAGTTTGACCGTTATATCCATGTCACACACCACCTCATCATCCAACTCTAGGCACCATGTGAGTTAAGTACTACCTCCGGTCTCAAATATACCATAAGACATATTTTGTAGTGTAATTTGCACTACAAACTATGTCCTATATTTAGAACCGGAGGAGTTTCACTTTTGCCCTGGAAGTTTTTTTTGGATGATTTTTTTTCCCAAAATTTAGAAAATGGAGCAATTTCTCCCTGACTTTAACATACTCAAACTATCAACAATTACTTGACCTAATTATGTTGATGTGGCTCTACCATATATGATTAAATGCCACATAATAATCTACCCATTTTATCATGTCAACACCTCATCTCTCTCTCTCCTCCTTCTCGCTTTCTCTCCTCCCCACCCATTATTCATAATAATCGTTTGATGGACACCACAAGGGTGTTTGCTTTGAGGGCAATGGTGTTGAGATGTCTGTGGTAAAATGGATGAAACAATGAGAATGTATAGTGTAACACCCAAAATTTCATACTTCAAAATGTGTCGGTTGACACTTAGTTTTAGAAAACTTAACAGAGTTTGAGGTGCTACCACTCAGCGTAATGCGGAAACGGAGAGCATGCGCTAACGTTTGGACGATGAGTAACTGATACAAAATGCCCAGAGCATATGCTGATGCCCTGACATATGCTGATATTAAAAATTTCTCGAAGGAATATTCATGTGATACAACGATACAGAGCTTTGTATAATTACAAATCTTTATACAATCTTCAACCAAGCCGTAGCTAGACTTGGGGCAATGAACCTAACTCAGTTAATCAAACAATTTGGCCAGGCTGGTGTCTAGTGGAAGCCTCCCCGAATTCACGGTGACTCGCTGACTGAACCACATAGACGAACCCTTTCTAGATATCAAATGGTTTGAAGTAACCTTATTAGATTCATGCCAGAAGGTAGGCTCTATTAAACTTCTTCCGGCATTTGCTTTGACCGGTGCCTCTTCACGGCTCCTCCCTTCGATGCCTTTTCATGGCTCCATCTACCTGCCTTCTCGATCCTAGTTCCTTTCCCGAACCTTAGACAAATCGAGGTCCAATACCCATCGAACATCGGGTAACTTAAACCTCATGTGAAAAGTATAAACGGTATATGTATGACAGATGTTCATTTCATTACAGCATTAACCAATACATAGCACACAGCAAATGAAAGGTTACAACAGTACATAAGCACACAGTAGATGTAATATTAACACAACAACAGTACATAGCAAACAGCACATGTAAAGTTTGCAACGTTTGCACTAACCAGTGCCACGACAGCTCCTCGTGTCCTCAGCGCTAGGAAAACTCAACGGCATTATCAAGACTATAACCCGTATAAAGCTGAATGTATATATATAAACAGGTGACCTAAGTCACAGTACATAACCCAAGACCTAGTCTTGCCCATCACTTCATGAATCATTCCATCACATACATGCATACAAGACACATCAGAGTTAAAGTTACAGTACGTGAACGTACCTTTCACTGGGTAATTGTCAAGCGCCCGACCTTTGAATCCGACTCCGGACTTCCCGGATATGCTATACATTATCGTCGGATTATTTTATGATATTTGATAAATATCATATTGCTTAAAATAATATCTAAAGTTTTAATTTACCTTTCTACCCTTGTGGATTTGTTATTTACAACTTTGCCCTTACATTTTCTTAAAAACGCTACTTCAGCATTTCTGGGCAGAATTTTTGGTAACTTTGAAAAATCATAGCTAATTCTAGAAAAATTGAAATGAGGTTCTGTAAAATTCCTCATGACCCTTGACATGTCTATTTTCAAGGAAAAATATTCCAAGAACCTAGAACATCAAGAATCATTCCCAGTTTAATATTTTCTCAACGCTGCCCAGATTTTTTCCAGAAAACGTAGCCCAAATTCCAGAATTTTTATCTCCTTCTACAGACCTTTAATTGATACATAATTTATATCAATGGAAAGCTATACATGTATAATATAACCATGAATTATTTCATAATTTTTGAAGATAGATTTATATATAAAATAATGCCCTCTGACTGACTGACTCCAACAGCCCAGCAAAACCCCACAATTCCTATCTTACTCTAACTTGTTTTATTAATCCTAAAAGTTACTTCCCAACATGTTCCCACCTTGTTAGGCATCTTTCGATGCAATAAGGCCTGAAAACAATTATAGAAAATTACTTTACCTATTTCCTAGATTAAACTAACATTTATACTAAGACTACTAAGAACTATAGAACTAAAGACTAGAAACTAAAAACAAAAGACAAGCTTACCTCTTGAAGCCTCTTGCTTGCTTCCTCCTTCTTGCTTCTACTCTATTAAAAATCAAATCTTGGAGTTTGATTTGGTGTGAAGAATGAGGAGAGGCAAGGCCTCTATTTATAGGGAAAATCTCAAGGTTAAAATGGTAATCTCAAGCCCAATGTGGGCCCCACCATTTGCCTCTTCCTTAATCTCAACCATCGAGATCTAAACTTAATCAAGAAGTTTTAATCCTCACCCTTCACTATAAAGCATGTGCTCTTGTGATGTCATCCTTGTGATGTCATCTTGATGACATAATCAAGGCTTAGGTGTCATTGTTGATTAATTAACAAAGTTTAATTAACTCTTAATTGATTTTGTTAACTAACCATGGAAACTAGTGATTAATTAAATCAAGCTTTATGCACCTTAATCTTTACTTATTTCCATTTGTCTTTTATCAACTTGAAGACATATGCTACTAATCTTTATATAGTGTAAGCTTAATTATCAATTAGCATTTGCTAATGTGTTCTAATTTAATTAAGTGTCTTCATAACCCTTTATTAACTCTTTTGGTTATAAATTAGCTATTTATGTGCTATTTATTCCATGTGATTTATTGTCACATTTTATAGGCCCTAATATGTAGCCTCATAATTAACAATTGGTTAATTAATTCCAAAGTGAAATTTACACAAAAATATAATCAATAGATTATAATTCTTTGAGAAACATATTCACCTTTGTATTTTAGTACTTATTTTCCAAAATACAATGTTTATGAAAATTAGGGTATTACATGTAGAATGTGAAGCTGTGGATGTAAATAAACAAGGGGTTTGCCAGCCAGAGGGATAGTGATTAGGGCATTTTTTTCGTTAGTCTTGGGGTCCACAATCAAAAATTAACTAAGGATTGTGTATAGGCAAATCTATGATCGTTCTCTCTTCTCGAGGAGTCTTTTATTGATTCTTAGATAATCTAAATTCCATGAAGATGCAATAAAAATAAGGGGGGAAATTAGTTTTGGCTTTTCAAATTAATAAACTAAAATATAGATGCAATTAAATATTAACTATTTTTTTGGTATTTTCTTTATAAAATGGAATGGAGTATGAAATGTATAATGGATGCTCTTGGAAATCGAATAGTGACTATCATAGTTCAATTAAATGTAGGAATAAATTTTTACTGAGTCTTGATAAAAAGCACCAAAATGCCACTTGAGTTCAATATTCCCAATTAAAATAGCTCTTACAACCATAGCTAACCACTACCTCTTGAGATATTGTTTAAAACCACTTAGTGTGTGATTAGGATTAGACTAATGCAACTTGCTTCCTCTTGATATGATACGATAACACACCACTCAATTAATCCAATTCAATCATACTATCTAACAATAACACGTAGAAAACACAATATCATTGAATCAATAATAAAAATACATATATATAAATCCAACAAGTTACAAAAACCCAATCCAATCACATAGGTTCAATCACAAAGTTATCCAAATGGGTAAACTAAGTCTAAACAATACAAAACAATATTCCTAAAACTAAGAAATCCAAATACAATTAGAGAAAATAGATTGAACAAAATAAACTCCCCTATTTATTTATGCTCTAAAACTCCAGCCACTTAATCCACCCCAAGAGGCAAAGGATCAGCCTCTCATGGCTTTAAATCTCATTTGAACAACTAAAGCACGGAAATCACTGTGGAGAGCGTCGGAGATGATGGAATAGAAAAGGAAGGTCGTGGGCTTTCTGAGATGATACGATGTGATGGAACTAGATGGAAGGAGATTACTAACGGTGGAAGAAGTGATTTACATCGATGGTGGTGAAGGTGGTTTTAGGCGATGGTAAATCTGAAATAGAGGAAGCTAACGGTGATATGCAGCACCGGTGGTAGTCTGATAGGTCAGAGACGATGAAGGTGAGTGTGACAGTGAAGCTTGCCGGCGAACTTGGTGGTAGATGATGCCACCAGCGAGAGGAACGAAGAAAGGGAAGGAAGGACGAGGTCGAAGGTCCAGGTTCTATCTCACGATGCTAGCTGTATATTTATCTCGGGTCTGTTATGCGTCTGAAGAAGAGACTTAGTTCCCTTGGTCAAAACACATGTTTTGACCAAGGGACTAAAATGAAAGAACCGAAAGTTTGTGGAGGGACTAAAATGAAAACATTCAAAACACTTATGGGCAACTCTGTAATTTTCAAAACACCTCAGCAATTTTCTGTAATTTGCTCTAGTCCCTTTTCTTCAGTGATTTGCAATTCCCAGAAATTCTTGGGATTTTCTAAAATTTTCTCCATTCCTCAAAAATATTAATTTTGACCCAATTGACATTTTTCCAAATTCTTCAATTTTCTTCCAAAACACCTACAATGCAAGATTAAACACATTGTAACATCAAAAGTCCAAGAAATTATGTGTATGAATAATTAATAAATTACGACTATTTTGCCCCTAATGTCACTTAATTCAAAATAAATGTTCCTAACTCAAAATTAATGTTTAATCATACAATAATGTTCCAAAAAATGCATTAAAAATCCCAATTTTATTATGAAAAGGCATATAAAAATATGGTCCAATCAGATAGGCTGGTTTGTGGGTTGATAGTGATGTCTTTGGATTGAATGCCCATGACAAGGTCAATGCCAATGTGCAAAATGCACCACCGTGGATATAAATTAGAAAGTGGAGTTTGCCGATTATAGGGATAGGCCAGTTTATGGGTTAATGATGATGTCTTTGGATTGAACGCTGGTGACAAGGTCAATGCTGATGGGGAGGAGAAAAGCAAGATGGAGGGGAGAGAGAAAGTTGAGGTGTTGATGTGGCATAATAGCTAGATTATTGTGTGGCATTTATTCCTATATAGTAGAGCCACGTTAGCATAATTAAGTCAACCAACTGTTGACCGTTCGGGTCTATTAAGTTAGGGTAAAATTGCTCTGTTTTCTAAACTTCCAAGGTAAAAATGATACTTAACTCACATGGTGCTCTGAGTTGGACAATGAGGTGGTGTGCCACCTAGGTTTAACGACTAAACTTATCGGTCATTAACGGCCAGGGCGAAATTGCTTCGTTTTCTAAACTTCCATGGCAAAAATGATTACTTAACCCAAACTAAATTGCTAGCTGCAAGTAACAAAATGAAATAATCAATAATGACAAAAACCAAAGACTGTGTCAGATAGTATTCAAATCTTCCATATATATGTACTAGCTACTTTAACATTCTTATCAACTATTTGCGTGTTTGGAATAACGGTGGTAAAAGTGGTTTTTCTTAGGGTTAAAGTGCAGATTTGCCAACGAACTATTACTCGAAGAGCATCTAGCACAAAAAACAATTGAGGGTACCAAAATTACCAATCAACAATTAAAAAGTGAAAAAAAAAACATAATTACAGTGCAAATTGGCCAACAAACTATTACCCCGTCACTGTTACCCTATCACTATCTTGGTATCTCTGTCTTCCATTAACTGTCACAATGTCAGCGACGTCGCCGTCTCCAAAGGTTCCATTGTTGCTGGGTGTTCCACTCACCCTCTTGAACTCATCAAAGTCCATATGCAGCTTCATGGCGAGAATCACGCACCGAAACCAAATCCAGCAGTCCACAACTTTCGGCCAAGACGCACCTTGCACTTTAGTTCCATCCCTTCGATGCCACAAGCGCGCCCGCCACAATGCCTACTCCCATGGGTCCCATCTGTGTTGGTGTTTGCCTTATCCAAGAAGAAGGCTTAACCGTCTTTTCTCTTGATTTCCACTACCGTCCTATGCTAGTGCCTCATATTTTAACGTAATTGTGATTGTTGTTTTTTTTAGTTATTTGGTACTTTTTTTCACTTTTTAATTGTTTATTAGTAATTTTGGTACCCTCAATTTTTTTTTGTGCCGATGCTCCTCGGGTAATAGTTCGTTAGAAAATCTGCACCTTAACCTTTTTTTTACAATCTAACTTTTTTGCAAACTTAATTATGATTCGGTAAAAGTCAGATTCTGTAATGTGATTTATATTTGGATTGACAAGAGCATAATTGACTTTTTTAAAAGTAAAACTTGTTTGGATGATTATTTTTGAAAAGTTAATTTAGATATAAAATGATTGAAAATGATATGAATTTTGTTAAATAAATATATATGTGATAATTTCAAGAGTTTTTTTTTTTTTTTTGAAATTTTTTTCTTAGAACATTTTACAAATATTATGTTATTGGGTCTTTTATACCAATTAATCAATTGCAGGTGAACAGTTGAAAAGGGGGAGAAGGTAGTGATTATTGATGCCTACAAGGTTTAGCAAAATTAAGATTCTTACTTTAATTTGTCATAACAAAATCAATCTTTAGGCATATCTATATATAAGAAAAATTTTACTAATTATCTGGTTAATCTTCACTCCTCTCCTCGCCCCCCCCTGTCTGTCTCTCTCTCTCTCTCACGCAATTAAGATCTCCAAGTTCCGTAGGGTTGAAAAACTTAATTTCCAAAACATAAACTTCAAAATATAAGAGTAACATAATATTATTGTGAGTAATATAATTATCCTTGATATATATCGATCACTAAAGACTAAGGATCAAATGGTGTACTACGTTCTGATTCGCAAATTTCTTGGATAAGTTAAGAGTGCATCATAAGAATATCTCTGTGATGTGGTAAGAAGACAAGAAAATGGATCGGAAGATTTCCAGAAGAAGGAAAATTAAAGCTCAAGAGCTCTTGAGGAAATTTTATAGGACACATACCATTTTCATTTGTCAATTCCGTGATGGTTTACAAAAGGAAAACCCTAATTTATAGTCACAATACTGCAGAATAAACTACTTTAATAAAGGTGCAAGCTGTACTTTAATAAAGTCCAAATCATCATACACACAGCAGGATGACAATATAATTGACACTAAAGGACACTCTACTATTTAGTTTCTTCATTCCAGTAATGCATTTTACGATTGATAAGCTTAGCCAAAATTGAGTTGGTGATCAATATAATCTAAATTCCAGGACATCTCTATTTGAGAGAGCTTCTTCGTATACGTATGAATTCCATAAAACCCAGAAATGAAACATTGGAAGAATTGAAATGAGGCATGGAACGGAGCTACTATAAAGACGTTCAGAGAGTTATGAAGGAAACTTCAAGCTCATATTGGTCATGGGTTGAAAACGGGAATTGAACTCTATGTCCATTGTGGAAGATACAATTTTTTTCTGAAGAATTCGCCATGATATATCTGATCCATGCATTTGGATTTGCACCAACGGAAATCAAAGAATCGTATAAATAGATGGTATCCCCCAAATCCACCAATCTCCGGATCTATGCTTATTTTCAACTCCCTGAAGCATTTCATCACTTACTACGCCCTTCCTCGTCTCTGGGTGCCTATAACTTCCCCACCAAGACCTACCCCCAAACCTAGAGTGGCTAGATGGGGAAGTAGCTTAGGTGGAGGGTGAAGAAGGCCTCCTTCCGGGGGGCCAGAGCCATAGCCCCTCAATCTGTCATTATACCTCGAGAACTAGAAAGAATTACAATCCCCATGCCCCCGCGCAAAATCCAAGCCAATTTATTGTAATCGATTAGTTTTTATCAGCAGTAGTAAAGAAAAGAAAGAAACTTCATAGAAGTTGAAATATGAAGAAATAGATATGCCTCCCTCAAATGAAATGTGGATAACACTCTTTAACAAAAGGGCGCTTCTGGTTCTGTTAGTGCTTGAAACAATTTAATCTTCTCCATATTATTCTTGAAGAAGAGATGATGAGACAAAAGTGACACATTACAAACACAAACATATTGAAATAAAATGAAAGTACATACACAAATCATATACCCTACCTCTTCTTTAAACCACAACAACTGAATCTGCCACGATCATAACTCATAAAAGTATTGCTCTGATCTCTGTGTGTGTGGATAATATAATAAGATAATAAAGAGAAATTAAAAGACATAAACATAGAGAACGAAGGGAATCGGGTCGCAAGAGGATGGCACCAGCAACATTATTATTGTAAAGCAACGAATTAAATCGAAGCATGTAAGATATGAGCGCTGGTGCCACCGCTCCTGCGACAAGACACCCTCACTCTCCTCTTTCTTTCTTTTCTTAATTTTCCACACATTCATGATGTCACATCCCAATTTTCGAAAGCGTTTTCACGGTATCTTGATCAGAGTTGAGCATCGGAAGTAAATAGTATTGAAAAGTAACTGATAAATATCCACTGTCATGTATGTGCTTTTAACAGCGTTACATTTTTTTTCAAATGTCAATATCGTAAAGTACATGTCAATAGGACTTTCTCTAGCCAGTTCCTACATCTGCAGCTTACCCTTGTCTTCGATCCTGTTTACTCCATCCACGAAGCTATGGTAAGAGGCGAGGTTCAATGCCCATTGAACCTCGGTAAATTTAACCTCATGTTCATGTATAGTTATGTATGACAGTTATCTCATGGTTTCACAGCAATATTCACATATAAAAAATAATAACGAGAACACGGCCACTTGCATATGAACGTTATTACGATGCACGCACTATTCACCGGTGCCACGATGGCCTATCGTGTCCTCGCGCTAGGAAAACTCAACGGCGTTATCAATACCATAACCCGTGTACAGCTGTATATGTATACTCAATAACTTTTTAAAACAGATTCTCAATCTATGAATACAACCATCACATATAGGTATACAGTAAACATCAGAGTTAGTGTTACAGTACGCGTCCGTACCTTCGTTGACGATTTTGGTACGTTCGCTTGGTCTCTGTGATCATGCTTATCCTATAATGGTAATATCGTATTTATTAATTTACAAATAATATTATAGGAGATATCCTAGTCACTAATGACCCTTTTGACCCTTGGTACATTTATTTTTCACTTTAGTCCTTCAAAATTCGTAGAACAACGCTGGTACCAATTTGGGCAGGATTTTGTCTAACTTTGAAAAATCATAATTAATTCTAGAAAAATCAAAACAAGGATCTTTAAAATTCCTTGAAATCCTTAGGATGTCTATTTTCAAGTAAAAATAATAAATGTTTCCCAGATTACACGGATCAATTAATATTAATTGTTAAAGAATTCCATTAGTGAAATTTTAATTGCTCATTAATTATTAGTAATTGCCCTTTAATTGTTCCAAGTGTTTTGATAATTCTTTATGGCCCTTTATGAATTTAAATATGAACTAAATATTAATTATAGGGTATTAGTAAATTTAGTCTCTTAATAAATCATTGGTTATTCTAATCCTAAGGAAAAATTACCTAGAAAATAGAATAAACACATCTCAAAATTTGAGACCACATATTTACCTATTTTCAATAGGTATCATTAATTTTCCACAAGTGATTCATGAACCTCTATATGTATATATATAGACGCTCGTATGCGTACTGTATATATGTATATAGTTTCTTTTTGTTTTCCTTTCGGGTCGGTAGAATTAATAAAGCATAACAGCTTACTTCAATTGATGCGAAGCTGCCAAGAGCCAGACAGGCCAGCTTCCTGAAACTGAGAATCACTATAAATATTATTATGGGAGGCGTTGAAATTTGGAAAAATTTCACTCAGTTCCCAAGGATAAGAAAAGATATCAAAAAAATTCTCAGTGTAGATTCTTTTATCAAAAAGTCTCTAGGACCTCAGTAATATAGATTCTAAATATGAATTTATCTTATTGACAAGTGTATGTAACTATATTAACAAGCTCATATATGTTAACTAAAGCGGATCTCGTTAACAAATTTATGTGACTATATTGATAAGTTATAAAATGGTCATTGACAAGCTCATCTATGTTAATTAAATCAACTCCCATTGAAAAGTGTATGTCACTATATTAACAAATCATACAGTGGTCATTGACAAGCCCATTTATGTCAACTAAAACAGCTTCTATTGTCAATTGTATGTCACTATATTAACAAGTCATGAAATAGCTATTGACAAATTTAATATATTTTCCAGTCTTTGAGATCTGATTGAGATTTTCCCTTGAAATTTTGAGCGTCATGGTTTTATTATTCCACGCATACACGACCTTTCAAGCAATTTACGTACACTGATTGATGAGATGTTTACAGGCCACCACAACTAAATAAGCTAAGTTAATAATATTGTGATGATAATGATGGACACTTTGGAGTTGGAGAGTGTCTGTTCTTTTGGGGATCACCTGTGAGGTGTGGAATCATTCCAGGAGGTAATGAAATGGAAATCAAAGATAGTTCCTCATATTTTGGACGAAGCCTCTGAGCTTTACCAATTCTATGGACCATAAGCAAATCCCATGACATGAACAAGATTTAAAACAGAAATTCAATTAAAAAATCAATAAATGTGAAGCTCTACAAATTTAGGGCTAATCAAATGGAAATCAAAGATAGTTCCTCAAATTAGATCCTCTGAAGAAAACTAAATGAGGGTTTTTTTCCCTTCTTCTTTCCTTCAAAAGTTCAGAACGAAAGCAAAGACACCTTGAAAGTCCTATTAGGTTTTTAAATACTTTTCAATTAATTTACAGATATTTTAAATTTAAAATTAATATGTCAGCATTTAAACTCACAATCAATATTTAAGTTTGTTGAGTCAACATTTTCCATTGTTAACATTAACCATTATATGACTAAAAGTACACATTGTAAACTTAAAAGACTAAAATAAAACCTCATGCAAACATTAAAAACTAAAAATATAATTTAGTCATTTATAAAGATAAACTTAACGGAATATCTTTTACTCATTTTTAAAATTGCGCTTTCTTTTCTTTTTTATGGAAACCCATCCTTCAGTCCTTCCTATATGATTCTAGATGAAGAATTTTGAAAAATTATGCAAATTTTTTGACACTTGATTACTTTTAATTAATTTTATTAATTTATTTAAAATAGTTTGTAGATCCTTAATATGAGAACTAGAAGGATTGGCTTTTGGGCACATCAGAGGGGCATTAAAGTGTGGAGCAACAGAGGATCTAATTTAGTCTATGACGGAGTCAAAAATCTTATTAACTTCAACTAAATATACTTATCACTCAAACAAAAAGGAAATAATTTGGATTCAATTCTTAATTAATTAATATTTGACAGATATGAATGGATCATATTCTTGGCGGCCAATGAGTGGGGAAAAGAAAATGATCAAATTATTATTAAATTAACGTTGTTGATTTGTCAAATAGGACTATCCAAGCAATTCTTCATGCATGTGGCAGGCGGTGATATTCCAATCTAGCTAGGAAGAGCAAGCGAGGAAAGCAAAAAGACGCGAAGTTACAAGGATAATCACTATAGTCATAATGTACTCCCTCGGTCCTAAACATAGGAGTTACATAATTAATTCATAGAAAATAATAAAATTAGTTTAGTAATTTAATTTGTAAGAAATATATGTTGGTTTTCTAAATGCCCCTTTAATCATTCGCATAGGAAATGAAAATTCCCTTAAGTAACAAATTATATGTTTATGAGATAAAGTATATTGAAATCAAACCAAACCCCTACACTAATTTTTATATATAGGACTAGATAAATTGTATATTGCAGCCAGACTTGACGACGCATGTTTAAATAGAAAAATCTGCGAAGATTTTGTCTTAAAGCTATAATGAAATTCCGGGGGCTGCCAGAGAAAGTTCTTGCAGGAAATTTCGATGGGCTTGTGGGTTTGGAATATTGGAGCAACGAAAAAGAAAGTTGATTGTAGAATATAAAGTATAAAAAGACCCTAGTTAAAAAGCAGTTTCTATATTAGGTGGCCGTTTCAGAAAATTTTTCTTCCGTCTCACATGTGGAAAAGTATTGTATTTACTTCCTTGATGCTTCGTATTAGCAGACAAAAGCATGAATGTTGGAAAAAAAATTAGATCATGTTTATATTGTTAACATCTGAATAAAATTTAATTAATTAACGCTTTAGCTCGTTTCGTCCTATGGTATAGTCTCTGCTTAGACTGTCAAAGGATATATATTTCTTTTTCATTTACATATGGGCGTGTGACTCTTATCCAGAAATTTCGTTTAATTAATTTATGGGGGTTGATCAATATACATTTTTTATAAGATATGCTCACTTATGGAGTAAAATGCAAGAAAGTATAAAACTTGTTAAGTTTTATTAAAAAGTTTGTTTCATCTAGCAACTAGAATTTGGTTATTGATTGTATCAAAAAAAGAAATTGGTTATTGAATATGAGATGTAATTATAAACGGTGTCTAGTTATGGATGGGTTTAATTACTTGCCAATTAACCTTTTGGTCTCTATTGATATAATCTTTTTTTAAAAAAAAAAAAAAAACCCTCCAATCTAAACTACTCTGGTAAGTTATTAGATTGTATAAAATTAAGTATGTATTAGGTTTATTTTTCTATCAAAGTATATGGCTTAAGCGAATTTGATAGGATTCACCTCAAAGCTATATATTCTTAATATATTCTAATTAGCTAGCTTAAGCGAATTTGATAGGGTATTTCACAAGTTTGGCTGCTATACATTAAATAAATAAGAACTAATTTAATAACTCGGTCTTAAATTATTGTTTGATGAATAATTAAAAGGAGTACTTATTAAGAAAATGAAGCCCCAATCTCGTGAGAGTTATTGACTGATTGTTAGTTAGCCGGCCTAGAGGAACAGATTTGATTATCACATGTCCCTCCCTATTCATATGACCTGGTCTGCTCTCTTATGTATCTCTGGTTCATTTTTCAGTTCATGACAACGCAGTAATTAACATGCTGACCAAGAAGTGCATAGATCTAATCTACAGATCTATCACACAACTATGGAGTAGAATGAATGAATCTGTGGTTGTATATAAATCTCACATGTTCTAAGAACTTTAAAAAGGCAAAAAAATTCTGAAACATACTCAGGAAAACCCACGCAAGTTAGCCAAATTCAGATCAATTTATATGTTTCTCAATGCCAAATAAGTAAATCTTATTCTGGATATTGGATCTAGGTGTTGTCGGTGATTGTGCCCAAAAAAAAAGTAAAGATATGAAATCACGCAGACGTATAAACAAGTAAGCAATCGAGTCTATATGAATTATATTCAGTTTCGCTGTTAGTTACTTACTTAAAAATTACAATAATTTTGTGCCTGACGAGTCCCAGCAAGAGCCAAGTTAATCAGACGTTTTTAATTTCTGCCATCGACTGAGATATATTCCAGATCCAAGTGATAACGGATCTATCGATTGATCTACCGGGAAAAAAAGAAGGAAAAAAAAAAAAAGAACTTGATAATAATAAACGGGGAGATCATTTAGGTTGTGGCAAATCATTAAGATGGAGGCAAAATATATATATATATATATATCATTTCTAACTGTGATGAACTGATGATATGATCTGATCTCAATTTTCCATTTCTTTTTCTCTATCTCCACAGCTCCACTACTTAATTAGTCGCTGGAATATTAATTGTATGAGTACAACATAATAATTCCGGTTCAGAGTAAAAGAACTTGAAGGGTTAGATTTAGTACAAAATATAATATTTCAATTCATTTTATTTCATATATTTATTTTTTAAGAAAATTAATTTACCTAATTTATAAACTGATATCTATAATATAATGTTATATATAATGGATATATGTTTTAGAATATCTCACGTTTATTCAAATTAACCAATTTATTTTATTTTCTTAACCTCATTTCGTACGCATTTCATTGGAGAGACATGAAATGAAAGACTATGGAAATTTGTGTCCTAATAATTGTGGCGAATTTCCAATTTGCTGCAGTACTTTTGAATTTTGACGGGTTAAAAAAGAAAGAACCGTACAAAATATTCCAAGAAGTAATTAAAAGGTTGACTTTGAGCATCACCTTTATATACTTGCTACTTCAGCGGGAAACTTGCTGGCAATTTATCTAGACAAATTAAACCACAAAACAAAAAAGAACCTGACTAGTTCCAATTTTTTTCTTTTTACCCCTCTTATCTGGGCGCTTGGGCAGAGGTAAAAATAGGCTATGCTCATTTTAGGGACCTACAGCCTCACCTATTTGAAGGGCTTGAACAGACCAAGCTTTTTTTTTTAAGGCCTGTTTAACATAGATGCATTAATTATTTATATATATATATATATATATATATATATATATTTCTATATAAAAATTAGGTTTTATTTTAATTATATGTAGGCTTTGAAGCCTATCAAAAAATTGTATTTATATAGGTTTTAGTAGGCCTAAATCATAATTTTAGTCTTTAATGCCTACAACATATATAAGGCCTTTTTAAAAGCCTGATAGCATGCCTTTAAAAAGACTTCATACCTAACAAAACTTTATGAAAGCTCAAGCCTAAGCCTAAAAAAAGGTTTAGATTCATCCATTTAAGTTCAAGCCTAAGCTCAGGCTTAAAACTTTCATAGCAAACTCAGACCTATTTAACCAGTACACACATCCAATTAGTTTGATGATATGCCATATATGGATATATAGTCTCTATCATATAAATAATTAACATATATGTGTGTGTCTACTATATATGTGAACGCGCGTGCACACATATTATGTACCCACCCCTACGCGCGCGTGCGTACAAATGTGTGTAATACCCTAAAATTCATATTTATCATAAATATTATATTTTGATAAATAGTACCCATTAAAAATAGGTGAATATATGGTCTCAAAATTTTGTAACTTGTTTTTTTTTTTAATTAGGAATTTTCTCTAAGAATCAAGTTAACCAAAGACCAAATTTTCTAATTTCCAATTAGGGATCATAAAGTACCATAAAGATTATCATATTAAACCGTAGTTTTTATGTAACCAAGAGAAGCAAGAAAATGCTATGGAAATACCTAAACCAATTAAAAGAAATTAACAACAATTAGTGGGTAATTAAATTTACACTAATTAAAGTAATTGTATAAATTTTCATAATTAATCTAGTGGCTTGTTAAAAGGCATTAATTAAGATTTTTTCAACATAAATGGAAGGTTGAGATTGAGTTTAAGTTAAATTCAATGGTTCTAATTAATTACATAATTAATCCTAATCCATGTGATAATGAGGGGACCAATAGGAAGTTTTGATTGTCATTTATGAGAGATAAATAAAAACACAATTCCAAGAGTCAAAAATGGAGGAGGGGCACGGTTTTGGCTAGCTTGGAAGAGGGGAAAGAATCTTTGCATTATTGATGACTTCCTATTTTTAATTGATTTGTGATATATTTTGATATATTTAGGAAGTCATCAATGCTAAATTAAAGAGATTTTATGATAATTTTAAGGGATATCAATCTAGATGCATCATTTAGGGGATTTCAATTTAAAATACAAGTTTTTGAGTTTAGGAAATAAATCATAGTAATGAGAGGTTTTAAATAAATTCAGTTTTTTTTATGATTATTATTATTAGATAATTACCTTTTCTTTTTCACAATTAGGTGATGGAGCATGTGGAGATGGGATTTGGAAAGTTTGACTAAAAGAATAAAGTGAATTGGATTGAATGGAATTGGACCCCACACGAATTGCAATTGCCACGGGATGTTTCATTGATTGAAAATATATTATTGTGATGGCCTGATAGGATATGTATCTTGAGAAAAGGGGAATCAAAATAAGTAAAGAAAGAATAAAACGTGGACCTCAAGGAAAGGCAAGAGAGCAATATATATTAAAGCACTGAGGCAATTGAGGAGACGGACGGCACAAAGAAAAAGATTGGAGCGTGAGATTTTGCTGGAGACGAAGAGAAGAAGCAAAGCGTGATATCAATTCAAGAAGCAGAGTTATTCTGGGATCTCTTCTTTCTTCTTCTTCTTCTCTTTATTTTGGAACCTGAATTTCTCATGTTTGTTATGGATTTTCTTATAACCATGTGTGACTAATTTTTCTTTTCAACCTAGAGAACCTATGAACTTGTTTGAGTTTTAGAGATTATTCCTACAGATTGGTTTTGCTTAATTTGATTTTAGTTTATTTAATCTTGTGTTTATTGCTATTGCTTAGTGAGTGGCCACCATTGAGCATGTTTTGGGGATTTAGGGTTGAACTTGGAAGAGAGAATCCTAAATTGACCTTGGGAATAAATAATGTGGAATTAGGTTTAAATTTAACGTGAAGTTAGGTTTTAATCTAATTTGCGTCTAGGATAGGAATATACCGAAGCTCCGCATAATCAAATTAGAGTGAGCCCGATTTTAAAAAAAAAAACGCATCTTATTTAGTTGTGTGAGACATCACATAATTGATTAAGATAGGTAGATAAATGAACCGGAAGGCATTTATAGACATTAATACTCTAGATTAGCTGTTTAGGTTAAGTCAAAACTAATTTAGTGGGGATAAAATCTAGAAAAACAAACAAGGGATTAGTGACTCTAGGTTGTACTTTTTGATATTGGAACTTGCTCTTTTGTGAAAAGTCTTTTGCTACTATTAGTTCTTATTACTTTTCTTTTTGGAAAACAATTCTGACTCACTTAACTTAAACGAAACAAGGAAATTTAATATCTAATCGCTAGTAAGATTGAGTCCTCGTGGGAACGATACTTTTCTCATCACTCTATTACTTGATACGGCCCGTACACTTGCGGAGTCTAAAGGATATAAGGTTTTTCCCTATCAATTATAATAACATTAATTAAGAGCACATGGGAGGATTAATGAGGGAGACAAATTGGAAGGAGATGATGTACTTGGAGATAATGTAATTAATGGCAATTAAAGAATGGAAGAGGATAAACAAGGCACATGGGAGCATTGATGAATGGAAGAGGATGGAATGGAAGAGGATAAGGAGAGAGAGAGAGGGAGGGTGTGTGTGTGTGTGTAGTGAGATATTATTTGAATTAATTCAATATTAATTAAATCAACCAATGAGAAAAATCAAATAAAAATGGCTTAATCCTATGTAAATTAGATTAACCAATGGGAAGCTTTTAAACCATAGAATGAGTCTTCAAGAAAACCAAACCAACATGATCCATTGATAAAGAAATGTGATCCAATGGTTGGAGATATTGAACTTTTACTATAAATAAAGGGCTTGCCTCACTTCATTCTTCACACCAAATCACCTCCAAGAGGAGATTTCTAAGAAGTAAGAGTGAGTAGAGTGAAGTTCTTGAAGCAAGAAGGAAGAAAGAGCAAAGTTCTTCAAGAGGATATCCGAGAAGTCCGGAGTCGGATTCAATGGTCGGCATGTAGGCCATTACACGGTGAAAGATACGTTCGCATACTAGTAACTATAATCGTCTATAACTTGTATGTCCTTATATGATAGAATGATTTATGAAGTGATGGACAAGACTAGGTCTTAGGCCAGGCACTGTGACTAAGTTTATGGGGCTTAGATCACCTGTTTATACATTCAGCTTTATATGGGTTATAGTCTTGATAATGCTGATGAGTTTTCCTAGCGCTGAGGACACGAGGGGCTGTCGTGGCACTGGTTAGTGCAAACGTTGCAAACTTTACATGTGCTGTGTGCTATGTACTGTTATGCTGTTGACATTACATCTGCTGTGTGCTTATGGTGCTATGTATGGTTGATGCTGATATGTAATAAATATCTGTCATATATTGTTATATCTACTATAGAGGTTAACTATTACCTGAGGTCCGATGGGTATTGGACCTCAGATTTGTCTAAGGTTCAGGAAAGGAACCAAGATCAGAGGAGGCACCAGTAGATGGAGCCATGAAAAGGCACCGAAGAGAGGAGTCGATAAGAGGTACTGGTTAAGGCAAATGCCGGAAGGGCGTCAACAGAGCATTCTTTCTGGCACGGATTTAACGACGTTACTCAAACAGTTTGGTGCCGAAGGCAGGGCTAGTCTATGCGGATCAGTCAATAAGTCGTCATGAACTCGGTGAGACTCCCACGATAGACACCTACCTGGCCAAATTGTTTGATTAACTGAGTTAGGTTCATTGCCCCAAGTTTAGCTGAGGCTTGGTCTAAGACTGTATAGTTACCATGTAAAAATGTAATTATACAAAGCTCTGTAATTGTATCACATAAATTATTCCTCCGGGAAATTTTTAATATATATCAGCATATGTCAGGGCATCAGCATATGCCTAGGCATTTTGTATTAGTTACTCATCGTCCAAACGTTAGCGCATGCTCTCCATCTCCACATTACTCTTAGTGGTAGCACCTCAAACTCTGTCAAGTTTTCTAAAACTAAGTGTCAACCGACACATTTTGAAGTATGGAATTTGGGGTGTTACAATGTGTGTGTGCATGCATGCATGCATGCATGCGTGCGTAAATGCTGTCTATACGTGTATGTATAAGTATATGTGGAAATTACATTCAACTTCCCTTATTCTGAATTCGGAGCCTTTTATTCATCAATCATCACTCTTTGTGAAAATAATCCATGAACAAAAACCATGTTATTATGACAATATCATCCTTCTAGATTCACACGCGACACTTGCTTTATGCTTATGATCAGGCCGGCCTTTTGTTTATATTATACTACTTTCGATCTTAATTATAGGACCAAGTTTATAGTGCAAATTACACTATAAACTTGGTTAATTAGGACTTGAGGGAGTATTATTTTCATGCTAGAAAGTTGGTACGACATGCTGGCCTGGATTGCGATTCAATGATAAATGCAAGTGCAACTTGGCAAAATTGAGGATATAGGAAAATTAGTATTTGAGAATAATTAGCGTTAATATTATTGTGTGCTTGAAGCTAACCTTTAAAAATCTGTAAATTAAAGTTTGACTTCATTTATCGTTCTTTATATTTATAAAATATGCGAACTTAACTTATTGTTATCAAATTTGAGTCCTTAAATGTAATTTTCTCAAAATGAAATGTAATTTGAAGTGATAACAACAAAAGGGACTCTCCTAGTGGATTTGTATTTTGGACATTTCTATCTTTGATACATTATATAATATAATTGTTTTATTTATATATATATAAAAAGCACACTCCGCTTTTTCCTTTTAATTTCTTTTCCTTGGTTGGACATTCCCTTATTGATCACAAGGCCGACTTGATGACCATTTCTACCCTGTCCTGTGTGCTTTATTTATTATGATTAAAATGATGTCGGTGAGATGTAAGGTTTTCTTAAATAAGTTTGACCATTCTATGTTTATATATATATATATATATATATATATATAAAACATTGGGACACCTCAACTAAATCTTACGAGAATATTGCACGCATTACAATCCTGATAGAGAATCGCCTCTAGAGCCTCAAAAGGCTATACACTTTATGAAATCCCCATCCCGATTCAAGGCCTTTTTTTGCTAAATAATCTGACATGGAGTTGTCGGACCGAGGCACGTTTGTGACCTTTGTTTCCCACTCCATTTGTAACAGCTTTTTAACTTTATCTAGGATGCCGGAGTCACGATGATGACCACTCTGTTCATGAGAAAGTAATTCAGGACACTCAATAAAATCTGTTTCTAACCATACTTTCCGAAATCTCATTGCCCATGTTGTCTTAAGTCCCAAGAGGCAAGCCCAAACTTCTGCAGATAGCTAGCTCATCCCCCTCCTCAATTGAATGAAAGAATCCCCTAATAAATATGCCAAAAGAATTCCGAATAATCCCCCCACAAGCACACTTATCAGCAGCTTTAGAGTAAGCACCATCTACATTCATCTTCACCCAACTCTTCTTTGGCGGATACCAAACCTCTTGACTAGTAGTCAGAGTAATACCATTAAGTTTCATCCCTGCTAGATGGTTATTCGTAGTAGTCATGGGCTCCATCATTGTGTTCGTACTAGCAAGAATATTATTATTTAGGGTGAACCTCTTAAATCTTGTCAAATCCATATGTTTTGAAGATATTATTTCTTTTTTATATTGATTATTTGATTATTAAAATAAATAAATCTATTGATTATATAAAAGGAGGAATGTTGAGAGTCTCTTCTCCTGCCTCGGCACGTTCTTTTCCCGCCATGAATATCGTAACAACTAGAATAAAGATACAAAATAAAATATTCTCAAAAAAAAAAAAAAAGAAATATATTAGGATATAGTTTCAAATTACAAGAAATTTTAAAATGTTAAAATATAAAATATTTTAGGTTGAGATTCCTTCCTTGCATGCCCTCCTTCTACCATGAATGTCGTAACAACTAAAATAATAATAAAAATAAACCAAAAATGTTTGGGAGATAATTACAAATTGAACAACATTTTGAAATATTAAAATATAAAATAAAATATTTTTAAAATAAATATATTAAAAATAGAGAGATAATGAAAAGGTAATTTCAAAATATTTTAAAATCTTATTGGGTTACACCACTCTCAATCCCACTACTAATGATTTTAAGCAATTAAAGATTATTTTTATATTTCATAAAATACTTTTTGAGAAGAATCCTCGCTCTCATCCCACTCTTCACCTCCCATATTCTTTGCCTCAACATCATTAGCCTCCCCATGTCCTCCATCGTGGAGTTGGTAACTAATTCAAAATTTCCTATAAAACTTTGCTTTTGTTGCATTCATTCGACAAATATAACTTTGCGATATTTGGACATGAGGTTGCTCATGATGGTATGGAAATGATCCTCTGTGATACAAAGGTTTGTTTCAAAAATATTTTTATTTACCTTATTATTTTGCATGATCTTACGCTAGTTGTGTTGTTACCATATTAGCTTCTCTTACTCATATATATCATGCTCATTTAGTTCAAAGTGTGATATAAGGTGTAACGCTACCGTAAACATTTGGTGATTTCTACTTTCAATGTCAGGAGGAATGCAAGGTGCTTACAGACCATTGATGTGCGGCATTCATCGACAAGGCCAATACCCTAGGTTCTTAAAAAACTTTGTTTGAGATTTGATGGTCTCAAAAAAAAAAAAAAAAAAAAATCCGGTTGGGTATTGGCTTATGGGTCTACTTACTAGGAGTTATACAGTTTAAAAATATAAAAAATTTATAAGATTTTATTGTTATAAAACGTTTATATGTTTTAAATTTGGAATTCCCTCTTTAATTTTTTTCCGGTTAGTTAACAATTTTTAGGAGTGCCATAACAATTTGATTATTTTTGTAAATTATTTTTAAATCAATTTAGAATCTACCCATACCTCTATTTTGTTGGGAGTTATCCAAATTAAAAATATTAAATTTTTGTATTTTCTAAAATATGTGTCACACATCAATTGTCTTTTGATGAGTGAAGGAATTTATAATATTTAGAATAATATCTTACTAACTTACTCCATGTTATTTGAAGGAAGAATTTTGATAGTTATAAGATGTTATATTAATTATTTATTATACATCCTTTTAATTATTTTTTAAAAATTAATATATAAGGAATCTGCAAACTTTTTCAAGTATATATTTAATATGAATGTAGACATAATAAGATAGATTTTTTTTTTCCATCTTATTTGACTAAAGTATTCTCAAACTACTTTGGGTGAATTTATTTTATTTGTAGACATAATCATTAAATTTTAAAAAATTATTAATTTTTATGAATAATGATGAGATAGAGTTAAAAATAAAAATTAGAGAACATATAGCTCAATGAAATCAATAAAGATTTGGATCTGGAATTTTTTTCGCCACCAATGTGAATCTAGAAATTTGAACGTTTTAATCATAACTTTAAATACTAAAATTTAAATTTATTTGGAATCAAAATATAAAGATAGAAACTTTTATCATAAATTACAGCTTCCTATCATATTCTTAAATAAAAAATATTAAAATAAACATGACTTAATTCCCATTGAAAAAATGACATTGCAAATTTCTCATAAATCAACTGAAAAAAAAAACTAGACCTCCTTATTAGCATAAATTTTTGTAACTTCCCACTTATTATTGGAATATAGAATTTTACAAAACTGACATATTATAACTTCCTAACCATGATTAATTATTAATCTTGAATAGAAAGATCAAGAATCAATTAAAACTAGGGTTAAAGTGCACATTCACATTAGAAGTTTTTATTTGAGGAGTAATGTTACCATGGATTTTTTTAGGTTCAAGATTGCCCATAAAATGTTAAAATGGAATAATGTTGTCATTTTTCGTTAAAGTTTTTGAGTAAGTATTTGGTACACGATATAACTATTTTAATGTACCATCTAGAATATCATACATTCACACAAATATATATCTTCGTTTATATAGATATATACATATATATATATATATATATATATACACGTATATATACCTATGTATATATTATGTGTGTGTAGTTTCTAGATGTTACATTAAAATAGTTATATATATATACCTGCGTGCGCCACAAGATCATATCTAGAACATGATATAATAAATGCTGGTCTCTTTTCAAAATATAATAGAGGAGCATGACTTTTTTTGTTTTTTGTTTTTTTTACCATGAGATTTTAATCTCTTTTTAAAAATTATACTCCTTTTGGACCTAAATATAAGGTAGAGTTGACTTTTCCAAAAGGATTAGGAAAGTTAATTAAATTACTTTAAAGTATTTATATTTGTCATTTTTACTCCAAACTATTTTGTTTAATTTATAAACTAATATATAATTTAATAATACACAACATATGATATGATTAAGTAACTTATTTAGCTTCTCTAATCTCACAAAAAAAATCAATTATATTTTATATTTAGGATTAGAGCAAATAATTGTTTCCCTTTACGCCCGCACATTGTGCAGGTGCTAAACTAGTTACATCTTATAATATTTAATCCCTACTTGATCCACGTAATGCAAGCGACAAACAAAATTTAAGAAAAAAAATACTGTAAGTGTATGAAACAAATCTAGTTACCTCTCTTGTTGTATTATACATATGATCTATATTGACTTTTTGCTTTACAATTGTCAGAGATATCTCTTACTCTTTGGTTTTGAGAGTACCACATATTTATAAAGGAAGCAATATTCTCTCTCTACCTCTAGAAACTTGAGTACTATATCCATATATCAATATTAAAATATATACCGGCCGGGGAAGGTGATATTTCGTGATGGCATCCACTCAATGATCGATGGAGCTCCTTCCTGAAGCCCCATACACACATGACATATAACAATGTTATTCTGTCATGATTCCTCTTACTTTGAACACACAAACATATATTAAATTGTTTAAAATATGTGGGATTCATTTTACTTTAGTGAATGATTGTACAAATGATTTGTTTATTAAGTTGTCAACCGCGCGTCACACAGCTGGAAATGATGCTCGCTACTCCTTTAACAACACGACTTGCCTACGAAAAGCGATTTTTATATTCCCCTCGACACTTTGAATATATAATAATAATAAACGTAATATTTTCATCGCCTTCGCCTATTTTCTTCCTCTGACTTCTCTATCAGGTGTGATCAAGCTGAGGGGAGCCTGTACTGTAGCTTTGGAGACTGATCTTTTTGCTCGTGATCGATCTGAATAATTGTAAGAAGATTTATCGCATGTAGATCATTTGTGGGACCAAATTTCTCAGGTAGGTGTACCTAATCCTGAAGACCTAGTCACATATTCTTGAATAGAAAAAAAATATTAGAGAGGGACACAACCTGGGCTTTGATACCATGTAACTGGGCAGAATGAAAAAAATGAATGTTGTGTCCTATATTTCATATAGAAACGTTACATATATATATATAGAAGATAAGAGAGCCTCAATAGTAATGGCTCATAATGGCTAATAATGACTATTAATGAAGATTATTCCTAATCCTTACAAATCGGGATTCCTATAAATCGAAATACAATTTCCTAGCCGACGGGGATTAGCTAGGAAATTGTATCTCGATTTATAGGAATCCCCGATTTGTAGGGATTATGAATAATCTTCATTATTAGTCATTATGAGCCATTACTATGAGGCTCTCTTATCTTCTATATATATGTAACGTTTGTATATGAAATACGGACACAACATTCATTCTTTCCATTCTCAAGTTACATGGCATCAAAGCCCGGTTGTATCCTCTCTAAAATATTTTTTTTCTATACAAATTGTTTAGGTTTTCACGTTCTTCACCCATCACCTCCAATTTTTTTCTCTCCTCGTTTTCTCGAGACCATTATCTCGATTGATACTATTTTTTTCTCCTTGTTTTCTCGAGACCTATTATCTCAATTAATCCTTTTTTTTTTTTAGTTAACTTGGTCTCCCTCTAAGAGAGAGTTAACATGGTCTTCTTTATCTTTCTTTTTTCTCTCCATATTATTTCTTCTAATCACTTTTTTTTTTTTTTTTTATTCGATTTATCTTCTAATCACTTTTGTTAACCGTTTGGTATTGGTCCTTGATGAGACATTTGGAGTATTTTTTGGTCCCCGATGAGACCGTTTGTTGCAGACATATTCACAAAGCCACTTCATCCTACTCGGTTTCATGAACTCAAGTCCAAGCTGGGCATCCAAGACATCCATGCTCCAGCTTGCGGGGGTGACAGGGATTAGCTAGGAAATTGTATTCTGATTTATAGGAATCCCTGATTTGTAGGGATTAGGAATAATCTTCATTAATAGTCATTATTAGTCATTATGAGCCATTACTATTGAGGTTCTCTTATCTTCTATATATATGTAACGTTTGTATATGAAATACAGGACACAACATTCATTTTTTCCATTCTGTCAAGTTACAAATAGGATCTGAGACAAAAAGGGACAATGTATTGAGGTGCTTGTTCAAACCAAATGCTCTATGATTTTGAGAAAAGAAACACACAGACACATACCCTTTTACGTCTTTTTGACTCGCGAGGGCTGCTACGATGAGGCAACGCCTCAACATCAAACTTCGTGAAGCTTGCCCTATCTTTAATATACCCAAAGTAGTGAATTAGCTATTATATCAAGGAAAATGAAATGACACTATTTTATAACTTTTCAGGAAGAGAAAAGTTAGATGGAATCTTACCACTTGTTGGCTGAATCCATCTCTCATAGCTAAGAGGGATCGATGGACAAATTAAAGGGAAGAGCGCAGGCATGCCGTAGAGAGATGACACCTACCAATATGCCTTCCCTTTATTGGAAATATAATAACCCCATTTTTATGTAGGGAATATCATTTCTGCTTCTACGGCAGACAAGTATTCTGCAGCGACGTCAAACTGTGTCGTTTTGTATATTAATTAACCTGAAAACTGAAAGGGACAAAGGCAAAACTG
This sequence comes from Acacia acuminata, assembly GCA_019022655.1. Classification (NCBI taxonomy): domain Eukaryota; kingdom Viridiplantae; phylum Streptophyta; class Magnoliopsida; order Fabales; family Fabaceae; genus Acacia; species Acacia acuminata. The sequence continues at coordinate 1,964,675 of JAFJYI010000019.1, read as the reverse complement.
TGTGATTTTTCTAATAAACTCTTATTTCACCCGTCTCTCTGATCCATCTTTCTGAAGTGGCCCCCACACTGTATGGTGTTCTCCCTGTAACTGGTTCTTCACAATTCATGTTGTGTGCTTCCCTATGGATCCTTGACTGGTTTGTCTGTTTGGAATCCATGAGTGAGTAATCTTTGTTCATCCCAATGAAATTATGCACTGCACTTCCCTGCTTTATGCCTCAGGATCTGAGACAAAAAGGGACAATGTATTGAGGTGCTTGTTCAAACCACATGCTCTATGATTTTGAGAAAAGAAACACACAGACACATACCCTTTTACGTCTTTTTGACTCGCGAGGGCTGCTGCTAATGAGGCAACGCCTCAACATCAAACTTCGTGAAGCTTGCCCTATCTTTAATATACCCAAAGTAGTGAATTAGCTATTATATCAAGGAAAATGAAAATGACACTATTTTATAACTTTTCAGGAAGAGAAAAGTTAGATGGAATCTTACCACTTGTTGGTGAATCCATCTCTCATAGCTAAGAGGATCGATGGACAAATTAAAGGGAAGAGCGCAGACATGCCGTAGAGAGATGACACCTACCAATATGCCTTCCCTTTATTGGAAATATAATAACCCCATTTTTATGTAGGGAATATCATTTACGCTACGGCGAGACAAGTATTACGCGGACGTCAAAGCGTGTCGTTTTTTATTAATTAACACGAAAACTAAAAGGGACGAGAGGCAAAACTATGTGGTTTTTCTAATAAACTCTTATTTCACCCGTCTCTCTGATCCATCTTTCTGAAGTGGCCCCCACGTTCAAGTAAAATCTAACTACAAGAGAGAGGCATAAAGCAGGGAAGCGCAGTGCATAGTTTCATTGGGATGAACAAAGATTACTCACTCATGGATTCCAAACAGACAAACCAGTCAAGGATCCATAGGGAAGCACACAGCATGAATTGTGAAGAACCAGTTACAGGGAGAACACCATATAGTGTGGGGGGCCACTTCAGAAAGATGGATTAGAGGGACGGGTGAAGTAAGAGTTTATTAGAAAAACCACACAGTTTTGCCTCTGTCCCTTTCAGTTTTCACGTTAATTAATAGAAAAAACGACAGAGTTTGGCGTCGTTGCAGAATACTTGTCTGCCGTAGAAGCAGAAATGATATTCCATTTTATGTAAATCATTATATAAAGTGAATTAGTATCATATTATTGGAATATATGGAATTTTCATTAAATTCATGAAAAATGGTATTTATTTTTAACCTAATTGGCTAATAAAGGAATTATGCCATGAATATGATTATATAAAGGATAAAGACAAGGATGAGGAATTGTTTCTGGACACTTGGCTAAATAAATATGATTTTGGACACTCAAAAGGTGAAGACGACAATGGAAGTCAAGTGAATAAATATTCTTTTCCTTTTTACTTAAAAATTTCGAACCAAGAAGAGACAAAGGGAGAAAGGAAAGTGTCCAAAATCATAAAATTGGAGTCTAGAAAGGACCATGTATACATGCGCCTAAAAAAGAAGAGGAATAAGAGAATAATATAAAATTCATGAATATGTACATATGGCAAAGATAAGAGGAGTTTCAACAAAATATCATTAGTTTGGAAAATGATAGCTCTATGCTTAGGTCATTGGTGATGTCATCATAAATTGACAAATACACATAAATTCAAAAGAGATTAAAAAGGCACAAAATATCCCATGATTCATGAAAGTGACGCATGGCTAGAAGGAAAGAATGAAGACACAGCAATTTACATCAAGTTAGAAATAAGAACCATGTAGAAAACTCTAGAAAGACAAGTGTCATGATATGAGGATATTTAGATTCATGGAGAAAGACATTTATCTACTAATAATTAATATAAGTTGGAAAACAGAATTATCTCCAAAAAGGCCCATGATTTCAAATTGGTCAAGGCAAGGGGAAGAAAATAGATTTATCACATGATTGATAAGAAGAGATCTAGAACAAGGCCATATGTCTCCATATAAATTAAAGATTAGTGGGCACATGTGCTCCTTCATCTACTAAAGAATTAAAGAGAAGGACACATGAAAAGGTAAGCAATTAAAGAGGTGGACACCTAAGATTACCACGTGTCAATATAATATTTAAAGAAGATTAGTTGAGGAACTTGTACACATTTGATTAATTATTTGAGACACCTAATCATCTTCTTTATTAAGCAAAGGATTACATCCACAAATGGGCATATAATTAAAAGATATTGTGTGCTCAAAGCGGGACACATGGTGTGATATGGAGAAGGAGGAGGAGAAATCAAGATTTCTCTAGAAAAATGAAGAGAAGCCTAGAGATTTCAATGGATAATTATAAAGGGTAAAATGGTAAAAAAAATCTTAAGGAGATATTTTAGAGCCAAAGACCTTTACATAAAGAGACCTTCACCCCTCATTTTAGAAAGCAAGAAGGCGCCACATATATACAAGAAAGGAGAGAACGAAGAGAGTTGGGAGAATCACAAGCAAGAAGAATTGCAAATGAAAATTGAGGTAAGGAAGTTATGAGATTTATTCTACTTCCTTCGAATTCATACAAATATGCTTAAGCTTTTAGTTAAGTAATCTTGTATGATATTATTGAAGTTCTAGCTACAATTACAAAGGATTTCAAGAAGAAGTAGCAAAAGAAGTTAGAATCTTGAGCAAATAAGCCCTTTTCTCTAACTTCTTGTAATTTTGCAAAAGTTTAAGGAAATTTTGGCCAATAGCTAGAACATGATGATATGATTTTATTTTGGTGATTTTGATAGTTTTAAAGTGTTTAAAATGGAATTTTGTATAAGGAAGAACATGGAGTAAGATTCTGGAAGTATTAAGGTCAAAATACAAAGAAATACAAATTAAGTAGCCTTAAAACCAGCAAGGGCAATTTTGTAAACTAAGAATGACCCACGTATATCTGGTCTTGACAAGTATTTTTAGTCAAAAATAGACATGTCAAGGGTCACATAGATTTTTGAACACCTCAATCGGATTTTTCTACAATTAGTTATGAATTTTTGAATTTGGTCAAAATTTCTGGAATTTTCTGGGCCTTGTGTGAAAATAAAGGATAAGTGACCAATAAAGGGATACTCATTAATAAAGAAAATTGATGGGTTTCAAATAGTGAAAGGATCCTTCATGCAAGTGTATAGTTACATATTTTAAAGGAAAAGATTATATTGGCAATGACACCGTTTATATTACATTACTTTAGGTCTGTCATTCCTATTTAGTAGCCGGGAGTTTGCTATCTTACTGATCAGCTATTTGTAAGTAAGTAACCTTAATATCATATGCTTTGTATGTATGTTTTACCATGATTATGTATGCATTCGGTGTTATGTTTTCCAAGCGCTTTGGTACCGGAACCCACTGTGTGTGACCCTTGGCATTGATGTGTAACTTACTGAGCAGTCTATGTTATGTGTTACAAAGACTACTTATTCCGGTTTAGGCTTTATGCCTCACTGTGGGCAACCTACTGAATGCTGTATGGTTTATATTTGTAGTTTTTCTTACATACTTTGTATATATTCTAGATATGAGATTAATTGTTACTAAATGAATCCCAGACTATTATAAGAGTACAGGTAGTGCATCTAGGACGGAGCAGGGACAAGAGGTAAGATGGTGGACCATGACTGAGGATTTTGTGGAAATTGCTAGAGATGGCTTTTTGTTATTATATTTTATTCATCGGATTACTGTATAATACTTTTGATTATTTTGGTACTTACACGGGATGACTGTATATTAACTCTTCAGGGGAAACTTATTCATTTTTAATACTTATTTACTTTACCAGTATTATGTTGTCCAAACTGTTCACTTTGATACATATTTTAGTAATAAGAAGGTAAAAGTCACACTACTCGCCACCTGCAAAAGTAAGGCCGGTAGGGGTATAACAAGAAAAGTGAGTGTCATCCCTCCTGCGACATGGCTCCACTTTTACCCTCACATACTATCTGTTGTTTGGGTCAAACTTGCAACCTCAGAGTTTTTATATCGTTAGACTACATATATCTGTTGCTTCCCTTTGTTGAACTACTCTTGTGGTCTTCTTCGTCCCTCACTCTATTTATATACACATTGATCCCGCTTCAATAAAAGCAGTACCATATAATATGCTAATAACGTTACCATTCCACTGTTTCCTTGGTTTCTATTATTTACTTTGATTCCTTCTAACAGAGAAAGTTGATAGACTAGGCTCAACTTTTCATTTAATTGTCAACATTCTCATTTTACACTATTTCCCATAGGATTTCATATATATGATCTATTCAACTCATCCAAATGAGTATATTCCTTCCACTCGATCGTATTATTGTGCTGCCATCACAATGCTTGTATACTCACGTGACGCTAGCTATACATGACAACTTGGATCGACATTATAATTAATAATTAGATGATGGCCACAAATACGTCACCATCATCTCAAAATATTCATATTTAATAACACACACACATGTAATAATTTTTCGTTGAATTCTGTATTTAATAATATCGTTAGTTTCTTTTTTTTTCAATAATTTTATGCGTTTATTTTTCAAAAGTTTCATTTAAGTCACTCTGGCTCCGGAGATTTAATTTAGAATTTTACTGGAGGGATTAGAGAAAAGAAAGGAGATTATACACCTTATTTGTTCATTCTAATTATGCCTTGCCTCCTGAAGATGATGTTGATGGGTCAAAGATGGAATAAATAGTGCGTAGAATCGTTTAATATTATAAAAAGTTTACCATGATTAATTAATGTAAGCCGAGTAAAATGGGGTAGGCAACAATTCATATTCTTCAAATTAGGAAAGTGCAGCACAATATTTGTTTCTTCACTGTAATATATAATCTTTTGTCATCAAATGATATTCTATCAAAAGAGAAAGAGTAGATCATAGACACTGAAATATTCGGATTCTGTTGGTCTCATTAAAAGGATATGGCTATTAAAGTAGAAGAGAATAAGAGTGGGAATGGGTGACACTGAGAAGCCAATAGTGGTGAACATATATTCTCAATTGAAATACCAATTCACGAATTATTGAAGCAAAGCTAGCTTGCTCGTTAAAGTTGCCACAAGCTTAAGTGAACTGTGAAGTGGTATCGCACCCATATAATTGAAACAATTAAAACAACTTTAATCCAATTGAGAATTGTAAGAATCATGGTCAGTAACTCTGTATATTTTTGGTTTATCATAAACCCACTTGCGCTATAAAAGATCAAACACATCATAAAGAGTTTAGTTAACTTCTATTTTGTAAGGAAATTTGCTGGGAAAAGAAAGCTGATTAACAGAAGCCTTCAAAACTTGGAAAAAACTAAATTTATGGGTTAGGAATTAAAATGGTCCCATAAAAGTTTTATCATGTATCATAGGTTTTTATATTGAATTATTATGCTATTGATTGAATAAAGATTATTAAAACAAATTCAGCTGTTAAACCATAAATCATAGAAAGATACCTAAAAGCTAATATTAAATAAAAATTTTATTTGTCGTGGACTGCTTATAAATTACAAGGAGGAAACGACAAATTAAAGAACAAAGAAAGACGCGGTTCAAAAAGAATAGTAATTAGGACTATTGGCCCCAAAAATGAAAAATTAATATTGATTAATCATGTTAATCACGTTTAGTTGTTTACATTATTAGTCTCAAAATTAATCTGCATGCCACAAATAGTGGTCCATATAGATAAAGTACTGGTTTGGTATTTATTAGTTGCCCGTCTATATCAAAGAAGTTTGCTTTATGAAAGACCATCCTTTACAAGGAAAATACTATGCTTTTGCTTCCTACTTAATTTATTTCATTTCATCTCATCTCTGATTTGACAAAACAATAGCAAACAATAAGGTAATTCTGAAATTCTAAGGTGGGAGGCGAAAGGAACTTCATCAGAAGTTCACTGGTAATTTACATCCTCTTCTTTATTATAGAATTACAAACTTAGCCCCAACGTGTTAATTAATCAGACAATAACGATAAAATAGAGTAAAAGCCAGCTTGATTCCATTATTTTTGGGTTCATATCAACCACAATTTTTTTGGAGAAAATGAAACTACCACTAGAAAAAAAAGATTTTACTTCCCTAAACGATGTCTCTTTTTTAAAAAGGGAAGTAAAAAATAAAGGCGTGACATTTTTATAATTATGTTTGAGAATTTTAACATATTAGACGTCCCTTTTCAAAATTAAGACATCAAAAGCTCTGCTTTTAGCTCCCAATTTTAAATTGGGACTCCCAAAAGTGTAAAATTTCAAATCTATGCTATTCTCTCACACCCTCTGTTAAAAATATTTCAGATCCACACTATTTCTAAGAATCACGCACACTCTCTCGCCCAACACACTCTCTTCCCTCGCCCCCTCTGTAATCTTAGATCCACACTCTCTTCCCTCACCCCACGGTGGCGTCCTCCAAGCGCCGACAATCTCATGTGGTGCTAAAGCTTGAAGCGTGTCCACCAAGCTCGAAGTCATTCCCTATCACGTCTTTGTCTTCAAGCGCATCATTGAAGCTCTCTATCTCGGTTTGGACCATGAAGACGAAGGTCAGTCAGTCGCCGCAAACCTACCGTTGGAAATCTAGGTCATTCACACTTGCTCATGGTGATCTCTCAGCTCACCTAGCTCTACCTTTCGCACCACCTTCCGCCGACGTCTTATTCCACTTCTTCATATCTGAAAACTGATATGCTAATCTAGTTTTGTTTTCTTTTTTGACTGTAGATTCAGGCAAGACCCAGACCCAACTGCTTAATCCAGAAGGTGATTGGGCCGGTGAAGGACTAGAACACTCTCAAGCTTGTATGTGGCGCCATGGAAGAGCACTGCCGCTTTGTGCCATGGGTCATGAGCAAAATAGTGGGGAGTCCGGGACGAGGAGGCAAGCATGTAGTGGAGGTTGGCGCGGAAATTTGGTTTTTTTTATTTTAAAAAAAAAAAAAAAAAACTTAAGATGTCCCAATTTTGTTTCGGGATGCAAAAAGTCTTAACTTTACTGTGTTCCTCACATAGGCGTCCTATTAAAAAAGGAAGTTAAAAGTGCTTAAAACAAACACTAAAAGGCTTTTTTTTTTTTTTTTTTTAGCAGTGCACTTTGGAATCAAATGAGGAAGATATCAACGCTTTAGGATTTTGGAATTTTAAAATCTAAATTAAGAACCTTATAAATATTTGTTTGGCATCCAAACAAATAGACTAAAATATCCACGTTCACATAGGAGAAACAGAGAGGTCTAGAATTTTGAACTTCACATTAAGTTGTATAAACAATGTACGGACCACAAATTTGGATGGACTATAGATATATAGAAGAACCATGTGTGTAACAGTGAAAGAATTAGAAGCTATTAATAATGTCACTCGTTTCTTAAGCTTCAAATACAAAAATTATAAATTTAATATAAACGTGCGTATAATTTTTGCGTGGAATACGTTGAATTAAGACCAATTATTTAAATATTTTTTAGAGTTTATTATATCAATATAGTTAAAAAGTTATTGTTAAATTTAACATAGAAGAAAATGGATCGGAATTAAATTTTTTTTTTATTTGATTAATGGTTTCACTCCAAAATTTAAAATGCCGAGGGTTTTTCATCTTTCCTAACAAATGCGTTAAATGAATTACGTTAGAAGAGTTACGAGTCCCATATTGATAAGTCTTATAAGTAGAGTGTGGTTTAAAAGTTTAAGAATTCTCTTTCCTAATAAACTAATCTTTTGAAATTTGACTCTTCTTTTAGACATGAATTTAAAAAGTTAGTTTAGATATCAAATAACTGAAAATGACATGAATTTTGTTAAAGAAATATATATGTGATCATTTCAAGAGAAACTTTTTTTTTTTTTTTTTTTTTTTTTTTTTTTTTTTTTTTTTTTTTGAAATTTTTTTCTTAGAACATTTTACAAATATTATGTTATTGGGTCTTTTATACCGATTAATAAATTGAAAGTGAAGAGTTAAAAGGGGGAGAAGGTAGTGATTAATGATGCCTACAAGGTTTAACACAATTAAGTTTTTTACTTTAATTTGTCATGGCGATTCATAAAATCAATCTTTAGGCATTTATGTACAAAAATTTTTTAACTAATTATCTAGTTAATCTCCACTCGTCTCTCTCTCTCTCTCTCTCACACACACGCACACATGCAATTTAGATCTCCAAGTTCCGTGGGGTTGAAAAACTTAATTTCCAAAACATAAACTCCAAAATATAAGAGTAAAATAATATTATTGTGAGTCATATAATTATTCTTGATACAATATCCATCACTAAAGACTAAGGATCAAATGGTGTACTTCGTTCTGATTCGCAAATTTCTTGGATAAGTTGAGAGTGCATCATAAGAATATCTCTGTGATGATAGTGGTAAGAAGAGAAGAAAATGGATAGAAAGATTTCTAGAAAAGGGAAAATTAAAGCTCAAGAGCTCTTGAGGAAATTTCATAGGCAACACACAATTTTCATTTGTCAATTCCGTGATGGTCTACAAAAGGAAAACCCTAATTTATGACCATTATGATGCAAGCTATGCTTTAACAAAGATCCAAATCATCACAGACAGCAGGATGACAATAATTGACACTATTTATTGGTGTTTTAGAAAAAAAAAAAAAAAAAAAAAAAAAAGAACATATCATATTACGCTTTTAACTCAACAATAATCAAGTAAGAGAGATAAAGTGAATTAAGGAACATGATTAAGGTGTTTTAGAAAAAATATGCCATATTACGTAACTTAATTAACTTTCTTAATCTAATAAAGTTAGATAAATATATCTTACAGCGGAATGAGTATAATAACATATCCATAATTTTTGGGAATAGAGAAAAAGAAGGAAACGAATGACCTTCCCTCTTCTTGTATTTTTTTTTTTTTTTTAAAAAAAAAAACCAATAAAATCCAAGCATCTAACCTAAGGATGATTAATGTAATCTAAATTCCAGGAGAAGAAGGGATGATGATACAATGTGACACATTACAAACACAAATCATATGAAATAAAATGAAACACAAACCGGATACCCTACCCCTTCTTTAAATTAAACCACAACAACTGAATCTGCCACGATCATAATTCATAAAGTATTGCTCTGATCTCTGTGTATTTGTGTGGATAATATAATAAGAGAATGAAGAGAAATCAAAAGACGTAAACATAGAGAACGAAGGGAATCGGGTCGCAAGAGGATGGCACCGGCAACATGATTATTGTAAAGCAACGAATTAAATCGAAGCATGTAAGAGATGAGCTGGTGCCACCGCTCCTGCGACAAGACACCCCCACTTTCTTTTCTTAATTTTCCACACATCCATGAACCTCTATATGTATATATATACTGAAGCCCGTATACGTACTGTATATATGTATATACTAATCTTTTTGTTTTTCCTTTCGGGTCGGTAGATTTAGTAAAGCATAACAGCTTACCTCAATTGCTGCGAAGCTGCCTAGAGCTAGACAGGCCAGCTTCCTGAAACTGGGAATCACAATATTATTATTGGAGGCGTTGAAATTTGAGAAAATTTCACTCCGGTTCAAGGACCACAAAAATATTAAAAAAATCCATAGGGACCTCAGTGATATAGATTTCAAATGTAAACTTACCTTCATTACAAGTGTATGTAACCATATTGACAAGTCATAGAGTGATCATTGACAAACTTATATATGTTAACTAAAGTAGCTCTCATCGCAAATGTATATGACTATATTGACAAATCATAGAGTGGTCATTGACAAACTCATCTATGTTAATTAAACCAGCTATCGGCCCATCTATGTTAACTAAAATAGCTTCCATTGACAACCATATGTCACTAAATTAACAAGTCACAAAGTGACGTTAACAAGCTTATTATCTATGTCACTGATGAGGTCCTTGGGGACTTTTTTATAGATTAAGAATCTACAACGAGACTTTTTTTCATACAGAAATCTGCATTGAAACTTTTTTTATTTTATTTATTATTTTTTTTTTTTTTTTGTCTTAGGGACCTGATTGAGATTTTTCCTTGAAATTTTGAGCGTCATGGTTTTTATCAAGGCTCTGATTTTTAAACCGGCCACTAAACCGATCAGGGTACTAGGTCAAGGGTCAATGGGTCAAACCAAAGCTAACTCGGGGCCAAACCGATGAGAAGTTGAAAATTTTAGGATAATTAATATGAAATTCTAAACAAAATTTAAAAAAAAATCAATTTAAAAGAAACAAACTAGATTGATGCCTGGACTAAACCAGTTAGCTAGTTTCCGGTCTAGTTCAACTGGTGCAATCCAAGTTTTGGAACCTAGGGTTTTATAATTCCACACATGCACGAAACTTTCAAGCAATTTACGTGCACTGATTGATGAGATGTTTACAGGCCACCACAATTAAATAAGCAAAGTCAATAATAATATTGTGATGATAATGATGGATACTTCGGAGTTGGAGATCGAGTGTATGTTCTTTTGAGGATTACTGTAATGTGTGGAATCATTCCAGGAGGTAGAATTTGCGTTACAAATTGAAGTTCATATATAAATTTGTCGTCGGTGCATGAACCTAGTTTATGCTTCTAGAATTAACACTTGTGTTGATTAATAAAGTTGCCAAACCTTTATTACGTTCCTACCCCGCATCACAGGCATAGTGGGATTTAGAAAATAGAAAATTCATCACCACGTGAATTAATTAGTTAAGACGACAATAATGTTTAGCCAGTAGTTCTCCCTGACACAGACAAATACATCCATGTATTTACGGTAAGGTAAAGCCTAAATTTGTCCCAAGAGTTTATTCACATATATAGAAATTGTGAGTATTTAGAAATTTTTTGGTATCAATTTAGCCCGTAAGTATTACAAAAGGAACAATATAGCCATAGGGCATTAAAAATATTAAAAGCCAAAGCTAATAAGTTTTTTAATAGTTAAGGCAATTTTACTCTCTCTCTCTTTTTGACACTTTTAGGGTAAAACTGATCTAAGAAGAGCTTTTGGATACCCACAATTCCTACACAAAAAACTTTTGAAACAAGTTTTTTTTTCCCTCTAGAAAGTAGTATTTCATTAAGACTAATCGAATGAGAGATACAAGTCAAAAATAAAAGGTTTACAAAAAGAAAGCCAAAATACACATAACGATACAAAGAAACCCTAAAAATAACCTAATCCTAAAATAAGTGGGAGGGCAGGAGTCACTACCACAGTCAAAAACCTCACCCAATTAGTGTTATATGATTTCCTTCTAGTCCAATTTATAATATACTTTTAGTCCTTTAAATTTACATGAAGTTTTATTTTGGTGTCTTAAGTTTATAATGTATACTTTTAGTCCTATATTTTTAACATCGTTAACGTCACCAACAAAAAATATGATCCAACAAACTTAAATGATAATTGCGTAGCTAATAAAACACGTCTAAATTTTAATTTTTTAGTATAATACATTTAGATTTTAAAATTTTAATTTTAATTTTTTAGTATAATACATTTAGATTTTAAAATTAAAATAAACCTTCAGGTCTACTTCATTCTCCTCCTCTTTTATTTTCCACCATGGCCTCTCTCCTCCTGCCCACGTCATTGATCGCTGCAACTTCAACCACTAACCCTGTTCTTCCATTCCTCATATTTTGGACGAAGCCTCTGAGCTTTACCAATTCTATGGACCATAAGCAAATCCCATGACATGAACAAGATTTAAAACAGAAATTAAATTAAAAAATCAATAAAAGCGAAGCTCTACAAATTTAGGGCTAATAAAATGGAAATCAAAGATAGTTCCTCAAATTAGATCCTCAGAAGAAAACTAAATGAGGGTTTTTTCCCTTCTTCTTTCCTTCAAAAGCTCAGAACGAAGGTGAAGACACTTGAAAGTCCTATTAGGTTTTTAAATACTTTCCATTAATTCACAGATATTTTAAAATTTAAAATTAATATGTCAACATTTAAATACACAATCATTACTTAAGTTTGTTTAATCAATATTTTCCATTATTAACATAACCATTATATCACTAAAAGTACACGTTGTAAACTTGAAAGACCAAAATAAAACCTCATGCAAACATAAAAGACTAAAAATATACTTTAGTCATTTATAAAAATAAACGTAACAGAATATCTTTTACTCATTTTCAAAATTGCCCTTTCTTTTCTTTTTGGTGGAAACCATCCTTCAGTCCTTCCTATATGATTCTAGATGAAGAAATTTGAAAAATTATGCAAATTTTTTAACACTTGATTACTTTTAATTAATTTTATTAATTTATTTAAAATAGTTAGTACATGCTTAATATGAGAACTAGAAGGATTGGCTTTTGGGCACATCAGAGGAGCATTAGAGGGTGGAGAAACAGAGGATCTAATTTACTCTATGACGGGAAAGGAAATAATTTGGATTCAATTCTTAATTAATTAATATTTGACAGATATGAATGGATCATATTCTTGGTTGCCAACGAGTGGGGAAAAGAAAAGGATCAAATTATTATTAAATTAACGTTATTGATTTGTCAAATAGGACTATCCAAGCAATTCTTCATGCATTTGGCAGGCGGTGACATTCCAATCTAGCTAGGAAGAACAAGCGAGGAAAGCAAAAAGACGCGAAGTTACAAGGATAATCACTATAGTCAATATTAGTCATAATGTGTTCCCTCAGTCCTAAACATAGGAGTTACATAAATAATTCATAGAAAATAATAAAATTAGTTTAGCAATTTAATTTGTAAGAAATATATGTTGGTTTTCTAAATGGCCCTTTAAGTATTCGCATTGGAAATGAAAATCCCCTTAAGTAACAAATTATACGTTTATGAGATAAAGTATATTGAAATCAAAGCAAACCCCTACACTAATTTTTATATTTAGGACCTGATAAATTGTATATTGCAGCCAGCTGACTTGACGACGCATGTTTAAATAGAAAAATCTACGAAGATTTTGTCTTCAAGCTATAATGAAATTCCGGGGGCAGCCAAAGGAAGTTCTTGCTGGAAATTTCGAAGGGCTTGTGGGTTTGGAATTTTGGAGCAACGAAAAAGAAAGTTGATTGTAGAATATAATGAATATAAAGACCCAAGTTAAAAAGCAGTTTCTATATTAGGTGGCCGTTTCTGAAAAATTTTCTTTAAAGGATTTATATTTATCATTTTTCCTCCAAACTATTTTGTCTAATTTATAAACTAACATATAATTTAAAGATACACAACATATAATATGATTAAATAACTTATTTAGATTCCTAAATCTCTCCAAAAAAAAAGTCAATTCTATCTTATAATTATTCCCTACTTGATTCACGTAATGCATGCGAAAATAAAATTTAAGGAAAAAAATACCGTAAGTGTATGAAACAAATCTAGTGAAAAGGTGATTAGTCTTTCCAATCAGTACTCTTAGTTCTACAATAAAAATTATTAAACAAATATTAAAAATTAATTAAAAATAATGTCAAAGTTTATTACAATCATATTTAGATTATTCAACAGCATTTCCTTAAACTTTAGGCACTACCTTAAAATGAAAGTGAATTGAGTATTTCTGTATCCAATATTAAAATCTTAAATCGCGTATGAAAACAAAACAGAGGGAGTATATCCCATTGTTAGCCAGTCATCTCCAAATATACTACTCTCTCATGTCCTAAACATAAGTGCTAGTTAGGGATTTAATTTGGTCTAAAGCTAATACCTTTTAATGGCTATAAACTAATTATCAAACTTTTAATTAAGGAAAGAGTGGTATAATCGAAGAAAATAAGGGATCAGAATCGGATTGTTATGTGAGGCTGAGCTTGTATGAGAAGCATTTTTCCTATCCAAGAATATATACAGAATAACCTCTCTTTTTGGAGTTCTTTTTAATCATTCTCCAATACTTTATTCACAGTGAAGAATAGAAGTTCAAAAGTGTAGGAAAATTTGTATCTTTTTTATAAGTATTCTCATATGTGCATCACATGAAAAGAATCTTCAGTTTTTTAAAGGGTTAAGGTGTATTAAGCACCCTAAAATATTTAGGGGTGCAATTCCACCCTTGAAATAATAAAAATGGATCAATTCCACCCCTAATTAACAGCCTCCCAAACATAGTATATTCAAACAAGAGGAACACATGGAAGGGTGATGGTCAGAGGAAGAAAAGTGTTGCAAGAAGGCTAACTGAACATATCACAAATTAACAGTTATAATCTTGAAAGCCAATTGAAGTATTCTTGGAACAAATTGGGTTAGGCCACCTCATGATTTGATCACTCCTCGAGCTTCGTTCTATATAGATGTTTGCTTACTGAGACTTCCGTATTGGATGGCTTGTTAACCGTAAACCCAGGTGCCTCCTGTGTGGGGGTTTTTCTCGAAGACGAAGATTGGAAGACCTTCTTGTTGAAGCTCCCCATATGCGATAAGGCTGTAGAAGTTTGATAAAGATTAAGATTAAATGTGACGAAGTTTGAGGTGTGAAGAAGATGATTATGTCACCTTGTTGGATTGAACTAGAAACTATGGCCTGGTAGCATTTAAATGGTTTGATACCGCTTGGAGCTAGAAGGTGCATGCATGTGAGAAACAAGTGATGGAATGTTCATATTCACTTTCATATAATCCCATGATGGAGCAACAATTTCAGAGAGAAGCCGTTGCAAACACTATCAAAAGGTTCAGATACTATAAAACCTTGAGAGAGAGAGAGATAGAACAGGGGATATTGTCACAGGAGAACGGCACTGTTTAGTTATGAAGAACAACAACATGATGCAGTGCCATATCTCCTGTGACAACATCCCCTCAATCTCTTTGCATGATCTCCCTTTGCCTTCCCTCATTCCCCTTTTATAGATGCCCTTTATTTCTTTTATTTTTTATTTATTTCTCTTTCCGCAATATGAATACCAGGTGTGAAAGCAAGAAAGCGGGATGTTAAAATAGAACGCCCGATCTGATGTCGCATGGCTTGAAACACGCAGATAAACAGTGAGAGCAGGTTGCCGGTGGGAGTATTGACCCACGTGCGTGTGAGCTGCCAGGTCCCCCCACCTAGGCCCTGGCCCTGGCCCTGGTCCCTTCATAATGGGCCAATTACTAAGTTATTTTTAATGGGGAAAAAAGAAAGAAGGAAAAATCATAGAGCGAAATTAGCGGAATTGATTTGTGTCCTATGTACGACGTACGAACCTGTCGAACCAGTCTTCTCTCGTGAATCTCATATTGTTCTCAGGGTATGAACCACGATGCTGGAACTCTTTTTTCATCTCGTACAAAGTTGCAAGAGGCATCATATAACAGCCCAAATTCAACACCTAAAAATTTAGCCAAAATAATTGAAATACTGGGATGATCAATATCTAAATCATTGAAAATACATATTCATTTCAAATAAAATTCATAATACAGAGTAAAATAAGTTTCCAAAATATTTTAGAGTTAAAATATAAAGCGAAAGTCTTAGAGTCATGGAAAAATAAAAATAACATAACATAAGCTACAGGAGTACAAAAGAGCCTTCAAAGCTTACTCCATAGATGTCTTCCCTTGCTCTCTACTAGAATATTCACCTGAAAAATATTAATATAGGATGAAATTTCACGTCTCAGTAACTACTGAAAGTTCTACCGTACACACAAGGACGGAGCTTGGGATAGAAATTTGGGAGGGCCAAATATATACTCATTAACTAATTAAAACTCGAAGAAATTAACTCAACACTC